>JASDDO010000022.1:480059493-480691432 GCA_030015575.1 Agapanthus africanus | reverse complement strand
AACGCATGTGAAATGAAGCGCTAATTCCATAAGAAAATACGACCCTTGAGATCAATAACTAACCCTTAACCATTCAAGCTCAATGAAGATGTTGAATGAGCAAGAGAAAGCAAAAATCTCAAGGGGAAGAAGAAACACAAGAGAATGATACAAAGCCCTCATCTTCATTAATCTCCCACTCAAAAGCTCTCACTACATTTTAATGGAAGAGGAATGAAGAAGAAGAAGAAGAACTATATAAAACACTACAAAAGAGGCTACAAGAATGAACTAAAGAATGACCCTTGGTTGAGCTCAGTTCTGCTGTATTTATAGGCTGGAGAATGGAGTTCTAGGGCAACCAGCAGACCAGAAATGAAGTACCCAAAATACCCCCGAAAGACGACAGAATGATGCCACAGTACGGCCGCGTTTCCGCGGCCAATACCCCCTATTGGCCGCGGAAACGCGGCGGTTTGGTGGGGTTGTGTGGTCAATTTTGGTGTGCTTCCCTGGTCTGGTATTTCCTCGTGTTTGCAAACTTCAGAATGCATAAAAGTCTTCTACAATATCAGCAGATTTCCAAGTCCAAGATTGCACTCTTTTCTTACTTTTGACTTTATCTCCCTCGAGCTCCGCGTACCCATTGATTCTTGTGCAGCTCACCTCATGCTCTGTGCTTGTCCCAGACATGAATGACCACTGTCATATGTCTTGTATCGGGAACCGGTACTCGGCACTGGACGGATATGGATGACCGGAACCCGGCTTTTATCTGCTGTTGACAGATGTTCTGCTTTTGGCGTAACTGTGGAGATTTTATCCTGATTTGCAATATTTGTACTGGAAACCTGTATTCTGTAAACATGTAACAAACACGGATTAAAAGCACCTACTTATAAACAACCGAGCGTAAGAATGGATGGTATAAAATGCAATATTCTGATATGAACAAGTATGGTACTTCCACAGTGAGCGAAGGCCCTCATCTCCGGCCGTGTGAGAGTCCGGTCCAGAAAGAGCTCAAGCTTCTGGCAGGGAAGGGCACGAACCAGATCAAGGAAGCCTTATATATATATATATATATATATATATATATGAAAATAAAAAGTGCTAGAAAAAGAAAATTGCATATGATATCAAATAAAAGAAGTTAAAAACGACTATAGTTACTAGTTGCAGTTCACTAAATTCAACGTATTTATTTGTTGTATGAAAGTGTAGGGTATTGATTTATAAAACTAGAGAGAGTTTATGATAATTTATAAAATTAACCATTTTAATTTAGATAGCAGACAAAAAAACTACTATCGAATTAGGGGGAAGAATCAATGAAAATAAGCTTAAGAATTGCAAATATATACATTAAACTATAATCAAATTTTCGATTATTAAAACCATATATATGTACAATTCCTTCAAATAACAAGAGGAACATGAAAATAAAAAGAGCTGCAAAAAAAATTACATATGATTTCAAATAAAAGGAGTTAAAAACTATTATAGTTACTATTTGCGGTTCACTAAATTCAAGGTATTTATCTGTGGTACGAAAGTTAGGGTATTGATTTATAAATCTGGAGAGAGTTTATGATAATTTATAAAATTAACCCTTTTAATTCAGATAGCAGGCCAAAATAAAATTACAATCAAATTAGGGGGAAGATTCAACTAAAAGTAATTTCTAACTATGGTAATAAATATTTATTAATATATTATTTGACAGCTACTTTGCATATTCTGAGAAAAACTCTAGTATTCACCTTTTAAGAAACAATCCCCCGACAGTCGGATTGAAGGAAAAAATAAAGGGTAAAATGTTTTAAAAACCCCGGCCCTTTTAAAACTTGTCAAAAATGCACAGGGCCTTACCATCTAGTAGGAAACCCTTGGGCCCATGAAGAATTCTCTGAGATACCAAAAGCAATTTGTATTTTAGTATATTCCAAAAATACCCCTGCCTCATCCATGTGGGACCAGTACATTTGATTGCTGCAATTCATGGTAATAAAAGAAGCAGTTCAGTTTCCTGTAACATCTGAGGGTTGCATGTAACATTTATTCTGTGTTAATTTTTCCTTAAAGGTCTAAGCATTAAATGTTCATACCAATTCTTTTTCCCTCCAAATTTACTACTTTTCCCACAAAAAATCTAATTTGCCATCAGAACTAGAATTATCTCTTTTCTGTAATATTTCAGAAAACCGAAATATTATTTTAGAATTTAAATAATAAAATAATAAATTTTACGTATATTATACGAGTATGGATTTGAGTTTTCGTAGATTAATATAATTATATTCCTATATTGGAAAATAGTTGGGATTTAAAATGAATTATTAATTATGAAAGTATTTATTTAATTGGAATTTTCTTAAATTAGTATATAATTATATACATACAAATTTAATGTTAAATTTAATTAGTGTTTTATTATTTGTGCATTAAACCTAGCTTTATTTTGTTAACCATGCTTGTGTACATGACATGTTAACAAATGTATGTGTATTGGTTTACCTTGCATTCTTTTAATCTCATTTGTGTTATATGGTTTCTTTATTTTAAAGAAAAGAAAAAGAAAAGAAAAGAAAAAGAGATGAGAGGGGACAAGGAAACCAAGAGGTATGGATAGGAGAGAGAGAGGGGAGAGCCATGGTCACTACAACCATTATCTTTACTTCACAACTTATTTTCCTCATTTTCATCTCCTTCTTGCTCCTCTTTCTCCACCTCCTCCACCACCTTCTCTATTTCCTCATCTTCATCTCCTTCTTCCTCTTCTTTCTCTACCTTCTCCACCACCTTCTCTACCACCATAAACCACCATCCAAACCACCTCAAAACATCACAAAAGCTTCAGTAAAAATGTTTCTAAGCTCATCCTAAGCTTCAAGGTGGGATCAAGATTTTGTTTTGAGAGAGTCTTTGGCCATCTTGGAAATTTCTTGAGTTGCTTTATGAGGTAATAACCACATATTTTTAGATAAGTTTCTAGATTTTCTAACCTCACAAACTAGTTAGAGTTAGTTTTAGAGCTTTATGTGCATGTTTTCAAAACTTGAGAATTCTAAAGTGAGTTGTGGTGAGTAGAACATGTAATAGTGGTTTAGTAAAGGGTTTAGTGAGTGTTTGCTAGCATAGTAGTGATAGTATCCCTGGTAAAGAAAAGCTTAGAATTTTCCGATATCGGTTTTTCATTAAGATTTGAGGATCAAATGGAATCTGGGATAAATTGGGAACTATGAAAATTAATTAGAGGATACAGAGAGGTGTATAGATCAGTAGAAATCCACCGTAGAAACCCGAGCCCAAACCTTTAAGTTATGGCCGCAAATTTAATGGTTATGACCGCAATTTAATGGTCGATTTTGGAATTAGGTTTTGAAATTTGTTCTGTAGCCCACTCACTAAATAACCGAGACTATTCTATATGTTAAAAAGTCCCAGATCACCTGAAGAAAAATCTGGAGTTGTTTTACTTTGTTTTGGAAACGTTATTGCGATATTTGAAACTTGGATTTTTGGATATTTGTGTTTTGACTCGGTCGTTTGACGTTCGAACGTCGACGTCGGAGAGTATTTTGTTGTTTTATCACGCATTGACCATAGGTTCTAACCTATGTGTGTTTCACTCGTGATTTCAAATTCGATTCGGGTTTTTATGCGACTTTGATTATGGATTTGATTGTAGTTACAAACACGTGGACTTCCAAGGAGACGAAAAAGAGCAAGACGTCCGTCGACTTCGACTAGGCAAGGCGTGTCGAGGTGAGTAGATGTATGTCTACAGGAGAAGTCGGGTGGATGGCATATAGCACCCCTGCAACCATAGAATTAAGATATATATATATATATATATATATATATATATATATATATATATATATATATATATATAGGGTTTCTAGAGTACCATATACGATAGTAGTATACTTGTAGAAAGATATATCCCTAGTTCTATTTTTCTTGCCAGTAGGCTATTCTTACACACACACATAAGGATATGATTCGATATGATACGATATAATGATATGAGTCGATAAGATATGATATGATACGATATGATATGAGATAATATGTGATGAGATAAGATGATGTACGCGACTATAAATAAGTACTATTTGATTTGATGATATTGTACGATGGATATTCCGTACGTTATATGATGAGGATGGATCGCCGATATTTATTTTCAACTTGAGAAATCTTGTTTAAAATCACAAAGTAGATATTATGAGATATTTAGAGCTATACCTACTTTCAAAACAAACGAACCGTTACATACTTTTAAATGATCACTTCAAGGGGACGTTATGACTTTTAAAAGGGTATCTTCTTCAAAAATATCGTAGCCCCCTATTTTATAAAATAACGTTTCGTACTATTTTAAACTATAACTGTATGGCTCATACGTAGTTTCATATTTTTATACATGTCCACGTTACAATTTCTATATTCTATTTACGCTTGCATTTTAATTTCTTATTTCTGCATATGCTTGCGCACAACGTGTTCCACATATCCCAGCTACGACGAAATGTGAGCAACCCCATCCACATACTTGATCACTCAGAGCTCACAGTACAAACCGACCTAACCTGCGAGCAACATCCAGTTGATATCCTGGACCGAAAGGTGAAAACGCTACGGAACAAGGAGGTAAACTTGGTCCGAGTGATGTGGAGAAAGGATTCAACAGGAGAATCAACTTGGGAAAGAGAAGAAGATATGCGTGCACGATACCCTTACCTTTTTGAAAATTACGAGGACGAAAGTTTTATAAGGAGGGTAGAATGTAACGACTCTGAAATCACTGTACAGAAATTTCCTGTTATTGTACAGAAAAGAATATTACAGCCTGTGTAAGAGTTAAAAGTTAAATTTGTTCAATAAAAGCAAGAAACAACTTGTAGCTCACTAGTAAAGCCTCCGCACGCTGTGACATAGCCTGTGTGTTCGATTCTCATCAGACACAATTATTTTTAGATTTTTCTTTTTTTCGGAAGTCCAAGAGTTGCACGTGCAATACATGGAGAAACAAAAAGTTTTAGAAAAATCAAACCGGCGCAATGAGGTGTACACACCAAACTTGACACGCGGCACAAATCTCGAGACAGGCCAATCAAATCCGACAACACATTCTTCCCTATTGGCCGCCGCCGACGGGTGAGATGTGCCCAATGTAAGTCTATGTCGGGCACCCCGCATGTCCGCGGGGAGGCGGAATTTTCAAAAAAAGATTTTTCAAACCTCGCAACACGGACTTAAACTCCAGGATCGATGCTAAACCCTAGCTAACAAAATACTGTGTGAGCTTTAACTGCTCGGATGAAAGTTATACCTCACGAAACGAAGTCCTTCGGGTCTTCTAGTCGCTGTCCTCCTCCTCGTCATCACAAGCTCCAAGGATCATTTGGATCGAGCAACCTCGCCGGCCTCCTCGAGTCAAAGACAATCCATCCGAGAGTCTATAGTCCGAGCTCCAACCTTAAATCCGAGGTAACTAGGGCAACTAGTTCGCTAAACTAGATGGCCTAGATGATGTAGAGAGTGAAGATAGAATAGTTTGTCTCTTGGAACCCTAGGATTCTCAACACATAAGAGGTTTAGAGTTCATGAGGAATAAGAAGAAGACTTGAGAAATATGAGAGTGAAGTTGTGTACTCTAGAAAGAAGCTTGGCTTCCCTTGATAAAAGAATGAAGCATATATGATAATTGAGGAGATATAATATCTCACACAAATATCTCATGAGCTTCACAAAATATCTAATGGTGAGTCATAGCCATGAGTCACTAAGTAGCCATGCTAGATTCAATGTAAAACTCCACCTCATTTCCTCACCTCATTATGTTTAATCCAAAAAGAATAAACCCTAAATGAGGTGTCCAGTTCTAGAATCTTTCCTGATAAATTACGAGAATGCCCCTCATCCGTATATACATAACCGCATCCGCATTTCGAAGAATACGAATACAAAGAGACGAAATAAATTCATCAATACAATACTAGGATCCGGCTTAAACCAAAAACCCACTAGTATTATCCGCCCGAACATCATATGCGCACAAGTGCACGTATGTGATCGAAGCTCTGCCGTAAAACCATACGGCCTCTATATCTTTCGCCCGATGAAGGGAAACCCTCTGTGTGGGACTCTAAAGACTCGACAGTACGCTGGCAGTGGGTTTAACCTGTTAGTTATATATATGCCCTAGAGGCCATTGTTGTACATATGATGTATATTATAGTGGATGCTTGGATATATATAGAGAGGACTTTCTTGCTCGATATGATAGTATGCTATCTGGTTTCACTTTGTCTAAACATGTTGACTTGTATTGGTTTACTGTCTTGCTCTCACATGTTGATAAAGCCCTTAGGATATGTACTCGACTACTAGGACTATGATGAAGATCATACTAGTGGGGCCAGGGTAGTCCAAGAGTACATCCTATAACTGTTCCTAGTCGAGGGTGTATCGAGACAGGGCATCGATACACCAGAGTAGACTAGCGTATACTCATCTTGACCCATATGATGGGCGATGGATGATCCCATATCCATCGGTGTTTGACATCAAAGATGGTGTACGGGTGCTCAGTGGAGACTGGGTACACTGAACGGACTCGCTGAGAACTCCTAGATGGTATTATACCTATCGTCAGATAGTTCTCTGGTGACACTGGTACAGGTTAGTCTGTAGATCCGAGATCGTCATAGAGTCTTGTGTGATTCCCACTGTGCTTTGATTTCCACCTTACCACATCCAAGAGGGCGTGCAAAACGGTGGCTTTTGGGTACAGTCCCGAATCACATGTAGGCAATGAGCGATAGGAGGGGTTTCGTCTCTCCCGGTATTGGGGGTTGATGCTGCGCTGTGTTCGATTGGTTATAACTGGAAGTCCCTGGCCAGGGATGATATGGAGTGCAGCTGGTAAGAGTTATCAGTAGTTTCTCGACCTGTTATGAGCCTCACATCGACATGACTTATCTGTTACTGGGGTCTGACGTTTACCACCCATAGACTGGATATGCGACATATCAGACGAAGAGACTGGACTGTATGGTAGTGTTACTGATTGGCTCGACGTGAGTTTTGACAGCTTTGCTGGTTTTCTTTTGATCGCTCAATACCCGGGTGGCCGTTACGTTTAGCTGACCGCTTGCGGCTTGTGGGTGTTTGATATGATCATCACCTACTGCCGGCGTATTGACGAGTCTTAGAGTCCCACATAGGATTTTCCTAGCTCAGACGAAATGATGTGGTGTGCATATGAGATATGCGCGTGACCCGATTGAATGCGAGTATGTGATGCCGTATATTAATCGGGCGTTTTTTATTGGTCAGGTCGTATGTGATATGACTGGTTTGTTAAATCAAGTGTTGATTTAACATTTGACTTTTAGTTTAATTCTTTATTTAAACCTTTTTCTTTAAAGGAGTTGTGTGCATGCATGTATGCACATGTTGATGTGCATGGACACATACATACACACATGGATAGTTATCATGGTTGATGATACACTATATGGTGGCAATGCAAGACTCACATGGTTGTTAATATATATATATATATATATATATATATATATATATATTCATTTTTGAGTTAAAACTAAAGATAATTCACTCATGGTGAGTTAAAACTAAAGATAATTCACTCATGGTTAAAGATTATCTTCATTTGACTTTGTGACCATTCTTGACCTAACCTTTAACCTTGGGTTAATTCTCTTTTGGACTTTAACTCAATCTAAAATATCTAAAATATTATCTAACCATGGTTTGAGGTGAGAAGTATATAATACGATTATTTCATTCTCATCTTTTTTGAGGTTATTATTCATCACAAAAGAAAAGAGCTTAAGCTTTGCCATCATCTTCTTCTTCCTCCCTCTCTTGAGTTTTCATTTGAGTGAGTTAGTTAAAAAAGGGTTTTGATTAGAGAATACAAATCACCTCATCATTCTACACACATCTAGCCCATTTGTGTAGGGTGTTTGCTACACTTCTTCCATGGATCAAGTAAAGCAAGGAGTTTTGGGCAAAGGGACTTCGGGTGGATCATCGTGGACTTGGAAGGTTGCTAGCAATCCGTTCCAAACTCTCAAAGGTCCAAGGAGTCACCAAAGAGAGACTACTCTACTTTTAGTGATAGATTATTCTTTGTATGTGATACAAATCATGTTACCCTAAATATTCTAGCTTAAAGATTCATGGTTATTTGCTTTGCACCTCTCTAATTTTTAAAGTGGCATGAATGATGCTACTAAACCCTAGACTAGGTGCAAGGGAAACCCAACAACGGTATCAGAGCCAAGTTAGAATTTTAGACACGGTGTTAAAACTAATACGAAAACGAAATCTACTCCGAAATACGGTATTATGAAACCCCCATTTTGCTCTCTGTAAATTTTCAAAAAAGTCCTTTAAATTTTTTTCAAACATGTGCAGAATGTTATATGGAAGATTCTAAGAACATGGGTGAAATACATGTTAGTTATATGTATGCCCTAGAGGCCATTACTGTACATATGATGTATATTGTAGTGGATGCTTGGACATATATAAGGAGGACTTTCTTGCTCGACATGATAGTATGCTATCTGGTTGCTCTTTATCTTAACATGTACTCTGATTGTCTCTATGTTACATGTTGATAAAGCCCTTAGGATGAGTACTTGACTACCAGGACTATGATGCAGATCATACTAGTGGGGATAGTGTAGTCGCTGAGTACATCCTTTAAATGTTCCTAGTCGAGGGTGTATCGAGACAGGGCATCGATATACCAGAGTAGACTGACGTATAGATTCTCGACCCATACAGATGGGCGATGGATGATCCCATATCCATTGGTGTTTGACATCAGAGATAGTATACGGGTGCTCAGTGGAGACTGGGTACACTGGACGGACTCGCCGAGAACTCCCAGATGGTATTATACCTCACGTCAGATGGAAGTTCTCTGGTGACACTGGTACATGTTAGTCTGTAGACCCGAGATCGTCATAGAGTCTTGTGTGATTCCCACTGTTCTTTGATTTCCATCATACCACGTCCAAGAGGGCGTGCAAAATGGTGGCTTTTGGGTACAGTCCCGAATCACATGGAGGCAATGAGCGATAGGAAGGGTTTCGTCTCTCCCGGTATAGGAAGTTGATGTTGCGCTGTATTCGATTGGCTATAATAGGAAGTCCTTGGCCAAGGCAGCTGTAGAGATATACTGGTACCAACGCCTCACTAATGACACCATGGAACTACGGCAAAACCTAAGGTTCGATCGCAGTTCCGTGGGCACAAAATCGAGTTAAGGTTATTATAGTCTTCTAGGGGGTCCATAGGGGTACTTACACGATTTAACGAGTACAATTAACTTCGGAAAATTACAACACTTGGAAATTTCAGCGGGGTAAAAAATGTGGTGTGCGATGTTCGATCGAACTGCTAAAAATAGTCAAGGTTACCAATACAGTGTTAAATTATACGACTACAGAGCACTACGAATTAGCCCCAGGTCAAACAGATCATCACATGAAAATTGGGCTAAATAAACAATACTAGGAAACCCAAAATGAAGCCAAAAGAGCACAGGGGGATTACGGGGGCCAGAGCAGCATCAGGGGCCGGCCTAGCTGGAATTTTGCCTCCTGTGTCCGGTTCAAAACTGGTTCCCTCCCTCTGTATCTCTCCCATGTTCATATATTGGCCCAAAGACCATTCTGCACCTGTTTGAAAAATTTTTAAAGGACTTTTTGTAAAATTTCCAGAGAGCAAGAATGGGGTTTCCTAATACAGTATTTCGAAGTGATTTTCTTTTTCGTAATTTTTATAATACCGTATCTAGAATTCTATTTTGTCTCTGATACCACTGTGAGTAAGAGTTACTCCTGGGAGAATTTTACACAGGACAATTAGCCGATCAAGTAGGTGTCTAGAAAGGTGTTTACGGGGTTATGCCTCTGGGAAAACGATGTTTATTTTAATTAGTTCCATGCGAAAGCACGGGGAACCTCCCTCAAAATACCAACACTGGTCTGGTTGAAAGATTGGCGAACTTGTAAGGTGTAATTAATCCCGGCTAATCTTACCTTTTAGGGTTTTAAGGAAGATTTGATAAAAAGCAGTGGGAGCCATCCTGATTAGATAAGATAATAACCAATCTAATCTTGCAAGAGCATACGCTAAAGTGTTTTCTTCTCTCTCTCCAGGTAGCGACGATTACAGGCCTTAATCAAGATAATAATATGGATGTATTGACTGAACCCGCTTATTATACTGAGCAGGGGAACGTTGGTCCCCTCCCACTAATAATTGTTATAAGTCCGAGCAGGGAATAGTAGAATATCTGGATTCTCACGCCACCCAAACGAAGAATAAGAATGCTGATGCATCTTCTTCGGGTGTGTTAGATATTGAGAACTGTTTCTCAGTTCACTCTACGTCCTGGGTATTAGATACCGGATCTGGATCCCATATATGTAATATGTTACATGGGCTACGTAAAGGTAGGGAACTGGGAGAGGGTGATCATTCCGTAAGAGTAGGGAATGGTGCAAATGTTGCAGCCAAAGCAGTTGGTGAATATCACCTTGTGTTACCAAATGGTAATACATTGATTCTGCACGAATGCTATTATATTCCAACCCTGATATGCAATCTTATATCAGTTTTTTTATTGAGTAAAGAAGGATATAATTTTATAGTACAGGATAATGTTATGAACATATTCCTAAATCAAAAGTTGATTGGATCAGGATCGTTAAATAATGGCATATACATTCTCAACCAAACTACAGTACTTAATGTACAAAACACACACAAGAGGAAGAGTTCAGAAATGAACGAATCCTTCTTATGGCATTGTAAACTAGGTCATATCAATGCGACACGACTAGCCAAGTTACATAAGGATGGATAATTGAATCCGTTCGAATTTTCATCTTATGATACTTGCCAGTCATGTCTCAAAGGAAAGATGACCGAAACTCCGTTTAGTGGACACGGAGAAAGAGTTACGGAACTCTTAGGGCTGATACATAGTGATGTATGTGGTCCCATGTCTACACATGCCAGGAACGTTCCTCATACTTTATTACATTCACTGACGATCTCTTAAGATACAGACATATATTCCTGTTGAAACACAAGTCTGAAGCTTTTGAGAAATTCAGAGAATATAAGAACGAAGTAGAGAACCAAACGGGCAAACGTATTATGATCCTTCGATCTGATCGAGGAGGAGAATACTTGAGCACTGAGTTCCTAGAATATCTAAAAGAGAATGGGATTCTCTCTCAGCTTACTCCTCCCTATACACCACAGCACAACGGTGTATCAGAGCGTAGGAATCGCACCCTATTAGATATGGTGCGCTCTATGATGAGAACTGCTGAGTTACCTATTTCCTTCTGGGGTTATGCGCTTGAGATAGCTGCATACCTATTGAATCAAGTTTCGTCTAAATCTGTACCTACCACACCATATGAGATATGGAGTGGGAAGAGACTATATCTTAAATGAGTTAAGATATGGGGTTGTCCGGCCTATGTCAAAAGGAAAAATCCAAACAAACTCGAGGCATGATAAGTTCTCTTCAAGTTTGTGGGATATCCAAAAAACTCTTATGGATACTTTTTCTACCACAGTGAGGAGCAAAAGGTGTTTGTTGCTTAACATGCTACCTTTTTAGAAAAGGAATTTCTTGCAAAAGAAATTAGTGGTAATGAGGTAGAGCTGGAAGAAGTTCCAGCACCACAAACTACAACTGAAGATTTAGTGGAACCAGATGATTCAGTAGTTCCCAACGAACCCCAGCCTCTCCGCCGATCTAGTAGGGTTTCTCATCCACCTGAGAGATACTACAGTTTTCTCATATATGGTGGAAGCGAGGATTGCATCATGGAAGATGATGAACCAACTAGCTTCGAGGAGGCCAACACGAGTGGGGACTCTGTGAAGTGGCTGTATGCAATGCGATCTGAGATGCAATCCATGTACACCAACAAAGTATGGTCTTTGGAAGTTGCTCCTGAAGGGGTAAAACCCATTGGGAGCAAGTGGATCTTTAAGAAGAAACTTGGTGTAGATGGAAAAGTGGAGACTTTCAAATCTAGACTTGTTGCAAAGGGTTTTCGTCAACGACCAGGTGTGGATTATGACTAAACCTTTTCTCCAGTGGCTATGCTTAAGTCCATCCGGATCTTACTTGCCATTGCTGCATACCATGACTACGAAATCTGGCAAATGGATGTTAAGACCGCCTTTCTAAATGGTGATTTAGAGGAGTGCGTGTACATGACTCAGCCAGAGGGCTTCGTAGATAGTGGGAGCATCGAAAATGTGTGCAAGCTGCTTAAATCCATCTACGGGTTAAAGCAGGCATCGCGGAGTTGGAATATCTGTTTTGATGTTGTAGTCAAAGAGTTTGACTTCATCAAAAACGTAGAAGAACCTTGTATATACAAAAAGGTTGCAGAGAGTAAGGTTGTCTTCCTCGTATTGTACGTAGATGACATACTCTTCATAGGAAATGATGCTCTTATGCTGCACTCGGTCAAGCTCTTCTTATCACATCGATTCTCAATGAAAGATCTAGGTGATGCCTCCTGCATTTTGGGAATCAGGATCTATAGAGATAGATCTAAACGGATACTGGGATTGTCCCAATCCAGGTACATTGACACCATACTAAAGAGTTTAGTATGGAAGAATCCAAGCGTGGGAATCAACCCACGATCTTTGGACTCACTCTCTCCAAAGAGATGTCTCCCAAGACTGATTTGGAGAGAGCTCGCATGCAAGGGATACCCTATGCTTCGGCAGTAGGCTCTATCATGTATGCGATGCTATGTACCAGACCCGATGTAGCATACTCACTAAGTGTAGTGAGTAGGTATCAAGCAGATCCTGGATAGAGTCACTGGACAGCTGTGAAGAATATTCTCAAGTACTTGAGAAGGACTAAAGAGATGTTCTTGGTGTATGGTAACGGAGAACTCCAAGTGGAGTAATTTACCGATTCAAGCTTCCAAAGTGATAAGGACGACTCTAAGTCGCACTCGGGATTTGTCTTTACCCTAAATGGAGGGACGGTTTGTTGGAAGAGTTCCAAGCAAGAAACCGTGGCAGACTCGACGATGGAGGCTGAATACATCGCTGCCAACGATGCTGCCAAAGAGGCTGTCTGGATGAAGAAGTTCATCATTGAACTTGGTGTGGTTCCGTCCATTGAGCATCCAATACCTTTGTATTGTGATAATAATGGAGCTGTGGCTTTGGCCAAGGAACCCAGGCCCCATCAGAAGTCCAAACATATTTTGAGGCGGTATCACCAGATCCGGGAGATAGTTGATCGCCGCGAGATCGAGGTCAGGAGAGTTGACATGAAGGAAAACACTGCGGATCCACTCACCTAGGCCATTTCCCAGATACAATTTGAGAGACTCTTCGGGACGTTGGGTATGAGATACTACAACAGCTGGCCTTAGTGCAAGTGGGAGATTGTTAGTTGTATATATGCCCTAGAGGCCATTGTTGTACATACGATGTATATTATAGTGGATGCTTGGATATATATAGAGAGGACTTTCTTGCTCGACATGATAGTATGCTATTTGGTTTCACTTTGTCTTAACATGTTGACTTGTATTGATTTACTGTCTTGCTCTCACATGTTGATAATGCCCTTAGGATATATACTCGACTACTGGGACTATGATGAGATCATATTAGTGAGGCCAGGGTAGTCAATGAGTACATCCTATAACTGTTCCTAGTCGAGGGTGTATCGAGACAGGGCATCGATACATCAGAGTAGACTAGCGTATACGCATCTTGACCCATATGATGGGGGATGGATGATCCCATATCCATCGGTGTTTGACATCAAAGATGGTGTACGGGTGCTCAGTGGAGACTGGGTACACTGAACGGACTCGCCGAGAACTCCTAGATGGTATTATACCAATCGTCAGATAGCAGTTCTCCGGTGACACTGGTACATCATAGTCTGTAGACCCGAGATCGTCATAGAGTATTGTGTGATTCCCACTATGCTTTGATTTCCACCTTACCACGTCCAAGAGGGCGTGCAAAACGGTGGCTTTTGTATACAGTCCCGAATCACATGGAGGCAATGAGCGATAGGAGTGGTTTCGTCTCTCCCGGTATGGGGAGTTGATCTTGTGCTGTGTTCGATTGGCTATAACTAGAAGTCCTTGGCCAGGGCTGATATGGAGTGCTACTGGTAAGAGTTATCAGTAGTTTCTTGACCTGTTATGAGCCTCACATCGACATGACTTATCGGTTACTTGGGTTTGACGTTTACCACCCTTAGACTTGATATGCGATATATCAGACGAAGAGACCGGACTGTACGGTAGTGTTACTGATTGGATTCACAGGAGAATGTACATGCTTGTTTGTTGATCTTCTGATCGCTCAATACCTGGGTGGCTATTACATTTAGCTGACCTCTTGCAGCTTGTGGGTGTTTGATATGATCATCACCTACTGCCGGCATATTGACGATTATTTAGAGTTCTATACAGAGGTTTCCTGGCTCAGGCAAAACGGAGTAGGAGCACATATGTGATATGTACGGGACCGAGAATAATCCGATATGAAATACCGTATTCTATTCTCGCGATATGAGATATCGGCCGGGTATATGTCATATAGCCGGGTCATCGGATCAAGTGTTGATTCGATGAAATGGTACAAGTTATATTAGTCGGTTATATGTAATATAGCCGGGTTATCGGATCAAGTATTGATTCGATAATTTAATGTACATTATATATGAGATATATTACATTACATTAACTAATATAAGCTCGCTTTATTGATTCATTTTCTCACGCGATAATACATTGATATATATGCGATATATGTTAATTGTATTATTTCTTTTGTTACAAAATATATTATATATGTGATATATAATATTGTAACATGTTAGGGTTACAAATTCAACATTGGATTAGGGTTTAAACTTGGTTAGGGTTTGGATTAGGGTTAGCTTTTGCATGAAGCTTCCATGAAGCTTCATGAAGCTTTCTTTTGTCTTAAGCTTAGATATTTTGTGTTGATATTTATTAACCCAACCCAAACCTTAACCTCTAGTTTATTCTCTACAAGAGTTAACTCTATCATTCTTAACCCATGGTTGAATTAGTAACCACAACAATAATTCATTATTCATCACAAAAGATTATCTTCATCTTCTTCTTCCTTGAGCTCTTAAAAAAAAGCTACACTAGGTTTTTCTTTTGTGATGATATTGAGTGAGAAATAGAAAACAAAAGAGAGTAAAATTCCTACTTCATCATCCTCAACTATTCTAGCCACTTAGATTAAGGTGTTCACTTCTCTAATAAGTTGATTAGTGATGTGTTAGCTTGGGTTAGAGATTCTTCAAGGTAGATCATCTTAGATCATGAAGACTACAAGCAAGGTGTCTCATTTACCTCATGGATCCACTCGAGAGTCGGAGTTTATGTTGATCGCAGCGAAGGGACCTCAACACGGAGCTTACGAAGCGAAGGAACGAACTACAAAGGTTGTAATTCCTATCTCTTTACTTCTTTGTATGTGATACAATATTTGTTACCCTAGAAATTCTAGCAAGATTCATGGTTAGTTAGCTTTGCACCTCTCTAAAATTTTAAAATGGAATCCTAACATCCAATTAGATCTATCTCATAGATCCAAAACCCAGGATTTAGGAGGTATCACATTGATCTATACGGAGAATCCTTCTGATAAGAGGAGATTGACCGAGCGTAGCATATGAAACTCCTTTCCTATCAAGAGTATGTCATCCACGTACAATACGAGGATCATCACCATACTCCCTACTAACTTTTTGTAAATACAAGGTTCATCTACTATTTTGATGAAGTCAAACACTTTGACTACCACATCAAAACAGATGTTCTAACTCCGCGATGCCTGCTTTAACTCATAAAGCAACTTGCACACGTTTCCGCTGCTCCCACTGTCTACGAATCCCTCTGGCTGTGTACTTATAGATGCTCTCTTCTAAATCATCATTTAGAAAAGCAGTCATGACACCCAACCGCCAGATATCGTAGTTATGGTATGTAGCAATGGCAAGTAGGATCTGAATGGATTTAAGCATAGTTTTGAAAGTCTCAACTTTTCCATGTACACCAAGTAATCTTCTCAAGATATACTTGCTCCTGATGGGGATTTAACGCTTCAGATAAAGCAACCAAAGTCCATACTTTGTTGGTGTATATAGATTCTATCTCAGATCGCTTAGCATCCAGCCATTCTCACAGAGTCCCCACTCCTGATGGCTTGCTCGAAACTAGTTGGCTCATCATCTCATGATACAATCCTCGCTCCCACTGTCATAGAGAAACCGAAGTATCTCTCAAGTCGATGAGGAACCCTACTAGATCGGCGGAGAGGCTGAGGTTCGTTGGAAGCTATTGAATCCTCCGGTTCTACCAAATCATCAGCTGTAGTTTGTATAGCTGGAACTCCTTTCAGTTCTACCTCATGATCACTAATTTCTTCACAAGAAATCCCCTTTCAAAAAGGTGGCATGCTGAGAAAAAAAACACCTTTTGCTCCTCAGTTTGGTAGAAGATATTCCCTTGCGAATGCTTAGGATATCCAACAAACTTCCACAGAACTGACATTGCCTCGAGCTTGTCTGGATTTTGCTTTTAGACATAGGCCGGACAACCCCAAATCTTAACTTCCTTAAGAGATGGGCTCTTCCTATACCATATCGCATATGGAGTGGTAGGCACTGATTTGATTGGAACCCTATTCAATAGGTATGCAGCTTCACAAGTGCATAATCCCCAAAAGGAAATAGGCAACTCAGTAGTACTCATCATAGAGCACACCATATCACATAGGGTGCGATTGCTCCGCCCTGATATACCAATGTGCTGTGGTGTATACGGAGGAGTAATGCTGAGAGAGAATCTCATTCTCCTTTAGAATAGTCCAGGAATTTCGTGCTCAAGTATTCTCCTCCCTGATCTCATCATAGGACATAATACCTATACCCATTTTGGTTCTCTACTTCTAACTTATATTCTGTGAATATCTCAAAAGGTTCAGACTTGTGTTTCAACAGGAACACATGTGCGAATCTTGAAAGATTATCAGTGAATGTAATGAAGTACAAAGAACCAGTCCTGACATGTGTAGACGGGGGACCTTCATACATCATCATGTATCAATCCCAAGAGTTCACTAACTCTTTCTCTATTTCCAATAAACGGAGTTATGGTCATCTTATCTTTGTGACATAACCGGCAAGTTTCATAAGATGTAAATTCAAACTGATTTAAATATGCATTTTTATGTGACATTAGCTAGTCGGGTCGCATCGATATGACCTAGTCTACAATGCCTCAAGGAGGATTCGTTCATTTCTGAACTCTTCCTCTTGTGTGTGTTCTGTACGTTAAGAACTATAGTTTGATTTAGAACGTTTGTGCTTTTAGATAACGTGCCAGAACTGATCAACTCTTGATATAGGAAATGTTCAAAACATTATCCAACAATACAAAATTATCTCCTTCTTTACTAATAAAGAGACTGATATGATGTTGTATATCAGGTTCGGTATCTAATAACATTCGTTCAGAATCAATGTATTTGGTAATACAGGGTGATAACTGCCAACAGACTTGGCTGCAACACTTGCACCATTTTTAACTCTTAAAACTTATCATCCGTTCTCAGTTCTCTACCTGTGTTATAGCTCGTGTAACTAATTACATATTTGGGATCCTGATCCGGTATCTCATACCCAGGACGTAAAGGATACTGAGAAACAGTTCTCTGTAATGAACACACCCAAAGAAGATGCATCATCATGCACTTTCTTCGTTTGGGCGGCACGGGAATTCTGGTAATCCCCTATTTACTGCTCGGTCTTATAACAATTATAAGTTGGAGCGGGGCCAACGTTCCCTAGCGCAGTATAACAAGCGGGTTCGGTCAATACATCCGTATTTTTATCTTGATTAAGGCGTGACATGGTCACTACCTGGAGAGAGAGAGAAGAAAACACTTAGCGTGCGCTCTTGCAAGATTAGATTGGTTATTAATTTATCTAATCAGGATGTCTCCCACTGTTTTACTCAAATCTTCCTTCAAACCTTAAAAGGAAAGACTAGCCGGGATTAATTACACCCTACAAGTTCGCCAATCTTTCGGCCAGGCCAGAGTCGGTACTTTAAGGGAGGTTCCCCGTGCTTTCGCACGGACCTAATTACAATAAACCTCGTTTTCCCAGAGGCGTAACCCCGTTGACACCTTTCTAGACACCTACTTGATCGGCTAATTGTAATGTGTAAAACTCTCCCAGGAGTAACTCTTTGTCGCAGTGGGTATCGGGATCCAACTATCTCATAGAAGGTATGCAATCTCATTGCAAATTTCAACACTTGAAATTCCCGATAATATTTTGCCCCGAGCGATCTATGACCTTGACAAGGTCAACAAACCATAGACCGCAAGTCAAGTTCAACCCGTCATTTCCCGATTGAATTAAACCCACCCGCATGACCCTTGACAAGGTCAACAAGGTCACACGACTACCCTAACTCAATCGCATTATATGCTTTTGCAGATAAGCATAAATAGCTACCGCACAGTACGCCTTGACAAAGTCAACAAACGCAGCACGAATACTATGAAGTACTTATCTGAAATGACGGAGGGCTACGACAGGTTTTTAAGAAAACCCTTTGCGTAATGAACTTGATATCGTTGTAGAATCAAATGATTTAAAATGGAGTGTTTTTGAGGCTTTTACTAGTTTTGCTAAAGAGGTCACTCCCGGTGAAGGGATCGTCGTCTCTTTCCTTATCGAATAAGGTGCGGGATATTTCATAAATACCACTATGCAAAGCAAAAACTATAAAAGCAATCAAAATACAAGCCGAATGTGTAGCATCTGCTAGTTTCTCTAAAGAGGTCACTCCCAGTGAAGGGATCTCGGCTCTTTCCTTATCGAATAAGGTGCTGGATGTTCTACAAGGAACACCGCTATGCAAAGCAACAACTAGAGCTACCTGTTTTTGAAAATTCGATTCCACAACATCTTTAGGTTTCTTTTATTTCATTAATCTCATTAATGAAGTCCCATCATTTTAAATTACCTAAACATCACAGATAAATACAACGTACGCTTATGCCATCCGCATTCGCCTCGATGTCCCCTCGTGCACCGTTAGGTTAGGTAACTAACGGCAGAGCGGGGCAGTGCTAGCGCGGGTGTAAAACATAAGCAATGTCTATATAATATATCACAAATACTATATCCTGTATCCATCTCAACATATCAAATGGTCACATCACAGATATCGCAGCAGAAGAACAACATATGAAATATTGGATATACTAGGATTTCCGTGTTTTATTTTAAGCCTGTATAAAACACGGATTCCACGGTCATGATGAATAGCCAATCTCACACCCCTAGACCCCTACGAGAGCGGCAAGCAACCCTACCAATTCTAGAGTTAGGAGATCCGGTCTCGACTCCTCGAGATGGTCTCCCACTGGACTCCAGAACCCGGTTACTTATGCTCCCGCCATGGGTCTATCCTAATGCGGAAAAGTAAATAATATATAATGGTGACATCATCCTCTACCCGGAAGTGCCCCAATAAAAGAATATTACATACAATGAATTTTACATGAATGAAAATGAAAAACTCTCATCTCATATAAAACCCCCGGCTATTCAAATTCGACGATCCAATAAAACATATCACAGAAACACATAACATCACATGTCATCAACGTAAGTAAATATACGTATCTCAATTGTTGTTGACATATAGCACCGCAACCGGCGATACACCACATATTACACTTACGGTGGCAGAAAAGAAAATGAAAAACTACAACAATTGGAATCCGCAACCACCTTAGACATCTCATGCCTAACCAAATGAATTCTCAGACATCGCATGCCTAACAATTATAAACCCGGCATTTTAGTCTCGTTCTCGAAAACACTTTTCAATGTCAAGTTGGGCAATTCAACAAGATTCCCGACATCCTGATCGAATGCTTGTCGGAAACTTTAGTAGACGGCCGCACCCCCCGATACCGTCGACGAAGTGCACTAAGGCGGAACACCGCTGCCGTGAGCACCCGAATGGATGCTTTTGGCGACGGGGTTCTCCTACAGTCACTTGGTCGGGGCTATGGGGCGTGGCTATCTATTAAGTTTACCCGGCGAGTATCCGCGCACTCTACGTGATTGCGACGGACTTTTGCTCGCATCAAAATCCCGTGGCAACCGATCAAATGAGACTAAACTGCTAGATTTATAACATTCAAACTAGCTATCTCATAACTACTTGTGGATTCCAAATATTGTATCCATCACATAATATCTAGACGACGATAAACTCTTCGATCGATTCATCAAAATCCCACAATTTCCGGACAGCTCAACACTTGAGCACAGTTTTAATAATACCCCGAAGATGCCACAGTACCTATGAACCATCCATAGAAGGGTCAAACCAACGCCTCACATGTGAAACGCTAAACTTCCACAAACCCTAGGGTTCAAGTGGTGGTTTTTACGGCCACATAATCGAGTTAAGGTTTACGTTCTTCTAGAGGGTCCAAAGAATCACTTGCATGTTTTTCCGAATACGTTAAACTTGGAAAAATGGGTTTTTGACATTCGATCGAACCTTTTAACATTGTCTAGACAATATGTGAAACATCCGAAACAATGTTAAAACTACGATTACAAAACACTCCGAATTGCTTATAGTGTAAAATTACATCACATGCAAAATTAGCAAAAATAAACAACACCCGAAACATCAAAACCAAGTCACTGGAACACAGGCAAAATTTCAGAGGGGGGGGGGTGCTCGGATTGGGCCGATATGGACCCTATGGTGGCTGGCCACTTTTGCAATAAATCCCCTAAAATTTTTACAGTGTTCATGATATATCATATACATCACTCTGTACTTGTTTGCAAATTTTTTTGACAACTTTTAAAATTGATAGAAACTATGATTTTCTGTTTCAAGTTACGGAGTTGTTTCGGTTTTGTGATCTTAACAAAATCCGTATTTATTCCTAGCATGGCTCTGATACCACTGAAGGGTTACCTACGACGGCAGAAAGCTTTCGGGAGGCATCGTCCATGCCAAAATAAATTTTTTGCCGTTTTAGCTAATCCTAAACTAGATCGTTAACTAGAAATAATACGGGAAACATTTGCAAACACTTCGCAACTAATAGTGAGCAAGGAATACAACCTTTGTAGACCGGTTCTTCACTTCAAATAGCTCCGTGTTGTAGTCCCCTCCGCTGCGATCTCAAGCTCCGGACTCTAGAGAGGCTCCG
This sequence comes from Agapanthus africanus, assembly GCA_030015575.1. Classification (NCBI taxonomy): domain Eukaryota; kingdom Viridiplantae; phylum Streptophyta; class Magnoliopsida; order Asparagales; family Amaryllidaceae; genus Agapanthus; species Agapanthus africanus. The sequence continues at coordinate 480,670,063 of JASDDO010000022.1, read as the reverse complement.
TAGAAGAAACGAACGTGCTTGCTTCGAAGATTTCGAGGCCGAAGATAATCTACGTCGGGGAGACACTAACTCAAGCTATTTCTTCACTAGGTCATGAACTTTGTGAAGAGAACACCCTATACTACATGGCAAGTAGTAGAGGATGATGAAGTAGGAAGTGGGCTCACTTTAGAATTGATTTTCTCATACTTTTTTCTCATAGCACCATTAGAGCTAGCAAGCTTTTTCATGGAGCTTGATGATGAAGAAGAAGAAAGAATAATTCATCATATGAATTATCTCCCCTCAATAACCATGGGTGAGTTAAGCTATCATGCTTAACTCATGTAGATAATTGACCAAGGTATGAGGTTAAGGGTTGGGTTAAAGAATATCAAGAGAAATGACAAAAGAGTGGACTTTGTCAAAGTTTCTCCAAGCTTCTTCCAAGCTTGAGAAATTTGACTAAGTCTTTCTCATTTGTTAAATCTTAAGATATAAATAAAACCCTAATCTTAACCCTAATCATGGTATAAGTCTCATACACCCATCTTGCATGTATCATCAACCATGACATAATGCATGTACACAAACATACATATCACATATGTACAATATGCACACAAAGTGAGAAAATAAATCTTAAGTGATCTAATACTAGTTAATGTAATGTTATATATCAAATATATAAGTATACATTAAATTATTAAATCAACTCTTGATTTAATAATCTGGCTATAACCGACTAATATCATGTGTAACAACTTATCGAATCAACACTTGATCCGATAACCCGGCTACATCGCATACAACCGATCATTGTCACGAATCGCGAGAATAGAATACGGTATCACATATCGTATTAATCTCGGTCCTGCACATATCTCATATGTGGTCCTACTCTGTTTCGCTTGAGCCAGGAAACCCCTGTGTAGGACTCTAAAGACTCGTCAATACGCCGGCAGTAGGTGATGATCATATCAAACGCCTATAAGCCGAAAGCGGTCTGCTAAACGTAGCGGCCACCCGGGTATTGAGTGATCAGAAGATCAACAAGCAATCCTGCTCACACTCCTGCGAATCCAATCAGTAACCCTACCGTACAGTCCGGTCTCTTCGTCTGATATGTCGCATATCTCGTCTAGGGCTGGTAAACGCCAGACCCCAGTAACTCGATAAGTCGTGTCGATATGAGGCTCATAACGGGTCGAGAAACTACTGATAACACTTACCAGTATATCTCTGAAGCTGCCTTGGCCAAGGACTTCCTGTTATAGCCAATCGAACACTGCGCAACATCAACTCCCTATACCGGGAGAGACGAAACCCCTCCTATCGCTCATTGCCTCCATGTGATTCGGGACTGTACCCAAAAGCCACCGTTTTACACGCCCTCTTGGACGTGGTATGATGGAAATCAAAGCACAATGGGAATCACACAAGACTCTATGACGATCTCGGGTCTACAGACTAACCTGTACTAGTGTCACCAGAGAACTTGGTATCAGAGCATTGTCTTTACCCTCAGTGGAGGGACGGTATGTTGGATGAGTTCCAAGCTAGATACCGTGACAAATCTAAACGATTAAAGGCTAATACATTGCTACCTAAGATGCTACCAAAGAGTCAGTCTGGATGTATATTAGTTCATGAGATGAATTTCGTTCCTACCATTATGTGACAATGGAGTTGTGGCTTTTTGGCCTAGGAACCCCCTTCCCATCAGTGATCCAGACATATTCTTCGGCAGTATCACCTGATCATGGAGATGGTTGATCTCCAGGGAGATCGAGGTTAGGAGAGTAGACACAGAGAACAATAGCGTGGATCCACTCACAGAGGCCTATTTTCCAGTAGAGACTTTTATGGGATGGTTGAGTATGAGATACTTCAACTACTGCTGATTGTTGGGTATGAGATACTACAACAAATGGCCCTAGTGCAAGTGGGAGATTGTTAGTTATATGTATGCCCTAGAGGCCATTACTATACATACGATGTATATTGTAGTGGATGCTTGGACATATATAGGGAGGAATTTCTTGCTCGACATGATAGTATGCTATCTGGTTGCTCTTTATCTAAATATGTACTCTGATTGTCTCTATGTTACATGTTGATAAAGACCTTAGGATGAGTACTTGACTACCAAGACTATGATGCAGATCATACTAGTGGGGACAGTGTAGTCGCTAAGTACATCCTTCAAATGTTCCTAGTCGAGGGTGTATCGAGACAGGGCATCGATATACCAGAGTAGACTGGCGTATAGCTTCTCGACCCATACAGATGGGCGATGGATGATCCCATATCCATTGGTGTTTGAAATCAGAGACAGTATACGGGTGCTCAGTAGAGACCGGGTACACTGGACGGACTCGCCGAGAACTCCCAGATAGTATTATACCTCACGTCAGATGGCAGTTCACTGGTGACACTGGTACAGGTTAGTCTGTAGACCCGAGATCGTCATAGAGTCTTGTCTGATTCCCACTGTGCTTTGATTTCCATCATACCACGTCCAAGAGGGCGTGCAAAACGGTGGCTTTTAGGTACAGTCCCGAATCACATGAAGGCAATGAGCGATAGGAGGGGTTTCGTCTCTCCCGCTATAGGGAGTTGATATTGCGCTGTGTTCGATTGGCTATAACAGGAAGTCCTTGGCCAAGGCAGCTTAAGAGATATACTGGTAAGTGTTATCAGTAGTTTCTCGACCCTTTATGAGCGTCATATCGATACAACTTATCAAGTTACTGGGGTCTGGCGTTTACTACCCCTAGACGAGATATGCGACATATCAGACGAAGAGACCGGACTGTACGGTAGTGTTACTGATTGGATTCGCAGGAGTGTGAGCAGGCTTGCTTGTTGATCTTCTGATCGCTCAATACCCGGGTGTCCGTTACGTTTAGCAGACCTCTTACGGCTTGTGGGCGTTTGATATGATCATCACCTACTGCCGGCGTATTGATGAGTCTTTAGAGTCCTACACAGCGGTTTCCTGGCTCAAGCGAAACGGAGTAGGAGCACATATGAGATATGTGCGGGACCGAGATTAATACGATATGTGATACCGTATTCTATTCTCGCGATTCGTGACATTGATCGGTTGTATGCGATATAGCCGGGTTATCGGATCAAGTGTTGATTCGATAAGTTGTTACACATGATATTAGTCGGTTATAGCCGGATTATTAAATCAAGAGTTGATTTAATAATTTAATGTATAATTATATATTTGATATATTACATTACATTAACTAGTATTAGCTCACTTAAGATTTATTTTCTCACTTTGTGTGCACATTGTACATAGTACATGCATTATGTCATGGTTGATGATACATGCAAGATGGGTGTATAAGACTTATACCATGATTAGGGTTAATATTAGGGTTTTGTTTATATCTTAAGATTTAACAAATGAGAAAGACTTAGTCAAAGTTCTCAAGCTTGGAAGAAGCTTGGAGAAACTTTGACAAAGTCTACTCTTTTGTCATTTCTCTTGATATTCTTTAACCCAACCCTTAACCTTATACCTTGGTCAATTCTCTACATGAGTTAAGCATGATAGCTTAACTCACCCATGGTTACATTATTGAGGGGAGATAATTCATATCATGAATTTTTCTTTCTTCTTCTTCTTCATCATGCTCCATGAAAAAGCTTGCTAGCTCTAATGGTGCTATGAGAAAAAGTGTGAGAAAATCAATTCTAAAGTGAGCCCACTTCCTACTTCATCATCTTCTACTACTTTCCATATAGTATAGGGTGTTCTCTTCATAAAATTCATGACCTAGTGAAGGAATAGCTTGAGTTAGTGTCTCCCCGACGTAGATCATCTTCGGCCTCGAAATCTTCGAAGTAAGCACGTTCGTTTCTTCTACGGAGCCTCTCTAGAGTCCGGAGCTTAAGATCGCAGCGGAGGGGACTACTACACGGAGCTATTTAAAGTGAAGGACTGGTCTACAAAGGTTGTATTCCTTGCTCACTATTAGTTGCAAAGTGTTTGCAAATGTTTCCCGTATTATTTCTAGTCAACGATCTAGTTTAGGGTTAGCTAAAACGGCAAAATTTTTATTTTGGCATGGACGATGCCTCCCGAAACCTTGCTGCCGTCGTAGGTAACCCTTCAATACGGAAAGAGGGGCTCGGATTTTGGCCGAGCCCCAGGCTAAAAATTCTGGCCTGGCCGGCCCCCGTACCCCCTCTGGACTCCGTATTCCTCCTGTGCTCTTATCTTCTATATTTGGGGTTTATAGTATTGTTTTCTTACCCCAATTTTCATGTGATGATTAGTTTGACCTGGGGCTAATTCATAGTGCTTCATAGTCGTATAATTTAACACTGTATTGGTAACCTTGACTATTTTTAGCAGTTCGATCGAACTTCGCACACCATATTTTGTACCCCGCTGAAATTTTCAAGTGTTGTAATTTTTCGAAGTTGATTATATTCGTAAAATCGTGCAAGTACCCCTATGGACCCCCTAGAAGACTATACTAACCTTAACTCGATTCTATGCCCACAGAACCGCGATCGAACCCTAGGGTTTGCCGTAGTTCTGTGGTGTCATAGGTGAGGCATTGGTTAACTCCTTCTACGGTTGGTCCATAGACACTGTGGCACGGTTTTTGAGTGTTTTGACTTTGCTCAAGTGTTGAGCTTACGGGGGTAATTTGTGAGTGCATGTTGATTCGATCGAAATGTTAAACATCGTCTTGATATTCTGTGAATGTGATACAATATGTGGAATTCAAATTGTTAGGCATGAAATCCGTAATATATGATATTTCGGGTTTACGATGTCTAAGGAGATTATGGATTCCAAATGTTGTAGTTTTTCATTTTCTTTTCTGTGACCGTAAGTGTAGTATGTGGGGTATTGCCGGCTTCGTTGCTATACATCAACGACAATCGGGATACGTATACTTGCTTACGTTGATGATATGAGATATTATGTGTTGCTGTGATATGTTATATTGGATTGTCGTATTCTGAATAGCCGAGGGTTTTATGTGAGATGAGGGTTTTTATTTTCATTCATGTAAAATTCAATGTATGTAATATTCTTTTATTGGGGCACTTCCGGTTTGAGGATGATGTCACCATTGTATATTATTTATTTTTCCGCATTAGGATAGACCCAAGGAGGGGAGCACAAGTAACCGGGTTCTAGGGTCCAGTGGGAGGCCATTTCGAGGAGTCGAGACCGGGTCTCCTAACCCTAGAATTGACAGTGTTATTTGCCGCTCTCGTAGGAGTCTAGGGATGTGGGTTTGGCTATTCATCGCGACCATGGAATCCGTGTTTTATACAGGCTCGAAATAAAACACGGACCTCCTAATATATCCAATATTTCATATGTTTCTTCTGCTGCTGATATACTGTGATGTGATCATATTATATGCATGAGACGAATGCTTTATTATTGTATATATGATATATAATAAACGTTGCTTATGTTTTACACCCGCGCTAGTCCCGTCCCGGTATGCCGTTAGTTAAGTAACTTAACGGTGCATAACGGAACATTGTGGCCAATACGGATGGCATAAGCGTACGTTGTATTTTCGTTTCTTCTGTGATGTTTAGGAAGCATAAATGATGGGATTTATTAATGAGATTAATAAAAGAAAAAAACCTAAAAGATGTTTTAGAATCAAATTTTCAAAAAGGGTAGCTACAGTTTTTGCTTTGCATAGTGGTATATGTGATATACCCTGCACCTTATTCGATGAGGAAAGAGTCGAGATCTCTTCACCGGGAGTGACCTCTTTAGCAAAACTGGCAGATAATACAAACTCATGGTTTAGTTTTTGATTGCTTCTATAGTTCTTTCTTTGCACAGCGGCATTTATGAAATATCCTGCACCTTATTCGATAAGGAAAGAGCAGAGATCCCTTCACTGGGAGTGACCTCTTTAGCGAAACTAGAAAGCCTAAAAAACACTCCTTTTCAAAATCAATTGTTTCTACAACGATATCAAGTTCATTACGCAATAGGTTTTCTGAAAAACCTGTCGTAGCCCTCCGTCATTTCAAATAAATCCTACTTAGTATTCATGCTGCGTTTGTTGACCTTGTCAAGGCGCAGTATACGGTAGCTAATTAGTGTTTATCTGCTAAAACATGAGATGTGATTGGATTAAGGTATTTATACGGCCTTGTTGACCTTGTCAAGGGTCATGCGGGTGGGTTTAATTCAATCGGAAAATGACGGGTTGAACTTGACTTGCGATTTATGGTTTGTTGACCTTGTCAAGGTCATAGATCGCTAGGGGCAGAATATTATCAGGAATTTCAAGTGTTGAAATTTGCAATGAGATTGCATACCTCCTATGAGATAGTTGGATCCTGATACCCACTGCGAGTAAGAGTTACTCCTGGGAGAATTTTACACAGGACAATTACCCGATCAAGTAGGTGTCTAGAAAGGTGTTAACAGGGTTATGCCTCTGGAAAAACGAGGTTTATTCTAATTAGGTCCGTGCGAAAGCACGGGGAACCTCCCTTAAAGTACCAACACTGGCCTGGCCGAAAGATTGGCGAACTTGTAAGGTGTAATTAATCCCGGCTAATCTTACCTTTTAGGGTTTTAAGGAAGATTTGATAAAAACCAGTGGGAGCCATCCTGATTAGATAAGATAATAACCAATCTAATCTTGCAAGAGCATACGCTAAAGTGTTTTCTTCTCTCTCTCTCTCTTCAGGTAGCGACCATGTCAGGCCTTAATCAAGATAATAATATGGATGTATTGACTGAACCCGCTTGTTATACTGAGCAGGGGAATGTTGGTCCCGCTCCCACTTATAATTGTTATAAGTCCGAGCAGGAATTAGGAAAATATCCGGATTCTCATGCCGCCCAAACGAAGAACAAGCATGATGATGCATCTTCTTCGGGTGTGTTAGTTATCGAGAACTGTTTCTCAGTTCACTCTACGTCCTGGGTATTAGATACCGGATCGGAATCCCACATATGTAATATTTTACATGGGCTACGGAAAGGTAGGGAACTGGGAGAGGGTGATCATTCCATAAGAGTAGGGAATGGTGCAAATGTTGCAGCCAAAGCTGTTGGCGAATATCACCTTGTATTACCAAACGGTAATACATTGATTCTCAACGAATGCTATTACATTCCGACCCCGATATGGAATCTTATATCGGTATCTTTATTGGGTAAAGAAGGATATAATTTTGTAGTACAGGATAATGTTATGAACATCTTCCTGAATCAAAATTTGATTGGATCAGGCTCATTAAATAATGGCATATACGTTCTGAATCAAACAGCAGTACTTAATGTACAAAACACACACAAGAGGAAGAGTTCAGAAATGAACGAATCCTTCTTGTGGCATTGTAGACTAGGTCATATCAATGCGATACGACTAGCAAAGTTGCATAACGATGGATATTTGAATCCGTTCGAATTTTCATCTTATGATACTTGCCAGTCATGTCTCAAAGGTAAGATGACCAAAACTCCGTTTAGTGGACACGGAGAAAGAGTTACAGAACTCTTGGGACTGATACATAGTGATGTATGCGGTTCCATGTCTACACATGCCAGGAATGGTTCTTCCTACTTTATTACATTCACTGACAATCTCTCAAGATACGGACATGTGTTCCTGTTGAAACACAAGTCTGAAGCTTTTGAAAAATTCAGAGAATATAAGCAAGAAGTAGAGAACCAAACGGGAAAAAGTATTAAGATCCTTTGATCAGATCGAGGAGGAGAATACTTGAGCAATGAGTTCCTGGACTATCTAAAAGAGAATGGGATTCTCTCTCAGCTTACTCCTTCTTATACACCACAACACAACGGTGTATCGGAGCGGAGGAATCACACCCTATTAGATATGGTGTGCTCTATAATGAGCACTGCTGAGTTGCCTATTTCCTTTTGGGGTTATGCGCTTGAGACATCAGCATACCTATTGAATCAAGTTCCATCTAAATCTGTACCTACCACACCATATGAGATATGGAGTGGGAAGAGACCTTATCTTAAGCGAGTTAAGATATGGGGTTGTCTGGCCTATATCAAAAGGCAAAATCCGGACAAACCCGAGGCACGATCAGTTCTCTGCAAGTTTGTGGGATATCCAAAGAATTCTTATGGATACTTTTTCTACCATAGTGAGGAGCAAAAGGTGTTTGTTGCTCAACATGCCACCTTTTTAGGAAAGGAATTTCTTGCAAAAGAAATTAGTGGCAATGAGGTAGAGCTGGAAGAAGTTCCTGCAGTACAAATTGCGACTGAAGATTTAGTGGAACCAGATGATTCAGTAGTACCCGACGAACCCCAGCCTCTCCGCCGATCTAGTAGGTTTCCTCATCCACCTGAGAGATACTACGGTTTTCTCATAGACGGTGGAAGTGAGGATTGCATCATGGAAGTGTTAGTGTATATGCCCTAGAGGCCATTACTGTATCATACTAGTTTGTATATTACTTAATGGAAGCTTGGGATATTCACGTTGTATATACAATCTTGCTCAAAATAGTAGTATGCTACTTGGTTTGTTTCTACTTCAATGTGTACATGTGTTTGCTCTAGTATATCACCTATACACATTAGTGGAGCCCTTAGGATCTTTGCTTGATTACCAGCGTTGTGATGGCAGTCACACTAGTAGGGGCTGGGTAATCTATAAGCACATCCTTATGCAGGTCCCTAGTCGCAGGACTATCGAGACAGGGCATCGATACTCCGGAGTAGACTAGCGTATGCGCTTCTCATCCCAGTATGGGAGATGGTCTGTCCCACAGCCATCAGTACGTCGTACTGGAGATAGTATGCGGGTGCTCGTTAGGTTACGAGTACACTGGACAGGACTCGTCGGGAACTGACCGGTTGGTATTATACCTATCGTCAGTTATCAGTTCCCAGGTGACATGAGTACAGCTTAGTCCGCTGACTTGACACTGTCACTTTGCCTCGAGTGTGTTCCCACTGTACTTTGATTACTACCCTACCACGGCTCAAAGGAGTCGTGCAAACAGGTGGTAGTTGGGTGCAGTCCCGAAGCACTTAGAGGCAGTGACGGTTAGACAGGATTCGTCTCTCCCGGTATTGGGGGTTGACATCGCGCTGTGTCTAGGAGAGCCATTACACGAGTAGTCCCTGGCCAGGGCAAGCGAGATATACTGGTAGGCTTCTAGTGTTATCTCAGGGTGTTTTGGGCTTCACTCCAACACGACTTGTACCGCTATTAGGGGACTGACGTTTACCGCCCCCTAGGCCTGCCATGCGATGTATCAGACGAACAGACCGGACTGTACGGAGACTGTCACATTCAGGCTCAGTAGGAGTTCAGATGGGTTTCACCTCGTCTGTCTTCTTGTCGGCATCTACCTGGGGACCGTTACGCACAGCTAGTGCCGCTTGCAGTCTGTGGTTAAACCCACTGCCAGCGTAGTGTCGAGTCTTTAGAGTCCCACATAGAAAGCTATTCGCCTTTAGGCAAAAGAGTAGAGGTCGCATGGTTTTGCAACAGGGTTCGGTCACATCCATGCACTTGTGCACGTTTAGTGTCCGGACAGTTAACACTAGCGGGCTTTGGTTTAAGCCAGATCCTAGTGTACGTTTTGGGATTGGTTTTATCCAGTATGTATTCGTATTCCTCGGAACGCGGATGCGGGTGTGTATGCACAGTTGATGGAGAGACAGAGGCAGAGGATTCTCATTAGGGTTGTTGACCGTTGACTGTTGACTATTGACTTTTTGCTCAACCCTAATGAGAATATGATATGTAATTAACAATAATATTAATTAAGTATTATGGTGACATGGTTGTTGAGGGGTTGACTTTGTTGACCGGTTGACTAGGTTGGACTAGTTGACCATCATGATGACAATGGCTATCATTTCATGGCAAAGACTTTTGCTTGCTTGTTCTCTTATGCAAAATGAGTGCATGAAATGATATGGCGATTGTAGCTTAAACCATCACTAATACTTGATTGCTATTATTGGTTATGATGGTTTTGGATTATGAGAGCCAAGAGAGAAAAGTCTTGCTCACTTTTTCATTTTCCTTTCTCTCTTTTGTGTTCTTGAGCTCTCATCCTTTTCCTCTTGCTCTCCCTCTCTTGAGTCTATGGTTCACTTGTCTCATGTGTTGAGAAGCAAGAACCATAGAGTAAAATCCCAAACACACTCTTCTCTACTCACTCTAGTTCACAAGGTTTAGCTAACCGAGTGAACAAGTTTCTTCAAAGCTCGAAGAAGAAGCCAAAGGTAGAAGCTTTCGGGTGGATCGATCTTCGGCGCAAGGAGACGACGGAGTGAAGCCAATCCGTACACCATCGAGAGTCAAAGACGAAGGAGTTCAAGAAAGAAAGGTATAACCCCATAACCGAGTAGTTAACAACTCCTAGTTAGGTTGTTAGGTAGATAGTTTAACAAAGATCCGGTTTTAAGTCCATGTTACCGCTTCTAGAAAATCGTTTTTCACCAAATTCCGCATGCCCGAAAGTACCGGGAGAGGTAGCATGGACTTACAGTGGTATCAGAGCCTAGTTAAACTCTATCTAACATGTTATCAAAGTAACTAGAAGATCGATCAAAGAAAAAGTCACGAAACGAACCCGATATGTCAAGTTTATGCCGATTTTTTTTCTGTTCAAAAATTGATAAATTTCATCTTAAAAATCGGCTCAGGCTTTTTATTAAATAACCACAAAATTTGATCCCACGAATCGATTAAAGAGCTATGGAAACGCGGCGGGAGCACGCTCCCGCCGCGGTTCCGCGGCCGAGTTGACTCGGCCGAGGTCCAAATTTTGTGCAGTGTATTTCTGGGGTTGTTTTGGGATTTTTGGAATATGTCTTTTCAGCCCAGATTTTCCAGAACGAAAATTTTGTGTTTGGGGCCTTAAAATCCGTATTTTTGATCGAACTTCTAAAGACTTAAGTTGACGGGTTTTTATCTGTGATGTGATATTTGTATTGAATGTCTGCTAATCGCTATATGTCGATTAGTGGGGGTTATACAAATCTGTGATCTGTAATGTTATTGGTTTGTGTATATGAATTCATTGGATTGTCGCGGGTGAATAGCCGGGGGTTGTGAGACGAGAGTTTTCTTTTCTTTCAATTCATGTAAATTTATAAATTGATGTAATAATTATTTATATGGCCGCACAACCGGGTCGGGGTTGTAGCTGTCATTGTATAATTTCTTTTTACTGTTTTTGCTCCTAGGATAGACCTATGGAGGGGGTGCACAAACTACCGGGTATCCCGAAGTGCCGAGTGGCCTACTCACGGAGTTGAGGGAGGTTGCTTCGCTTCGGGTACTTGGCGGGTAGTTTGCCGCACCCGTAGGGGTCTTGGGTGGGGTATTGGCTATTCACCGTGACCGTGTAATCTGCTTTTCGTTACAGGCTCGTACAAATTGCGGGTTTCTAGTATATCCAATGTGTTCATCTGTGATCTGAAATGGCTATCATTGCAATATATCTATATATGATATTATTTAGACGTTGCTTATGTTTTACAGCCGTGCTAGCCCAGCCCCCGCTCTGTCGTTAGTTAAGTAACCTAACGGGTAATGACGGGGCCCCGTGGCGAATGCGAATGGCATAAGCGTACGTCATATTTTGGTTGTTTTCTGCAATGGTAGGATTAAATGATGGGACGCATTAAAAGAACTAATGCAAGAATATCACGCATTAAAAGAACTAATGCAAGAAAATAAACCAAGTAAAAGTCGTTGGAACACTTTCGAAAAACCACTCGGTTCTTTTCAAAACCAACTTTTAAATGCGGAGCTTGAGCCACTCATTTTAAAAGCTATCTCGTTCCATCGATTATATCAAGTTCACTACGTTCACGGTTTCGCCAAAACCATTCGTAGCCCTCCGTCGTTTCACATGAATAGTCAATAGTATTCAAGCTATGTTTGTTGGCCAAAGTCAAGGCATAGTGATTGGTAGCTATTGGGTATTCATGTGCAGCATAGATAGATGCGTTGATTTAGAACGGTCGTATTGCCTTGTTGGCCAAAGTCAAGGGTAGGTACGGGTGGATTCAAATTAACCTGGAGAACGACGGGTAGAACTTGACATGTGACTTATGATTTGTTGGCCAAAGTCAAGGTCATAAGAGCATGGGGCAAAAATCCACATCGGGAGTTTCAAAAGAACTGAAACTTGCTAGTGTTGCATACCATTTGGAGTGTGATGATTCTGGTAGGATTCCTTCAGTTTCGTCACGCGATGATATTTGGATCCCGATCCTACTGTGAGTATATGCTACTCATCGGGAAATTTCTCACTTAACGATCAATGCTATAAACCTAGTAGGTGTCTAGAAAGGTGTTAGCGGGGCTACGCCCCGAGGGAAAAGAGGTTCTTAAATTAAGGAACTTCGCGAAAGCGTTGGAAAACCTCCCTCGAAGTACCAACACTAGCCTGGCTGAACGGTTAAGCAAGTATTGTACGGTAAGATTGATCCTGACTAATTCTTCCTTTTTGGTTTGAGGAGGGATTCGAGAAACAGTGGGAGCCATCCTGTTTAGACAAACTAAAAACCACTCTAAACTTGCAAGAGCATCATGCTGAGTGTTTCTTCTTCTCTCTCCTAATTGCAGCGACCAATCGACATGACTGGACTTAAGTTACTTCTAGATAAAAACATACTGACAGGGCCAAACTACAAAGATTGGCTCAGAAATGTCAAAATGGCAATCACTTACGACAAGCTGTGGTATCTTCTTACCACCAAAGCTCCCCCTGTCCCAGGTCCCACCTCCAGCGTCACGGATAAGGAAATCCGTAAGACTTAGGAGATTGATTGTGCGAAGGCCAGGTGCCTCGTGCTTGCCTCTATGGACAACGAACATCAGAGGAGGCACGAGAATATGGACCTTGAGTCCATATTTCTCCATACAAAAGAACTGTATGGAGAGCAGTCTCGTATCGCAAGATACGAAGTGTCGAAGAAGTTATTTTTCGCAAGGTTGGCCGCCGGATCATCGATAGCTGAACACATGCTTAAGATGATTGGCTACATAGAAGAGGTCGCGGACCTTGGGACCACGTTGGAGAATGAGCTCTATACGGACTTGATTCTCCAGTCCCTTCCTTCCACTTACGCCCAGTTTATCCTGAACTTCAACTTACAAGAAAAGGAAGTTGAACTTTCAGAACTCCTCAACATGCTGAGGAGCGCAGAGGGCACCCTACAGAAAGGTAGGGAAACATCCACTTTGTTTGTTGGAGGACCTTTCTCTTCTAGGTCCAAAGCGAAAGCCAAGGGAAAGAAGAAGAAAGCCCCCGCCAAACCAAGGGGCGGTGTTAGTAAAGTGGATACGAAGGGAAAAGCAAAAACAACAAAGAAAGCGGGGCAGCTTGTGGATAAAGAAGAATGCTTCTATTGTCATAAGAAGGGACACTGGAAGAATGATTGCAGGGCTTGGAAGGCCAGAACACAGGAACTGAAGCAGGTTGCGGCTTCAGCTTCAGGTGTGTATGTTATTGATAACTGTCTTTCAATATACTCTACTTCCTGGGTATTGGATACCGGATTAGGATCTCATATCTGTAATTCTTTGCAGGCGTTGAGAAACCGTAGGTTTTTGAAGGCAGGTGACATGACCCTCAAAGTTGCAAACGGAGCTAGCATGGATGCTAAGGCCGTAGGGGACTATCACCTGGGAATGTCAGATGGACATGTTTTGGTTTTGCGTAATTGCTTTTTTGTACCCAACGCAACTTGTAATATCATTTCTGTATCTTTGGTTTCTAAAGAAGGTTATGAATTTGCGTTTGTAAGTAATGTTGTAAATATTCACCTTAATCAAGTTCTGATTGGGTCTGGTACATTAAGCAATGGTATATACGTATTAAACCAACCACAGATTTTCAATGTCCAGAATACACACAAAAGAAAGTCTCCAGAAATCAATCAGACTTTCTTATGGCATTGTAGACTGGGTCACATCAATGAAAGAAGGTTGACAAAGTTACATACAGAAGGATATTTGAATCCGTTCGAATATCAATCGTATGCCACTTGTCAATCCTGTCTCAAAGGAAAGATGACAAAGACTCCGTTCACTGGACACGGAGTAAGAGAGAGCGAGCTCTTGGGACTCGTACACAGCGACGTGTGCGGTCCAATGTCTACGCATGCACGAAGCGGTTATTCTTACTTCATTACTTTTACGGATGACTTTTCAAGGTACAGTTATGTCTTCTTAATGAAACATAAGTCCGAAGCCTTTGGAAAATTCCAGGAATATAAGAATGAAGTAGAAAAACAAACCGGCAAAAGTATCAAGATTCTAAGATCGGATCGAGGTGGTGAATACTTGAGTGCCGAGTTCCTGGACTATTTAAAAGAGAACGGAATTCTCTCTCAGCTTACTCCTCCATACACTCCGCAACATAATGGTGTATCAGAGAGACGGAACCGAACCCTATTGGATATGGTACGGTCCATGATGAGTAACGCTGAGTTACCGCGATCATTCTGGGGGTATGCGCTAGAATCAGCTGCATACCTTTTGAACCGAGTTCCAACTAAGACTGTGCCTACTACACCATATGAGATGTGGTGTGGGAAGAGACCCTATCTTAATCACATTAAGACATGGGGATGTCCAGCTTTTGTCAAAAAGCAGCATGCGGACAAACTCGAGGCACGCTCAGTACAGTGCAAGTTCGTGGGATATCCAAAGAACTCCAAGGGATATTTCTTCTACTGCGAAGAGGAACAAAAGGTTTTTGTTTCTCGTCATACCTACTTCTTGGAAATTGAGTTTTTGGAAACCCAGATAAGTGGGAGCACAGTAGAACTGGAAGAAATTCCAGAACCACGAACTATTACTGAAAGCTTAGTGGAACCAGAGGGTTCAATAGAACAGGACATTCCTATGCCGCTCCGCAGGAGTAGTAGGCAGTCTCATCCGCCCGAGAGATACTACGGTTTTCTCATAGACGGGGATAGAGAGGATTGCATAATAGATTATGATGAGCCTGCTAGCTTCCAGCAGGCCATTCAGAGCGTTGACTCGGTAAAATAGCTGGATGCAATGCGGACCGAAATGGAGTCCATGTACACCAACAAAGTATGGACGTTGGACATTGCTCCAGACGGGGTAAAACCCGTAGGATGCAAGTGGATCTTCAAAAGGAAGATTGGTGTAGATGGACAGGTTGAGACGTATAAAGCTAGACTGGTTGTAAAGGGTTTTCGTCAAAGACCTGGTTTGGACTATGACGAGACCTTTTCTCCAGTAGCTATACTGAAATCCATTCGGATCCTTCTTGCCATTGCTGCCTTCCACGATTATGAGATTTGGCAGATAGACGTAAAGACTGCTTTTCTAAATGGAAGTTTAAAGGAGTGTGTCTATATGGACCAGCCAGAGGGTTTCATTCAGAGTGGGAGCAGTGGAAAGGTGTGCAAGTTGCTTAAGTCCATTTACGGACTAAAGCAGGCATCGCGGAGTTGGAACATCTGTTTTGATGAGACGGTCAAGGAATTTGGCTTTATCAAAAATCCAGATGAACCATGCATCTATAGTAGATTTGTAGCGAGAACTGTAGTATTCCTCGTTTTATACGTGGATGACATTCTCTTAATAGGAAATGATATTCCTATGCTACAATCTGTCAAGGGGTTCTTGTCACACAGGTTCTCCATGAAAGACCTGGGTGATGCCTCATACATCCTGGGGATCCGGATCCATCGTGATAGATCCAAGAGGATATTAGGACTTTCGCAGTCCAGGTACATCGACACCATACTGAAAAGATTCAGTATGGAAGATTCCAAGCGTGGTAACCTACCGGCTTGTCACGGGATCACCCTCTCTAAAGAGATGTCTCCCAAGACTGATTTGGAGAGGGATCGCATGTCTATTATACCCTACGCTTCTGCGGTAGGCTCTATAATGTATGCGATGTTATGTACTAGACCGGATGTAGATTATGCACTGAGTGTGGTAAGCCGGTATCAGTCAAACCCTGGGGAGAAACACTGGATAGCGGTAAAGAACATTCTCAAGTACCTGAGAAGGACTAAGGAGATGTTCTTGGTGTATGGCGGAAAAGACCTCCAGATTGAGGCCTTTGCTGACTCCAGCTTCCAGAGTGACAAGGATGATTCCAAGTCCATGTCGGGTTTTGTCTTTACCCTCAATGGAGGGGCGGTGTGTTGGAAGAGTTCCAAACAGGAAACCGTTGCAGACTCGACGATGGAAGCGGAATACATCGCTGCATCTGATGCCGCAAAAGAAGCTGTCTAGATGAGGAATTTCTTGAAAGAACTTCCGGTGGTTCCGTCCATTGTTGATCCAATACCTCTGTATTGCGACAACAACGGGCTATAGCTTTAGCGAAGGAACCCAGGTGCCATCAGAGATCCAGACACATCTTGAGGCGGTATCACCTGATCAGGGAGATCGTGGATCGCCAGGAGATCGAGGTTCGGAGGGTCGCTTCAGAAGATAACACTGCAGATCCATTCACCAAAGCTTTGCCCTAGACTCAGTTCGAGCGGCTGATCGAGATGATAGGTCTTCGATACGCCAGTACATGGCCTTAGTGCAAGTGGAAGATTGTTAGTGTATATGCCCTAGAGGCCATTACTGTATCATACTAGTTTGTATATTACTTAATGGAAGCTTGGGATATTCACCTTGTATATACAATCTTGCTCAAAATAGTGGTATGCTACTTGGTTTGTTTCTACTTCAATGTGTACATGTGTTTGCTTTAGTATATCACCTATACACATTAGTGGAGCCCTTAGGATCTTTGCTTGATTACCAGCGTTATGATGGCAGTCACACTAGTGGGGGCTGGGTAATCTATAAGCACATCCTTATGCAGGCCCCTAGTCGCAGGACTATCGAGACAGGGCATCGATACTCCGGAGTAGACTAGCGTATGCGCTTCTCATCCCAGTATGGGAGATGGTCTGTCCAACAGCCATCAGTACGTCGTACTGGAGATAGTATGCCGGTGCTCGTTAGGTTACGAGTACACTGGACAGGACTCGTCGGGAACTGACCGGTTGGTATTATACCTATCGTCAGTTATCAGTTCCCAGGTGACATGAGTACAGATTAGTCCGCTGACTTGACACTGTCACTTCACCTCGAGTGTGTTCCCACTGTACTTTGATTACTACCCTACCACGGCTCAAAGGAGTCGTGCAAACAGGTGGTAGTTGGGTGCAGTCCCGAAGCACTTGGAGGCAGTGACGGTTAGACAGGATTCGTCTCTTCCGGTATTGGGGGTTGACATCGCGCTGTGTCTAGGAGAGCCATTACACGAGTAGTCCCTGGCCAGGGCAAGCGAGATATACTGGTAGGCTTCCAGTGTTATCTCAGGGTGTTTTGGGCTTCACTCCAACACGACTTGTACCGCTATTAGGGGACTGACGTTTACCGCCCCCCTAGGCCCGCCATGCGATGTATCAGATGAACAGACCGGACTGTACGGAGACTGTCACATTCAGGCTCAGTAGGAGTTCAGATGGGTTTCACCTCGTCAGTCTTCTTGTCGGCATCTACCTGGGGACCGTTACGCACAGCTAGTGCCGCTTGCGGTCTGTGGTTAAACCCACTGCCAGCGTAGTGTCGAGTCTTTAGAGTCCCACACAGAAAGCTATTCTCCTTTAGGCAAAAGAGTAGAGGTCGCATGGTTTTGCGACAGGGTTCGGTCACATCCATGCACTTGTGCACGTTTAGTGTCCGGACAGTTAACACTAGCGGGCTTTGGTTTAAGCCAGATCCTAGTGTACGTTTTGGGATTGGTTTTATCCAGTATGTATTCGTGTTCCTCGGAACGCGGATGCGGGTGTGTATGCACAGTTGATGGAGAGATAGAGGCACAGGATTCTCATTAGGGTTGTTGACCGTTGACTGTTGACTATTGACTTTTTGCTCAACCCTAATGAGAATATGATATATAATTAACAATAATATTAGTTAAGTATTATGGTGACATGGTTGTTGAGGGGTTGACTTTGTTGACTTGTTGACTTTGTTGACCAGTTGACTAGGTTGGACTAGTTGACCATCATGATGACAATGGCTATTATTTCATGGCAAAGACTTTTGCTTGCTTGTTCTCTTATGCAAAATGAGTGCATGAAATGATATGGCTATTGTAGCTTAAACCATCACTAATACTTGATTGCTATTATTGGTTATGATGGTTTTGGATTATGAGAGCCAAGAGAGAAAAGTCTTGCTCACTTTTTCATTTTCCTTTCTCTCTCTCTTGTGTTCTTGAGCTCTCATCCTCTTCCTCTCTTGAGTCTATGGTTCACTTGTCTCATGTGTTGAGAAGCAAGAACCATAGAGTAAAATCCCAAACAAACTCTTCTCTACTCACTCTAGTTCATAAGGTTTAGCTAACAGAGTGAACTAGTTTCTTCAAACCTCGAAGAAGAAGCCAAAGGTAGAAGCTTTCGGGTGGATCGATCTTCGGCGCAAGGAGACGACGGAGTGAAGCCAATTCGTACACCATCGAGAGTCAAAGACGAAGGAGTTCAAGAAAGAAAGGTATAACCCCCTAACCGAGTAGTTAACAACTCCTAGTTAGGTTGTTAGGTAGATAGTTTAACAAAGATCCGGTTTTGAGTCCATGTTACCGCCTCTAGAAAATCGTTTTTCACCAAATTCCGCATGCTCGAAAGTACCGGGAGAGGTAGCATGGACTTACAGGAAGATGATGACCCGACTAGCTTCGAACAGGCCATCACGAGTGGCGACTCTGTGAAATGGCTGGATGCAATGCGATCTAAGATGGAATCGATGTACACCAACAAAGTATGGACTTTGGAAGTTGCTCCTGAAGGGGTAAAACCCATTGGGAGCAAATGGATCTTTAAGAAGAAACTTGGTGTAGATGAAAAAGTGGAGACTTTCAAAGCTAGACTTGTTGTAAAGGGTTTTCGTCAACGACCAGGTATGGATTATGATGAAACCTTTTCTCCAGTGACTATGCTTAAGTCCATCCGGATCTTACTTGCCATTGCTGCATACCATGACTACGAAATCTGGCAAATGGATGTTAAGACCGCCTTTCTAAATGGTGATTTAGAGGAGTGCGTGTACATGACTCAGCCAGAGGGCTTCGTAGATAGTGGAATCAGCGGAAATGTGTGCAAGCTGCTTAAATCCATCTATGGGTTAAAGCAGGCATCGCGGAGTTGGAACATCTGTTTTGATGTTGTAGTCAAAGAGCTTGACTTCATCAAGAACGTAGACGAACCTTGTATTTACAAGAAGGTTGCAGAGAGTAAGGTTGTCTTCCTCGTATTGTACGTGGATGGCATACTCTTGATAGGAAATGATGTTCCTATGCTGCACTCGGTTAATCTCTTCTTATCACATAGATTCTCAATGAAAGATCTAGGTGATGCCTCCTGCATTTTGGGCATTAAGATCTATAGAGATAGATCCAAACGGATACTGGGATTGTCCCAATCCAGGTACATTGACACCATACTAAAGAGGTTTAGTATGGAAGAATCCAAGCATGGGAACCAACCCACGATCTCTGGACTCACTCTCTCCAAAGAGATGTCTCCCAAGACTGATTTGGAGATAGCTCGCATGCTAGGGATACCCTATGCTTCGGCAGTAGGCTCTATCATGTACGCGATGCAATGTACCAGACCCGATGTAGCATACTCACTAAGTGTAGTGAGTATGTATCAAGCAGATCCAGGAGAGAGTCACTGGACAGCCGTGAAGAACATTCTTAAGTACTTGACAAAGATTAAGGTGATGTTCTTGGTGTATGGTAACGGAGAACTCCAAGTAGAGTCCTTTACTGATTCAACCTTCCAAAGTGATAAGGACGACTCAAAGTCGCACTCGGGATTTGTCTTTACCCTAAATGGAGGGGCGGTTTGTTGGAAGAGTTCCAAGCAAGAAACCGTGGCAGACTCGACGATGGAGGCTGAATACATCGCTACCAATGATGCTGCTAAAGAGGCTGTCTGGATGAAGAAGTTCATTACTGAACTTGGTGTGGTTCCATTCATTGAGCATCCAATACCTTTGTATTGCGATAACAATAGAGCCGTGGCTTTGGCCAAGGAACCCAGGTCCCATCAGAAGTCCAGACATATTCTGAGGCGGTATCACCTGATCCGGGAGATAGTTGATCGCCGTGAGATCGAGGTCAGGTGAGTTGACACGAAGGACAACACTGCGGATCCACTCACGAAGGTCATTCCCCAGATACAATTTGAGAGACTCTTTGGGATGTTGGGTATGAGATACTGCAACAGCTGGCCTTAGTGCAAGTGGGAGATTATTAGTTATATATATGCCCTAGAGGCCATTGTTGTACATATGATGTATATTATAGTGGTTGCTTAGATATATATAGAGAGGACTTTCTTGCTCGATATGATAGTATGCTATCTGGTTTCACTTTGTCTAAACATGTTGACTTGTATTGGTTTACTGTCTTGCTCTCATATGTTGATAAAGCCCTTAGGATATATACTCGACTACTAGGACTATGATGAAGATCATACTAGTGGGGCCAGGGTAGTCCAAGAGTACATCCTATAACTATTCCTAGTTGAGGGTGTATCGAGACAGGGCATCGATACACCAGAGTAGACTAGCGTATACGCATCTTGACCCATATGATGGGTGCTGGATGATCCCATATCCATCGGTGTTTGACATCAAAGATGGTGTACGGGTGCTTAGTGGAGACTTGGTACACTTAACGGACTCGCTGAGAACTCCTAGATGGTATTATACCTATCGTCAGATAGCAGTTCTCCGGTGACACTGGTACAGGTTAGTCTGTAGACCCAAGATCGTCATAGAGTCTTGTGTGATTCCCACTGTGCTTTGATTTCCACCTTACCACGTTCAAGAGGGCGTGCAAAACGGTGGCTTTTAGGTACAGTCCTGAATCACATGGAGGCAATGAGCGATAGGAGGGGTTTCGTCTCTCCCGGTATTGGGGGTTGATGTTGCGCTGTGGTCGATTGGCTATAACTGGAAGTCCTTGACCAGGGCTGATATGGAGTGCTGCTGGTAAGAGTTATCAGTAGTTTCTCGACCTGTTATAAGCCTCACATCGACACGACTTATCGGTTACTGGGGTCTGACGTTTACCACCCCTAGACTGGATATGCGACATATCAGACGAAGAGACTGGACTGTACGGTAGTGTTACTGATTGGCTCGACGAGAGTTTTGACAGCTTCGCTGGTTTTCTTTTGATCGCTCAATATCCGGGTGGCCGTTATATTTAGCTGGCCGCTTACGGCTTATGGGTGTTTGATACGATCATCACCTACTGCCGACGTATTGACGAGTTTTAGAGTCCCACATAGGAGTTTCTAGCTCAGGCGAAACGATGTGGTGTGCATATAAGATATACGCGAGACCCGATTGAATGCGAGTATGTGATGCCGTATGTTAATCGGGCGTTTCTCTATTGGTCAGGTCGTATGTGATATGATCGGTTTGTTAAATCAAGTGTTGATTTAACATTTGACTTTTAGTTTAATTCTTTATTTAAACCTTTTTCTTTAAAGAAGTTGTATGCATGCATGTATGCACATGTTGATGTGCATGGACACATACATACATACATGGATAGTTATCATGGTTGATGATACACTATATGGTGGCAATGCAAGACTCGCATGTTTGTTAATATATATATATATATATATATATATATATATATATTCATTTTTGAGTTAAAACTAAAGATAATTCACTCATGGTTAAAGATTATCTTCATTTGACTTTGTGACCATTCTTGACCTAACCTTTAACCTTGGGTTAATTCAATTTTGGACTTTAACTCAATCTAAAATATCTAAGATATTATCTAACCATGGTTTGAGGTGAGAAGGATATAATATGATTATTTCATTCTCATCTTTTTTGAGGTTATTATTCATCACAAAAGAAAAGAGCTTAAGCTTTGCCATCATCTTCTTCTTGTAGGGTTACTAGGCACACTAACAAGGCTCTACAAGGCATCGACCATGCCAAAATCAAATTTTTATGTGCCGAACAACCCTAAGCAAGATCGTATACGAGAGTTTAGGCGAAACTAATAGTAAGTAATCAACTTTACTTCGAAGGGAACACGAAATACAACCTTTGTTGATCGGTCCTTCACTTCATTTGCTCCTTGTTGAAGTCCCTTCGCTGCGATCGTGGTTCTCCCGGACCCTTGCATGGCTTCACGAGGCGAAAGACGCGTCCTTGCTTGAAGTCTTTGAGGCCGAAGATGATCTATATCGAGGGGATGCCAACTCAAGGTTCTACTTCACTAACTTGAGAATTAGTGAAGTAAACACCCTAAACTAAAGTGCTAGTCTAGTAGAGGATGGAGAAATAAAAAGTGGGTTCTCTTTAGAATTTTATTTCTCATAATCTATCTCACTTTGGATCAAACCCTAGCAAGCTTTTTCTCTTTGTAAAATGAAGAAGAAGAAGAAAAGAAAGAGATGAGGATAATGATCAAGTGAGAAGGCTAACCATGGTGAGTGAGTATCATATACTAACTCTTGTAGAGCCATAACCATAGCTAATTCAAAATGTTTAGGTTAATAAAAAATCTAAAGTAAAACAAATTAAGTGGACTTTGTCAAAGCATCCATAAGCTTCTACAAGCTTCATGCTTATGACCTAATCATCACCAATTTGAAATTACTTTAAATAAATATTAACCACCATCTAAAATAGTATGGTGTATGTCTTGCACACCCATATATAGTGTATCATCAACCATGATACAAAAGAAAACACTTTTAATATATATCACATATATATATTCAAGTGTACATATGAGAAAATACCTAAAGAGAACAAGTGTTAGTTAATGTAAACTAGTATATCAAATATACAATTATACAATAAATTATTAAATCAATAATTGACTTAATAATCCGGTCATATCACATATAACCGGCTAACACCTAGTATATCGACTTATCGAATCAACACTTGATTCGATAACCCGGCTATATCATATATAACCGACCGATACAAAAAGTCACGAGAATAGAATACGATATCACATACACGCATTATTCTCGGTCCCGCACATATCACATATGCGCTCCTATTTCATTTTTCCTGAGCCAGAATAACCTCTATGTAGGATTCTAAAGATTCGTTAATACGCCGACAGTAGGTGATGATCACATCAAGCACCCACAAGACGTCAGTGGTACTAGCTGGACGTAACGGCTACCCGGGTATTGAGCGATCAGAAGATCAGCAAGCAAGCCCGCTCCAACTCCTGTAAAAGCCTACCGGTAACACTTCCCGTACAGTTCGGTCTCCTCGTCTGATATGTCGCATATCAAGTCTAGGGGTGGTAAACGTCAGACCCCAATAACCGATAAGTCGTGCCGATGCGAGGCTCATAACGGGTCGAGAAATTACTGGTAACACTTACCAGTAAATCTCTAAATCAGCCCTGGCCAGGGACTTCCCTGTTACGGCCAATCGAGCACAGCGCAACATCAACCCCCAATACCGGGAGAGACGAAACCCCTCCTATCGCTCATTGCCTCCATGTGACTCGGGACTGTACCCAAAAACCACCGTTTTGCACGCCCTCATGGACGTGGTAAGGTGGAAATCAAAGCACAGTGGGAATCACACAAGACTCTATGACGATCTCGGGTCTATAGACTAACCTGCACAAGTGTCACCAGAGAACTGCCATCTGACGTGAGGTATAATACCATCTGGGAGTTCTCGGCAAGTCCGTCTAGTGTACCCAGTCTCTACCGAGCACCCGTATACCATCTCTGATGTCAAACACCAATGGATATGGGATCATCCATCGCCCATCTCATGGGTCGAGAAGCGTATACGCTAGTCTACACTGGTATATCGATGCCCCGTCTCGATACACCCACGACTAGGGACCTTGAAGGATGTACTTATGGACTACCATGTCCCCACTAGTATGATCCGCATCATAGTCCAGGTAGTCAAGTACACATCCTAAGGTCTTTACCAACATATAACTATAAAACAGTATAAAGAGACAAGTATACATGTTAAAGTAAAATGCAACCAGATAGCATACTATCATATCAAGCAAGAAAGTCCTCTCTATATATGTCCAAGCATCCAATATAATATACATCATCTGTACAATATTGGCCTCTAGGGCTTACATTCAACTAACAATCTCCCATTTGCACTAGGGCCAGCTGCTGTAGTATCGCATACCAAGCGGCTAGAAGAGTCTCTCAAACTGTATCTGGGGAATGGCCTTCGTGAGTGGATCCGCAGTGTTGTTCTTCGTGTCAACCCTCCTGACCTCGATCTCCCGGCGATCAACTATCTCCCGGATCAGGTGATACCGCCTCAGAATATGCCTGGATCGCTGATGGGACCTGGGTTCCTTGGCCAAAGCCACCGCTCCATTGTTATCGCAATACAAAGGTATTGGATGCTCAATGGATGGAACCACTGCGAGTTCAGTAATGAACTTCTTGATCCAGACAGCCTCTTTGGCAGCATCGTTGGCAGTGATGTATTCAGCCTCCATTGTCGAGTCTGCCACGGTTTCCTACTTGGAACTCTTCTAGCTAACCGCCCCTCCGTAAAGGGTAAAGACAAATCCCGACTGCGACTTAGAGTCGTCCTTATCACTCTGGAAGCTCGAATCGGTAAAGGACTCCACTTGGAGTTCTCCGTTACCATACACCAAGAGCATCTCTTTAGTCCTTCGTAAGTACTTGAGAATGCTCTTCACAGCTGTCCAGTGACTCTCTCCAGGATCAACTTGATACCTACTCACTACACTTAGTGAGTATGCAACATCGGGTCTGGTACATAGCATCGCGTACATGATAGAGCCTACAGCCGAAGCATAGGGTATCCCTTGCATGCGAGTTCTCTCCAAATCAGTCTTGGGAGACATCTCTTTGGAGAAAGTGAGCCCTGAGATCGTAGGTAAAAACCCACGTTTGGACTCTTCCATACTAAACCTCTTTAGTATGGTGTCAATGTACCTGGATTGGGACAATCCTAATATCCTTTTAGATCTATCTCTATAGATCATAATTCCCAATATGCAGGAGGCATCACCAAGTTCTTTCATTGAGAATCTTTGTGATAAGAAGAGCTTGACCGATTGCAGCATATGAATGTCATTTCCTATCAAGAGTATGTCGTCCACGTACAATACGAGGAAGACAACCTTACTCTCTGCCACCTTCTTGTAGATACAAGGTTCATCTACGTTTTTGACGAAATCAAACTCTTTGATAACGACGTCAAAGCAGATGTTCTAACTCCGCGATGCTTGCTTTAATCCATAAATGGATTTAAGCAGCTTGCACACCTTCCCGCTGCTTCCACTATCTACGAAGCCCTCTGGCTAAGTCATGTACACGCACTCTTCCAAATCACCGTTTAGAAAGGAGGTCTTAACATCCATTTGCCAGATTTCGTAGTCATGATATGCAGCGATGGCAAGCATGATCTGGATGGATTTAAGCATAGCCACTGGAGAAAAGGTTTCGTCATAGTCCATACCTGGTCTTTGACGAAAACCCTTTGCAACAAGTCTAGCTTTGAAAGTCTCCACTTTCCCATCTACACCAAGTTTTTTCTTGAAGATCCACTTGCTCCCATTGGGTTTTACCCCTTCAGGAGAAACTTCCAAAGTCCATACTTTGTTGGTGTACATGGATTCCATCTCGGACCGCATTGCATCCAGCCATTTCACTGAGTCCCCACTCGTGATGGCCCGCTCGAAGCTAGTTGGGCCATCATCAACCATGATGCAATCCTCGCTCCAACCATTCATGAGAAAACCGTAGTATCTCTCAGGTGGGTGAGACCCTACTAGATCGGCGGAGAGGCTGAGGTTCGTTGGGAACCACTGAATCCTCTGGTTCTACTAAATCTTCAGTTACAGTTTGTGTATCTGGAACCTCTTCCAGCTCTACCACTTTGCCACTAATTTTTTTTACAAGAAATTCCTTTTCTAAAAAGGTGGTATGTTGAACAACAAACACTTTTTGTTCCTCACTGTGGTAGAAAAAATACCCATATGAGTTCTTTGGATATCCCACAAACTTACAAAGAACTGACCATTCCTCGAGTTTGTCTGGATTTTGTCTTTTGATATAGGCCAGACAACCCCATATCCTAACTCGTTTAAGATATGGCCTCTTCCCACTCCATATCTCATATGGTGTGGTAGGTACAGATTTAGATGGAACTTGATTCAATAGGTATGCTGCTGTCTCCAGCGCATACCCCCAGAAGGAAATAGGTAACTCAGGTGTGCTCATCATAGAGCGCACCATATCTAATAGGGTGCGGTTCCTCCGTTCCGATACACCGTTGTGCTGTGGTGTATATGGAGGAGTCTGCTGAGAGAGAATCCCATTCTCTTTTAGGAAGTCCAGGAATTCATTGCTCAAGTATTCACCTCCTCGATCAGATCGAAGGATTTTAATACTTTTCCCGGTTTGGTTCTCGACTTCTTGTTTATATTCTCTAAATTTCTGAAAAGCTTCTGATTTGTGTTTCATCAAGAACACATATCCGAATCTAGAGAGATCGTCAGTGAATGTAATGAAGTACGCAGAACCATTCCTGGCATGTGTAGACATGGAGCCGCATACATCACAATGTACCAGTCCCAAGAGTTCCGTAACTCTCTCTCCGTGTCCCGTAAACGGAGTTTTGGTTATCTTGCCTTTGAGACATGACTGGCAAGTGTCATAAGATGAAAATTCAAACGGATTTAAATATCCATCCTTATGCAACTTTGCTAGTCGTGTCGCATTGATGTGACCCAGTCTACAATGCCACAAGAAGGATTCGTTCATTTCTGAACTCTTCCTCTTGTGTGTGTTTGTTATGCTCAGAACTGTTGATTGATTTAGAACATAAATGCCATTGCACATCGTGCCTGATCCAACCAACTTTTGGTTTAGGAAAATGTTCATAACATTATCCTGTAATACAAAATTATATCCCTCTTTACTCAACAAAGAAACCGATATAATGTTGCATATCAGGTTCGGCATGTAATAGCATTCGTTCAGAATCAATGTATTACCAGTTGGCAATACAAGGTGATATTCCCCGACGGTTTTAGCTGCAACAATTGCACCATTTCCAACCCTTATGTCTTTATCACCTTCTCCAAGTTCTCTACCTTTCCTAAGCCCATGTAACTGATTACATATATGAGATCCTGACCCGGTATCTAATACCCAAGACGTAGAGCAAATGGAGAAACAGTTCTCTGTAACGAACACACCCGAAGAAAATGCATCAACATGTACTTTCTTCATTCGGGTGGCATGGGAATCCTGGTATTCCCCTATATCCTGTTCAGTCTTATAACTTTTATAAGAAAGAACGGAACCAACGTTCCCCTGCACAGTATAACATGCGGGTTCGGTCAATACATCCATATTATTATCTTGATTAAGGCATGGTAAGGTCGCTACCTGGAGAGAGAGAGAAGAAAACACTTTAGCGTATGCTCTTGCAAGATCAGATTGGTTATTATTTTATCTAATCAGGATGGCTCCCACCGTTTTTATCAAATCTTCCTTCAAACCCTAAAAGGAAAGACTAGCCGGGATTAATTACACCCTACAACTTCGCCAATCTTTCAGCCAGGCCAGTGTCGGTACTTTGAGGGAGGTTCCCCGTGCTTTCGCACGGACCTAATTAAAGTAAACCTCGTTTTCCCAGAGGCGTAACCCCGTTGACACCTTTCTAGACACCTACTTGATCGGCTAATTATCCGGGAGTAACAATTACTCGCAGTGGGTATCGGGATCCAACTATCTCATAGAAAGTATGCAATCTCATTGCAAATCTCAACACTTGAAATTCCCGATAATATTTTGCCCCAAACGATCTATGACCTTGACAAGGTCAACAAACCATAAACCGTAAGTCAAGTTCAACCCGTCATTTCTTGATTGAATTAAACCCACCCGCACGACCCTTGACAAGATCAACAAGGCCGTACGACTACCCTAAAAAAATCTGCATCATATGCATAAACAGGTAAATACTGGTCAGCTACCGCACACTACGCCTTGACAAGGTCAACAAACGCAGCACGAATACCGAGCAGGACTTATCTGAAATGACGGAGGGCTACGACAGGTTTTTCTGAAAACCTATTGCGTAATGAACTTGATATCGTTGTAGAATCAAGTGAATTTTGAAATGGAGTGATTTTGAGGCTTTTATTAGTTTTGCTAAAGAGGTCACTCCCGGTGAAGGGATCTCGGCTCTTTCCTTATGGAATAAGGTGCATGATATATCATATACATCACTATTCAAAGCAAAACTCCAAAAGCAATCAAAAGAAAACCGAGTGTTGTAGCATCTGCGAGTTTTGCTAAAGAGGTCTCGGCTCTTTCCTCATCGAATAAGATGCGGGATATATCATATATATCGCTATGCAAAGCAAAACTGTAGCTACCCTTTTTGAAAAATTTGATTCTACAACATCTTTTAGGTTTCTTTTCTTTCATTAATCACATTAATGAAGTCCCATCATTTAAGTCACCTAAACATCATAGATAAATACGACGTACACTTATGCCATCCGCATTTGCCTCGATATCCTCCCGTGCACCGTTAGGTTAGGTAACTAACGGCAGAGCGGGGCAGGGCTAGCGCGGGTGTAAAACATAAGTAACGCCTATATAATATATCATATATACTATATATACAGTATTTATCATAGCACATCAAATGATCACATCACATATATCGCAGCAGAAGAAATATATGAAACATTGGATATACTAGGACGTCCGTGTTTTATTTTGAGCCTGTATAAAACACGGATTCCACGGTCGCGATGAATAGCCAAACCCACACCCCTAGACCCCTACGAGAGAGGCAAGCAACCCTACCAATTCTAGAGTTAGGAGACCCGGACTCGACTCCTCGAGTTGGTCTCCCACTGGACTTCAGAACCCGGTTACTTGTGCTCTCCTCCTTGGGTCTATCCTAGTGCGGAAAAGTAAATAATATACAAAAGGTGACATCAAGCTCATCCCGGAAGTGCCCCAATAAAAGAATATTACATACATATTATTTTACATGAATGAAAATAAAAAATCTCATCTCACATAAAACCCCCGGCTATTCAGAACGCGACGATCCAATATAACATATCCAGCAACACATAACATCACATATCATCAACGTAAGTAAATATGCGCATCCCAATTGTCGTTGACATATAGCAACGAAACCGGCGATATCACATATTACACTTACGGTCACAGAAAAGAAAGTGTAAAACTACAACATTTGGAATCCACAATCTCTTTAGACATCGTAAATCCGAAATATCACATATTTCGCATTTCATGCAGAACTGTATGAATTCCACATATTGTATCACATTCCAGATAAATAGACAGTATTAAACTTTCCGATCAAATAATCAAATACCCAAGATTTCTATAATAGCTCAACACTTGAGCGGAGTTCAAAAATTCCAGAATACGTCACAGTAGCAACGGTCCAGCCGTAGAAGGGTCAAGCCAACGCCTCACATGTGGCACGCCGTACTGCCTCAAACCCTAAGGTTCAAAAGGCAGTTCAAGACGGTCACATAATCGAGTTAAGGTTTGTTGTCTTCTAGAGGGTCCATCGCGTCACATGCACGTGTTTCCGAAAGATTTAAACCCAAGAAAAATTCAACACTTGAATGTTTTTCGTGCCGGAAAAAATTGAGTTAATGATATTTGTTCGAACATTTTAGTACTTTCTAAATTATCCGGAATAACATAACAAAATTAAATTCTCCGATCGAATTGACGATTACAAAATAAACCCTAAAATACTCAACACTTGAGTTAATAGAAAAATACCCAGAAAATACAAATAACAGAAATATAAATAACAGTGTAAAAACGAGCTCATAAGTCCACTGTACTGCCGCGGTTCCGCAGCGGTTTGGACGTATTATGTGTTCGTTTTTCACCACAATTATTAGAAAACCATGCTGAATTTTTTAGGTATTTTTAATTATGAAAATACGCAGATTTTAAAAAATGTACAGAGAGGGGTTCATTTTGACGTATTCGGGTTCGTTCGGAGTTTTAACTTTGTTAACACATCGCCTAATGCTCTGATACCACTGTAGGGTTACTAGGCACACTAACAAGGCTCTACAAGGCATCGGCCATGACAAAATTAAATTTTTATGTGCCGAACAACCCTAAGCAAGATCGTATACTAGAGTTTAGGCGAAACTAATAGTAAGTAAACAACTTTACTTCTAAGGGAACACGAAATACAACCTTTGTAGATCGGTCCTTCACTTCATTTGCTCCTTGTTGAAGTCCCTTCGCTGCGATCGTGGTTCTCCCGGACCCTTGCATGGCTTCACGAGGCGTAAGACGCGTCCTTGCTTGAAGTCTTCGAGGCCGAAGATGATCTACGTCGAGGGGATGCCAACTCAAGCTTCTACTTCACTAACTTGAGAATTAGTGAAGTAAACACCCTAAACTAAAGTGCTAGTCTAGTAGAGGATGGAGAAATAGGAAATGGGTTCTCTTTAGAATTTTATTTCTCACAATCTATCTCACTTTGGATCAAACCCTAGCAAGCTTTTTCTCTTTGCAAAATGAAGAAGAAGAAGAAAAGAAAGAGATGAGGATAATGATCAAGTGAGAAGGCTAACCATGGTGAGTGAGTATCATATACTAACTCTTGTAGAGCCATAACCATAGCTAATTCAAAATGTTTAGGTTAATAAAAAATCTAAAGTAAAACAAATTAAGTGGACTTTGTCAAAGCATCCACAAGCTTCATGCTTATGACCTAAGCATCACTAATTTGTAATTACTTTAAATAAATATTAACCACCATCTAAAATAGTATGGTGTATGTCTTGCACACCCATGTATAGTGTATCATCAACCATGATACAAAAGAAAACACTTTTAATATATATATCACATATATATATATATATATATATATATATATATATATTCAAGTGTACATATGAGAAAATACCTAAAGAGAACAAGTGTTAGTTAATGTAAACTAGTATATCAAATATACAATTATACAATAAATTATTAAATCAATACTTGACTTAATAATCCGGTCATATCACATATAACCGACTAACACCCAGTATATTGACTTATCGAATCAACACTTGATTCGATAACCCGGCTATATCATATATAACCGACCGATACAAAAAGTCACGAGAATAGAATACGGTATCACATACACGCATTATTCTCGGTCCCGCACATATCACATATGCGCTCCTATTTCATTTTGCCTGAGCCAGTATAACCTCTATGTAGGACTCTGAAGACTCGTCAATACGCCGCCAGTAGGTGATGATCACATCAAGCACCCACAAACCGTCAGCGGTACTAGCTGGACGTAACGGCTACCCGGGTATTGAGCGATCAGAAGATCAGCAAGCAAGCCCGCTCCAACTCCTGTAAAAGCCTACCGGTAACACTTCCCGTACAGTCCGGTCTCCTCGTCTGATATGTCGCATATCAAGTCTAGGGGTGGTAAACGTCAGACCCCAATAACAGATAAGTCGTGCCGATGTGAGGCTCATAACGGGTCGAGAAATTACTGGTAACACTTACCAGTAAATCTCTAAATCAGCCCTGGCCAGGGACTTCCCTGTTACGGCCAATCGAGCACAGCGCAACATCATCCCTCAATACCGGGAGAGACGAAACCCCTCCTATCGCTCATTGCCTCCATGTGACTCGGGACTAACCCAAAAACCACCGTTTTGCACGCCCTCATGGACGTGGTAAGGTGGAAATCAAAGCACAGTGGGAATCACACAAGACTCTATGACGATCTCGGGTCTATAGACTAACCTGCACAAGTGTCACCAGAGAACTGCCATCTGACGTGAGGTATAATACCATCTGGGAGTTCTCGGCGAGTCCGTCCAGTGTACCCAGTCTCCACCGAGCACCCGTATACCATCTCTGATGTCAAACACCAATGGATATGGGATCATCCATCGCCCATCTCATGGGTCGAGAAGCGTATACGCTAGTCTACACTGGTATATCGATGCCCCGTATCGATACACCCACGACTAGGGACCTTGAAGGATGTATTTATGGACTACCATGTCCTTACTAGTATGATCCGCATCATAGTCCAGGTAGTCAAGTACACATCCTAAGGGCTTTACCAACATGTAACTATAAAACAGTATAAAGAGACAAGTATACATGTTAAAGTAAAGTGCAACCAGATAGCATACTATCATATCGAGCAAGAAATTACTCTCTATATATGTCCAAGCATCCAATATAATATACATCATCTGTACAATACTGGCCTCTAGGGCATACATACAACTAACACTACTTCCACCCTCTCTTGAGTTTTCATTTGAGTGAGTTAGTTAAAAAGAAAGGGTTTTGATTAGAGAATACAAACCACCTCATCATTATACACACATCTAGCCCATTTGTGTTGGGTATTTGCTACACTTCTTCCATGGATCAAGTAAAGCAAGGAGCTTTGGGCAAAGGGACTTCGGGTGGATCATCGTGGACTTGGAAGGTTGCTAGCGATCCGTTCCAAACTCTCAAAAGTCCAAGGAGTCACCAAAGAGAGCCTACAAAGGTTGTAATCTCTACTTTTAGTGATAGATTGTTCTTTGTATGTGATTTAAATCTTGTTACCCTAAATATTCTAGTTTAAAGATTCATGGTTATTTGCTTTGCACCTCTCTAATTTTTAAAGTGGCATGAGTGATGCTACCAAACCCTAAACTAAGTGCAAGAAAAACCCAACATAACCACAAGCTGCAAGTGGTACTAGCTGTATGTAACGGCTACCCAAGTATCTGTCGATAAGAAGGCCGATGTGCTAACTTATCCGAACTCCTACTGGCCTGTCTGTGACAATCTCGGTACAGTCCGGTCTGTTCGTCTAAGAGTATCGCATATCGGGCCTAGAGGGGAGGTAATCGTCAGACCCCTAATAGCGCAATAAGTCGTGCCAGAGTGTAGCCCAAAACACCCTAAGAAACTACTGGAATACTTACTGGTAAATCTCGCTTGCCCTGGTTAGGGACTTTGTATAATGGCTCTCCAAACACAGCACGATATCAACCACCAATACCGGGAGAGACGTATCCTATCTAACCGCCACTGCCTCCAAGTGCTTCGGGACTGCACCCAACTACTACCTGTTTGCATGACCCCTTTGAGCCGTGGTAGGGTAGTAATCAAAGTACAGTGGGAACACACTCGAGGAGAAATAGCAATGTCAAGTCGACGGACTAAGCTGTACTCATGTCACCTGGGAACTGCTACCCGATGATAGGTATAATACCCACCAGCAGTTCCCGATGAGTCCTGTCCAGTGTACTCATAACCAAATGAGCACCTGCATACTATCTCCAGTACGACGTACTAATAGTTATGGGACAGACCATCTCCTCTGCTGGGATGAGAAGCATATACACAAGTCTACTCTGGAGTATCGATGCTCCGTCTCGATAATCCTAGGACTAGGGACCTGTATATGATATGCTTATAGTCTATCCAGCCCCCACTAGTGTGACTGCTATCACAATGCTGGTAATCAAGCAAAAGGTCCTAAGGGCTCTACCAATATGTATAAGCGATATGCTAAGAAAACACATGCACATATTGAGGTAGAAACAAACCAGGTAGCATATTACCATTTCGAGCAAGACTGTCAATACAACTGTGAATATCCCAAGCTTCCATTAAGTAATATACAAACCGGTATGATACAATAATGGCCTCTAGGGCATACATCACTAACAATCTCCCACTTGCACCAGGGCTATGTATTGTCATATCGCAGACCTATCATTTCGATTAGCCTCTCGAATTGTATCTGAGGGATGGCCTTCATTAGTGGATCTGCAGTGTTATTCTCCGTATCTACTTTCCTCACCTCGATCTCCCGGCGATCAACAATCTCCCTGATCAAGTGGTAATGCCTCAAAATGTTTCTGGACTTTTGATGGGACCTGGGTTCCTTCGCTAAGGCTATACCGCCATTGTTGTCACAATACAGAGGTATTGGATCTACAATGGATGGAACCACCTGATGTTCATGTAGGAACTTCCTCATCCAGACTACTTCCTTCACGGCGTCACAAGAAGCTATGTACTCTGCTTCCATCGCCGAGTCAGCAACGGTGTCCTGTTTGGAGCTCTTCCAACAAAACGCACCTCCATTGAGGGTAAAGACATAACCCGACATGGACTTGGAGTCATCCTTGTCACTCTGGAAGCTGGAGTTAGCAAGGCTTCGATCTGGAGGTCTTTTCCACCTTACACCAAGAACATCTCCTTAGTCCTTCTCAGGTACTTGAGAATGTTCTTTACTGCTATCCAGTGCTTCTCCCCTGGGTTTGACTGATACCGGCTTACCACGCGTAGTGCAAAAGCAACATCTGGTCTGGTACACAACATCGCATACATTATAGAGCCTACCACAGATGTGTAGGGTATAGGTGTCATGTGAGCCCTTTCCAAATCAGTCTTGGGAGGCATCTCTTTGGAGAGGGCGTGCTTTGAATCTTCCATACTGAATCTTTTCAGTATGGTGTCGATGTACCGGACTGCGAAAGTCCTAACATCCTCTTAGATCTATCACGATAGATTTGGATCCCCAGAATGTAGGAGGCATCGCCCAGGTCTTTCATGGAGAACCTCTGTGAGAAGAATCCTTTGACAGATTGTAGCATAGGAATGTCATTTCCTATTAAGAGAATGTCATCCACGTACAAGACGAGGAATACCACAGTTCTCCCTACAATCTTACTATATATGCATGGTTCATTTGGATTTTTGATAAAGTCAAATTCTTTGACCGTCTCATCAAAACATATATTCCAACTCCGTGATGAGTACTTTAGTCCATAAATGGATTTAAGCAACTTGCACACTTTCCCGCTTCTCCCACTCTGAATGAAACCCTCTGGCTGATCCATATAGACGCACTCTTCTAAATTTCCATTTAGAAAAGCCGTCTTTACGTCCATCTGCCAGATCTCATAATCGTGGAAGGCAGCAATGGCAAGAAGGATCCGAATGGATTTGAGCATAGCCACTGGAGAAGAGGTTTCGTCATATTCCAAACCAGGTCTTTGACGAAAACCTTTTGCAACAAGTCTATCCTTATAGGTTTCAACCTGTCCATCTACACCAATCTTCTTTCTGAAGATCCATTTGCAGCCTACGGGTTTTACCCCTTCTGGAGTAATGTTCAAAGTCCATACTTTGTTGGTGTACATGGATTCCATCTCGGCCCGTATTGCATCCAGCCATTTTACCGAGTCGCTGCTCTGAATGGCTTGCTGGAAGCTAGTAGGCTCATCATTGTCAATGATGCAATCCTCTCGATTCCCGTCTATGAGAAAACTGTAGTATCTCTCGGGCGGATGAGACTACCTACTAGTTCTGCGGAGTGGCGCGGGGATGTCCGGTTCTTCTGAAACCTTTGGTTCTACCAAGTTTTCAGTAATAGCTTGTCATTCTGGAATTTCTTCCGGTTCTATTTCGCTCCCACTTTTCTGATTTTCTAAAAATTCAGATTCCAAGAAGTTGGTATGACGAGAAACAAAGACCTTTTGTTCCTCTGCGCAATAGAAATAATACCCCCTGGAGTTCTTTGGGTATCCCACAAACTTACACAGTACTGAGCGTGCCTCGAGCTTGTCCGCATGCTGCTTTTTTACAAAAGCTGGACATCCCATTGTCTTAAGGTACTTAAGATAGGGTTTCTTCCCACTCCACGTCTGATATGGTGTGGTAGGCACTAACTCAGTAGGAACCTTATTCAGAAGATATGCAGCTGATTCTGGTGCATAACCCCAGAAGGATCGCGGCAACTCGGCGTTACTCATCATGGAATGAACCATATCCAATAGGGTTCTGTTCCGCCTTTTCGATACACCGTTGTGTTGTGGTGTGTATGGAGGAGTAAGATGAGAGATAAAACCATTCTCTTTTAGGTAATCTAGGAACTCGGCACTTAAGTATTCACCACCTCGATCAGATCTCAGTGTCTTGATACTTTTGCCTGTTTGTTTTTCCACTTCATTCTTATATTCCTGGAATTTTTCAAAGGCCTCGGATTTATGCTTCATCAAGAAGACATGTCCATACCAAGAGAAATCATCCGTAAAAGTAATGAAGTAGGAATAACCACTTCGCTCATGTGTAGACATTGGACCATACACATCGCTGTGTATGAGTCCCAAAGGCTTGCTCGCTCTTACTCCGTGTCTATTGAACGGAGTCTTTGTCATCTTTCCCATGAGACAAGATTGACAAGTTGCATAAGACTGATATTCGAACGGATCTGAATATACCTCTCTATGTAATTTCGCCAACCGTGTTTCATTGATGTGATCCAGTCTACAATGTCATAAGAAAGCCTGATTTAATTCCAGAGATTTTCTTTTAAGTGTGTTATGGACACTGAAAACCTGAGCTTAATTTAATACGTATATTCCGTTATCTAATGTACCTGACCCAATCCAGGCTTGATTTAGGTGGATGCGGACCACATCGATTACAAATGTAAAATCATATCCTTCCTTAGAAAGTAAGGATACAAATATGATATTACAAGATAGACTAGGTACATGCAAACAGTTACGTAGAATCAATATTTGCCTACTTATCAATCCTAGGTGGTATTCCCCTACGGATTCAGCGTCCACGCTCATTCCATTCCCAACTCTGAGAGTCATATCACCTACCTTGATAGCTCTACGGTTTCTCAAAGCCTGTAATGAATTACCGATATGAGATCATGATCCGGTATCTAGTACCCAGGAAGTAGAGTTAATTGACATACAGTTTTTAATAATAAATACACCCGAAGCCGAAACCACAACATGCTTCGAATCCTGGCTACTGGCTTTCCAAGCCCTGCAATCCTTCTACCAATGCCCTTTCCCGTGACAATAGGAACATCTCACCTTCCCTACTGTCAGCCCCGAAACTTTTGCCCTTCCCTGTCCCTCTACCTTACTGACACCGCATATCGGCTTTATGGAGGTCTTCTTCTTCTCACCTTTTGCTTTCGCCTTAGATGTAGAAGAGGAAGATTCCCCAATAAGTAGAGCGGGTGTCTCCCTGGTTTCCTTCAGGGTGTAAGTAGAAGGTAGGGACTATAGAATCAAGTCAGCATATGACTGGTTCTCCAACATGGTCTCCAGGTCCGTGAGCTTATCAATATAGTTAGTCATTGTAAGGACGTTGTCCCCTACCGATGACCCGATAGCCAACCTCTCTTGAAGCAATTCTTTCGAGGTCTCATATCTTGCGATACGAGATTGCTTTCCATATAAATCTTTGTTATGGAGGAAGATGGAAGCTAGATCCATCTTCTCATGCTTCCTCTGGTTTTCACCAAGGCCAAAACGAGGCACTTGGCATTCGCACTGTCCTTTTCCCTTGTCTTAAGGATATCTATATCCGTGATGGTGGAAACTGGACCTGGGACGGCGGGGGCTTGAGTAGTAATGAGGTGGTACTGCTTGTCACAGGAAATGGACATCTGGACAAACCCTTGCCAGTCAATATAGTCTGGCCCAGTCAATTTATTAGCTAAATGTAACCTAGGCGCGGTCAACCGGTCGCTGCAATTAGGAGAAAAAGAAGAAACACTTTTGCATGATGCTCTTACAAGTTTAGATTGGTTTTTAATTTATCTAAACAGGATAGCTCCCACTGTTTCTCGAATCCCTCCTCAACCGATAAAAGAAGAATTAGCCAGGATTAATCTCACCGTACAATACTTGCTTAACCTTTCAGCCAGGCTAGTGCCGGTACTTCGAGGGAGGTTTTACGACGCTTTCACGAAGTTCCTTAATTAAATAACCTCTTTTCCATGGAGGCGTAGCCCCGCTAACACTGTTCTAGACACCTACTTTGTTCATAGCATTGATCGTTAAGTGAAAAATCTCCCGAGGAGTAGCTTATACTCACAGTAGGATCGAGATCCAAATATTATTATGTGATAATCCTGAAGGAATCCTACCAACATTATCACACTCCAAATGGTATGCAGCACTAGCAAGTTTCAATTTCTTTAGAAACTCCCGATGTGGATTTTTGCCCCAAGCTCTTATGACCTTGACGAAGGCCAACAAATCATAAGTCACATGTCAAGTTCTACCCATCATTGTCCGGGTTAGTTTGAACCCAACCGTATATACCCTTGACGAAGGCCAACAAAGTAATTCGACTTTCCCAAACCAACGCATCTATATATGCTACATATGAACACCCAGCAGCTACCAATCACTATGCCTTCATGAAGGCCAACAAACATAGCTTGAATACTACTGAATATTCATATGAAATGACAGAGGGCTACGAATTGTTTTGGTGAAACCATGAACATAGTGAACTTGATATAATCGAAGAAACCTGATAGTTTTTTAGAAGGAGTAGTTTATGCTCCGCATTTAAAAGTCTGTTGTTTTGAAAAAACCGAGTGATTTTTTTAAAATTTGTTCCGACGATTCAGCTTTGGTTTGTTTGCTTTGTATTAATCTAATGCAGTCCCATCATTTACACCTATCATTACAAAGAGAAACGAAAATATAACGTTCGCTTATGCCATCCGCATTCGCCACTAGGCCCCGTCATCACCCGTTAGGTTACTTAACTAACGACAGAACGGGGGCTAGACTAGCGCGGATGCAAAACATAAGCAATACCTACTAGATATCATATATAGATATATACATTCGTCTCACTCAATAATAGACATTCCAGATCACAGATGAATGTTCTCCGCCGAAAGACGGGAAGACAAACGTCTTGCCTGAATTTAGGGGCAGATGCTATTTGGTTTTTTTCCGTCCACCTATCCGAAGATGCCAAGTTGATTTATGGCACCATGTTTTGGAGGTTTAAACGGATGCGGACGATGTAGCATACTTCGTCAGATTCTCCCTCTTTGAGGGGTTTTTTAATTGTGGGGACGCTTTTCCCTGCAGGCGCAATCCCCTGCAGTTAATTACGCTACCGCATCGCGGTAAAAACTTTCTCCTTCTACAGATGGTCACTTCGTGTCGTGTGTGTTTGTTTTGTTTTTGGTTGCCCGTGGATTGTATACGGAGACTAATTTATGTTGTCGCCCGTAGGGCGTGGGTTAGTCCAAATCCGTATTTTCTTAGATTTGGGTTTGTGTTGGGTTTAAGGATCATTAATCTCATTTGAGACTAAGATCAACTTAAACGTTTGTTGAGAATACGTTAATCTAATTTTAGACTAAGATCTACTCAACAGGATCATTTAGATCCAACAAAAGAGCATTTGGGCTCTTTTGTGGTCCAGAAGTTTGAGGACATCATAGTCCATGGAGTTTAAAGACATCATAGTCTAGTTTAGAGACATCATAGTCTGTAAAGTTTAAGGACATCATAGTCCATGAGTTTAAGGACCCCACAGTCCGTAAAGTTTAAGGAAATCATAGTCCATGGGTTTAAGGACCCCACAGTCCGTGGAATGTCTGGTTGTCGGGACCCGTCACCTCTCTAAAGACGTTGAAGGATTATAACGACAAATATCAGAGGAGTGAAGAGATGTACCCTTGAACCAATATTGGTTGGGAGATCTGTAGTCCAATTTGGGACTAGGATCAAAGATTTGTGAGCATATGGGCTCAATTGATCTGAAGTAGGGATCTGTTGCCAACTTGGGCTCGGCCCATTGAGTTAAAATGCTGAGCATTGGTTCTGACAATTGTTTTTGTCTTTTACTGAGTGCTGAGCACTCATCATAGCTCTGGGGATTTTATTTTTAAAGAACAGTTTATGTTCTCTTAGCGCACACGTGAGAAGCACGTGGCGCGCTTGGCGGTGAGCGCCAGTCAATGAGCGCAGTGCGCTTCTTATGAAGTAGCGTACACGTGATGAGCACGTAGCGCACTTGGCAGTAAGCGCTAGTCAATGAGCACAGGGCGCTTCTGTTTAAGTAGTGCACACGTGAGGAGCACGTGGCGCTTGGCGATGAGCGCCAGTCAATGAGCGCTTAATGAGCGCAGGGCGTTTCTGTTTAAATAGCGCGCACGTGAGGAGCACGTGGCACGCTTGGCGATGAGTGCCAGTCGATGAGCGCATGTCGTTTCTGTTTAAGTAGCGCACACGTGAGGAGCACGTGGCGCGCTTGGCGATGAGCGCCAGTCAATGAGCGCAGAGCGCTTCTGTTTAAATAGCGCACACGTGAGGAGCACGTGGCATGCTTGGCGATGAGCGCCAGTTAATGAGTGCAGAGCGCTTCTGTTATGTTTGGAGCGCTAAGGCTCTGCAGCGCTATGCGCTAGATTTGGAGCGCTGAGGCTTTTTTTAGGTAGCTTTGCGCCCTGAAAATTAAACTTTCTCTTATACGAGACTTTGTCTCATGGATCTAAGAACAAAGTTCTTATTTTATAGGAGATGTTTCAATCTCTTATATTTTTGGTGAAAGGCTTTGCCTTTATGGATCTGTGATCCTAAGAGAATTGAATTATTCTCCCCCCTTTTATAATGAGATGTTATGATATCTTTTGTTAAAGAAAATTTGTCTTAAAGATCTATGATCTAGCATAAGAACTAAGTTCTTTTTATGTTGAGATGCTTTGATCTCTTTTCTTTTTTTTACCTTGAAGAAATTCTTCTTCTGCTAAGAGTTTTCTCTTTTTTATGAACTTTCTTAAAGTTTGTGGGTGGGGGGAGGGTTCCTCCCTGTGAGTCTTGAAGTCTTGGGGCCTTTATATAGGGTAGGCTGATTTGTTGAATCGGTTGAAAAGATCTTTTCTCTAATGGATTTGGGGATGTTTCCCCGGTTGGATCTCTGATCCAAGGGCTTCTGATTCACAGAAGGCAATCTTCTTGTTTTTAACAAGATTGGCAAATCTTTTCCCATACAGAATTCATTATGTAATTTGGTGATTTTTTAATCACATTGGATCATTGATCCAACGGTGCTCTGATTTTCAGAGCATAATCTTTCTTGTTTGGAAAGATTCTGAGGAATGTTTACTTTGTAGGGTTACTAGGACTGTCACAAGGGTCTATAAGGCATCAACCATGCCCGATTTAAATTTTAGACGTGCCGAACAACCTAAAGCGAGGATCTTTGCTAGATAATTAGGGTTAACAAGACATGTAAACATCTTTACATCTAAGAGAGAGCGATTACAACCTTTGTAGTCCGCTCCTTCGCTTCATTAGCTACGAGTAGTAGTCCCTTCGCCGCGATCCATGATCTCCCGTACTCAAGAGAGGCTCCACAAGCCGAACGATCCATGCTTGCTTGAAGTCTTCCTTTTCGAAGATGATCTACCTTGAAGAATCTTTAACTCAAGCTCTCACTTCTTTAATAGAGTATTATAGAAGTGAACACCCTAATCTAAGTGGCTAAAATAGATGAGGATGATGAAGTTGGAATTTAGCTCTCTTTTATTTTCAAAATCTCACACTAATCCATCACAAAATCAAAAGCTAGAAGCTTTTTAAGGAGGAAGAAGAAGATGATTTCCTTTGTGATGAATAATGAAAGGTTACTATGCTTAAAAATGAACCTTGAGTTAATAATATGAAGCATTAACTCATGTAGAGAGTTTATTAGGGTTAAGGGTTTGGGTTGGGTTAAATAATATCTCCAAAATATCAACAAATAATATCTTTGCTTAAAACAAAACAAAAGTTTCTAGAAGCTTCAAGAAAAGACTAACCCAAATCAAACCCTAACCATGTTTAATCTCCACTAATCATATTGCATTTGTAAATATAACTTGTTACAATATTATATATCACATATATAATATATTTTTGTAACAAAAGAAAATAATACAATTAACATATATCGCATATATATCAATGTATTACCCAGTGAGAAAATAAATCAATAAAGCGAGCCAATATTAGATAATGTAATGTAACATATCACATATATAATTTTACATTAAATTATCGAATCAACACTTGATCCGACAATCCGGCTATTTCTCAAATAACCGACTAATATTATCTGTATCAGTTCATCGAATCAACACTTGATTCGATGACCCGGCTATATCACATATACCCGGCCGATATCTAATATCGCAAGAATAGAATACGGTATCTCATATCACATTATCCTCGGTCCTGCACATATCACATATGTGCTCCTACTCCATTTTGCCTGAGTCAAGAAACCTCTCTGTAGGACTCTAAAGAATCTTCAATACGCCGGCAGTAGGTGATGATCATATCAAACACCCACAAGCTGCAAGCGGTCAGCTAAACGTAATAGCCACCCAGGTATTGATCGATCAGAAGATCAACAAGCAAGCCTGTACATTCTCCTGTGAATCCAGTCAGTAACACTACCGTACAGTCCGGTCTCTTCGTTTGATATGTTGCATATCTAGTCTAGGGGTGGTATACGTCAGACCCCAGTAACCGATAAGTCGTGTTGATGTTAGGTTCATAACAGGTCGAGAACCTACTGATAACACTTACCAATAGTACTCTATATCCGCCATGGCCAGGGACTTCCAGTTATAGCCAATCAAACACAGCACAACATCAACTCCCTATACCGGGAGAGACGAAACCCCTCCTATCGCTCATTGCCTCCATGCGATTCGGGACTGTACCCAAAAGCCACCGTTTTGCACGCCCTCTTGGACGTGGTATGATGGAAATCAAAGCACAGTGGGAATCACACAAGACTCTATGACGATCTCGGGTCTACAGACTAACCTGTACCAGTGTCACCAGAGAACTGCTATCTGACGTGATGTATAATACCATCTGGGAGTTCTCGGCGAGTCCGTCCAGTGTACCCAGTCTCCACTGATCACCCGCACACCATCTTTGATGTCAAACACCGATGGATATGGGATCATCCATCGCCCATCATATGGGTCAAGATGCGTATACGCTAGTCTACTCTGGTGTATCGATGCCATGTCTCGACACACCCTCGACTAGGAACAGTTATAGGATGTACTCGTTGACTACCTTGGCCCTACTAGTATGATCTCATCATAGTCTCAGTAGTCGAGTACATATCCTAAGGGCTTTATCAACATGTGAGA
Organism: Agapanthus africanus; assembly: GCA_030015575.1. Classification (NCBI taxonomy): domain Eukaryota; kingdom Viridiplantae; phylum Streptophyta; class Magnoliopsida; order Asparagales; family Amaryllidaceae; genus Agapanthus; species Agapanthus africanus. Next base: position 480,626,978 of record JASDDO010000022.1, on the reverse strand, counting down.
ACAAGACAGTAAATTAATACAAGTCAACATGTTAAGATAAAGTGAAACCAAATAGCATACTATCATGACGAGCAATAAAGTCCTCACTATATATATCCAAGCATCCATTATAATATACATCATATATACAACAACAATGGCCTCTAGGGCATATACATAACTAACAATCTCCCACTTGCACTAAGGCCAACTGTTGTAGTATCTCATACCCAGCATCCCGAAGAGTCTCTCAAACTGTGTCTGGGAAATGGCCTTCGTGAGTGGATCCGCAGTGTTGTCCTTCGTATCAACTCTCCTGACCTCGATCTCCCGACGATCAACTATCTCCCTGATTTGGTGATACCGCCTCAGAATATGTCTGGACTTCTGATGGGACCTGGGTTCCTTGGCCAAAGCCACAGCTCCATTTTTATCGCAATACAAAGGTATTGGATGCTCAATAGATGGAACCACACTAAGTTCAGTAATGAACTTCTTTATCCAGACAGCCTCTTTGGCAGCATTGTTGGCAGCGATGTATTCAGCCTCCATCGTCGAGTCTGCAACGGTATCCTGTTTGGAACTCTTCCAACTCACCGCCCCTCCATTGAGGGTAAAGACAAATCCTGAGTGTGACTTAGAGTCGTCCTTATCACTTTGGAAGCTCGAATCGGTAAAGGACTCCACCTGTAGTTCTCCGTTACCATACACCAAGAACATCTCTTTAGTCCTTCTCAAGTACTTGAGAATGTTCTTCACAGCTATCGAGTGACTCTCTCCAGGATCTGCTTGATACCGACTCACTACACTTAGTGAGTATGCTACATCTGGTCTGGTACATAGCATCGCGTACATGATAGAGCCTACTGCTGAAGCATAGGGTATCCCTTGCATGCGAGCTCTTTCTAAATCAGTCTTGGGAGACATCTCTTTGGAGAGAGTGAGTCCAGAGATCGTGGGTAGGTTCCCACGCTTGGATTCATCCATACTAAACCTCTTTAGTTTGGTGTCAATGTACTTGGATTAGGACAATCCCAGTATCCATTTAGATCTATCTCTATAGATCATAATTCCCAGTATGCAGGAGGCATCACCTAGATCTTTTATTGAGAATCTTTGTGATAAGAAGAGCTTGACCGATTGCTGCATAGGAACATCATTTCCTATCTAGATTATATCATCCACGTACAATACGAGGAAGACAACCTTACTCTCTGCAACCTTCTTATAGATACAAGGTTCATCTACGTTTTTGATGAAGTCAAACTCTTTGACTACAACATCAAAGCAGATGTTCCAACTCCGCGATGCTTGCTTTAACCCATAAATGGATTTAAGCAGCTTCGACACCTTTCCGCTGCTCCCACTATCTACGAAGCTCTCTGGCTGAGTCATGTACACGCACTCTTCTAAATCACCATTTAGAAAGGCGGTCTTAACATCCATTTGCCAGATTTCGTAGTCATGGTATGCAGCAATGGCAAGTAAGATCCAGATGGACTTAAGCATAGCCACTGGAGAAAAGGTTTCGTCATAATCCACACCTGGTCGTTGACGAAAATCCTTTGCAACAAGTCTAGCTTTGAAAGTCTCCACTTTTCCATCTACACCAAGTTTCCTTTTAAAGATCCACTTGCTCCCAATGGGTTTACCCCTTCAGGAGCAACTTCCAAAGTCCATACTTTGTTGGTGTACATGGATTCCATCTCAGATCGCATTGCATCCAGCCATTACACAGAGTCTCCACTCGTGATGGACTGCTCGAAACTAGTTGGGTCATCATCTTCCATGATGCAATCCTCGCTCCCACCATCAATGAGAAAACCGTAGTATCTCTCAGGTGGATAAGAAACCCTGCTAGATCGGCGGAGAGGCTAGGGTTCGTCAGGAGCTACTGAATCCTCTGGTTCCATTAAATCTTCTGTTGTAGTTTGTTCTACTGGAACTTCTTCCAGTTCTATCTTTTTGCCACTAATTTCTTTTGCAAGAAATTCCCTTTCCAAAAAGGTGGCATGTTGAGCAACAAACACCTTTTGTTCCTCAGCGTGGTAGAAAAAATATCCTTGAGAATTCTTTGGATATCCCACAAACTTGCAAAGAACTGATCGTGCCTCGAGCTTGTCCGGATTTTGCCTTTTGACATAGGCCGGACAACCCCATATCTTAACTCGTTTAAAATATGGTCTCTTTCCACTCCATATATCATATGGTATGGTGGGTACATATTTAGATGGAACTAGATTCAATAGGTATATGGTTGTCTCAAGCGCATACCCCCAAAAGGAAATAGTTGACTCAGCTGTACTCATCATAGAGTGCACCATATCTAATAGGGTGCGATTCCCCCGCTCCGATACACCGTTGTGCTGTGGTGTATAGGGTGGAGTAAGCTGAGAGAGAATCCCATTCTCTTTTAGATAGTCCAGAATCTCATTACTTAAGTATTCTCCTCCTCGATCAGATCGTAGGATCTTGATACTTTTGCCCGTTTGGTTCTCTACTTCGTTCTTATATTCTTTGAATTTCTCAAAAGCTTCAGACTTGTGTTTCATCAGGAACACATGTCCGTATCTTGAGAGATCGTCAGTGAATGTAATGAAGTAGGAAGAACCGTTCCTGGCATGTGTATACATGGGACCACATACATCACTATGTATCAGTCCCAAGAGTTCTGTAACTCTTACTCCATGTCCACTAAACGGAGTTTTGGTCATTTTGCCTTTGAGACATGAATGGCAAGTTTCATAAGATGATAATTCGAATGGATTCAAATATCCTTCCTTATGTAACTTCGCTAGCCGTGTCGCATTGATATGACCTAGTCTACAATGCAATAAGAAGGATTCGTTCATTTCTGAACTTTTCCTCTTGTTTGTGTTTTGTATATTAAAGACTGTAGTTTGATTGAGAACGTATATGCCATTATGTAACGAGCCTGATCCAATCAACTTTTGATCTAGGAAGATGCTCATAACATTATCCTGTATTACAAAATTATATCCTTCTTTACTTAATAAAGAAACTAATATAATGTTGCACATTATGTTCGGTATATAATAGCACTCGTTCAGAATCAATGTATTACTAATTGGTAATACTAGGTGATATTCGCCAACTGCTTTGGCTGCAATATTCGTACCATTCCCAACTGTTACGGAATGATCACCCTTTCCTAGTTCTCTACCTTTACAAAGCCCACGTAACAAATTACATATGTGGGATCCCGATCCGGTATCTAATACCCAGGACGTAGAGTGAACTGAGAAACAGTTCTCGATAACAAACATACCCGAAGAAGATGCATCAGCATGCTTGTTCTTCGTTTGGGCGGTGTGTGAATCCAGATATTCTCCTTTTTCCTGCTCAGTCTTATAACACTTATAAGAAAGAACGGGACCAACGTTCCCCTGCTCAGTATAATAAGCGGGTTCAGTCAATACATCTATGTTATTATCTTGATTAAGGCCTGACTTGGTTGCTACCTGGAGAGAGAGAGAAGGAAACACTTTAGCGTATGCTCTTGCAAGATTAGATTGGTTATTATCTTATCTAATCAGGATGTCTCCCAACGTTTTTATCAAATCTTCTTTCAAACCCTAAAATGAAAGACTAGCCGGGATTAATTACACCTTACAAGTTCGCCAATCTTTCAGCCAGATCAGTGTTGGTACTTTGAAGGAGGTTCCCCGTGCTTTCGCACGGACCTAATTAAAATAAACCTCGTTTTCCCAGAGGCATAACCCCGTAAACACCTTTCTAGTCACCTACTTGATCGGCTAATTGTCCTGTGTAAAAGTCTCTCAGGAGTAACTCTTACACTTAGTGGGTATCAGGATCCATCTATCTCATAGAAGGTATGCAATCTCATTGCAAATTTCAACACTTGAAATTCCCGATAATACTTTTTACCCCTAGCGATCTATGACCTTGACTAAGTCAACAAACCATAAATCGCAAGTCAAGTTCAACCCGTACATTTCCCGATTGAATTAAACCCACCCGTACGACCCTTGACTAAGTCAACAAGGCCGTACGACTACCCTAATCCAATCGCATCTCATGCTTTAGCAGATAAACACTATATAGCTACCGTACACTATGCCTTGACTAAGTCAACAAACGTAGTACGAATACTAAATATTATTTATCTGAAATGACGGAGGGCTACGCAGGTTTTGCAGAAAACCATGAGCGTAATGAACTTGATATCATTGTAGAAACAAGTGATTTTTGAAAAGGAGTGTTTTTGAGGTTTTTCTAGTTTCGCTAAAGAGGTCACTCCCGGTGAAGGGATCTCGGCTCTTTCCCCATCGAATAAGGTGCAGGGTATATCATATATACCGCTGTGCAAAGCAATAACTATAGAAGCTGTCAAAAACTAAACCGTGAGTTTGTAGCATCTTCCAGTTTTGCTAAAGAGGCCACTCCCGGTGAAGAGATCTCGGCTCTTTCCTCATCGAATAAGGTGCAGGGTATATCATATATACTGCTATGCAAAGCAAAACTGTAGCTACCCTTTTTATAAAGTTTTGATTCTACAATATCTTTTAGGTTTCTTTCCTTTTATTAATCTCATTAATAAATCCCATCAATTATGCTTCCTAAGCATCACAGAAGAAACGAAAGCAGTAATATTTATATATCAACATATATATATAGTATACGCATTCGTCTCAGGCAGTAATATGATCTCATTACAGAACATTGCAGCAGAAGATAACATATGAAATATTGGATATACTAGGAGTCCGTGTTTTATTTCGAGCCTGTATAAAACACGAATTCCACGGTCGCGATGAATAGCCAAACCCACATCCGTAGACCCCTACAAGAGCGGCAAGCAACTCTGCCAACTCTAGGGTTAGGAGACCCGGTCTTGACTCCTAGAGATGGCCTTCCACTGTACCCTAGAACCCGGTTACTTGTGCTCCCCTCCTTGGGTCTACCTAATGCGGAAAAGTAAATAATATACAATGGTCACATCATCCTCAACCCGGATGTGCCCCAATAAAAGAATATTACATACAAATGAATTTTACATGAATGAAAATAAAAACCCTCATCTCACATAAAACCCCCAGCTATTCAGAACACGACGATCCAATACAACATATCACAGCAACACATAATATCTCATATCATCAACGTAAGCAAGTATGCGTATCCCGATTGTCGTTGATGTATAGCAACGAAGCCGGCGATACACCACATACTACGCTTACGGTCACAGAAAAAAAAAGCGTAAAACTACAACATTTGGATCCATAATCACTTTAGAAATCTTAAATCCGAAATATCACATACTTCGCATTTCATGCCTAACTATATGAATTCCACATATTGTATCACATTCCAGATAAATAGACAATATTAAACTTTCCGATCGAATAATCAAATACCCAAGATTTCCCAAATAGCTCAACACTTGAGTGGAGTTCAAAAATCCCAAAACATGTTACCGCCCTAATGAACTAGCCGTAGAAGGGTGAAACCAACGCCTCACATGTGGCAATGCTAAACTACCACAAACCCAAGGGTTCAGTGGCAGTTTTGACGGTCACATAATCAAGTTAAGGTTACGTTCTTCTAGAGGGTCCACAGATATGCTTGCATGTTTTTCCGAAAGTTTTAAACTCAAGAAAAAATTCAACACTTGAAAGTTTTTCGTGTAGGGAAAAAGTGAGTTATTGATATCCGTTCGAACATTTTAACACGTTCTAAATTATCCGGAAAACAAAATGAAATTAAACATTCCGATCGAATCATCGAATACAAATGATCTCCAGAAAACTCAACACTTGAGTAATATTAAAAATTCCCAGAAGTATATACTAATACCTACGGATAAACCCTACAAATACGAGTCCCCAATTCCCAAGTGCGGCCGCGGAACCGCCGCGCAAAGCATGTTCTTTCCGCGGTTCTGCTGCGACTTGAGGGAGTTAGGGACTCGTATTTTACAGTTATCCTTAGAATCACCTGCTGAATTTTCTGAGTATTTTTAATACGGAAAAAATCTTATTTTAAAAAAATTTCCAGAGAGGGGTCAAAATACGACGTTTCGGGGTTCGATCGGACTTTTAACTTCGTATACACAACGCCTAAAGCTCTAGCTTGGTTCTGATACCACTGTAGGATTACTAGGCACTGTCACAAGGGTCTATAAGGCATCAACAATGCCCGATTTAAATTTTAGACGTGCCGAACAACCTAAAGCGAGGATCTTTGCTAGATAATTTGGGTTAACAAGACATGTAAACATCTTTACATCTAAGAGAGAGGGATTACAACCTTTGTAGTCTGCTCCTTCGCTTCATTAGCTCCGAGTAGTAGTCCCTTCACCGTGATCCATGATCTCCCGGACTCAAGAGAGGCTCCACAAGCCGAACGATCCATGCTTGCTTGAAGTCTTCCTTTTCGAAGATGATCTACCTTGAAGAATCTTTAACTCAAGCTCTCACTTCTCTAATCAAGTATTAGAGAAGTGAACACCCTAATCTAAGTGGCTAGAATAGATGAGGCTGATGAAGTAGGAATTTAGCTCTCTTTTATCTTCAAAATCTCACACTAATCTGTCACGCCCCGCTTCCCAGAGTACGCAAAGTTGGGCACGTGACATAGCCAACCATGCTACCTGTGGGTAGGACGCATCCGTCCACAGTCACATTACGGTTGTAGAGATATCAAGAACAGTAAAATAAACTAAACTAATACATGTCCAGATCCATAATAACAAGAATCAATAAACAATAAGTGCGGAAGCTAATGATCCAATACAATGAATAAACAGTACGTCCCATAATGCGGGCTCACATCTGGAAATGAAAAGAAATAAACAAACTAAACCCTAAGGACTCACTGTTCAGCCTGCTGGCTGAAGTACTCCTGCTCGGTCGTCGATAATGGTACGGAATCTAGGCCATGCAAAACCCAGACGTCAGCGCGTCATGACATCAAGTATATAGTATAAACATGGTAATAAACAATGCAAGTATGAACATGAATAGAGCAGTAATAAGAAATAACATGCAAGGTAATGTGCAATGGTGACTAAACTGTTCTATCAGGTTTTCTACTCTATAGTATTTGAAACCAATTGGTGAATCGTCGATGTAACTCAATAGTATCCCGTACATACCCGGGACCACGGCCACAATATTCTCGGCGGCAGCCGAGACATGCCGTCAGGCACAGAATAGGAAAGTGTTAGTATCCCGTACATACCCGGGACCACGGCCACAATATTCTCGGCGGCAGCCGAGACATGCCGTTAGGCACAGAATAAGAAGGTGTACACTCGGTATTACCCCGTACATACCCGGGATCACGGCCACGATATTCTCGGCTGGAACCGAGACATGCCGTCAGGCACAGAATAGGAATGTGTACACTCGAACGGTAGTGAACTGTCGAGTTACAAGTCAGGTTCATCTTTGATTTCCCCATACCCCCAAGCTATGTATGTCAGGTCAGGTATTCAGTAGTCAAGGATTAATGCCAACACGAAATCAAGTTAAAGTAGGTCTGTCTGGATCGACAGCAGGAATGGTCAGGTTTGTCGGCATTAGGCATGAAATCATGAGACAAGTAATGTCATGGTACAACAGGATGAGTCTGTATGTATGTATAAGTCAGATGTAGCAGGGTCAGGTCAATATGTCGTGCAATCGGGTAAGTGCTCACAACAGGTATACAATCAATAATGAACAGCAGCAGGAAACAGTAATTAACCACAATATTCCATATAACCACAGTGATGTTTGTATTCTCTTATTAACAGGTTCAATCATCTTTAGGGTGCAATAGCCACAAGGTGAATCAATATCCACAATTCTGAAGTAATGAAGTTACAGGAATTTACATTAAGTATAATAATTGTTTCGTGAATGATTTAGCAGTTTAAGCAGATATGATTCAGTCGTTTTGTTTAGTTGAAATATGGATGGGTGTGGGTTGATTAATTACGAGGAACTGTTGTAACGATTCCATTATAAAGATAACTACAATAATATGATATCAATTGCCACATGAGGTTGTGGTACTAAATAGTATGAATTCAATTGCGTGGCGAGACTAGATCTCGCACGCTAGCATGTTAGAGCAAGTATTCAGATACTTGCCTCGACGGTCTGCAAACTGGAACATGGATGCGATGTCGGCCGAAAACACGATATGCTAGCACGGGCCACGGATCAGGTCCCAACAGAGAACAACGGGATCACACGGACCAGGGGGCTTCGAGAGGGATATACCAGGTGACCCCGGCGAGCTCGACGGCGCTGGAACGCCGGCGAGGCAACGGCGGCGGCGGCTGCAAGGGCTGAAAGCCTCGGGGTGTGCGGGAGAAGGTGCTGCGGCGAGTGGAGGAAAGGGTGGTCGGCTCTGGTAGTCAAGGGGGAGAAGGAGGTGGCCCTGGTGACGACGGCGAGGTCGCCGGCGCGTTCTCCGGTGAACAGCGGGGGTAGGCGATGGGTGAAGGGCTCGGGTTGGTGGTCCGGCGAGGAGAGGAAGGGAGGTGATGACGAGGTCGCGACGAGGAGGGTGAGAGGGAGTCGTGGGAGGCGTCGGCGGCGAGAGGCGGCGTCGACGTCGGCTCTGCAGGGTTGGAGGCGACGTCGGGGTTGGGTGCAGTTGCGGGAAGGAGCGGGAGAACGAGGGGATGGAGGTGCGGTGAGGTCGACGAGGTAGTGGCGGCGACGGCGAAGTCGTGAGGAGGTCGGCGGTGAGGTTGCGAGGCTAGGGTTAGGGTTTGCTTGGGTGTTCTCGCGATGACGATGGGTTGGGGGGAGGCGGCTGCATGAGGTTTCTATATATAGAGGGGGAGAGAGAGAGAGATTGGAGAGAGAGATTGGAGAGAGAGATTGAGATTTGATGAGATAGAGAGAGAGAGAGAATGAGGAGAGAGGTAGAGAGACGCGGCTGAAAGGGGGCCCCACTCGCAAGAATTGGAGTTCGATGATTGGCTGGAGGGAAATATTTTGGAAAAGATTTTAAGGATTGAACTGTTAAAGGATTTTATTCGTATATATATTTTAGTTTTAGTATATTAAATTAAATGGGCCTTTTTGGCGCAAAATGAAACATTTCCAAATCGCGCCCGGGTTGCGCCCAAATGTTCCAAATTCAAATTATAGGATTTTAAGCGGGTTCCAAATTTTGAAAATAGGTGTTTAATGATTAAAATGCATGCCCCCAAGTCGGACACTTGCACGCGCGCGTAGTCGTCCAAACTTGCCCGTTTAGCCAAACGGAACGGAATCTCGACACGCGGACGCTACCACGCGACTAGTGGCGACGAGTAGGCTAACGTGGACATTTTAAATTTCATTTTAGGAGTTAAAATTTGTTATGTGCCAAAATGACTTAACCGGTTAAAATTTAGCAATAAACACCAGAAAATCAGGAAAATTGGAATGAGCAATATATAACCCTCAACTAGTAATATAAATAGTATTATTGGGCTCGGGTGTTACATCATACCCAACTACAAAAAGAATTTCGTCCTCGAAATTCCAAGAATACAAGATAGCTAACTACTGGAAAAGGTGGGGGAATTTCTGCCGGATCTCGTATTCTCGCTCCCAAGTGGATTCTCCATGCGATCGGTTACCCCAAGAAACTAGCACAAGAGGGATAACCTTGTTCTTAAGAACCTTTTCTCTTCGATCCTTGATTTCAACTGGTCGCTCTTCGAAAGTTAGGTCCTCCCGTACGGTCAACTCCGAATGATCCAAGACATGAGTCTCATCGCGAACATACCTCCGTAGTTGAGACACATGAAACACGTCGTGAACTCCTGCTAATGACGGTGGTAACGCCAACCTGTACGATACCTCTCCAACACGCTCCAATATCTCGAAGGGTCCAACGAATCGGGGGCTAAGCTTTCCCCGACTTCCAAAGCGAATCACTCCCCTAGTCGGTGATATCTTCAGGAATACCAAATCACCCACAGCGAACTCCAGAGGTCTTCTTGACGTGTCGGCCCAACTCTTCTGTCTGTCTTGAGCTGCCTTCATATGCTTCCTGATTGTATTCACCTTCTCGACTGTCTGTACCACCAAATCTGGTCCTAGTAACCTTCGTTCACCAACATCATCCCAACAAACAGGTGAACGGCACTTGCGACCATACAGTGCTTCAAACGGAGCCATCTGAATAGTTGCTTGGAAGCTATTGTTGTACGAAAACTCCACCAGGTGTAGATGATCCTCCCAAGAACCCTTGAAGTCTAACATGCATGCTCTCCACATATCTTCAAGAGTCTGGATCGTTCTCTCCGATTGTCCATCAGTTTGAGGATGATAAGCTGTGCTAAACTTCAATCGAGTCCCCAAACTTTCCTGTAAACTCCTCCAGAAGTGTGATAAGAACCGAGTGTCCTGATCGGACACGATGCTCACCGGTACGCCATGCAATCTTACAATCTCCTGCATGTACCGCTCTGCCAAAGTCTCCGTTGATTGACCAACCCGGAAAGGAATAAAGTGAGCTGCCTTGGTCAACCGATCAACAATCACCCATACTGCATTGTTGCCTTTTGGACTCCGCGGTAAAGCCGTCAGGAAATCCATGGTTATATGTTCCCACTTCCACTAAGGAATTGGAAATGGTTGCAATAAACCAGCAACCCTTTGGTGTTCAGCCTTGACTTGCTGACATACCAAGCACTTAGCCACGAAGCGAGCAATCTTCCGTTTCATGCCTTCCCACCAGAAATGCTGTCGAATATCTTGGTACATCTTTGTACCTCCTGGATGTATAGAATAAGCTGAACTGTGTGCCACCTTCATAAGCTCTTCACGAACATCCCCCTTTGGCACACACAAACGGCTACCATACCTCAACGAACCATCTTCGTGGACCAGTAAATCGGTTCGCAGTCCGGCTTCAACCTGCTCCCGAAACTTTTGCAGTCTAGGATCCTGCGATTGTGCCGCTTTAATCTTCTCAAGTAAGGACGATTAAACTTGCAACTGCATCAACTGTCCTGTAGCATGTGGTAGCACAACCTCCAAGTCAAATCTCCGAAAATCCTCAATAATCTCCCTTTGTGCGGTCAAAACCTGAATTGCTGGTAACCGACTCAGCGCATCGGGCACGACGTTAACTTTTCCCGGATGGTACTGAAGGTCAAGATCGTAGTCGGCCATCATCTCCAACCATCTGCGTTGCCTCATGTTCAACTCCTTCTGAGTGAACACATATTTCAAACTCTTGTGATCCGTAAAAACTTCAACTCTCTCACCCAAAAGGTAGTGTCTCCAAATCTTCAGGGCGAAGATCACGGCTGCAAGCTCCAAGTCATGAGTCGGATAATTCTTCTCATGGGTCTTCAGTTGTCTCGATGCGTAAGCGAAGACTTTCCCATTCTGCATTAAAACACATCCCAATCCTTTTCCAGATGCGTCGCTGTGAATCACCAGTCCTCTTGAATTGTCTGGTACGGTCAGGATAGGGGCGGTTATCAACTTCTGCTTCAACGTCTCAAAAGCTAGCGCACACTTATTCGTCCATACAAAAGGTACCCCCTTGCGCTTAAGCTTGGTCAACGGTTCTGCCAGACGAGCAAAGTTCTCCACAAATCTCCTGTAGTATCCGGCTACTCCAAGAAAACTTCTTATTTCAGCAGCATTCTTTGGAATAGGCCAATCTTGAACTGCTGCAATCTTTTCTGGATCGACGGCAATGCCATCGCCAGACACAACATGCCCCAAAAACCTTACTTCCTCCAGCCAAAACTCGCACTTACTCATCTTCGCATACAATTTCTCTTGTCTCAACGTCTGCAGTGCGATCTTCAAATACTCAGTATGCTCTTCAAAACTCTTCGAGTAAACCAGAATATCGTTAATGAATACCACAATGAACTGATCTAAGAACGGTGAAAAGATTCGGTTCATCAAGTCCATGAATACTGCCGGCGCATTCGTTACTTCGAAGGGCATCACTAAGTACTCATAATGTCCATACCGAGTTCGGAACGCCGTCTTGCAAATATCTTCTGTTTTCACTGGGATCTGATGATATCCGAATCGCAAATACAGTTTCGAGAATACTCTCGTGCCACTAAGCTGCTCAAAAGTTCTCCAATGCGAGAGATCGGGTACTTGTTCTTAATAGTCACCCGGTTGAATTCTCGATAATCAATGCACATCCTTCTCGTATCATCCTTCTTCTTTACTAAAAGAACTGGAGCTCCCCAAGGTGAGTTGCTGCTTCGAATCCATCCCTTCTCGAGTAATTCACCCACTTGTTTCTTAACTTCTTCCAATTCCACCGGTGCCATCGGATAATAAGATTTTGATACTGGCGCTGCACCAGGAATAAGGTCAATCGCAAACTCCACATCTCGCTTCGGCGGTAAGCCCGAAATATCTTCAAACACATCCATAAAGTCGCGGACAACTGTCGGCTCTTCATTACTATCCACAACCATAGTCGCAAGAACATTGTTCGTCGGCCTAGCCCTAAACTCGACTGGCCCGACAGAACTGCTTCCTCCGATGAAAGTAAACTCAGGGTGTCCGGGAATCTGGAAAATTACTTTCCTTGCCCTACAATCAATGTGTGCGTGGAAAGTGCCAAGAAAATCCATGATCTCCCGGACTCAAGAGAGGCTCCACAAGCCGAACGATCCATGCTTGCTTGAAGTCTTCCTTTTCGAAGATGATCTACCTTGAAGAATCTTTAACTCAAGCTCTCACTTCTCTAATCAAGTATTAGAGAAGTGAACACCCTAATCTAAGTGGCTAGAATAGATGAGACTGATGAAGTAGGAATTTAGCTCTCTTTTATCTTCAAAATCTCACACTAATCCATCACAAAACCAAAAGCTAGAAGCTTTTTAAGGAGGAAGAAGAAGATGATTTCTTTTGTGATGAATAATGAAAGGTTACTATGCTTACAAATGAACCTTGAGTTAATAATATGAAGCATTAACTCATGTAGAGAGTTTACTAGGGTTAAGGGTTTGGGTTGGGTTAAATAATATCTCCAAAATATCAACACATAATATCTTTGCTTAAAACAAAACAAAAGCTTCTAGAAGCTTCAAGAAAAGACTAACCCAAATCAAACCTTAACCATGTTTAATCTCCATTAATCATGTTGCATTTGTAAACATAACTTGTTACAATATTATATATCACATATATAATATATTTTTGTAACAAAAGAAAATAATACAATTAACATATATCACATATATATCAATGTATTACCCGGTGAGAAAATGAATCAATAAAGCGAGCCAATATTAGATAATGTAATGTAACATATCACATATATAATTATACATTAAATTATCGAATCAACACTTGATCCGACAATCCGGCTATTTCTCAAATAACCGACTAATATTATCTGTATCAGTTCATCGAATCAACACTTGATCTGATGACCCGGCTATATCACATATACCCGGCCAATATCTAATATCGCAAGAATAGAATACGGTATCTCATATCATATTATCCTTGATCCTGCACAGATCACATATGTGCTCCTACTCCGTTTTGCCTGTGTCAAGAAACCTCTGTGTAGGACTCTAAAGAATCGTCAATACGCCGGCAGTAGGTGATGATCATATCAAACACCCACAAGCTGCAAGCGGTCAGCTAAACGTAATAGCCACCCAGGTATTGATCGATCAGAAGATCAACAAGCAAGCCTGTACATTTTCCTGTGAATCCAGTCAGTAACACTACCGTACAGTCCGGTCTCTTCGTCTGATATGTTGCATATCTAGTCTAGGGGTGGTATACGTCAGACCCCAGTAACCGATAAGTCGTATCGATGTGAGGCTCATAACAGGTCGAGAACCTACTGATAACACTTACCAGTAGTATTCTATATCCGCCCTGTCCAGGTACTTCCAGTTATAGCCAATCGAACACAGCACAACATCAACTCCCTATACCGGGAGAACCGAAACCCCTCCTATCTCTCATTGCCTCCATGCAATTCGGGACTGTACCCAAAAGCCACCGTTTTGCACGCCCTCTTGGACGTGGTATGATGGAAATCAAAGCACAGTGGGAATCACACAAGACTCTATGACGATCTCAGGTCTACAGACTAACCTGTACCAGTGTCACCAGAGAACTGCCATCTGACGTGAGGTATAATACCATCTGGGAGTTCTCGGCGAGTCCGTCCAGTGTACCCAGTCTCCACTGAGCACCCGCACACCATCTTTGATGTCAAACACCGATGGATATGGGATCATCCATCGCCCATCATATGGGTCAAGATGCGTATACGCTAGTCTACTCTGGTGTATCGATGCCCTGTCTCGACACACCATGTCTAGGAACAGTTATAAGATGTACACGTTGACTAACCTTGCCCCACTACTATGATCTCATCATAGTCCCAGTAGTCAAGTACATATCCTAAGGGCTTTATCAACATATGAGAACAAGACAGTAAACTAATACAAGTCAACATGTTAAGATAAAGTGAAACCAAATAGCATACTATCATGACGAGCAAGAAAGTCCTCACTATATATATCCAAGCATCTATTATAATATACATCATATGTACAACAACAATGGCCTCTAGGGCATATACATAACTAACATACTTAACAGAATTTTATTATTGTCAATTGATGATTTTTAATCATGTTCGTTGGATATTTGATCCAAGGGCTGAGAACATTTTGTTCTATTGTCTCATGTGCTTTGCACGTGAGCGCTGCTTCAGAGTCTTTGACTCTTAGCGCTGGCGCTGCTATGAAGCGCTGCTTCATTTCAAATTTTGAAATTTGAACAGAGCTTTGCTCTTATTGGGGAAACAAATGCTCCCCCACCGTTGCTCTCATGTGGCCTACACGTGAGTGCAGCGGTGGCAGTATCTATATCCTTGGATCAACTCAGAAGTTGAAACGGCTCTCAGTGCCTATAAATAGGACCCTTTGCCCTTGAGATGACCTCTGTTCATCTTCTTTCTTGTTTTCTGAGAATTAATTCTCTTTCAGAGCATAGCTCTTTCCTTTAAGAAATTTCTTAAGAGTTAAAACTCTACCCAACTTAGGAAAGAATTGAAATTTTTAACAG
This sequence comes from Agapanthus africanus, assembly GCA_030015575.1. Lineage (NCBI taxonomy): Eukaryota > Viridiplantae > Streptophyta > Magnoliopsida > Asparagales > Amaryllidaceae > Agapanthus > Agapanthus africanus. Next base: position 480,611,934 of record JASDDO010000022.1, on the reverse strand, counting down.
GGCTTTGCTCTCCTTAGATCATAGATCTAAAAATACATCTTTAGGGTTTTACCCATTAACAGAGCCATGCTCATCTTTAGATCAGAGATCTTCAAGATATAACCTTTTTATTTTAGGGTGTGGTTTTAACCTATGAATTGGAACATTGTTCATGAAGAACTCTTAGAGTTCACAGATCTTGAAGATCTTGGAATTTTTGATTCATTAAAAACTTTATTTTTTGTTTTCTGATGGGTTATTTCATCATTTTTACAGAGCATGGCTCTTAGAATTTTTCTTGAGGAATTTTTATTCCTTTCATCATCAGAGCTGACAGATGTCACTCTGTTGAAGAGCACCGCTCTCAATGGGAGATTTACTCCTTAGCCCGAGGGGCCCTCATTAAATGAGAATCTTTTGAGGATTTCCTCATTTAATGACAGTCTCATCAAATGATGAGACTGTTTTATTAATGACGAGTTATTATCCAGATTATATGGGTCCCCTTTGATCCTTTTTCACTGCATTGTAGTACGGTACGAATTTAAAGTACATAGTGATAGAACTTAAACTGTAGCGTTGACAGCTGAAAATTTTGTTCTTTTCCGCGCAGGTACTATGTCTTTCAACACTTCCTTCCCGTTCGTCCATTCGAAAGGAGGATTCCCCGAAGCGCCCGTGGATAGGGAAGTGTTTGCATTGATCAAAGATCATGATTCAGACCAAAAGAACCTTCACTTATGGGGAACATGGTACAGTCAAATCATCAAAGGTCGTCGGAGTTTTTCTTGCGCGACACCTTCGGAGCCTATTTCGGTGATCCCTTATGCAGATGCACCCCCGATAAACTATGCTGTGGAGGAGGTCAATTGGACTTCAGAGGGTGTCCTTCGGCCTTCTATGGCTGCAATACCTGTACAGCCGGCGGCGGCTTTGGATACCTTAGGACGGCGTATATGCCAGGGTGAGTCGCGCCCTTAGGGACAGCCATATAACATAGGCTTAACTCCCCGTCACCCAGCCGGATATCTGCAATGGGCCCGCTATATTTTGTCGGCTAAGAAGTCACAACTGCTGAAGTTTGGGTTGTATCCCGCGATTTACGCTTCTCTCTTTCAATATTCTACGCCTCATGCATGGTGGGTCAAGGCATTTCTAGAACAATGGAATATTCTGACCCACACCTTCCTTCTGTTGGATCGAGAAGTCTTGATTTCTTTGGAGGAGTTTGCAGAGGTCTCTGGCTTACCTGTTAGGGGAGAACATTACGAGGAGCTTCTTCCTCCGAATGAGTACATCTTTGCCACCAAATCAGTGGTAATGGGTCTTACCCCAGAAAACGCTATTCAACACCAATACCTTAGGACGGCGTATATGCCAGGGTGAGTCGCGCCCTTAGGGACAGCCATATAACATAGGCTTAACTCCCCGTCACCCAGCCGGATATCTGCAATGGGCCCGCTATATTTTGTCGGCTAAGAAGTCACAACTGCTGAAGTTTGGGTTGTATCCCGCGATTTACGCTTCTCTCTTTCAATATTCTACGCCTCATGCATGGTGGGTCAATGCATTTCTAGAACAATGGAATATTCTGACCCACACCTTCCTTCTGTTGGATCGAGAAGTCTTGATTTCTTTGGAGGAGTTTGCAGAGGTCTCTGGCTTACCTGTTAGGGGAGAACATTACGAGGAGCTTCTTCCTCCGAATGAGTACATCTTTGCCACCAAATCAGTGGTAATGGGTCTTACCCCAGAAAACGCTATTCAACACCAATTCCCGAGTTTGATAAAGGTGCTGAATATCTATGAGACCTCTTTCTCGAATCCGGAGGCCGCGGGGTTAATTTCACAGATTTCATCGCCCGCTTTCTCCGCTCAGAAGTCCTGTCGAAGGAAGCCGCGAAATTTGCCAAACTTGATGATCCTTTAGGTTTTGGTTTGGACAACCAGCGGGCAGCGGAGGCGGATCAGAGGAATTTCTTTCTCCCCAACACCCTGGCCGTCTCTTTCACAGAGCTTGCAGCTTCTGGGATTGACGAAGAAGCGTTCTTTTTGGGGTTCCTCGGGCTATGGCTAAGTTGGTTTGCGCTTCTAATTCACCCTCATCATATGAGGCCGTCCATTTTTTTATCCAGATCATCGAATGGTTGTTGGGATGCAAGTGGTCGTCGGGGTCACTGGGTTAGCCTATTTGTATCACGGCCTCAGCTTGGCGGCAGACACTACTGAACCAGGGGTGCAGCACGTGAACTTCACGATGCATTATTTTATGTCATGGATCGAGCTACATGTACTTAGTGTTTTCGGTATCCACAAAAGGCCTTGCTTCTATGAAAAGTGTAAGTTCCCTCGGATCATGCGGCTAGTTGATGCATCCATTATAAATCCGACACCGCAGGAAGCTAGGGGTTTGCTCCTTCGTCTGCACACAGTTGGAGATGGCATGACCTTTACCGATAAGATTCTGACCGTCGGCCAGGAATCCGCAAAAACGGTGCAGCCATTGCAGGTCATCTTTAAAGACAGGGCCTCTGTCTTGAAAGCTCGGAAGATTCTTCATTTATACTCCATCAGGCCGGGCTTTCTCGTGTTTAGGCAGAATGATTCGGCGTTGTTCATGAGATACAACCCGCATCGTTTCGCCCAGCAATTAATCTATAATCAAGGCGTCCCGCTTGCGGCCTTCTTGGCATAACCGGTTGCTACTGAAGAGGGTATCCGGAGCGTGGTGGACCACTTCATGCGCCTAAACACAGGGTCCAGCTTCTTCATCAGTGAACCGAGTTGTGTTCTAAAAGCCCTGAACGTATATGTGGCGTGGTATCAACATTCGATGGGCGCCATTATCAAGGAAGAAAAGCGATTGCTACTTGATCGTAAGGGCACCGCCCCGGCTAGTAATCCAGCCGTTCCCTTGAAGCGACGGACCATTGTCTATCCTCCCTTGATGGAAGCTGATGTGGCTGTGGTACCACGTGTTATTCCTGAGCTACCCGTACCCCATGTGCCCGAAAAAGCGTTAGTCATGGCATCTCCCGAGTCTGGTGTGGGTGCGGAGATTGGAACTCGTCGTCCGAAGTTGCCCACCAAATGCAAGCTTGTGTTATCGGCTGCCGACGCTCGCTCGCAGAAGAAAAAGAAGTCGATACTTTCTGCGGACGTTGTATTTAGCCAAGAGCCCCATGATCCTTACAGTGAGGGCTTGAGCGAATATGGGACCAATGAAGGCTTATTCATGACGCCGGATGATACTAATCTGGAGGCTGCCATCGCAGCTTCCGAGCGACTAGCTAGCAACAAAGCAGGACCGATCATCCTCGCACAGTCAGGTATACTTCTGTTGTATCTTTGCGTGGTTACATCACACATTTTTTTATTATCATGCTTTGACTTACACTTCTTTTTCAACAGGCGTCTCCACCGAAAAGGCTCTCGCAGCTTCTCTCAAGACTTTTGAAGAGGAAGAGAGGCTTCGCGTTTCCTTGGGCCTCGGTATATTTTGGCTCATATGCCTTCTTTCCCTCCCTTTTTTTATGGGTAGACTAACCCTTCTTTTTTCTATCTTATTACAGGGACTACCTCGACTCAGGTTATCCCAAGTGCAGTGCCGATTTCGCAGGGTGGTGCGGAGATGCTTCCAAGGCCGGCTACCGAAGTCCCTGCTTCCCCAGTATTGCCAAAAGAGGCTTCACTTAAGCAACCGATGACGGATGCCATAACGGCTCCAGAGGAAGCTCCTGGCTCGGACGATGACGTCTCCTTGACGGAGGTCTTAAGAAGATCAGCTCTCACGGTCCAGGTAGAAAGGAGGCGTGCAGCAAGAGAACGTAACGCCGCCTTGGCTGTAGGTGCAGGCTCGAGCGCTGCTTCCCCTGTCCCTATTTCTCCAGAGGGTGCTTCGGCCGCCCTGTCTATCGCTTATAGACAGGCGGTACGCGCGGCTAGGGAGGCAATTGAAGGGCCATCCCAAGGTAACGTAACACCGGGTCCTTTTATTAGAGTTTGATCTTCAGATTCTCATATATCATACCTTGCAGGGCCAAATCCTGATGAGGAGGTAGCAGGTGAGATGATGGCAACCACCGATCCTGAAGTGGCCACTCCTTCTCTGGAGTCCGGGACTGCCCCAATTGCTATTCTTTCCCCTTGCGGTTCCCTGCTATCGCCCGGAATTGCGAGTGTCACGACAGCTCTCATAGAATCGGGGGATGAAGCCACTGGTGCCGAAACCCTTCCAATAGAGGAGAGCGAAGGAGTCGCTGCGCCTAATGATGCTCTTGTCATAGTTTCTATTGGCGACTCATCAGGTAGATTTTGAGTCATTGTTTTCCTTTTTATTCAGCAATCCCCTTTCAATCCCTTCTGACGGCATTTCTTTTGTTTCTAATGCAGGTGTGGTGAGCATTGAGGTCGTGCCACCCGAAGAATTGTCGCTGGTTGCTGCTCTGGCGGTCGCCGACCCTTCGCCTTCTCTCGCGTCTTCTCAAATGCTGGAAGGTATGGGTTTGCAATTTTTCTAATTTAAATTGTTGATGTCATCTCCCTTGTACTGACCATGCATCGTCGCAACCTTACAGGAGTTCTCTTTGATCATCTGTATCAAGTGCTGAACCTGCACTTCTCCTTCCAGTCGGAAGTTAGTCTGCCTGCTGGTACCGGTGAGTATCTTTTCTAACCGACGTCTTTTCTTTTCTTTAATGGATGACCCTGCCGTTGATAACTTTAGATTGATTACAGCACTACAGATTGAAGGAGGGGACGAGAGAATTGTCGCGCCACCAGTACTCCCAGCTCTGCCACCTGTCGTAGCCGGTATGGTAGACTCTATTGTTCATGCATTTTCTTTATCTTTTGAGCTGACATTTGATCATAATTCGTTTTGCAGCAATTGCACTGGTTCCTGCTCCATTCGAGCCTCACATCGTAATGCTGGCAGGGCCCTTTTCTTGATGTCCATCTTCCAAAGGCGCTGTGACCAGCCTGCGTATGTTGGGCGAATACGTCGAGGAGCTTGACGCGGAGGTCCCTACATTCGCTGCAGATTTTGCTGTCGTGGTTAATCCAATGCTGGCGATGCTTGTGAACTCCATAATGAAGGCGTTGTTGAGTCTTGGGTTAATCACTGCAGGAAGATTGAGACATGCCTGCATGAGCTTGAGCTTAGTGTAGGGTTCCTAGACACTCTAGTGAAGGTTCATAAAGCATCAAACATGCACGAATAAAATTTTAGATGTGCCGAACAACCCAAAGCCAGGATCTTTGCTAGATTATTAGGGTTTAACATGCAAGTAAACATCTTTACTACTAAGTGTGAGGGATTACAACCTTTGTAGTCCGCTCCTTCGCTTCACAAGCTCCGAGTAGAAGTCCCTTCACCGCGATCCACGATCTCCCGGACTAAAGAGAGGCTCCACGACTCGAACGATCCATGCTAGCTTGTAGTGTTCCGCTTCTCCGATGATCTACGTCGAAGTTGCTATAACTCAAGCTCTCCCACTTTAATGAGGTGAACTCCCTAATCTAATGGGCTAGATTAGATGAGGATGATGGAGTAGTATTTATGCTTTCTTTTTATATCATTTTCTCACAAGAAATCATTACAAAAGAAATCACAAGTGAACTCTTTTCAAAAACTCAAGAGAGAAGAAGATGAAGAATAATGAGATAAATTCCTTTTGTGATGAATAGTAGATAAGAATAGATGATTTATTATGGAACCATGGTCAAGGATGAGAGGCTTAACCTTTGTAGAGAATAAACTAGAGCTAGGGTTTAGTTAGGTTAAGAATGAGTCAAGGATAAGTATCAACCATAATATTTAACCAAGACAAAAGGAAATCCTTCTAGAATGAACAAGAAGGAGCTAACCCTAATCAAACCCTAATCTCTTTTTATCATCCCTAAACATGTTTCATAATAAATCATATCATGTCACAATAATATATATCACATATATATTATATATTTGCAACAAAAGAAAATAATACAATTAACATATATCGCATATATATCAATGTATTAATCCGGTGAGAAAATGAAATAATAAAGCGAGCCAATATTAGATAATGTAATACAATATATCATATATATCATTATAAATTAAATCATCGAATCAACACTTGATCCGACGATCCAGCTATATCGAATATAACTGACTAATATCTCATGTACCGATTCATCGAATCAACACTTGATCCGATGACCCGGTTCATATCTAAATATCGCGAGAATATAGTACGGTATCACATATCGCATTATCCTCGGTCCTACACATATCACATATGTGCCTCTACTCCGTTTTGTCTGAGCCAAGAAACCTCTGTGTAGGACTCTAAAGAACCGTCAATACGCCGGTAGCAGGTGATGATCATATCAAACACCCACAAGCTGCAAGCGGTCAGCTAAACGTAACAGCCACCCAGGTATTGAGCGATCAAAAGATCAACAAGCTAGCCTGTCCGTTCTCCTGTGAATCCAATCAGTAACACTCACGCACAGTCCGGTCTGTTCGTCTGATATGTCGCATATCAAGTCTAGGGGTGGTCTACGTCAGACCCTAGTAACCGATAAGTCGTGTCGATGTGAGGCTCATAACAGGTCGAGAAACTACTGGTAACACTTACCGGTATATCTCTATATCAGCCCTGGCCAGGGACTTCCAGTTATAACCAATCGAACACAGCACAACATCAACTACCTATACCGGGAGAGACGAATCCCCTCCTATCGCTCATTGCCTTCATATGATTCGGGACTGTATCCAAAAGCCACCATTTTGCACGCTCTTTTGGACGTGGTAAGGTGGAAATCAAAGCACAGTGGGAATCACACAAGGCTCTATGACGATCTCGGGTCTACAGACTACCCAGTACCAATGTCACCGGAGAACTGCCATCTGACGTGTGGTATATCACCATCTGGGAGTTCTCGGCGAGTCCGTCCAGTGTACCCGGTCTCCACTGAGCACCCGTACACCATCCTTGATGTCAAACACCGATGGATATGGGATCATCCATCGCCCATCATATGGGTCAAGATGCGTATACGCTAGTCTACTCTGGTGTATCGATGCCCTGTCTCGATATACCCTCAACTAGGAACATTTATAGTATGTACTCATCGACTACCATGGCCCCACTAGTATGATCTCATCATAATCCCAGTAGTCGAGTACAGATCCTAAGGGCTTTATCAATATGTGAGAGAAAGACAGTAAACCAATACAAGTGAACATGTTAAGATAAAGTGAAAGCAAATAGCATACTATTATGACGAGCAAGAAAGTCCTCTCTGTATATACCCAAGCATCCATCATAATATACATCATATGTTGGATGTCCACTCTGGTGTATCGATGCCCTGTCTCGATATACCCTCGACTAGGAACATTTATAGTATGTACTCATCGACTACCATGGCCCCACTAGTATGATCTCATCATAATCCCAGTAGTCGAGTACAGATCCTAAGGGCTTTATCAATATGTGAGAGAAAGACAGTAAACCAATACAAGTGAACATGTTAAGATAAAGTGAAAGCAAATAGCATACTATTATGACGAGCAAGAAAGTCCTCTCTGTATATACCCAAGCATCCATCATAATATACATCATATGTACAACAATGGCCTCTAGGTCATATACATAACTAACAATCTCCCACTTGCACTAAGGCCAGCTGCTGTAGTATCTCATACTTAGCATCCCGAATAATCTCTCAAACTGTATCTGGGGAATGGCCTTCGTGAGTGGATCCGCAGTGTTATCCTTCGTATCTACTCTCCTGACCTCGATCTCCCGGTGATCAACTATCTCCCTGATCAGGTGATACCGTCTCAGAATATGTCTGGACTTCTGATGGGACCTGGGTTCCTTGGCCAAAGCCACAGCTCCATTGTTATCGCAATAAAAAGGTATTGGATACTCAATGGATAGAACCACACCAAGTTCACTAATGAACTTCTTCATCCAGACAGCCTTTTTGGCAGCATCGTTGGCAGCGATGTATTCAGCCTCCATCGTCGAGTCTGCAACGGTATCCTGTTTGGAACTCTTCCAACATACCGCCCCTCTATTGAGGGTAAAGACAAATCCCGAGTGCGACTTAGAGATTTCCTTATCTCTTTGGAAGCTGGAATCGGTAAAGGACTCCACCCGGAGTTCTCCGTTACCATACACCAAGAACATTTCTCTAGTCCTTCGCAAGTACTTGAGAATGTTCTTCACAACTGTCCAGTGACTTTCTCCAGGATCTGCTTGATACCGACTCACTACACTTAGTGAGTATGCTACATCGGGTCTGGTACATAGCATCGCATACATGTTAGAGCCTACTGCCGAAGCATAGGGTATCCCTTGCATGCGAGCTCTCTCCAAATCAGTCTTGGGAGACATCTCTTTGGAGAGAGTGAGTCCAGAGATCGTGGGTTGGTTCCCACGCTTGGATTCTTCCATACTAAATCTATTTAGTATGGTGCCAATGTACCTGGATTGGGACAATCCCAGTATCCGTTTAAATCTATCTCTATAGATCATGATTCCCAATATGCAGGAGGCATCACCTAGATCTTTCATTGAGAATCTTTGTGATAAGAAGAGCTTGACTGATTGCAGCATAGGAATATCATTTCCTATCAAGAGTATGTCATCCACGTACAATACGAGGAAGACAACCTTACTCTCTACTACCATTTTATAGATACAAGGTTCATCTATATTTTTGATGAAGTCAAACTCTTTGACTACAACATCAAAACAGATGTTCCAACTCCGCGATGCTTGCTTTAACCCATAAATGGATTTAAGCAGCTTGCACACCTTTCCGCTGCTCCCACTATCTGCGAAGCCCTCTGGCTGAGTCATGTATACGCACTCTTCTAAATCACCGTTCAGAATGGCGGTCTTAACATCCATTTGCCACATTTCGTAGTCATGGTATGCAGCAATGGCAAGTAAGATCCGGATGGACTTAAGCATAGCCACTGGAGAAAAGGTTTGTCATAATCCATACCTGGTCGTTGACGAAAACCCTTTGCTACAAGTCTAGCTTTGAAAGTCTCAACTTTTCCATCTACACCAAATTTCTTTTTAAAAATCCACTTGCTCCCAATGGGTTTTACCCCTTCAGGAGCATTTTCCAAAATCCATACTTTATTGGTGAACATGGATTCCATCTCAGATCGCATTGCATCCAGCCATTTCACAGAGTCACTACTCGTGATGTCCTGCTCGAAACTAGTCGGGTCATCATCTTCCATGATGCAATCCGCGCTTCCACCATCAATGAGAAAACTGTAGTATCTCTAAGGCGGATGAGAAACCCTGCTAGATCGGCGGAGAGGCTGGGGTTCGTCGGGTACTACTGAATCCTATGGTTCTACCAAGTCTTCTGTTATAGTGTGTGTTACTGGAACCTCTTCCAGTTCTACCTCAATGCCACTATTCTGTTTAATAAGAAAACATTTTTCTAAGAAAGTGGCATGTCGAGAAACAAACACCTTTTGTTTCTCGGAGTGGTAGAAGATATATCCTTGTGAATTTTTGGGATATCCTACAAACTTACATAAGACAGATCTTGCCTCGAGTTTGTCCGGATTTTGCCTTTTGACATAGGCCGGACAACCCTATATCTTAATATAATTAAGATGTGGTCTCTTCCCTTTCCATATCTCATATGGAGTGGTAGGCACAGATTTGATGGGAACTCTATTCAATAGGTCTATGGCTGTCTCAAGCGCATACCCCCAGAAGGAAATAGGTAACTCAGTTGTACTCATCATTGAGCGTACCATATCTAATAGGGTGCGATTCCTTCGTTCCGATACACCGTTGTGCTGTGGTGTATATGGAGGAGTAAGCTGAGAGAGAATCCCATTCTCTTTTAGATAATTTAGGAACTCATTGCTTAAGTATTCTCCTTCTCGATCAGATCGATGAATCTTAATACTTTTGCCCGTTTGATTCTCTACTTCGTGCTTATATTCTCTGAATTTCTCAAAAGCTTCAGACTTGTGTTTCATCAGGAACACATGTCCGAATCTAAAGAGATCGTCAGTGAATGTAATGAAGTAAGAAGAACCGTTCCTGGCATGCGTAGACATGGGACCGCATACATCACTATGTACCAGTCCTAAGAGTTCCGTAACTCTTTCTCCGTGTCCACTAAACGGAGCTTTGGTCATTTTTCCTTTGAGACATGAATGGAAAGTATCATAAGATGATAATTCGAACGGATTCAAATATCCATCTTTATGTAACTTAGCCAGTCGTGTCGCATTGATATGACCAAGTCTACAATGCCACAAGAAGGATTCATTCATTTCTGAACTCTTCCTCTCGTGTGTGTTTTGTATATTGAGGACTGTATTTTGAATTAGAATGAATATGCCATTATGTAACGATCCTGATGCGATCAACTTTTGATCTAGGAATATGTTCATAACATTATCCTGTACTACAAAATTATATCCTTCTTTACTTAATAAAGAAACTGATATAATGTTGCACATCATGTTCGGTATATAATAGCACTCATTCAGAATCATTGTATCACCACTTGGTAATACTAGGTGATATTCGCCAACTGCTTTGGCTGCAACATTTGCCCCATTCCCTACTTGAACGGAATGATCACCTTTTCCCAGTTCTCTACCTTTCCGCAGCCCATGTAACAATTTACATATGTGGGATCCTGATCTGGTATCTAATACCCAGGACGTAGGGTGAACTGAGAAACAGTTCTCAATAACTAACACACCTGAAGAAGATGCATCAGCATGCATATTCTTTCGGGCGGCGTGAGAATCCAGATATTCTCCTGTTTCCTGTTCAGTCTTATAACTCTTATAAGAAAGAACGGGTCCAACGTTCCCCTGCTCAGTATAAAAAGCGGGTTCAGTCAATACATCCATATTATTATCTTAGTTATGGCCTGACATGGTCGCTACCTGGAGAGAGAGAGATCTTTAGCGTATGCTCTTGCAAGATTAGGTTGGTTATTATCTTATCTAATCAGGATGTCTCCCACTGTTTTTATCAAATCTACCTTCAAACCCTAAAAGGTAAGATTAGCCGGGATTAATTACACCCTACAATTTCGTCAATCTTTCAGCCAGATCAGTGTCGGTACTTGAGGGAAGTTTCCCGTGCTTTCGCACGGACCTAATTAAAGTAAACCTCATTTTCCCAGAGGCGTAACCCCGTTAACACTTTTCTAGACACCTACTTGATCGGCTAATTGTCCTGTGTAAAACTCTCCCAGGAGTAACTCTTACTCGCAGTGGGTATCGGGATCCAACTATTTCATAGGAGGTATGCAATCTCATTGCAAATTTCTACACTTGAAATTCCCGATAATATTTTTACCCCTAGCGTGCTATGACCTTGACGCATGCCAAACAACCCATAGTCCGCTAGTCAAGTTCAACCCGTACAATTCGTGATTGAATTAAACCCACCCGTACGACCCTTGACGCATACCAAACAACGCCGTACGAATACCCTAATCCAATCGCATCTCATGCTGCAGATAAGTAATAATCAGCTACCGTACACTACGCCTTGACGCATGCCAAACTACCACAGCACGAATACTAAATATTACTTATCTGAATTGACGGAGGGCTACGCAGGTTTTTCAGAAAACCATGAGCGTAATGAACTTGATATCGTCGTAGAATCATGTGAAATTTTGAAATGGAGTGTTTTTGAGGCTTTCATTAGTTTTGCTAAAGAGGTCACTCCCGGTGAAGGGATCTCGGCTCTTTCCCCATCGAATAAGGTGCAGGGTATATCACATATACCGCTATGCAAAGCAAAACTCTTAAAGCAATCAAAAGACAAACCGAGTTTTGTAGCATCTGCCAGTTTCGCTAAAGAAGTCACTCCCGGTGAAGGGATCTCGGCTCTTTCCTCATCGAATAAGGTGCAGGGTATATCATATATACCGCTATGCAAAGCAAAACTGTAGCTACCCTTTTTATAAAGTTTTGATTCTACAACATCTTTTAGGTTTCTTTTCTTTTTATTAATCTCATTAATAAAATCCCATCAGCTTATGCTTCCTAAGTATCACAGAAGAAACGAAAGCAGTAATATTTATATATCAGCATATATATATATAGTATAAGCATTCATCTCAGGCAGTAATATGATCTCATCACACAACATTGCAGCAGAAGAACATATATGAAATATTTGATATACTAGGATGTCCGTGTTTTCAATACGAGCCGGTATAAAACACGGATTTCACGGTCGCGATGAATAGCCAATCCCACATCCCAAGACCCCTATGAGAGCGGCAAGTAACTCTGCCAATTCTAGGGTTAGGAGACCCTGTCTCCACTCCACGAGATGGCCTCCCACTAGACCCTAGAACCCGGTTACTTGTGCTCCCCTCCTTGGGTCTACCTAATGCGGAAAAGTAAATAATATACAAAGGTGACATCAACCTCATCCCGGAAGTGCCCCAATAAAAGAATATTACATACAAATGAATTTTACATGAATGAAAATAAAAACCCTCATCTCACATAAAACCCCCGGCTATTCAGAACACGACGATCCAATATAACATATCACAGCAACACATAATATCACATATCATCAATGTAAGTAAGTATGCATACACCGATCGTCGTTGATGTATAGCAACGAAAACCGGCAATACAACTACATACTACACTTACGGCCACAGAAAAGAAATTGTAAAACTACAATATTTGGAATCCACAATCACTTTAGACATCGTAAATCCGAAATATCACATACTTCGCATTTCATGCCTAACTATATGAATTCCACATATTGTACCACATTCCAGATAAATAGACAGTATTAAACTTTCCGATCGAATAATCAAATACCCAAGATTTCCTAATAGCTCAACACTTGAGCGGAGTTCAAAAGTTCCGGAATACGTCACAGTAGCAATGGTCCAGCCGTAGAAGGGTCAAGCCAACGCCTCACATGTGGCACGCCGTACTGCTCCAAACCCGAAGGTTCAAAAGGCAGTTCAAGACGTTCACATAATCGAGTTAAGGTTTGTTGTCTTCTAGAGGGTCCATCACGTCACATGCACGTTTTTCCGAAAGATTTAAACCCGAGAAAAATTCAACACTTGAATGTTTTTCGTGCCGGGAAAAATTGAGTTAATGATATCCGTTCGAACATTTTAACAATTTCTAAATATCCGGAAATAATAACGAATTTAAATATTCCGATCGAATCTACGATTACAAAATAAACCCCAGAATGCTCAACACTTGAGTCAGATAAAAAATACCCAAAAATTATAAAATACAGATACTGATATTACTGTAGAAAAACCAAGACCCAACTCCACATTCCCACCGCGGATCCGCGCCCCAAGCGTGGTATGGCCGCGGTTCCGCGGTGGTATGTACGGATTGGTGACACATTTTTCACAACAATATTTATATTTACCTGCTGAATTTTTTAGGAATTTTTAATTCTGAAAAATCACAGTTTTTAGAAAAAGTCCAGAGAGGGGTTCAAATCGTCGTATCGGAGTTCGTTCGGAGTTTTAACTTCATAAACACGTCGCCTAATGCTCTAGCTAGGCTCTGATACCAGTGTAGGGTTCTTAGGCACTCTAGTGAAGGTTCATAAAGCATCAAACATGCACAAATAAAATTTTAGATGTGCCGAACAACCCAAAGCCGGGATCTTTGCTAGATTATTAGGGTTTAACATGCAAGTAAACATCTTTACTACTAAGTGTGAGGGATTACAACCTTTGTAGTCCGCTCCTTCACTTCACAAGCTCCGAGTAGAAGTCCCTTCGCCGCGATCCACGATCTCCCGGACTCAAGAGAGGCTCCACGACTCGAACGATCCATGCTAGCTTGTAGTGTCTAGAAGGAGCTAACCCTAATCAAACCCTAATCTCTTTTTATCATCCCTAAACATGTTTCATAATAAATCATATCATGTCACAATAATATATATCACATATATATTGTATATTTGCAACAAAAGAAAATAATACAATTAACATATATCGCGCATATATCAATGTATTAATCCGGTGAGAAAATGAAATAATAAAGCGAGCCAATATTAGATAATGTAATACAATATATCATATATATCATTATACATTAAATCATCGAATCAACACTTGATCCGACGATCCGGCTATATTGAATATAACCAACTAATATCTCATGTACCGATTCATCGAATCAACACTTGATCCGATGACCCGGTTCATATCTAAATATCGCGAGAATATAGAACGGTATCACATATCGCATTATCCTCGGTCCTGCACATATCACATATGTGCCTCTACTCCGTTTTGCCTGAGCCAAGAAATCTCTGTGTAGGACTCTAAAGAATCGTCAATACGCCGGTAGCAGGTGATGATCATATCAAACACCCACAAGCTTCAAGCGGTCAGCTAAACGTAACAGCCACCCAGGTATTGAGCAATCAGAAGATCAACAAGCTAGCATGTCCGTTCTCCTGTGAATCCAATCAGTAACACTCCCGTACAGTCCGGTCTGTTCGTCTGATATGTCGCATATCAAGTCTAGGGGTGGTATACGTCAGACTCCAGTAACCGATAAGTCATGTCGATGTGAGGCTCATAACAGGTCAAGAAACTACTGGTAACACTTACCAGTACATCTCTATATTAGCCCTGGCCAGAGACTTCCAGTTATAGCCAATCGAATACAGCACAACATCAATTCCCTATACCGGGAGAGACGAATCCCCTCCTATCGCTCATTGCCTTCATGTGATTCGGGACTGCATCCAAAAGCCACCATTTTGCACGCCCTCTTGGACGTGGTAAGGTGGAAATCAAAGCACAGTGGGAATCACACAAGACTCTATGACGATCTCGGGTCTACAGACTACCCTGTACCAGTGTCACCGGAGAACTACCATCTGACGTGTGGTATATCACCATCTGAGAGTTCTCGGCGAGTCCGTACAGTGTACCCAGTCTCCACTGAGCACCCGTACACCATCCTTGATGTCAAACGCCGATGGATATGGGATCATCCATCGCCCATCATATGGGTCAAGATGCGTATACGCTAGTCTACTCTGGTGTATCGATGCCCTATTTCGATATACCCTCGACTAGGCACATTTATAGGATGTACTCATCGACTACCGTGGCCCCACTAGTATGATCTCATCATAATCCCAGTAGTCGAGTACAGATCCTAAGGGCTTTATCAACATGTGAGAGAAAGACAGTAAACCAATACATGTCAACATGTTAAGATAAAGTGAAACCAAATAGCATATTATCATGACGAGCAAGAAAGTCCTTTCTGTATATATCCAAGCATCCATCTTAATATACATCATATGTACAACAATGGACTCTAGGGCATATACATAACTAACACTTAGGCATCCTGCTCCTGAGATTCTGGCTCTTAACTCCCAGCGGGCTGCGTGGGTTGAGCAAAGTGCCCTTTTCCTTCACTATTTCGAACAAGAGGCGATCCTTAAGCGAAAGGAACGTGATGCGACTTCTGCTGAGTCTGTCCAATTGCGTGGCCAGGTCGAAACGAATGCTGCGCAGCTGAACTCTATCTTTGAAAACCTTCAACGATGTATTTCTAAGGGGCTGGTGTTGACGAAAAATCTTGACTTTACTGAGCAGGTTACGCAGAGTCAGGAAGCTGCTTAGTGGGAAATCAATGAGAAGCTTTCATCCTGCTTACAGCAACGGGCCCAAGTCGAAGCGGAGCTGGCCGCAACGGATGACCATGAAAAGGAGTTGAGAGGAGCGCGCGAGCAACTGGCTGACTTATTGAAAACGCCTCCTTCTCAGTAGCTGCCTTTGTATCAATTAATCATTTGTAATCTTTGAATAACATGTATCCATTTTTTATTCTTATATATGATTCGTCTTGTACTCAATTGAATTCATGAATAAAAGATACATATTTTTTTTATCTCCCACTGTTGCTTTCTTCTCTTTACTGTGTTGTTGCCATGTGATTTTAGCAAGTGTGGCCTGTAGATAGTAGGTAGCTGTCCATCTTGGACTCTTTGCACGGTAGCGATTGCTTAGGAAACAGGTTCAGATCTGCCGCCTAAGACTTTTCAATTTTATGAGCCATGAGGGTCTCATAAAGATTTTTCTCTCTACGAGTCGTGAGGATCTTGTAGGTGTATTTTCTTCTTAGGAGTCGTGAGGACTCCTAAGTGTGTTTTCTCTTGAGAGTCGTAAGGATCACAAAAGAATTTTCTTCCTTACAAGTCGAGAGGACTCATAAGTGATTTTTTCCCTCCTTGTCGATGTTTGACTTTGGAGAGTGTGGCCCATGAATAGTATGTAATAGTCCATCTTAGACTGACTTGCAGGGCCCCAGTGCTTAGGAAACAAGTCCTTATCCCCATTGCCTAAGGATTTTCCCTACGATTCGAGACGAGTCGAGAAGTTCTCGTAGGAACATTATTTTCCCCACGAGTCGAGACGAATCGAGAAGTTCTCGCAAGGATGTCCTAACGTCACAGTTAACTCCTGCTAATAGAAGTCCGTTAGGGTCTGTGGTACTAGGGTTTTCTACCCGTCGCACCGTCGCGTTGGTTGGTGTATTCCTCGATACACAATCTTGTTGTTCGAGTAGCCCCACGACTGTCGTGTCTCTGATCCCTTCGGGGGCTGGACAAGACGTCTTCAAGTAATCTTCCAGGTGATATTACCGTCGAAAGAGAAAGCGTTAGGCATATTCCATGTCGCTTTTTACTTGAGGTTAGGCTCAGTTTGGGAGCCCCGATGAGTCATAACCACTCCGCGCTGGTGTGGGATGATCTCCGATAGTCTTTTAGGTTTTATATGAGTTTCCGTCAAGACCCTGAAGCTAGGAATATTGCCTTCGCTTCGTTTGCTGGCATTGCATCTGCTGTATCGAGACGAATGTCGTGGTTTTCTCTAGGTTGTTGGTGAACCGTCGAGGCTTGGAACTAGGGACTTTTCCATGGCTTCATTATTGGTGTTGCGTCTGCATCCTGCTGGGGGAAGAATGCTGGGGTGACATCGCGTCTGCTGTATCGAGACGAACGTCAAGGTGGTCTCTAGGTTGTTGGTGAACCGTCGGGACCTAGAACTAGGGACTTTTCCGTGGCTCCATTGTTGGTGTCGCGTCTGCATCCTGTTGGGGGAAGAACGCTGGGGTGACATTGCGTCTGCTGTATGGAGACGAACGTCAAGATGGTCTCTAGGTTGTTGGTGAACCGTCGGGACCTGGAACTAGGAACTTTGCCATAGCTCCGTTGTTTTGTGTCATGCCTGAATCCTGTTGGAATGAGGAGGAACGTTGTTGTGGGTCTCCAGGCTATAGATGTGGCCGTCGAGACTTAGAACTAGGGTCTCTGCCATGGCTCCGTTTGTTGACGACATATCTTGCTGCAGAGACACTGATTTCTCTGCGGGTTGACACGAATCAAGATGCTCTCATCAAAGACGCTGATTTCCCTGAATCGAGATTTTTGCTAAGGACACTGATTTCCTCGGAGTTGAGATGATTCGAGAGATTCCTACAAAGACACTAATTTCCTTGCGGGTCGACGCGAATCGAGATGCTCTCGTCAAGGACGCTGATTTCCCCGAATCGAGGTTTTTTCCAAGGACGCTGATTTCCCTAGGGTCGGTTGACTTGTTTCCGGGAAGGAACGTTGATCCGGCGGGGAGGTCATTGGTTAACTCTAGGTTGCCTGTGGACCATAGAGTCTTGGAACTAGGACTTTGCCGTGGCTCTGCTTTTTTGACGTCCCGTCCGAATCCTGCTGGAATGAGGAGGAATGCCGTTGTTGTTCTTTTGGGATGCAGATGTTGTCGTCGAGATCTGACTCTCCCTTTGACAAGGTCTGGTGGGGAAATGTGGTCCTCTTTTTGTTTATTCCCATGGATTGTATACATGGGTTAGTATGGACTCACCTGTAGGGCAAAAGTTTCATATATATTTTTTTGTTTTCTTTCCGCGACGCTCTATCATTTCAGCTTTTATGTTCGCGATTGCCCAATCATTTCGGCTATTTTTCATGGTGCCCAATCATTTCGGCTATTTTTTCTTTTTGCTCGCTGTTTTTTTATTGCGAGTTGCCCAGCCATTTCGGCTATTTTTGTATGCATATCTTTTACTTGCTAATTTTGTTGCAAGTTGCCCCATCATTACGGCTATTTCATATGCATTTTTGGCTCGCTGATTTTTTATCGCGAGTGTGGAACCTGGAATCTGGTGCCAATCTCAGCATCAGCATCGCTACGACTGGAATATTGCCAGGAGCGAATCATCATTTGCCGTGAAAGGACTTGGGATTTGATACCGATTTAGGCATCAGCATCGCTACCACTGGGACATTTCCAGGAGCGAATCATCATTTGCCTCTGTCGATGTAGAACAAAGGTGGCTTAGCAAACAGGATTAGGATCCTGTTGACTAAGCCTTTTTGACTTCACGAGCCGTAAGGGTCTCATAAAGGTATTTCTCCCTACGAGTCGTGAGGATTGTTAGTGTTTATGCCCTAGAAGGCCATTACTGTATCATACTAGTTTGTATATTACTTAATGGAAGCTTGGGATTTTCACAGTTATATAACAGTCTTGCTAAACATAGTAGTATGCTACTTGGTTTTATCTATCTTAATATATGAGTATACGTATTGATAGAGCTCTTAGGATCTTGCTTGACTACCAGCGTTGTGATGGCAGTCACACTAGTGGGGGCTGTGTAGTTTACAAGCACATCCTTTTTCAGGTCCCTAGTCGTAGGATTATCGAGACAGGGCATCGATACTCCGGAGTAGACTAGTGTGTACGCTTCTCATTCCAGTTGGGGAGACGGTCTGTCCCACAGCTGTCAGTACGTCGTACTGGAGATAGTATACAGGTGCTCGTTAGGTTACGGGTACACCGGACAGGACTCACGGGGAACTCTTGGTTGGGATTATACCCGTCGTCAGTTAACAGTTCCCAGGTGACATGAGTACAGCATAGTCCGTAGACTTGACACTGCTACTTCGCCTCGAGTGTGTCCCACTGTTCTTAGATTTCTACCCTACCACGGATCAAAGGAGTCGTGCAAACAGGTAGCAGTTGGGTGCAGTCCCGAGCACTTGGAGGCAGTGGCGGTTAGACAGGATTCGTCTCTCCCGGTATTGGGAGTTGATATCGCGGTGTATCAGAGAGCCATTACGTAAAGTCCCTGGCCAGGGCAAGCAAGATTTACTGGTAGGTTTTCCAGTAGTTTCTCAAGGTGTAATGGGATACGCTCCGACACGACTTATACCGCTTTTAGGGGACTGACGCTTGTCGCCCCCTAGGCCCGATATACGATAGTCTTAGACGAACAGACCGGACTGTACGGAGATTGTCACAGCAGGCTCAGTAGGAGTTCGGATGGGTTTCCTTATCGTCCTTCTTATCGACATCTACCTGGGGACCGTTACGTACAGCTAGTGCCGCTTGCGGTCTATGGTTAAACCCACTGCCAGCGTAGTGTCGAGTCTTTAGAGTCCCACACAGAGAGTTTCCCTGCTTCGGGCGAAACGATATAGAGGTCGTATGGTTTTACGACAGGGTTCGGATGCATACATGTTTTTACGGACGTACGATGTTCGGACAGTTTTTACTAGTCGGCTTTGGTTTAAGCTAGATTCTAGTATCGGATTATTGGATTTATACAGTCTAACGTTTTTCCGTGTTTTCACGGATAGGAGGGGCGTTCTCGTAATTTGTCGGGAATCTTCTTGAAGGATGATGACTTGGAGGGTTAGGTGGCATTTGCATTTATTGGATTAATGAGTCATGAGAGTGAATCATCCATGGAGTTAATGTTGCATTAATGTTTTAGATGAATCACTCTATGAATTAATGAAGCATGATGACACATATTTATTTGTTATTCATTTTAATATAATCATATGCTTCATATATTCAAATGATATCATTCATCCAAAAGGATTCTCACTCTCACCTTCTTTCTCCTCAAGCTCTCTCTCTTCAAACCCTAACCCTAACCTCTCATGTGTTGAGATCAAGGGTTAGCTAGACTAATACTTCCATAATCCAACTCTATATCACCTAGGTTGCTTAGATTAGCACTTTGAGTAACCTAGTTACCTCAAGTTAGAGGTTAAGCTTGGAGTAGGAGCTCTCGGGTGGATCGTCTTTGACTCGAGGAGGTCGTTGAGCTGCCGACGTTCCAAAGAGCCTACAAGGAGTGGAGGACAGTGATGAAGACCCGAAGGACAAGCAACATGAGGTATAACTTCGAATCAGAGTAGTTAAACCTTTCGTAGTTTGCTAGTAACGGTTTAGATACGATTCATGCGCTCAAGTCCATGTTACGAACCTTTGATGATCGTTTTTCATATATTCCGCCTCCCCGCAAGCAAGTGAGGTGCGTGACATGGACTTACAGTGGTATCAGAGCCAACTAAACCATTACTAGCTTGTTAGCAACTAAGTAGAACTTCGATCGACGGAAAACACGAAAACAACACCCCGTAACCCTATCAGTTTTTGTTGATTTTAAAATTGTCAGAAATTTTTTTTGACAGGCCTTAAAATTCACAGCAGGGTATTACAAGAGTTCTGGGAAAATACGAGGTCACAACTCGGCAAGAAGGCCGCGGAATCGCGGCCAAATGGTGCTTTTGGCCGCGGATCCACCGCCTAGTCAACACCGAGTTGACTCGGAGTTTCACAGTAATTCCTATTTTCTGGTGTTTTGTTTTTCTGTATGTTCTGTTTCTACCCAGGTTACTTCAGTGCAGGTTTGCAATTGGGGTAGACACAGAAAATGGTTATCGATCGATATTCTAAGTTATTTGCTAATCGGGTTTTTATCTGTAATGATTAATGTGTTCGTAAACCTCCCCTAACTGCTAGTATGTCGGTTGGCAGGGGGTTGCATATTTCTGTAATGTTTACTGTTTGTGTATATGAACTTGATTGGATCGTTGTGATGATTAGCCGGGGTTTGAGATGGGTTTTATATTCATTCATTCGATGTAAATTGTAATATGATGTAATATTCTTTTGCGGGGCACATCCAGGTTGCGGTTGTAGCCACCGTTGTATTATTTCATTTACTGTTTTTGGCTCCTAGGATAGACCCAAGATGGGGTGCACAAACTACCGGGTACGTCGAAGTGTTTAGTGGCCTACTCACGTTGTTGAGGGAGACCGCTTCACTTCGGGTACTTGGCGGGTAGTTTGCCGTACCCGTAGGGGTCTAGGGTGGGGTAAAGGCTATTCATTACAACTGTGTAATCCGTATTTTGTTGCAGGCTCAAAGCAAACGCGGATTGCTTGTATATCCAATAATGTTCATCTGAGATCTGGAATGCCTATTATTGCGTCTGAAGAATGTACAATATCTATATATGATAGTTATTTAGACGTCACTTATTTTTTACACTCGCGCTAGCCCAGCCCCCGCTCTGTCGTTAGTTAAGTAACCTAACGGGTGATGACGGGACCCAGTGGCGAATGCGGATGGCATAAGAGGACGTTGTATTTTCGTTGTTCTTTGCAATGATAGGTTAAATGATGGGACGCATTATTTTAATGCAAAGAAAATAAACCAAAGTTGAATCGTTGGAACAAATTTAAAAGAAACCACTCGGTTATTTTAAAAGAGCAGATTTTTTAATTGCGGAGCTTTAACCACTCCTTTTAAAAAGCTATCAGGTTCCTTCGGTTATATCAAGTTCACTACGTTCACGGTTTCGCCAAAACCAGTCGTAGCCCTCCGTCATTTCTTATGGATGGTCAGTAGTATTCAAGCTATGTTTGTTGGCTTTCGTCAAGGCATAGTGTTTGGTAGCTGCTGGGGTATTCATTTGTTGCATAGATAGATGAGTTGGTTTGGGACAGTCGTATTACCTTGTTGGCTTTCGTAAAGGGTATATACGGGTGGGTTTAAATTAACAAGATAATGATGGGCAGAACTTGACATGTGTTTTATGATTTGTTGGCTTTCGTCAAGGTCATAAGAACATGGGGCAAAAATCAACATCGGAAGTTTCTAAAGAAACTGAAACTTGCTAGTATTGCATACCATTTGGAGTTTGATGAATGTTGGTAGGATTCCTTCAACATTATCATACGATGATATTTGGATCCCGATCCTACTGTGAGTATAGGCTACTTATCTGGAGATTTGTCACTTAACGATCAATGCTATAATCCAAGTAGGTGTCAAGAAAGGTGTCAGCGGGGCTACGCCCCTAGAGAAAAGAGGTTATTTAATTAAGGAACTTCGCGAAAGCGTTGGAAAACCTCCCTCGAAGTACCGACACTAGCCTGGCCGAACGGTTAAGCAAGTATTCTACAGTGAGAATAGTCCTGGCTAATTCTTCTTTTATGGTTTGAGGAAGGATTCGAGAAACAGTGGGAGCCATCCTGTTTAGATAAATTAAAAACCAATCTAAACTTGCAAGAGCATCATGCTAAAGTGTTTTCTTCGCTCTCTCTCATTGCAGCGACCTTGTGACCATGACTAGGTTACATCTAGATAACAAGTTGACTGAATTTTACTTATATGACTGGTAAAGGTCTGTCCAGATGTCCATTGCCTATAACAAGCTGGACCACCCTATTAATACTCAAGATCCCACCGTCCCAGGTCCAGTTTCCACTGTCACGAATATGAATATCCGTCAGACAAGGGGAAAAGATAAAGCGAAAGCTATGTGCCTCGTGTTGGCTTCAGTTTATGGTGTATACCAGAAGCAACACGAGAAGATGGACTTATTTTCCATCTTTCTCCATAACAAAGATTTATATGGAGAGCAATCTCATATCGCAAGATATGAGACCTTGAACGATTTAATTCAAGCGAGGTTGGCTGTCGGGTCATCTGTAGGGGACAACGTCCTTACAATGACTAGCTCTGTTGATGAGCTCAAAGACCTGGAGACCACATTGGGAAACAGGTCATACGCTGACTTATTTCCACAGTCCCTACCCTCTACTTACACCCTGAAAGAAACCAGGGAGACACAAGCTCTGCTTAATGGGGGACCTTCTTCTTCTACATCCAGGGTGAAAGCAAAGGGTGAAAAGAAGAAGACCTCTACAAAGCCGATATACGGTGTCAATAAAGTAGGAGGAAAGGGAAGAGCAAAAGTTTCGGGACTTGGTGTAGGTAAGGAGGGATGTTCCTATTGTTATGGGAACGGGCATTGGCAGAAGGATTGCAGGGCTTTGGAAGCCAGTAGCCAGGATACGAAGCATGCTGTGGCTTCAGCCTCAAGTGTGTTTGTAATTGAGAACTGTTTGTCAATTAACTCTACTTCCTGGGTACTAGATACCGGAGCAGGATCTCATATCTGTAATTCGTTACATGCTTTGAGAAACCGTAAAGTTATAAGGGTAGGTGATTTGTCTCTCAGAGTTGCAAACGGAATGAGCGTGGATGCTGAATCCGTGGGAGAATATCACCTAGGTTTGACAAGTGGGAAGATATTGATTCTACGTAACTGTCTGTATGTACCTAGTTTGACTTGTAATATCATATCAGTGTCCTCACTTTCAAGAGAAGGATATGACTTTACATTCGTAAGCGATGTAGTTCACATCCACCTAAATCAAGTTTTGATTGGGTCCGGTACATTAGATGACGGTATATACGTATTGAGTCAAGCTCAGGTTTTCAATGTCCAGAACACACTTAAAAGAAAGTCTCCAGAAATGAATCAGGCTTTCTTATGGCATTGTAGACTAGGTCACATCAATGAAACACGATTAACGAAATTACATAGAGAAGGATATTTGAATCCGTTCAAATATCAATCTTATGCCACTTGTGAATCTTGTCTCATGGGAAAGATGACAAAGACTCCGTTTACTGGACACGGAGTAAGAGCGAGCGAGCTCTTAGGACTCGTACACAGTGACGTGTGCGGTCCAATGTCTACACATGCGCGAGGTGGTTATTCCTACTTCATTACTTTTACAGATGATTTCTCTAGGTATGGACATATCTTCTTGATGAAGCATAAATTCGAGGCCCTTTAGAAATTCCAGGAATACAAGAATGAAGTGGAAAACCAAACAGGCAAAAGTATTAAGACACTGAGATCTGATCGAGGTGGTGAATACTTAAGTGCCGAGTTCCTGGGTTACTTAAAAGTGAATGGAATTCTCTCTCAGCTTACTCTTCCATACACACCAAAACACAACGGTGTATCGGAAAGGAGGAATCGAACCCTATTGGATATGGTTCGTTCCATGATGAGTAAGGCTGAGTTACCGCGATCATTCTGGGGTTATGCGCTAGAATTAGCGGCATATCTTTTGAACAAGGTTCCAACCAAAACTGTGCCTACCACACCATATCAGATGTGGAGTGGGAAGAAACCCTATCTTCAGTACCTGAAGACATAGGGATGTCCAGCTTTTGTAAAAAAGCAGCATCCGGACAAGCTCGAGGCACGCTCAGTAGAGTATAAGTTTGTGGGATATCCAAAGAACTCCATAGGATATTGCTTCTATTACACAGAGGAACAAAAGGTTTTTGTTTCTCGTCATGCCCGCTTCTTAGAAACTGAATTTTTAGAAAATCAGAAGAGTGGGAGCGCAGTAGAACTGGAAGAAATTCCAGAACCACAAGCTGTTACTGAAAGTTTAGTAGAACAAGAAGTTTCAGAAGAAAGGGACATACCAGCGCCTATCCGCAGAAGTAGTAGGCAATCTCATCCGCCCGAGAGATACTACGGTTTTCTCATAGACGGGGATCGAGAAGATTGTGTCATTGATAATGACGACCCTACTAGCTTCCAGCAAGCCATTCAGAGCGGCGACTCGGTAAAATGGCTGGATACAATGCGGACCGAAATGGAGTCCATGTACACTAACAAAGTATGGACTTTGGACACTTCTCCAGATGGGGTAAAACCCGTAGGATGCAAGTGGATCTTCAGAAAGAAGATTGGTGTAGATGGATAGGTTGAAACCTATAAGGCTAGACTTGTTGCAAAGGGTTTCCGTCAAAGACCTGGTTTGGACTATGACGAAACCTTTTCTCCAGTGGCTATACTCAAATCCATTCGGGTCCTTCTTACGATTGCTGCCTTCCACGATTATGAGATCTGGCAGATGGACGTAAAGACGGCCTTTCTAAATGGTAATTTAGAAGAGAGCGTCTATATGGATCAGCCAGAGGGATTCATTCAGAGTGGGAGCAGCGGTAAAGTATGCAAGCTGCTTAAATCCATTTATGGACTAAAGCAGGCATCGCGGAGTTGGAACATCTGTTTTGCTGATACTGACAAAGAATTCGACTTTATCAAAAATCCAGATGAACCATGCATATACAGTAAGATTGTAGGGAGAGTTGTTGTATTCCTCGTCTTGTACGTGGATGACATTCTCCGAATAGGAAATGATATTCCTATGCTACAGTCAGTCAAAAGATTCTTGTCACAGAAGTTCTCCATGAAAGACCTGGGTGATGCCACCTACATTCTGGGGATCCAGATCTATCATGATAGATCAAAGAGGATGTTGAGACTTTCGCAGTCCAGGTACCTAGACACCATATTGAAAAGATTCAGTATGGAAGATTCTAAGCGCGTTAACCTACCGGCTTGTCATGGAATCACCCTCTCCAAAGAGATGTCTCCCAAGACTGATTTGGAAAGGGATCGCATGTCGATTATACCCTACACTTCTACGGTAGGCTCTATAATGTATGCGATGTTATGTACCAAACCAGATGTAGCATACGCATTGAGCGTTGTAAGCTGGTATCAGGCAAACCCAGGGGAGAAGCACTGGATAGCAGTAAAGAACATTCTTAAGTACCTGAGAAGGACTAAGGAGATGTTCTTGGTGTATGGCGGAAAAGACCTCCAGATCAAGACCTTTGCTGACTCCAGCTTCCAGAGTGACAAGGATGACTCCAAGTCCATGTCGGGTTATGTCTTTACCCTCAATGGAGGGGCGGTCTGTTGGAAGAGTTCCAAGCAGAACACCGTTGCTGACTCAACGATGGAAGCGGGGTACATAGCTGCTTGCGATGCCGTAAAAGAAGCTGTCTGGATGAAGAAGTTCCTCACAGAACTTCAGGTGGTTCCTACCAGTGTTGGTCCAATACCTCTGTATTGCGAAAACAATGACGCTATAGCTTTAGCGAAGGAACCCAGGTCCCATCAGAAGTCCAGACACATCTTAAGGCGGTATCACCTGATCAGGGAGATCGTCGATCGCTGGGAGATCAAGGTAAAGAGAGTAGATACAGAGAATAACGCTGCTGATCCATTCACAAAGGCCATTCCTCAGACGCAGTTCGAGAGGCTATTCGAGATGATAGGTCTGCGATTCGCCAGTACATGGCCCTAGTGCAAGTGGGAGATTGTTAGTGTTTATGCCCTAGAAGGCCATTACTGTATCATACTAGTTTGTATATTACTTAATGGAAGCTTGGGATTTTCACAGTTATATAACAGTCTTGCTAAACATAGTAGTATGCTACTTGGTTTTATCTATCTTAATATATGAGTATATGTATTGATAGAGCTCTTAGGATCTTGCTTGACTACCAGCGTTGTGATGGCAGTCACACTAGTGGGGGCTGGGTAGTCTACAAGCACATCCTTTTTTAGGTCCCTAGTCGTAGGATTATCGAGACAGGACATCGATACTCCGGAGTAGACTAGTGTGTACGCTTCTCATCCCAGTTGGGGAGATGGTCTGTCCCACAGCCGTCAGTACGTCGTACTGGAGATAGTATACAGGTGCTCGTTAGGTTACGGGTACACCGGACAGGACTCACGGGGAACTGTTGGTTGGTATTATACCCGTCGTCAGTTAACAGTTCCCAGGTGACATGAGTACAGCATAGTCCGCAGACTTAACACTGCTACTTCGCCTCGAGTGTGTCCCATTGTTCTTAGATTGCTACCCTACCATGGCTCAAAAGAGTCGTGCAAACAGGTAGCAGTTGGGTACAGTCCCGAGCACTTGGAGGCAGTGGCGGTTAGACAGGATTCGTCTCTCCCGGTATTTGGAGTTGATATCGCGCTGTGTCAGAGAGCCATTACGCAAAGTCTCTGGCCAGGGCAAGCGAGATTTGCTGGTAGGTTTTCTAGTAGTTTCTCAAGGTGTAATGGGCTACGCTCCGACACGACTTATACCGCTTTTAGGGGACTGACG
Source organism: Agapanthus africanus (assembly GCA_030015575.1). NCBI lineage: Eukaryota > Viridiplantae > Streptophyta > Magnoliopsida > Asparagales > Amaryllidaceae > Agapanthus > Agapanthus africanus. Next base: position 480,584,793 of record JASDDO010000022.1, on the reverse strand, counting down.
CTTGCCGCCCCCTAGGCCCGATATGCGATAGTCTTAGACGAACAGACCAGACTGTACGGAGATTGTCACAGCAGGCACAATAGGAGTTCGGATGGGTTTCCTCATCGGCCTTCTTATCGACATCTACGTGGGGACCGTTACGTACAGCTAGTGCCGCTTGCGGTCTGTGGTTAAACCCACTGCCAGCGTAGTGTTGAGTCTTTAGAGTCCCACACAGAGAGTTTCCCTGCTTCGGGCGAAACGATATAGAGGTCGTATGGTTTTACGACAGGGTTCGGATGCATACGTGTTTTTACGCACGTACGATGTTCGGACTGTTTTTACTAGTCGGGTTTGGTTTAAGCCAGATTCTAGTATCGGATTATTGGATTTATACAGTCTAAAGTTTTTCCGTGTTTTCACGGATAGGAGGGGCGTTCTCGTAATTTGTCGGGAAGCTTCTTGAAGGATGATGACTTGGAGGGTAAGGTGGCATTTGCATTTATTGGATTAATGAGTCATGAGAGTGAATCATCCATGGAGTTAATGTTGCATTAATGTTTTAGATGACTCATGAGATGAATCACTCTATGAATTAATGAAGCATGATGACACATATTTATTTGTTATTCATTTTAATATAATCATATGCTTCATATATTCAAATGATAGCATTCGTCCAAAAGGATTCTCATTCTCACCTTCTCTCTCCTCAAGCTCTCTCTCTTCAAACCCTAACCCTAACCTCTCATGTGTTGAGATCAAGGGTTAGCTAGACTAATACTTCCATAATCCAACTCTATATCACCTAGGTTGCTTAGATTAGCACTTTGAGTAACCTAGTTACCTCAAGTTAGAGGTTAAACTTGGAGTAGGAGCTCTCGGGTGGATCGTCTTTGACTCGAGGAGGTCGTTGAGGTGTCGACGTTCCAAAGAGCCTACAAGGAGTGGAGGACAGTGATGAAGACCCGAAGGACAAGCAACGTGAGGTATAACTTCGAATCAGAGTAGTTAAACCTTTCGTAGTTTGCTAGTAACGGTTTAGATACGATTCATGCGCTCAAGTCCGTGTTACGAACCTTTGATGATCGTTTTTCATATATTCCGCCTCCCCGCAAGCAAGTGGGGTGCGTGACATGGACTTACAAGTGGATCTCATAGGTGCGTTTTCTGATGATTCTTAAGTGTATGGTCTCTTATAAGTCGTAAGGATCTCACAAGAGTGCTTTCTCCTTATAAGTCGAGAGGACTTACAAGTGTCGTTCGCCATATGAAGATATCCCTCGTCAGTGGTGGGACTCTGTTGGGGAAACGTTTATTTGTGCCCGTGGATTGTATACAAGGGTCAATATTGAGCCGCTTGTAGGGCAGTCTGGGAAATGTGATGGATTAAGTACAGGTTTAGATCCCTGTAGCTTAAGGCTTTTGAATCCTATGCGCCGTGAGCGTCTCAAAGGGGAATTCTCCTTACGAGTTGTGAGGATCTCGTAAGTGTGTTTTCTTCTTAGAAATCGTGGGAATTCTCAAGTGTGTTGCTCCCTTGTGAGTCGTAAGGATCTCACGTGGGTATTTTCTCCTTACAAGGTCAAGAGGACCTTGCAAGTGTTTTTTAACAAGATTGCGCCCTTTCGGATTTTCACAAACTCGCCGGTAGCCCTGTTGTTTTTACTTATGGAGCCTTTTCGGGTTTTCATCCATGCCCATTTTGCTTGTGGATGTACCATTTTTTTTAACGCGTCAGCCCTAGGATGCTGCGGTTTGTAGTAGTTTAACGACGTTTCGGTCACTTGTTCGTAGGTCCGGGATTTTTTCCGGGCAACGTATGATTACGCAGCTAGATGTCTTCGCTAGTCTTTGTATCTTTTGCGTCGGAGGTGGGTTCCTTGAAGAGAGGGCCGAGGGCTAATTCTTTATCAGAGTCACTTCCAAAGGTGATAACTTGCGATCCCTTGGTGTCAACAATCTGACTGTTGTCGGCAGTTCTTTTGCGCTCATCTGTTGTGCTTCTCTGTTCCCGACGAGCTTTGCGCTTCACTTGTTGAACGTGTTGTCGTTGGGCAACATATCCCTGCCACCAGTTTTTATAAGCTATGCACTCTTCGGTCGGGTGTGCAACGTTATGATGGTATAAGCAGAAGTTAAGATGTACGTCCGCTTCTACAAGATGTATACCGCCAGGAGAATTTCCTTTGAAAGAGGGTAACTTCATTCCCGTTGATAGGGCCCTAGCGAATCGTTTCCTTGCTTTAAGCTTGCTTTTTCTGGCGATCGGGATGCTTCGATCCGGTTGGGATATTCTATGGCTTCCCGTCACCGGAGCTTCTTTAACTTGACGCCGACGTCTGGCCCTTTCGTATATGGCCGTTTCCCACTCTCTGTCAGCTTTGCTTTTCTGAATATCTTCGTTCAGGAATACTTTAATCATCTCGTCTGACGGTTCTAGGAGTTCCTGTTTGGGATCTGCCCCCAGTTTCTCTGCATCAGGAGCTTCTTCACCATCTATTGATGAATGAGAGATCATGTGGCAGCTCGCCACATAGTTCTCAGGTTCATCTGACGAGTCTCCTCCCTCATCGTTGTCATCATTTCCGTCCTTAAGGATGTGGTTGAGAAACTCTTGGAGTGTGACCGGGGTTCGCGCCTTCTAGTTATATTACTCCAGCGCATCAATATGTTTTTGCAGGTCCGTGCGCTTGTCATCAGGCTTCACGGGCTTTTTGGTCTTCTTCTTCTTTTTCGAAGACTTTGACGGCTGGGCCTGAGCATTTCGATTATCGCTACCAATTCTTAGCGTCGGGCGCGGTTTCAGCATTCCCTCAATGACCTCGAGTTCCAACGGACTTTTCCACCTAATCACCGGGCATGTTTGGAGATCTTTCAGCATTCTTTTAGTTTTTGCCGAAAAAACAATTTCCCATGGAGCTTCCCCTATAAAAGAGCATGATGCCTCCGGCGTGTCCATCTTTTTCTGAGCATGTGGTTGCGGCGGGTTCACCTTCCATTTGTCAGACAATGCGAATTTGCCCTGTTGGTATTGGTCCTCAATCCAACCTTTGAAGACGTAGCAATCTTCGAGTGGGTGACCCATTACTCTGTGGTAAGGACAATAGTTAGGATGATTAACATCATCCGGTTGCGACGGATGTCTTGGATCTGGCAGAGTGATGAGCCCATTGTGCACTGCCAGTTCGAACAGTCTCCTTGTTTTATCCCTGAGAAATGAGTAAGGACATTTCAACTTCTCATCGAGGGATCGCGGTTTGTTGCTATGACGAACAAACGGTCTCGGGTTACTCGGCTGTTGCTGAGCGTTGGCGACAAAGGTCGCTTTCCCTTTACCTTTTTCATTACGAAAATCCACTTTTGAAGGGAAAGGCCTATAGCCTATCTGGTCCATTTGGGCCAGCTTGTCAATCAAGGCCTGGAAGGTGGTTAGCTTGAAGAACATCATGTTGGGAGATAGTCGACTGAGGGTCAAGGGTCCACATGAACATGCCCACGGCAGGAGCTTCTTCTATGCGTTGTTCGCATCTCGACCATAGGTTCCTCTACCGGATTGCATACTGCACCCATGTCTCTCCCGGCTTCACTCTAGCGTTGATCAATGCCGTGATCGGGGTGCGTTCACTGGTGCTTGCGAACCGTTGAGTGAATAGCAACTCCATCTCTGTAAACATTTTGACGGAGTCATCGGGAAGCTCCGAGTACCATTCAAAAGCTGTCTCCGCTAAGCTGCCGACGAACTGGCGAAGTAGAAGTTTATCATCACCTCCAGTATTGCTGCAAAGAGCCCTGAACTGAGTGACATGCTGATGCGGATTTCCCGTCCCCTTATACACATGGAATTTAGGGATCGTATATCCCGGCGGGTACTTTGTTTAGTCGTACCAACCCGGATAAGGTCGTCCAGTCTTAACAATTTGGCCGGCCGCTTCGGTTGCCTGATGAGCTCGTATCTGTTGAGCAATATAGTCATCTAGGGCGACTTTGGAGATGGTCTCCTCTTTGGCTGCTGATAGAGCCGGAAGAGGGTTTGATGTCTCCCCTCTGTCGTCTTCAAGGATTACTGGAGGGTCATCAGTTGGGGGATCCGGCTGTATCATCATCCCGACCATATCTTGGAATAGTAGCGCCATTTGTTTTATGTTATCCGCTTGTTCCGCGACCTCTTTGTCTTTCCTCTCGAGCATTCTTCGGAGGAATTCGGCATCGGTTTCCTGCTCCTGACGCTGCTCCGTCGATGTTTTCGGGCTTTCTTTTGGGCCAGTGAGTGCGGCCATCTGTGTTAACATTTCCTGAAGCTTTTGTTGTTGCTTATGGGCCTTTGTTACGGATCTGGTGAGTCGTCGATGACCCGTAGAGATACGGCTATCCGCTTTCCCGGATGCCATATAAACAGTGTGCACCACCATGCCCCCAGACTTGGGGTGTTTAGATTCAGTGTTCTTAAGATCCATCGCGGACATGGAGACTTTCTCCGGCCTCCTTCTTTTGTGAGCGATCGAAGTTGAGGGAACCGTTGCAGCGGGCACCCAAATAGATGACCTCTCATGTGGCATGACAGGGTGGTCCTTCTCTTGCCGAACTTTCATCTTCTTCCGTTGGCGAGAGTAGCCTGTTCATATCATAATATTGAATTATTATATTCCCCATGCTTATTCATTTTACAAATAAACAGGTGCTTTTGACCCATGTTTGCTACATAGTTGCAGGTTACAGGTTCTCGGAACAAAAACAGTGAAATTGATAAAAAAAAATGATACAAAAGTGAGACTATGACCGATAAATGATGGAATCTTGATCATGCCACATTTTGAGGGACAATGAATATCAATAAACAAGTTCACAAAGTACGAAGGCATCGCAAGGTTCAAGACTTCGACACGAAGCAACGGTAAAAGTCCACGACATTATGCACTGTGAAAAACTGGAAGAAAACCAGAAGACATTCTGAAGAACTAACTGAAGAAAACAGAGGACAACTGCAAGAAGACCAAGACATGAAAAATTGAGCCCAAGACATCACTACTTGGCCGCGGAACCGCGGCCAAACAGGGCTTATGGCCGCGGTTCCGCGGCCGTGTTGAATCCGTGTCGATGCTGAAATTTTGTGACGGCTGGCGGCGTGTCGACTAGTCTTCCTAGGGGTATATTTGTAAAAGCAGATGTGTGTCGATTGTAACCCTAGGGTTTTCTATGCTCTATAAATAGAAGCCCTAAAATTTGTTTTAGGTTATGCCTCTTTCCATTGAATAAAATTCAGAATTCCTATCATGTTTTGAGAGCATCAATTTTGTAAGTAGTTTCTTTTATTTCGCCCTAGTTTCCTATCATCTTTTATTTTGCCCTAGTTCTTAGTTTTTATTTCGCCCTAGTTCTTAGTTTTTATTTCTGCCCTAGTTTAATTTATTCTCTGCCCTAGTTTAATTTAGATTAGAACTTTTTATTAATCTGCAGTAGTTAAATAATTAATCTCTTAAATCGAAAACTCAAATAAAAATCTTGTCTTTCATAGATCCCCTAATGAGCGAGTAGTTCCTCGCTTGTTAGGGTTAGGAATAAGGAAGGTTTGAGAGATGCAAATCTCTCACCCCTTTCTTGCCCATCACCTATTAATTATTAGGACTCCATGCATACATACACAGACCGCTCCCTACGGCACCCTACCCACGAGAAAACGGTGATACCGTAGTATAAAAGACCGGATGTGCATGTTTTCCATGGAGGTTAGGGTAAGGATTAATAAAGGACGGACAAGGACCTAGAGGAGGAAACATCGTTTCTTCCGATCGTCCCAATCCCCTTTATTAATAATTACCATAACACCTAAAGAGATCTAATTTAGGGCATTGAAAGCGGTGGGAAATCTTAATTTTCCAAACTTAACCTAAACCTAACCCTAGCAAGATTTCTAATCCTAGTCTAAATCAACTTAGTTTTGGTGATAAAGATCCAAACACCATTTGGAATTAACTCGTTAGAACAATTAGGAAATACACAACATCCCTGTGGACCGACCCGTACTCACCGGCTAGCTACCAAGCGACGCCGTTCTTGATTGCGGTAAAAATATTTTTGATCACAACATCTATCATTCAATCATAGCCTTGGTTAATCACAGAGTTTTGGACTTGTCGCCAGACCCTGCTAATTTTGGAGGACAACTGCTGAGGGGGTTGTTCTGGCTTTACCTTTGTAACATTTTCCATAGGTAGAGAAGATCTTTTCAGCACGGCAGTCGGAGAGTTCTTGCGGACCCTCCTGAGCGGTTAAAAACTGTTCCCAGTTGGAACAGCAACATCAATTTCCACCATTGGAGTTGGCGGAGTCAGTCCAGAAGGAAAGCTGCCCCTAGCCTTCCTTACTCGGCGCCAGTGGCGACGTAGAGCATGGAGAGCGGCCGGGACCACCTCCATTGTTGGATCAGCTTTTCCATGCCCCCTGTTCTGATGAGAGCCTGTCGTTGGCGTCATCCTGTCAAAGACAGATGTCCGCTGAGAGGGAATGGTCAACCTGTCGAAATCCGACCTTCAAGTAGGGAGAGCAGCCTGGACGAACTCAACTGTAGCAGGAGTTGGAGTGTCCTTCTCTGGTATTGCGGGCCTCTTTGCGGGCCCACTTGAGCTTTGAACCAGCCTGTCGAAGACTGAGGCATTGGAGATGGACGACCCGCTGAGAGGGGCCGTGGTGGTTGCAAGCCGATCAAAGACTGACTTCTTCGCAGCTTCTTGTGACAACATCTGAACGTTGAAGCTCGTTGGTAGGATCATGGTCCCGAAGAATAGACCTGTGGTGGCTTGCGTCACTTGGTCCACCAGCATTGTAAAAACGGAGGCCGCCTGAGGCCCGTAAGTCACTCCTCCTGCGAGGACAGAGCGAGAGTTGTTGCCATTGTTGTAGCTGGAGCAGTTAGAAGCCATTGATCTTCTACTTTCTGCATGGAGCAAGACACCAAATCTTAGTACCTCGAATCCAGGGGCAACCATAGCAAACCGCGATTCATTCGCGAAACACGACACATGAAGTGTGGAGTGGAAAGAGGAAAAGGTCCCACCGGGCGTGCCAGAATCTATTCTCCGCCAAAAGACGGGAAGACAAACGTCTTGCCTGAATTTGGGGGCAGATGCTATTTGGTTTTACCCATCCATCTATCCAAAGATGCCAAGTTGATTTATGGCACCATGTATCGGAGGTTTAAACGGATGCGGCCGATGTAGCAGACTTCGTCAGATTCCCCCTCTTTGAGGGGTTTTTTTGATTATGGGGACGCTTTTCCCTGCAGGCACAATCCCCTGCAGTTAATTATGCTACCGCACCATGGTAAAAACTTTCTCCTTCTCCAGATGGTCACTTCGTGTCGTGTGTGTTTGTTTTGTTTTTGGTTGCCCGTGGATTGTATACGGAGACTAATTTATGTTGTCGCCCGTAGGGCGTGGATTAGTCCAAATCCGTATTTTCTTAGATTTGGGTTTGGGTTGGGTTTAAGGATCATTAATCTTATTTGAGACTAAGATCAATTTAAACGTTTGTTGAGGATACGTTAATCTAATTTTAGACTAAGATCTACTCAACAGGATCATTTAGATCCAACAAAAGAGCATTTGGGCTCTTTTGTGGTCCAGAAGTTTGAGGACATCATAGTCCATGGAGTTTAAAGACATCATAGTCTAGTTTAGAATCATCATAGTCTGTAAAGTTTAAGGACATCATAGTCCATGAGTTTAAGGACCCCACAGTCCGTAAAGTTTAATGACATCATAGTCCATGAGTTTAAGGACCCCACAGTCCGTGAAATGTCTGGTTGTCGGGACCCATCACCTCTCTGAAGACGTTGAAGGATTACAATGACAAATATAAAAGGAGTGAAGAGATGTACCCTTGAACCAATATTGGTTGGGAGATCTGTAGTCCAATTTGGGACTAAGATCAAAGATTTGTGAGCATATGGGCTCAATTGATCTGAAGTAGGGATCTATGGCCAACTTGGGCTCGGCCCATTCAGTTAAAATGCTGAGCATTGGTCCTGACAATTGTTTTTGTCTTTTACTGAGTGCCGAGCACTCATTATAGCTCTAGGTCTTTTATTTTTAAAGAACAGTTTATGTTCTCTTAGCACACACATGAGGAGCACGTGGCGCGCTTGGCGGTGAGTGCCAGTCTATGAGCGCAGTGCGCTTCTTGTGAAGTAGTGCACACGTGAAGAGCACGTGGCACGCTTGGCAGGGAGCACGAGTCAATGAGCGCAGGGCGCTTCTGTTTAAGTAGCGCACACGTGAGGAGAACGTGGCGTGCTTGGAGATGAGTGTCAGTCAATGAGCTCAGGGCGGTTCTGTTTAAGTTGCGCACACGTGAGAAGCACGTGGCGCGCTTGGCGATGAGCGTCAGTCAATGCGTGCATGGAGCTTCTGTTTAAGTAGCGCATACGTGAGGAGCACGTGGCGCGCTTGGCGTTGAGCGCCAGTCAATGAGCGTAGGCGCGCTTCTGTTTAAGTAGCGCACACGTGAGGAGTATATGGCGCGCTTGGCGATGAGCGCCATTCGATGAGCGCAGGGCGCTTCTGTTTAAGTAGCGCACACGTAAGGAGCACGTGGCACGCTTGGCGATGAGCTCCAGTCAATGAGCGCAGAGCGCTTATATTTAAGTAGCGCACACGTAAGGAGTACGTGGCGCACTTGGCGATGAGCGCCAGTCAATGAGCGCAGAGCGCTTCTGTTAAGTTTGGAGCGCTATGCGCTAGATTTGGAGCACTGAGGCTCTTTTTAGGCAGCTTTGGGCTCTGAAAATTAAACTTTCTCTTATACAAGACTTTGTCTCATGGATCTAAAATCAAATTTCTTATTTTATAGGAGATATTTCAATCTCTTATGTTTTTGGTGAAAGGTTTTGCCTTTATGGATCTGTGATCCTAAGAGAATTGAATTATTCTCCCCCCTTTTATAATGAGATATTATGATCTCTTTTGTTAAAGATAATTTGTCTTAAAGATTTATGATCTAGCATAAGAACTAAGTTTTTTTTTATGATGAGATATTTTGATCTCTTTTCTTTTTTTTTACCTTGAAGAAATTCTTCTTCTGCTAAGAGTTTTCTCTTCTTTCTGAACTTTCTCAAAGTTTGGGAGGTGGAGATTCCTCCCTGTGAGACTTGAAGTCTTGGGGCCTTTATATAGGGTAGGCTGATTTGTTGAAGAGATCTTTTCTCTAATTGATTTGGGGATGTTTCCCCCGTTGGATCTTTGATCCAAGGGCTTCTGATTCATAGAATGCAATCTTCTTGTTTTTAACAAGATTGGGAAATCTTTTCGCATACAGAATTCATTCTTTAATTTGGTGATTTTTTAATCACCATTAGATCATTAATCCAACGGTGCTCTGATTTTCAGAGCATAATCTTTCCTGTTTGGAAAGATTCTGAGGAATGTTTACTTAACAGAATTTTATTCTGGTCAATTGATGATTTTTAATCATGTTCGTTGGATCTTTGATCCAAGGGACAAGAACAATTTGTTCTATTGTTTCCGCTTACGTAGTTTGCACATGGTGCGCTACTTAGAGTGCGCTGCTTAGAGTGCGGCGCTCTTAGCGCTCACGTACTTTGCAAGTGGTGTGCTTCTTAGAGTGCAGTGCTCTTAGCGCTAGCGCTCACATGCTTTGCACATCAGCGCTGCTTCAGAGTCTTTGACTCTCAGTGCTGGCGCTGCTATGAATCGCTGCTTCATTTCAAATTTTGAAATTTGAACAGAGCTTTGCTCTGATTGGGGAAACAGTGAACATATTGGATACACTAGGAATTTCGCATTTCGTTTAAGCCTGTAACGAAAGTCGGATTCCACGATCGTGATGAATAGCCAAACCCCACCCCAGACCCCTACGGGTGCGGCAACTACCCGCCAAATACCCGAAGTGAAGCAACCTCCCTCATCAAAGTGAGTAGGCCACTCGGCACTTCAAAGACCCGGTAGTTTATGCACCCCACCTTGGGTCTATCCTAGGAGCAGAAAACAGTAAAAGAAATAATATACAACGGTGGTTACAACCTTAACCCGGATGTGCCCTGCAAAATAATATTACATCACTTTACAATTTATATCGAATGAAAGAATGAAAACCCTCATCTCACATCCCCGACTGTTCATCCACGATGATCCAATAAAGTTCATTACACAATCCATCAAGAATAGCAACACATATATGTGCAGCCCCGATTAATCGACGTATAGCAATTAGTCGACGTTTCCAAACACATATATCACAACTTGAAACTTGTTAAACGACGTTAAAACTGAGACTTCGAAACACTCCGTATTGCCATAGAAAAAAGATAACAGTATATCCAAAATTGGCAAAAACAAACAACATCAAAGACCTTAGATCCAAGAAACTAGAACACAGACCAAAATTAAAGTCATTCCACCACAAATGACCCGGTGAGGCCGGGAATTTTCCCAATGTGACCAGTCATAACATGATGAAATTGGCTCGTTTTTGATGTATGTTCATGACATACCAGGTAGAGCACTCTATAATTGTTTAAAAGAATTTTAGAGGCTCGAAAAAAATTGACTGAAACTTGGATCTTTGTCTCGATGTTTCGGAGTTATTTCAGTTTCGTAGTTTAAACTTCGTCTAAACCATTAGCTATGGTTTAGTAGGCTCTGATACCACTGTAAGTCCATGCCGCGCACCCCGCGTGTCCGCGGGAAGGAGGAATTTTCAAAAAACGATTTTTCAAACCTCGCAACACAGACTTGAACTCCAGGATCGATGCTAAACCCTAGCTAACAAAATATTGCGTGAGGTTTAACTACTCGGATGAAAGTTATACCTCACGAAACCAAGTCCTTCGGGTCTTCTAGTCGCTGTCCTCCTCCCTGTCATCACAAGCTCCAAGGATCGTTTGGATCGGGCAACCTCGCCGGCCTCTTCGAGTCAAAGACGATCCACCCGAGAGTCTATAGTCCGAGCTCCAACCACAAATCTGAGGTAACTAAGGCAACTAGTTCGCTAAACTAGATGGCCTAGATGATGTAGAGAGTGAAGATGGAATAGTTTGTCTCTTGGAACCCTAGTATTCTCAACACATGAGAGTTTTAGAGTTCATGAGGAATTAGAAGAAGACTTGAGAAATATGAGAGTGAAGTTTTGTACTCTAGAATGAAGCTTGGCTACCCTTGATAAAAGAATGAAGCATATATGATAGTTGAGGAGATATAATTGTAAGTCCACGGTAGCGCCCCGGCCGTCTAACAGACGCCAAATGCGGAACAAAAACTTTTACAACTGGCGCTATCGCGTACTGTAACCCGGATCTGCCATTAAAGCTAAACTAACAAACTACAAAGTGGGTAGAAATGTTATACCGAACGATCCGAGTCCTTCGGTCTTCAACCATCATCCCACGCTTTTTGCGGCTGCTCCGATCTCCTGAATCTCCAGTCTTCTCGTCCAGGTGGCACCACGTCGACGGATCTTTAAACGGGCTTCCGCCTCTGAACCGAGGCAACTCGATCATCAAGTTTGCTAAAAGAGATGACCAAGATGATGTAGAGAATGAGTAGAACACTTTGTCTTGTTACGTCCAAGGCTATGGATGAACGGTTAATGAAGTTGCCTTTTGGAATCGGGTGAAATGAGAATTGAAGCTATCTAATTTCCATGAACCAAATAACTATCATATTTTCCATCAAGTGAGTGAGTGAGAAGAGGAGGGGAGGGCCAGCCAAATATAGAGAATGGGGTGAGTGTAGGAGCAAGGGGGGTGACACTAAGCAAAGCTTATCATAACACAAAAGATCTCACTCAAAATATCTTAGCAAGAACAAAAGTCATTAATGAAAAGGTGACTCACTAAGAACACCTCATCAACCATTAATGCAAATGAATGACTCACTAACCTAGTCATCATCCAAGAAACTTCTACACTCATGACTCACCCTCATGACTCACCCATGGATGAAAAGATAAATCTGCATTTAACCGAATGTTAAATACGGGCGATAGAAAACTGGAAACTGACAACTTCCAAAAGCGATCCCGAAACGAATTTCAGGATAACCCCGTAACAGTATAAACATACCCGCATTTGTATTATGACCGAATACAAATGCAACTGAGACAAAGATATTATATCTACACAGTATAATACTGGGATCCGGCTTAAACCAAAGCCTACCAGTATTATCTGCCCGAAAAATGACACGTGCGAAAACGCACGTGCATTTTCCGAACCCTGCCATAAAACCATACGGCCTCTACAACGTTTCGCCCGAACTTAGGAAACTGTCTGTGGGGGACTCTAATGACTCATCAACACACTGGCACTGGGTATAACCACTAGAACGTCAGAGGTACAAACTGTACGTAACGGTTGCCTATGTATTGATTGGAAGGGAAGCTGACGAGCGAACTCATCCAGAAACCCTACTGAGCCTGACAGTGACAATATCCGTACAGTCCGGTCCGTTCGTCTAAAGAATATCACATATCGAGTCTAGAGGGGTGGATAAATTCAGACTCCTAATAACGCGATAAATCGTGCCGGTATGAAGCCCATCACCACCTGAAAAACTACTGATCCAAATCAGTAATTCTCCACTACCTCGGCCGAGGATTTCTAGTGATGGCCACCCGTGCACTGTGCGACATCAACCCCCTATACCGGGAGAGACGTATCCCCGACGATCCGCTCACTGCCTCCATGTGGCTCGGGACTGTACCCAAAAAATACCTGTTTGCACGTCTCCTTTGAGCGTGGTAGGGTAGAAATCAAAGCACAGTGGGAACTCAAACGAGACAAATGACGATCTCAGGTCGACAAACTAACCTGTACACATGTCACCAGGGAACTGCTATCTGACGATATATATAATACCAACTAGCATGTTCCCGGCGAGTCCTGTCCGGTGTACTCAATGAGCACCTATATACATCTTAGGTGAAACAACTGACACCAATGGCTTGTGAGACCGGCCATCGCCCCTCGTCGGGGTATCGACTGTATACACTAGTCTACTCTGGAGTATCGATGCCCTGTCTCGAAACTCCCACGACTAGGGACACTTTAAGGATGTGCTTACAGACCCCAGCTCCCACGTATATGATCGCCATCATACTGCTGGCAGTCAAGCAAGAATCCTATGGGCTCTATCAACATGCAATAGTGAACTAAAGCATGTATACGATGATAAAGACAAACCAGATAGCATACTATCATCTCGAGCAAGACCTTCATATCGGTATAGGTCCTCCCTCAATCATTGCAATCACGTACCTGCGATCCAATAATTGACTTTGAGGGCACTATATCCAACAATAATATCTCACAAAAATATCTCATGAGCTTCACAAAATATCTAATGGTGAGTCATAGCCACGAGTCACCAAGTAGCCATGCTAGATTCTGTTGGGTTTACCTAGCACCTCATCTGGAAGCATCACACATGCCACAATTAAAATTTTAAAGGTGCTAAGTAAATTAACCATGAATCTTTAACTAGAGGGTAACAATGAACTAGTATCATATACAAATGAGAATCTATCACTAAGTGTAGAGATTACAACCTTTGTAAACCTCACTTGGTGAGTCCTTGGACCTATGAGAGTTTGGATCGGATCGCTAGAGTCCTTCTTCATCCACGATGATCCACGATGATGTCCCTTTGCCCAAAGCTCCTTGCTTTACTTGATTTGTGAAAGAAGTATAGCAAACACCCTACACAAATGCGTTAGATGTGTGTAGAATGATGAGGTGGTTTGTATTCTATAATCAAAACCCTTTCTTTTTATCAATCTCACTCAAGAGAAAAATCAAGAGAGCTTGGAGGAAGAAGAAGATAATGGTAGCTAAACTTTAAGCTCAAGAGATAATGATATGATAACTCCAAATGAGAAATGAATAATACATATATTAAATCACTCTCACTTCTAACCATGGGTTAACAAATATCTAGATATTTATTTAAGAGAAAAAGAAATATAGAAACTTAACTCATGGTGGGAGCTATGGTTAAAAGAATGGTCAAGGATAATTATCCTTCCATGAATTAATTTTCTATTTCTTTAACTCTAAAATAAATATATATGGATATTTATTAACATGTGAGTCTTGCATTGCCACCATTTGTGTATCATCAACCATGATACAATGTATGTATGTATGTGTCCATGCACATCAACATGTGCATACATGCATGCATACATCAACAAAGAAAAGGGTTTAATAAAGAATTAATCTAAAAGTCAAATGTTAAATCAACACTTGATTTAGCAAACCGGTCATATCACATATGACCCGACCAATAAAAAGATGCCCGATTAATATACGGTATCACATATACGTATTTAATCGGGTCCCCGCGCATATCTCATATGCACACCACATCTTTTCGCTTGAGCTAGGAAACTTCATTGTGGGACTTTACGACTCGTCAATACGCCGGCAGCAGGTGATGATCATATCAAACACCCACAAGCCGCAAGCGGTCAGCTAAACGTAACGGCCACCCGGGTATTGAGCGATCAGAAGAAAAACCAGCGAAGCTTTCAAAACTCCCATCGAGCCAACTGGCAACACTTACCGTACAGTCCGATCTCTTCGTCAGATATGCAGCATATCGAGTCTAGGGATGGAATCATGGACCCTAATAACTCAAAAAGTCATGCCGATGTATGGCTCATAACAAATCGAGAAACTACTGATAACACTTATTAGTAAATCTCAGCAGCCCTGGCCAGGGACGTCCTGTTATAGCCAATCGAGCATAGCACAACATCAACCCCCAATACCGGGAGAGACGAAACCCCTCCTATCGCTCATTTCCTCTATGTGCCTCGGGATTGTACCCAAAATCTACCTGTTTGCAGGACTCAGTAGAGCCGTGGTAGGGTGGAGATCAAAGTACAGTGGGAGGACACAGAAGACTCTATGACGATCTTGGGTCTACAGACTAACATGTACCAGTGTCACCTGAGAACTGCTATCCGACAATAGATATAATACAACAAAGGAGTTCTCGGCGAGTCCGTTCAGTATACCCAGTCTCCACTGAGCACCCGTATACAATCATTGGTGTCAGCACACCAGATGGATATGAGATCATCCATCGCCCATCACATGGGACAAGAATGGTATACGCTAGTCTACTCTGGAATATCGATGCCCCGTCTCGATACACCCACGACTAGGAACAGTTAAAGGTGTAAGTCCACGTTGCCCACCCCGGTGCTTACGGGGAGGCGGAAAACATAATAAAAATCGGATTTTTATCAACTATAGGCAACATGGACTATGCTTTAAGGATCTTTACTAAACAAAAAACTTGCTAAAGCTAACTTGAAAGTAGCTAAGTGGTAGAAAGGTTATACCTTTGGTCTCTTAGTCCTTCTCTCCTTGCTCCTAGAAGTAGTAGAAAGAGGTCACCTTGTCGTCTTCTCCCGTCAAAGAAAGATCCACCCGAAAGCCTCAACCTTTGGCTTCAACTCCAAGCTAGGAGTAACTAGGGTGCAAGAAGTGCTAATACTTGAACCCTAGATGAGAGTAGAGAAGATCAAGAGAGGGTTTTTCTCAAGCTCAAATATTTCTCAATACATGAGAGGGGAGAGCTTGAGGGGGAGGAAGAACAAGAGAGAAAAATGAAATGAGATAATGAGAAAGAATAAAGCCATTCTCACTAATATATGTGTATTAATTTAATTAGATAATTAGTAAGATAATTGTCATGGCTTAATCAAGACATGACCATTATCATTTCATTTTAAATGCAAATTGCAAGGATCAAAGAGCATCTTCCAAATGAAATGATGATGGTCAAAGTGTCAACCAAGGTCAACAAGTCAAAGAAGTCAAATGGTCAACAACCATAACCATGGACAATTATTAAACTAATTATTAATTAACAATAATACACACATAAACATTAGGGTTAATAAAATGACAATAGCCATTAACCCTAATCAAGGTCCTCTCCCTCTGTCTCAAGCAACTGTGCATACGCACCCGCATCCGTGATCCGAGGAACACGAATACAATGAGAAAAACCAATCTCAAAACATATACTAGGATCCGGCTTAAACCAAAGCCCGCTAGTATAAACTGTCCGGACAGCAAACGTGCACAAGTGCGCGGATGTGACCGAACCCTGTCGCAAAACCATGCGACCTCTACTCATTTTGCCTAAAGGCGAATAGCTCTCTGTGTGGGACTCTAAAGACTCGACACTACGCTGGCAGTGGGTTTAACCACAGACCGCAAGCGGCACTAGCTGTACGTAAAGGTCCCCAGGTAGATGTCGATAAGAAGACTGACGAGGTGAACCCCATCTGAACTCCTACTGAGCCTGTATATGACAATCTCCGTACAGTCCGGTCTGTTCGTCTGATACATCGCATGGCGGGCCTAGGGGGCGGTGAACGTCAGTCCCCTAATAGCTGTACAAGTCGTGCCGGAGTGAAGCCCAGAACACCCTGAGATAACACTGGAAACCTACCAGTATATCTCGCTTGCCCTGGCCAGGGACTACTCGTGTAATGGCTCTCCTGGACACAGCGCGATGTCAACCCCCAATACCGGGAGAGACGAATCCTGTCTAACCGTCACTGCCTCCAAGTGCTTCGGGACTGCACCCAAAAACTACCTGTTTGCATGACTCCTTTGAGCCGTGGTAGGGTAGTAATCAAAGTGCAGTGGGAACACACTCGAGGCGAAGTGACAGTGTCAAGTCAGCGGACTAAGCTGTACTCATGTCACCTGGGAACTGATAACTGACGATAAGTATAATACCAACCAACAGTTCCCGACGAGTCCTGCCCAGTGTACTCGTAACCCAACGAGCACCCGTATACTATCTCAAGTACGACATACTGACGGCTGTGGGACAGACCGTCTCCCACACTGGGATGAGAAGCGCATACGCTAGTCTACTCCGGAGTATCGATGCCCTGTCTCGATAGTCCAACGACTAGGGACCTGTATAAGGATGTGCTTATAGATCACCCAGCTCCCACGAGTGTGAGCGCCATCACAACGCTGGTAATCAAGAAAAGATCCTAAGGGCTCTACTAATATGTATATCTGCAATATGCTAAAAGAAACACATGCACATATTAAAGCAGAGACAAACCAAGTAGCATACTACCATTTCGAGCAAGATTGTATATACAACTGTGAATATCCCAAGCTTCCATCAAGTAATATACAAACTAGTATGATACAGTAATGGCCTCTAGGGCATATACACAAACAAAAAGATATGCTTATAAACTACAAGTGTCCCACTAGTATGATCTGCATCATAGTCCCAGTAGTTAAGCAAAATATCCTATGGGCTTTATCAACATGTACCAAATGAATAAGATGAATGATCAAATGAACATGTCAAGATAAAGTAAACCAGATAACATACTATCCTGTCGATCAAGAAAGTCATCTATATACATATATACATGTCCAAGCATCCACTATACATATAATGGCCTCTAGAGCATACATATATCTAACAATCACCCACTTGCACTAAGGCCAATTATTGGTGTATCTCATACCCAACATCTCAAAAAGTCTGTCATGCTACGGCTGTGGAAGGGCCTTGGTTAGTGGAACCACTGTGTTATTCTTTGTATCTACTCTCTGAATCTCGACCTCCTGGCGATCTACTATCTCCCGGATCAAATGATATCGCTTCAGGATGTGTCTGGACTTCTGATGGGACCTTGGTTCTTTAGCTAACGCCATAGCTCCATTATTATCACAATACAATGGTATTGGATCAATAATGGTTGGAACTACTTATAGTTCCGCGATGAACTTCCTCATCCAGACAGCTTCCTTGGAAGGATCATTGCAGCAATATACTCAGCTTCCATTGAGGAGTCTGCAACGGTATCCTGTTTGGAACTCTTCCAACTAATCGTCCCTCCATTGAGGGTAAATACAAACCCTGAGATAGATTTGCTATCATCCTTATCACTTTAGAAGCTGGAATTGGTAAAGGTCTCCATCTGGAGATCCACATTACCATACACCAAGAACAATTCTTTAGTCCTTCGCAAGTACTTAAGAATGTTCTTCACTGCTATCCAATGTTTCTCCCCTGAGTTGGATTGATACCTGCTTACTACAGCTAGCGCATAAGCTACATCAGGGCGAGTACACAACATCGCATACATTATAGATCCTACGGCTGAAGCGTAGGGTACAATGCTCATGCGAGCTCTCTCTTCATCTGTCTTCGGACAGAAGTCCTTGGAGAGAGTGATTCCATGACAAGCGGGCAAGACACCACGCTTAGAATCTTCCATGCTAAACCTTTTTAGGATTGTGTCAATGTACTTTGTTTGGAACAATCCCAACAACTTCTTGGATCTATCTCTATACATCCTGATGCCCAAAATGCACGAGGCATCACCCAGGTCCTTCATGGAGAACCTTTGTGATAAGAATAGTTTGACCGATTGTAGCATAGGAATATCATTTCCTATCAAGAGAATGTCATCCACGTACAATACGAGGAATGTGACAGTACTCCCTACAATCTTCTTATAAATGCATGGTTCATCCATATTTTTGATAAAATCAAACTCTTTGGTTGTATCATCAAAGCAGATGTTCTAGCTCCGTGAGGCCTGCTTTAATCCATAAATGGATTTAAGCAACCTACATACCTTCTCGCTGCTCCCACTGTCAATGAAGCCCTCTGGTTGATCCATATAAACGCATTCTTCTAAATCAACATTTAGAAATGCAGTTTTAACGTCCATCTGCCAGATTTCATAGTCATAGTGAGCAGTAATAGCAAGTAGTATCCGAATGGATTTAAGCATTGCTACCGGAGAGAAAGTTTCCTCATAGTCCAACCCTGGTCTTTGACGAAAACCGTTCACTACAAGCCTTACTTTATAGGTCTCTACCTGTCCATCTACACCAATCTTTCTCTTAAAGATCCATTTGCACCTTACGGGTTTTATCCCAGGAGGTGCAACGTCCAAAGTCCATACTTTGTTGGTGTACATGGACTCTATTTCGGATCCCATGGCTTCTAGCCACTTCACTGAGTCACCACTCGTGATAGCTTGCTGAAAAATAGTAGGATCATCATCATCCATGATGCAATCTTCTCTATCACCATCAATGAGAAACCCATAGTATCTCTCTGGTGGGAGAGAAGTTCTACTAGATCTCCGGAGCGGCCGAGGTTCTTGAAGTTCTGTTGCAACATCAGTTTTAACCAATTTGTCCCGAGTAATTTGTGTCTCTAGAACCTCTTCTAGTTCTACCACATTTCCATCAGTACCATCTGTGAAAATCTCATTTTTCTAAAAATGCGGCATGCTGAGAAACAAACACCTTCTGTTCCTCCTTGTGGTAGAATAGATATCCATATGAATGTTTTGGATATCCCACAAATTTACACATGACCGATCGTGTCTCGAGTTTGTCTGGTTCTTCTTTTTTACAAAAGCCTGACAACCCCATATCCTAACTCTTTTAAGAGATGGTCTCTTTCCATACCATATCTCATATGGAGTGGTAGACACGGTCATGGTTGGAACTTTGTTTAATAGATACATTGTTGTTTCTAATGCATGTCCCCAAAAGGAAAGCGGTAACTCAGCATCACACATCATGGACCGTACCATATCTAATAGGGTACGATTCCATGGCTCTGACACACCGTTGTGCTGTAGTGTGTAAGGAGGAGTGAGCTGAGAGAGAATCCCATTCTCTTTTAAGAAGTCTGAAAACTCTGTACTCAAATACTCTCCACCTTGATCTGATCGAAGTTTCTTGATGCTCAAGCTTGTTTGCTTTTCTACTTCAAGTTTGTACTCCTTGAATTTCTCGAAAGCTTCAGATTTATGCTTTAACAAAAACACGTGTCTGAATCTTGAGAAATCATCAGTAAAAGTAATGAAGTATGAAAAACCGCCTCTTGCATGTATAGACATTGGCCCGCATACATCACTATGTATGAGGCTTAAGAGTTCCACATCTTTTTCTCCGTGTCCAGTAAACGGAGATTTGGTCATTTTACCTTTGATACAAGACTGGCAAGTCGCATAAGATTTATATTCAAAAGGATTCAAATATCCATCTTTATGTAGCTTTATTAGTCTTGTTTCATTAATATGACCAAGTCTACAATGCCAAAGAAAAGCCTCATTTTTATCTGAAAACTTTCTTTTATTAGTATGTTGTATACTGAAGACTGTGTGTTGGTTCAGGACGTAAATACCGTTATTTAATGTACCATACCCAATCAACTGTTGATTCAAGTTAATGTTCATAACATTATTCTGCAACACAAAATGATGTCCTTCATTGTCCAACAAAGAAATGGATATTATATTACATAGCATACTAGGTACATAATAACACGGGTTCAAAACCATAATACAACCCGAAGGCAACCCCAGATGATTCTCTCCTACGGATACAGCATGTACATTGGAACCATTTCCAACCCGCAGAGTATGGTCACCAGTCTTCAAAACTCTACTGTTTCTCAATCCCTGCATACAATTGCAGATGTGAGAACCAGAACCGGTATCTAATACCCAATATGCAGAGTTTATTAAAAAACAGTTTTCAGTTACAAACACACCTGAAGCGGAAGCATCATCATGCTTCTTCTTCTTGAGATCAGCAAGATACACAGCACAGTTACGTTTCCAATGTCCCGACTTATGGCAGTAAAAACATTCTCCTTTTCCACTTCCTGCTGCCCCAGATTTTTCTTTCCCCTTTGCCTTTTTAACTCCACCTTTCGGTTTGATGGGTTTCTTCTTCTTCTTTCCCTTGGCCTTAGCTTTTGGGACGGAAGAGGAAGATGGCCCAGCAAGCAGAGCGGGAGTTTTCGATGTTTTAAGTGTGCTCTTTGCACTTCTCAACATATTGAGAAGTTCAGGCAATGATTTCTCCAAATCGTTCATATTGAAATTCACTATGAACGGAGCAAAGGCAAGGGAGAGACTGCAGAACAATAGCTGTATATTGCTCATTATCTATGGTCCATCCCAGTTCTTCGAGTTCTTTTATAAGACCAATCATCTTCAAAACATGTTCTCCTACTGATGTACCAGGGGCCATTCGCATCTGAAACAACTTTCGAGATGCCTCGTATCGTAAAGACCGAGATTGCTCTTCATACAACTCCTTTGTATGAAGGAAGATGGATTGAATATCCATCTTCTCATGCTTCTGATGGATACTATCCATAGAAGCAAGCGCGAGGCATTTGGCCGTGTTACAATCAATATCCCATGTTTTTCGGATTTCTTTATCCGAAATAGATGATTTAGGTCCTGGGACGGGTGGGGCTTTGGTAGTGAGGACATATGATACTTTATCATATGTGAGTGCAATGTTCAAGTTCCTCAACCATTCTTTATAATTCGGTCCTGTCAGTTTATTTTTCTCTAAAAGAAGCTTAAGTTCTGTCATCGGTATCTGCCATTAGGAGAGAGAAAAGAATACACTTAGCGAAATGCTCTTGCAATGAATTAGATTGGTTATTATCTTATCTAATCGATATCTCCCACTGCTTTTATCAAATTTTCTTTCAAAACTTTTGGGTTTCCCTTGCACCTAGTCTAGGGTTTGGTATCATCACTCATGTCACTTTAAAAATTAAAGAGGTGCAAAGCAAATAACCATGAATCTTTAAACTAGAATATTTAGGGTAACAAGATTTGTATCACATACAAAGAATAATTTATCACTAAAAGTAGAAATTACAACCTTTGTAGTCTCTCTTTGGTGACTCCTTGGACCTTTGAGAGTTTGGAACGGATCGCTAGCAACCTTCTAAGTCCACGATGATCCACCCGAAGTCCCTTTGCCCAAAGCTCCTTGCTTTACTTGATCCATGGAAGAAGTGTAGCAAACACCCTACACAAATGGGCTAGATGTGTGTAGAATGATGAGGTGGTTTGTATTCTCTAATCAAAACCCTTTCTTTTTAATTAACTCACTCAAATGAAAACTCAAGAGAAGGAGGAAGAAGAAGATGATGGCAAAGCTTAAGCTCTTTTCTTTTGTGATGAATAATAACCTCAAAAGAGACGAGAATGAAATAATCATATTATATCCTTCTCACCTCAAACCATGGTTAGATAATATCTTAGATATTTTAGATTGAGTTAAAGTCCAAAAGAGAATTAACCCAAGGTTAAATGTTAGGTCAAGAATGGTCACAAAGTCAAATGAAGATAATCTTTAACCATGAGTGAATTATCTTTAGTTTTAACTCAAAAATGAATATATATATATATATATATATATATATATATATATATATTAACAACCATGTGAGTCTTGCATTGCCACTATATAGTGTATCATCAACCATGATAACTATCCATGTATGTATGTATGTGTCCTTGCACATCAACATGTGCATACATGCATTCATACAACTTCTTTAAAGAAAAAGGTTTAAATAAAGAATTAAACTAAAAGTCAAATGTTAAATCAACACTTGATTTAACAAACCGGTCATATCACATACGACCTGACCAATAGAAAAACACCCGATTAACATACGGCATCACATACCCGCATTCAATCGGGTCCCGCGCATATCTCATATGCACACCACATCGTTTCTCCTGAGCTAGGAAACTCCTATGTGGGACTCTAAGACTCGTCAATACACCAGCAGTAGGTGATGATCGTATCAAACACCCACAAGCCGCAAGCGGTCAGCTAAACGTAACGGCCACCCGGGTATTGAGCGATCAGAAGAAAACCAGCGAAGCTGTTAAAACTCCCGTCAAGCCAATCAGTAACACTACCGTACTGTCCAGTCTCTTCGTCTGATATGTCGCATATCCAGTCTTGGGGTGGTAAACGTCAGACCCCAGTAACCGATAAGTCATGTCGATGTGAGGCTCCTAACAGGTCGAGAAACTACTGATAACTCTTACTAGCAGCACTCCATATCAGCCCTGGCCAGGGACTTCCAGTTATAGCCAATCGAACACAACACAACATCAATCCCCAGTGGGAATCAAAGCACAGTGGGAATCAAACAAGACTCTATGACGATTTCGGGTCTACAGACTAACCTGTACCAGTGTTATCGGAGAACTGCTATCTGACGATAGGTATAATACCATCTAGGAGTTCTCGGCGAGTCCGTTCAGTGTACCCAGTCTCCACTGAGCATCCGTACACCATCTTTGATGTCAAACACCGATGGATATGGGATCATCCATCGCCCATCATATGGGTCAAGATGCGTATACGCTAGTCTACTCTGGTGTATCAATGCCCTGTCTCGATACACCCTCGACCAGGAACGGTTATAGGATGTACTCTTGGACTACCCTGGCCCCACTAGTATGATCTTCATCATAGTCCTAGTAGTCGAGTACATATCTTAAAGGCTTTATCAACATGTGAGAGCAATACAGTAAACCAATACAAGTCAACATGTTTAGACAAAGTGAAACCATATAGCATACTATCATATCGAGCAAGAAAGTCCTCTCTATATATATCCAATCATCCACTATAATATACATCATATGTACAACAATGGCCTCTAGGGCATATATATAACTAACAATCTTCCACTTGCACTAAGGCCAGCTGTTGTAGTATCTCATACCCAATATCCCGAAGAGTCTCTCAAATTGTATCTGGGGAATGGCCTTCGTGAGTGGATCCTATTCATACCATAATTTTGCATTATTTTATTCTCCATTCTTATTCAGTTTATAAATAAACAGGTTCTTTTGACCCATGTCTTCTATATAGTTGCAGGTTACATGTTCTCGGAACAAAAACAGTGAAATTGATGAAAAGACGATGCAAAAGTGAGACTACGACCGATAAATGGAAGAATCTTGATCAAGCCTACAGTTTGGAAAATAAACGAAGATCAATGGACAATTTCACAAAGCACAAAGGCAGAGCAAGATTCAAGACTTCGAAACGAAGCAAACGGTAAAGTCCACGACATTATTCACTGTAGAAATCTGGAAGAAATCTAGAAGACAATCTGAGAAACCAAGTGAAGAAACGAGAAGAAAAATGCAACCAGAATCATCCCTAGAAAGTGCAGCCAACAAGCTCCTTATATGGCCGCGGATCCGCGGCCATACAGGGGTTTTGGCCGCGGATCCGCGGCCGTGCGTCACCCGTGTCGGTGCAAAAAGTTGTGGCGGTGCGTCGGTGCTTTGACTAGTCTTCTTAGAGGGTAAAATTGTAATTGCAAATATGATGCGATTGTAACCCTATTGTTTCTATGTTCTATAAATAGAAACCTTAAAATCTCTTTTAGGTTATGCCTCTTCTTGTGCCTCAATGTATCTATCCAAATTCAGAATTCAATTCCTTTAAATGTTGGAAGAGAGCATCAAATAAAAATTAGAGTAAGTTTCTTTTTATTGCCCTAGTTAAATTTTCTTTCCTGCCCTAGTATAGATCTTTATTATCTGCCCTAGTATAGATCTTTCATTCTCTGCCCTAGTTAGATACTTAAACCATGTTTATCAATTCCCTAATGAGTGAGTAGTCTCCTCACTTGTTAGGGTTAGATTTGGGGAAGGCTTGAGAGATGAAGATCTCCCACCCCTTTCTTGCCCATCATACGTTTTTATAGGACTCCATGCATACATGCACACACCGCTCCCTACGGCACCCTATCCTATGAGGTAGCGGTGATACCGTAGTATAAACGACCGGCTGCGTATGTTTTCCATGGAGGTTAGGGTAAGAATTAAGAAAGGAAGGCCAAGAATCTAGAGGAAGAAACATCGTTTCTTCCCGATGGTACTAATCCACTTTATTAATTATTACCATAACACCTAATCAGATCTTAAGTAGGGCATAGAAAGCGGTGAGGAATATTGACTTTCCAAACTTAACATAAACCTAACCCTAGCAAGATTTTAGTCCTATTCTAGATCAACCTTAGTTTTTAGATTTAATCAATCCGACAACAATCGGAATTAACTCGTTAGAACAATTTGAGAATACACAAAATCCCTGTGGATCGACCCGTACTCACCGGCTAGCTACCAAGCGACGCCGTTCTTGATTGTGGTTTATAAATTCTCTTTGATCAATCAAATGGCGCAGTTGCCGGGGATCGAACCCGGGTCACCCGCGTGACAGGCGGTTAACAATTCTTTGATCTAAAAATCTCTAACAATCAAATGGCGCCGTTGCCGGGGATGGCGTGTTATTCTCTTTTTGTAATTTCGGGTTAATCTAAAATTGAAAAATCATAAAAACTGAAAAATAAAAAATATAAAAAAAAAATTATCATCTTGTTATTTTGTGAAGGGTATTTTCGTTTGAATTGTGCAGGATCGAAGAACAAATTCAGATCTGGAAAAATACAGAGATCAAAACAGAAAACCCTAGATCTGAACAACAGAGAAAAGTCAAACCAGAGGAGCAAAAGAAATTTGGGGACCCGAACCGACTGAAGGACCGCGCTTTCGCCGCCGTATCCCACTTCGCGCCGCGGATCCTTCACGGGTTGCTGACGTCAGCAACCCGAAATCCCTCTGTGAGCTCCTTTTCTCCTTCTCTGAACCCCCTGATACCTCCTATGTAAAATTTGCCTGCAGGATTCTTTGCGCAAAAATTTCTTCCCTTCTTAATAATTGATCTTATGCAGGATTCTTTGCGCCGCTCTAAAAAAAATTATTTGCAAGTGATTTTGTTTACTGCTTTGCATATTTTAAATTGACTTTAAGTGTCTTGAACACCAATCCAGATTGGGTGGGGATTTCATTACCCTTCCCAGGACCCCAAAAATCACATAAGGCATATTACATTGACCATCAAGTAATTAAAAAAAGATTAGACTTAGCCCTAAGGACTTCGCGCTCAATAGGACAAAGGAATAGTTGTAGGTATCGACCGTTGACCCTAACCTGACTTTGTGGTGCCTAGGCTAGACAGGTAGTGAAAGGTAATTTTAAAAGGTCCGTCTCACGGTGATTCGTGAGCGGATCCCTCCTTTCTCTAATTGTGCTTACCTGGCCACAATTGGCGGTGAAGAGGCGTTTTGAGGTCCTACTTCTTGTCCTTTGGAACAGTTAGGAGCTGTCTAGCTAACCTAAGTGACCCTAGATCTAGGCCTGATTGTGCATTTGTGGTTGATTGAACGTGTGTCTAAGCCTTTTATTGAAAATCTTTTTTGCAAAAAGCTCCACATAAAAAAACACAAAAAGAAAAAACGAAATTTTTTTTTATAAAAAACTTGCAACTTGTCGCTAAGAAATCCGTGCACCCCACATTTTTTGCTTCTCCTTTCTTACATCATGGGTACCCCACCTCATAAAATGCTTGCCGAACTTTTGTACCGTCAACCAAACTTTGCTTCTGACGCTAATTGTTTTGGTCGAATTACGGACGACCCCTCCATGCCCAAAATTTCTTTGAAAGATCGAATAGAAGCGTCTAGGAGAAACAGTTGGACTCCGCAATCAACTGTGTATCAACCGTGTCAACCTTCACCACCTTCTTACGTTGATACCCCTTTTTCGAGTCCTCTTGTAACTCCGAAACCCATGTCTATCGCTGAACATATTGAACAATCTCGTAACCGATCTTTCATTCCTTTCAACACATCCAGTTCTAAGGATCAACAGTTCCATTCACCTTTTTATCCAAATGTTGATCCCAATCATGTCCAACCATTCAATTCCTACCAGTCCTACCCAACTTTCACACCTTCCCTCGACACTGTTTCTACACAACCAATTGGGAGTTTCACGTATCCAAACAATTTTGAATCTTTTACTGAAACTCCTTCACAACCCATGTCTAGTCTGGAACAGTCGTTGGAAGAGTACATTGCAGCAACAAACCGACAGATGAGGAATTTGGATACGTCCATTGCCACCCTTATGCAACCTAGTGACCCGGTAGCTAGTTTCCAACTAGCTCCAAAAATTCCAATGTATGAGGAGGCGGTTGGACAGAGTGAGAATTTGAGTGGTGAGAGTGAGCTGTACACACTTCCAAATCAAACCTACCCATCACCAATTGAATCCCACAACTCCAGTTTTCAAACGCATGTCCCAAATGATTCACCAGTTAAAGATAAAACATTTAATGAGTTGTGTGACTTTGTAGTGCTTGATTTACCTGATTGTGAAGAGCCCTTTTCGAGTGAAACCGTCACCAATCCTTTCGACCTCTACACCTCCACTCTAGAACCTAAATTGATTGATATCCATGCTTTTGATGAGGTGTCTGAGAAAATTAATTTTCACTTGATCGAGAATATTGACGCCGGGAATATTTTGGATGATGAACCCATAGATTTGACTGAAATTTTATCTCCAATTCATCATCCTGAGTCATTAAATGTTTCTTCCGAACTTCATATGCATCTTGATTTTGATGATAATTGCATGGATGAGTTAACTTTTGAGGAGAATTATGAGAATAGTATTGAGGAGAGTATTGAGGATAGTATTGAGGATGAACCAGTTTTGTTTGATTTTCCAATTCATCCTCCTAAGCCTTTGACTTTTATACTTCCTAAATCACCCTCCATCCTTCCAATCGTTCCGACCACGCAAAAGATCACGCAGGAGGACTGTGAGCTTGAAAGATTTCTATTCGATCACAGCAGTTTGGACGCCACTAGTGCGTACCTCTTTGAATCTGCCACAGTTCTCACAGCCGATAACGATTACGAGTGTTTCACTTTTTCGGACGATTTTGAAGACTCACCGCCCGAGTTTGAGTCCTTTGAATTTTCAGATGAGTTTGTTGAACCATCAGACTCGGTTGCTTACAGTCATTTCGAACCATTGATGGAATCTTTCGAGTTCGAGACAGTTTACTTAGGCGAGAATAAGACTATCCCTAAATCACTCCTTTTCGTCCTTCCTATCGTTTCGACCACGCAAGAATCCGTCGCGTTTCCATTTTCAATGGATGGTTTACCAAGTTCAACGTACCCATGTTTTCTCGCGAATCTTGAGGGATTTGACCCCATTTCTCGACGGGTTGATAAATTAGCACAATCGTTTTTAGCACATCGGTCATCACAATTTGCGCTAATTTATTCACTCAATTTACACCCTCAAATTCATACTACACTTCTTTCTCCCTTCCGCCATTCTTCTCCTAAAATACCGAGACCATATTCCACCCTTCTTCCATACGGTCTCGTGTGTTTCTTAACTCTTTTCTTGACACTCCATTCTTCCACCAACACTTCCATTATAACGATAAATTTTTGAATGGTTGGTGCTAACCTTTGGCCTGTGTAAGGCCTTGTATAGTTTGATTTTTCTCCTCCCTAACTCTGAACTTTAACGCTTAAAACAGTGGAAACACTGTTTCACGTAAGTTTGGGGGGAAACTTTTTGTATATATATTTTTTTGTTTTTCTTTTATACAATAAAAAAAATTATTATAAATAAATAAACAGGGGAGTGCCGGCAATTTTAACCCTCTTGGTGTAGCCTGACGGTGAGGACACTGTCAAATTTAAGTTTGGGGGTATGCTCGGTAAGCCTTCTTCCTTCGCATTCACGTGTATATTCTTGCATTTGCATACTTATTATAAAACCCATAAAAATTGAAAAAATTTAAAATTTTTAAAAATTAAAACATTCAATTTTGGCCTTAATTGACTTGAGTTTGACAAATAGGTTAACTAACTAGGAACAACTGGATCTTAGACTTAGCAAATTAAAAACCCTAAAAATAACCTTTCTTAAAATTTAACGGTAGAAAGTATATGTCTTTGTAGTTTATTTAGAAATAGGCAAATTTCGAGTTCACTTCTTGGGCTAAGTTAAAACAAGGGAAAAGTATTGAAATTTTTATTAAAGTGTAAGTTTGAAAAATAACTCCTAAGCTTAAGTCTAAATTCTGAAAATATATACCCTACAAATTGCACAAACACGAACCTTGAAACTTGGAATAGTAGAAGAGACCTTGAAATGCTCTTGTCTAAAGTCCTTAGTACGAAGAAAATAAAATAAAAATATAAGTGTGAATAAAGAGATAAAAAATGAACACTGGTTTTTTGTAATTACTTAAGGCTGCATTAATAGAAAAAATATTTAGCGAGGGTGCTTCATCACCTAGTGCCTTAGACCAATTGGTTTGGGAGTCACTGCTAAAAGCCTTAGGGATTACAATACTAGGAATTACGCTTTAATGTGCAAACACATCTTGTAATCGGTTGTTGGTACCTCAAGAAGTATTAACGGTCGCATGAAGGATGTGTGAGCAAATTTCCTCTAAAAATTCACCAATTAAGAAGTGCTTTGGACGACGGACAAGAGTATGATAGCTTGATTTGAATTTCCAAGTGTAGGGGTGATATATACACACACGTAGGGGTATGTGATTGGGGTTTAGATAAGAGATATGAATGAAAAATAGGACTTATATTTTTAGTAGAGATGATAAAAATTCCTAAGTTGAGATAGAACCCTAGAAGGAAAACTTAAAAGATGCCAAAAGCTAAGTAAATTCACAAGAATATATATAATCTTAAGTTAAATGATAAGGAAGAGTGAAAAATACGGGTGGATAATTTATGAGTCGAAAATAATAGAATTCCTTGTTGGAAAACCTAATTGGAGAATAAAAGTCGATGAGCCGAATTGATAGGATTTTGTGGGTAGTATTTGCTGAAAACCCTCAGGAGACAACACTCCTCCAACTAGGGACACCTAGAGGTTTAACGGCTTGTTGCACGAGCTCAGTGCAATCGCGTTTCCCTGCGAAAGTGAGGCTAGGTCTTTTTCAAGAATAAAACTAGTTTTGCTCGAGAACGAGCAAAAGATAAGTTTGGGGGTATTTGTTCATACCATAATTTTGCATTATTTTATTCCCCATTCTTATTCAGTTTATAAATAAACAGGTGCTTTTGACCCATGTCTTCTATATAGTTGCAGGTTACAGGTTCTCGGAACAAAAACAGTGAAATTGATGAAAAGACGATGCAAAAGTGAGACTACGACCGACAAATGGAAGAATCATGATCAAGCCTACAGTTTGGAAAATAAACGAAGATCAATGGACAATTTCACAAAGCAAAAAGGTAGAGCAAGATTCAAGACTTCGAAACGAAGCAAACGGTAAAGTCCACAACATTATTCACTGTAGAAATCTGGAAGAAATCTAGAAGACAATCTGAGAAACCAAGTGAAGAAACGAGAAGAAAAATGCAACCAGAATCATCCCTAGAAAGTGTAGCCAACAAGCTCCCTATATGGCCGCGGATCCGCGGCCAAACAGGGGTTTTGGCCGCGGTTCCGCGGCCGTGCGTCGCCGGTGTCGGTGCAAAAAGTTGTGGCGGTGCGTCGGTGCTTTGACTAGTCTTCTTAGGGGGTAAAATTGTAATTACAGATATGACGCGATTGTAACCCTAGGGTTTCTATGTTCTATAAATAGAAACCCTAAAATCTCTTTTAGGTTATGCCTCTTCTTGTGCCTCAATGTATCTATCCAAATTCAGAATTCAATTCCTGTAAATGTTGGAAGAGAGCATCAAATAAAAATAAGAGTAAGTTTCTTTTTATTGCCCTAATTAAATTTTCTTTCCTGTCCTAGTATAGATCTTTATTATCTGCCCTAGTATAGATCTTTGTTAGGGTTAGATTTGGGGAAGGCTTGAGAGATAAAGATCTCTCACCCCTTTCTTGCCCATCATATGTTTTTATAGGACTCCATGCATACATGCACACACCGCTCCCTACGGCACCCTATCCCACGAGGTAGCGGTGATACCGTAGTATAAACGACCGGTTGCGTATGTTTTCCATGGAGGTTAGGATAAGAATTAAGAAAGTAAGGATAAGAACCTAGAGGAAGAAACATCGTTTCTTCCCGATGGTACTAATCCACTTTATTAATTATTACCATAACACCTAATCAGATCTTAATTAGGGCATAGAAAGCGATGAGGAATATTGACTTTCCAAACTTAACCTAAACCTAACCCTAGCAAGATTTTAGTCCTAGTCTAGATCAACCTTAGTTTTTAGATTTAATCAATCCGACAACAATCGGAATTAACTCGTTAGAACAATTTGAGAATACACAAAATCCCTGTGGACCGACCCGTACTCACCGGCTAGCTACCAAGCGACGCCGTTCTTGATTACGGTTTATAAATTCTCTTTGATCAATCAGATCCGCAGTGTTGTCCTTCATGTTAACTCTCCTGACCTCGATCTCGCGGCGATCAACTATCTCCCGGATCAGGAGATACCGCCTCAAAATATGTCTGGACTTCTGATGGGACCTAGGTTCCTTAGCCAAAGCCACAGCTCCATTGTTATCACAATACAAAGGTATTGGATGCTCAATGGACGGAACTACACCAAGTTCAGTGATGAACTTCTTCATCCAAACAGCCTCTTTAGCAGCATCGTTGGCAGCGATGTATTCAGCCTCCATCGTCGAGTCTGCCACGGTTTCTTGCTTGGAACTCTTCCAACAAATCGCCCCTCCATTTAGGGTAAAGACAAGTCCCGAGTGCGACTTAAAGTCGTCCTTATCACTTTGGAAGCTCGAATCGGTAAAGGACTCCACTTGGAGTTCTCCGTTACCATACACTAAGAATATCTCCTTAGTCCTTCTCAAGTACTTGAGAATGTTCTTCACAGATGTCCAGTGACTCTATCCAGGATCTGCTTGATACCTACTCACTACACTTAGTGAGTATGCTACATCGGGTCTGGTACATAGCATTGCATACATGATAGAGCCTACTGCCGAAGCATAGGGTATCCCTTGCATGCGAGCTCTCTCCAAATCAGTCTTGGGAGACATCTCTTTGGAGAGAGTGAGTCCAGAGATCGTGGGTTGGTTCCCACTCTTGGATTCTTCCATACTAAACATCTTTAGTATGGTGTCAATGTACCTGGATTGGGACAATCCCAGTATTCGTTTGGATCTATCTCTATAGATCTTAATGCCCAAAATGCAGGAGGCATCACCTAGATCTTTCATTGAGAATCTATGTGATAAGAAGAGCTTGACCGAGTGCAGCATAGGAACATCATTTCCTATCAAGAGTATGTCATCCACGTACAATATGAGGAAGACAACCTTACTCTCTGCAACCTTCTTGTAAATACAAGGTTCATCTACGTTCTTGATGAAGTCAAACTCTTTGACTACAACATCAAAACAGATGTTCCAACTCCGCGATGCCTGCTTTAACCCGTAGATGGATTTAAGCAGCTTGCACACCTTTCCGCTGCTCCCACTATCTACGAAGCCCTCTGGCTGAGTCATGTACACGCACTCCTCTAAATCACCATTTAGAAAGGCGGTTTTAACATCCATTTGCCAGATTTCGTAGTTATGGTATGCAGCAATGGCAAGTAAGATCCGGATGGACTTAAGCATAATCACTGGAGAAAAGGTTTCGTCATAATCCATACCTGGTCGTTGACGAAAACCTTTTGCAACAAGTCTAGCTTTGAAAGTCTCCATTTTTCCATCTACACCAGGTTTCTTCTTAAAGATCCATTTGCTCCCAATGGGTTTTACCCCTTCAGGAGAAACTTCCAAAGTCCATACTTTGTTGGTGTACATGGATTCCTTCTCAGATAGCATTGCATCCAGCCATTTCACAGAGTCACCACTCGTGATGGCTTGTTCGAAGCTAGTCGGGTCATCATCTTCCATGATGCAATCCTCAGTTCCACCGTCTATGAAAAAACCATAGTATCTCTCAGGTGGATGAGGAACCTTACTAGATTGGCGGAGAGGCTGGGGTTCGTCGGGTACTACTGAATCATCTGGTTCCACTAAATCTTCAGTCGCAGTTTGTGCTGCTGGAACTTCTTCCAGCTCTACCTCATTGCCACTAATTTCTTTTGCAAGAAATTCCTTTTCTAAAAAGGTGGCTTGTTGAGAAACAAACACCTTTTGCTCCTCACTGTGGTAGAAAAAGTATCCATAAGAATTCTTTGGATATCCCACAAACTTGCATAGAACTGATCGTGTCTCGAGTTTGTCCGGATTTTGCCTTTTGACATAGGATGGACAACCCCATATCTTAACTCGTTTAAGATAAGGTCTTTTCCCACTCCATATCTCATATGGTGTGGTAGGTACAGATTTAGATGGAACTTGATTCAATAGGTATGCTGCTGTCTCAAGCGCATAACCCTAGAAGGAAATAGGCAACTCAGCAGTGCTCATCATAGAGCGCACCATATCTAATAGGGTGCGATTCCTCCACTCCGATACACCGTTGTGCTGTGGTGTATAAGGAGGAGTAAGCTGAGAGAGAATCCCATTCTCTTTTAGATAGTATAGGAACTCATTGCTCAAGTATTCTCCTCCTCGATCTGATCGAAGGATATTAATACTTTTGTCCGTTTAGTTCTCTACTTTTTGCTTATATTCTCTGAATTCTCAAAAGCTTCAGACCTGTGTTTCAACAGGAACACATGTCCGTATGTTGAGAGATCGTCAGTGAATATAATAAAGTAGGAAGAACCATTCCTGGCATATGTAGACATGGGACCACATACATCACTATGTATCAGTCCCAAAAGTTCTGTAACTCTTTCTCCGTATCCACTAAACGGGGTTTTGGTCATCTTGCCTTTGAGACATGACTGGCAAGTATCATAAGATGAAAATTCGAACGGATTCAAATATCCATCCTTATGCAACTTAGCTAGTCGTGTCGCATTGATATGACCTAGTCTACAATACCACAAGAAGGATTCGTTCATTTCTGAACTCTTCCTCTTGTGTGTGTTTTGTATATTAAGTACAATTGTTTGATTCAGAACGTATCTGCCATTATTTAATGAGCCTGATCCAATCAACTTTTGATTCAGGAAGATGTTCATAACATTATCCTGTACTACAAAATTATATCCTTTTTTACTCAATAAAGATACTGATATAAGATTGCATATCAGGGTCGGAATGTAATAGCATTTGTTGAGAATCATTGTATTACCATTTGGTAATACAAGGTGATATTCGCCAACAGCTTTGGCTGCAACATTTGCACCATTCCCTACTCTTATGGATCACCCTCTCCCAGTTCCCTACCTTTCGTAGCCCATGTAACATATTACATATGTGGGATCCCGATCCGGTATTTAATACCCAGGACGTAGAGTGAACTGAGAAACAGTTTTCGATAACTAACACACCCGAAGAAGATGCATCAGCATGCTTGTTCTTCGTTTGGGCGGCGTGAGAATCCGGATATTCTCCTAATTCCTGCTCAGAATTATAACAATTATAAGTGTAACACCCTAGTTCATTTATACCAATTCCAGTTTACGTATTTCTTTATTTATGGCATTTCCCTGATTTATTGTGTTTTGGGTGCAAATAATATATCTGACATCTGTATTAGCATCCGACCCGATCCGCTTGCTTGAAACCTGTCTTGATTCATGTTTATGATTTAGCCTGACCCGTTACATGGACTCGTGCACTTTTATTTATTTGTACATTGCATACTCGCATTTTATCTAGCATCTGCATTTTAATATAACATTTAAAGTCACGTAAAATATTTTAAAAATACATTGCATGGCCTGCATGCTACCTCTAACCCTGTCGTGGCATCCGCGCATCTTGTTCTTGTCCCGTTCAGTGAAACAGACTCGTTTGGATGGCTACGTGCACGCTACATGCATATGTCCGTGGGGGTATGCATTTTCGTTACCCGGATATCCAACTTTAATTTTGGTCGACATGTATATTTTTCGTATTTTAAAAATGAATTTTAAACCTGACCCGGGCATGTTTTAGACTATATTTGTATTTACCAGAATATCAATTTTTTTTTATATAATATTAATTTTATAAACTGATACAAATTAAAATTTAGTTAACTAATAAAAGATTTTTTAAATTTAAATCTAAACTAATTTCCTAACAAACTAACAACCCATTTTTCTCTCTCCTCTCTCTTTCTTTTTCTGTCTCTCTCTCTCCTCTCGCGGTTACTGTAGCCTTCTCGAGTCGCGTCACCGCCCTCTCTCCTTACAATCCCCTCTCTTCTTCTTCTTCTTCTTCTTCTTCCTTTTCTTTTTCTTTTCTTGAATCTTGATTTTTTCAGACATTGCCGGAGTCGTATCGCCGCTGCCGATCCAGGCAATCCAATGTATGTATCTTGCCTGCGTGATCACCCTCTCGCCTTGCCTAGACCCGTCCCGCGTGCCATGTGTGCGTTGCAACGATTTACCGACGTCGGACGTGCCGTACAAATCTGTCGTGTGATCCGATCGAGGCAAGTTTATCTTGCTACATGCTATGATACATGTTGCATCCATATTAATAATAATATTTAATGTTTAGTGTATTGTATATCCCCTGATATCATTTTACTGTTTTACGACGTCCGTTTGCATCTGTACAATTTATTTCATATCTAGTTGCATGCAAGTTAATCTTGCTACATACTATACTACAATATACTGCACCCATTTGAATAATAACATTTCATATTGCTTAGTTGTACATCCCACATTACCATTTTACCATTTTACTGTTATACGACGTCCGGGTGCATCCATGTCATTATTTACATATTTAGTCGCATGCTAATTCATCTTGCTACATGTTAGTTATAATATTATGCATCCATATGAGTAAAATGTTACCCGTTTATCACATTATACATCCATTTTACAGTTTTACTGTTTTTGGATACCCGTTTGCATCCATTTCATTTAAAATATATATAACTGCATCTATAGATCACATTAATTCATATTATTATTGTAGTAACACCCCATGCTTAATAATGTGCATCCCACTTAGTCTTAGAACTGTAAATGTAACCCTGGTCGATGTTTGTGCATCCATACCATTAATTATATATCTATTTGCATTCCATGTCATGTTATTTCATATTACTGCTACATTAACACCCCATGCTAGATAATGTGCATCCTACATAGTAATGGTGCTATAGTTGCAACCCCTGATAGTTAGTTATGCATCCATGTTTTATTGTGTACCCATACCATTAATTCTTTATATCCAGTTGCATCTACAGATTGTATTAATCCATATTATTGTTTTATTAGCACCCCATACTTGATAATGTGCATCCTACATAGTCATGATGTAACCCCTGACAAAATATTTGTGCATCCATGTTTTTATCGTGCATCCGTACTTGCTACAGTTTTATTATAAGCATCCGCTTGATACCTGTGTACTACCTGTTATAACCTGATATACCACTGCTTGACTTGATACCTGATCTGGTTACTAATGCCGACAATCTTGACTTGTTGTCCCTACGGACATATCCTGTTGTCTATTTAGACAAACTTGTACCTGCTTGATCCTGTGTTAGCATTAGCTCCAGATTATCAATACCTGACTTGAACACATAACCTTGGGGGTATGGGGAAATCAAAAGTGTAAACTAAAGTGTAACTTAAAAGGGTATTACTTGATCCGTGGTCCCGGGGAGTAACGGGACAGAGCCATTCGTGACTCTTACATCTTGATCCGTGGTCCCGGGGGGTAACGGGACAGAACCACTCTTGGTTCACATATTCCTGATCCGTGGTCCCAGGGGGTAACGGGACATATTCTTTGAGTTACATGGAGGATTACATTAATTGATTTCAAACAAACTTTAGAATAGATAACCCAGTAGCATAGCTTAGATTGAGCACTGCACGTCACACATACTGATATACTTCACTGTTATCGTCCCTATTGACTTGTTACTATTTATGATTCATGCCTGCATATCTCGTGTATCCTGTTCATATAATATTGTTTGATATCATGACGCACTGACGTCTGGGTTTTGCATGGCCCAGATCCTCTACCTTTGTTGCATGCTGATCAGAAGTATTTCCGCCGTCAGGCCGAGCAGTGAGGATCCTGTTAGTATCTAGTTAGTTTAGTTATTTTCGTACCTTCCAGATTGTTATTGTTATTTGGATTTATTGATTCCGCATATTATTTCTTGACTCGTTTATTCTGGCTCATGGACATGTACTAAATAGTTTATTTTATTTCTATTGTTCTTGATATCTCTAGACAGCCGTAATATGACTGTGGAGGGATGTTTCCTAGCCACAGGTAGCATGGTTGGCTCTGTCATGTGCCGATCTTAGCGCACTCTGGGAAGCGAGGCGTGACAATAAGTGGGAGCGGGATCAACGTTCCCCTGCCCAGT
Source organism: Agapanthus africanus (assembly GCA_030015575.1). Taxonomy (NCBI): domain Eukaryota; kingdom Viridiplantae; phylum Streptophyta; class Magnoliopsida; order Asparagales; family Amaryllidaceae; genus Agapanthus; species Agapanthus africanus. The sequence continues at coordinate 480,547,678 of JASDDO010000022.1, read as the reverse complement.
ATAACAAGCGGGTTCAGTCAATACATCCATATTATTATCTTGATTAAGGCCTGACATGGTCGCTACCTGAAGAGAGAGAGAAGAAAACACTTTAGCGTATGCTTTTGCAAGATTAGATTGGTTATTATCTTATCTAATCAGGATGGCTCCTATTGCTTTTTATCAAATCTTCCTTAAAACCCTAAAATGTAAGATTAGCCGGGATTAATTACACCTTACAAGTTCGCCAATCTTTCGGACAGGCCAGTGTTGGTACTTTGAGGGAGGTTCCCCGTGCTTTCACACGGACCTAATTAGAATAAACCTCGTTTTCCCAGAGGCATAACCCCGTTAACACCTTTCTAGACACCTACTTGATCGGCTAATTGTCCTGTGTAAAATTCTCGTAGGAGTAACTCTTACTCACAGTAGGTATCAGGATCCAACTATCTCATAGGAGGTATGCAATCTCATTGCAAATTTCAACACTTGAAATTCCTGATAATATTCTGCCCCTAGAGATCTATGACCTTGACAAGGTCAACAAACCATAAATCGCAAGTCAAGTTCAACCCGTCAATTCCCGATTGAATTAAACTCACCCGCATGACCCTTGACAAGATCAACAAGGCCGTACGAATACCCTAATCCAATCACATCTCATGTTTGAGCAGATAAATACTAATTAGCTACCATACACTGCGCCTTGACAAGGTCAACAAACGCAGCACGAATACTAAGTAGCATTTATCTGAAATAACGAAGGGCTACGACAGGTTTTTCAGAAAACCTATTGCGTAATGAACTTGATATCGTTGTAGAAACAAGTGATTTTGAAAAGGAGTGCTTTTTAGGCTTTTCTAGTTTCGCTAAAGAGGTCACTCCCGGTGAAGGGATCTCGGCTCTTTCTTTATCGAATAAGGTGCAGGATATTTCATAAATACCGCTGTGCAAAACAAGAACTATAGAAGCAATCAAAAACTAAACCGTGAGTTTGTAGCATCTGTCAGTTTTGCTAAAGAGGTCACTCCCGGTGAAGGGATCTCGGCTCTTTCCTCATCGAATAAGGTGCAGGGTATATCACATATACCACCATGCAAAGCAAAAACTGTAGCTACCCACTTTGAAAATTTGATTCTACAACATCTTTTAGGTTTCTTTTCTTTTATTAATCTCATTAATAAATTCCATCATTTATGCTTCCTAAGCATCACAGAAGAAACGAAAATACAACGTACGCTTATGCCATCCGCATTCGCCACGATGTTCCGTTATGCACCGTTAGGTTACTTAACTAACGACATACTGGGACGGGACTAGCGTGAGTGTAAAATATAAGCAACATTTTTTATATATCATATATACAATAATAAAGCATTCGTCTCACGCATATAATATGATCACATCACAGTATATCAGCAACAGACGAAACATATGAAATATTGGATATACTAGGAGGTTGTTCATATCAGGTTTTTGCATTTTCATACCGCCCATTTTTTATCACATTGCTTATCGGTAGGTACTCTTGAGCCGTGTTTGCTAGTTATTTGCAGGATACAGGTTCTCAGCTCTAAACAGTGAAATTCAAGGAAAATCACGAAAAATTCTGGATTACTACCAACAACAGATAAATACGGGTCTCCGCTCTCTATCCGTATGTTGCCGCACACCAGTTTAAGGGACAAAATGGCAAATCAATTGTCATTTTCATGCACAAAGCACAATGTCAACACAAAATCCAAGATATCTATGCGGAGCTCAAGGAAATCATGGCAAAAGATCCACATCAAATCACCTTTTGACCTGTTGAAAATCTGGAAGAAATGTGGAGAGCTTCTGAGAAACAAAGTGGACCACACTGAAGGGTACATCCAAACAGGGAAACCTGTTAGTTATGTGTATGCCCTAGAGGCCATTACTGTACATAGGATGTATATTGTAGTGGATGCTGGGACGTATATAGGAAGGACTTTCTTGCTCGACATGATAGTATGCTATCTGGTCACTCTTTACCTTAACGTGTATACTGATTGTCTCTCTAATACATGTTGGTAAAGCCCTTAGGATGTGTACTTGACTACCTGGACTATGATGCGGATCATACTAGTGGGGACATGGTAGTCCATAAGTACATCCTTCAAGGTCCCTAGTCGTGGGTGTATCGAGACGGGGCATCGATATACCAGAGTAGACTAGCGTATACCTTCTCGACCCATACAGATGGGCGATGGATGATCCCATATCCATTGGTGTTTGACATCAGAGATGATATACGGGTGCTCAGTATAGACTGGGTACACTGGACGGACTCGCCGAGAACTCCCAGATGGTATTATACCTTACGTCAGATGGCAGTTCTCTGGTGACACTGGTACAGAGTAGTCTGTTGACCCGAGATCGTCATAGAGTCTTGTGTGATTCCCACTGTGCTTTGATTTCCACCTTACCACGTCCAAGAGGGCGTGCAAAATGGTGGCTTTTGGGTACAGTCCCGAATCACATGGAGGCAATGAGCGATAGGAGGGGATTCGTCTCTCTCGGTATAGGGGGTTGATGTTGCGCTGTGTTCGATTGGCTATAACAGGAAATCCGTGGCCAGGGTTGTTGAGATTTACTGGTAAGTGTTACCAGTAGTTTCTCGAATTGTTATAGACCTCATATCGACACGACTTATCGAGCTATTGGGGTCTGACGTTTACCACCCCTAGGCAAGATATGCGACATATCAGACGACAAGACCGGACTGTACGGTAATGTTACTGGTTGGATTCACTGGAGTGTGAGCGGGCTTGCTCGTCGATCTTCTGATCACTCAATACCCGGGTGGCCGTTACGTTTAGCAGACCGCTTGCGGCTTGTGGGTGTCTGATATGATCATCACCTGCTGCCGGCGTATTGACGAGTCTTTAGAGTCCTACACAGAGGTTTCCTGGCTCAAGCGAAACGAAATAGGAGCGCATATGAGATATGTGCGGGACCGAGAAGAATGCGTGTATGTGATACCGTATTCCATTCTCGCGATGAATGTATCGAATGGTTATATGCGATATAACCTAGTTATCGAATCGAGGGTTGATTCGATAAGCCGATACATTAGATACTAGTCGGTTATATGCGATATGACCGGATCGTTAAATCAAGTGTTGATTTAATGATTTAATGCATAATTATATATTTGATATATTACTTTGCATTAACTAGTATCGGTTCACTTTTAAATGGATTTTCTCACTTGTTTGTGCACATTGTATATATGATATATTTTTTGTACACAAGATTGTATCATGTTTGATGATACATGCTAGTTTGGGTTTGTGTAAAGAATTAAACCATGGTTACTTAAGTGGTTAGGGTTTCATTTCCTTTTCTCATTTATTTATTTATTTATTCTTTATGGAAATTGAAAAGCATAAAGAGAAAAATGGTTGCTAACTTTGTTTGTATTATGAAGCTTCATGAAGCTTTGACTTAGTGACCATTTTGTCTCATGCTTAACCCTAACCATTCCTCTTAACCCTAGTCTATTCTCTACACTTGACCATGGTTACATTATGATAAGTATTCTTTTTATTTCCTTTTTTGAGATATACTTATGATATTATTCATCTTCTTCTTCATCTTCTTCAATGAAGAAAGCTTCACTTCATCAATGGTTTTTGATGAAAAAGAGTGAGAAATCCAAATCTAAAGTGAACCCACCTCCTATTTCTTCATTGTCTACCTCTTGCCAAGTAGTAGAGTGTGTTTTCTTCACAAGTTTCATGACTTGGTGAAGTTGGAGCTTGATCTAGTGATGCCTCGACGTAGATCATCTTCGGCATCGACATCGACGACCTAGCCCGCCCATTTCTCCGATGAAGCCGACGCTAGAGCCCGGGATTCCATTTGGACAGCGAGGAGACTTCATCGCGGAGCTATGGAGGTGGAGAACCGGATCTACAAAGGTTGTATTTCCGTTTCTTTTAGTTAAAGTAGTTAACTAGTTTCATTGTTTCGCCTAGACTTCTAGCCAACGATCCGTATTAGGGTTTCTCGGCACCCGTAATTTTTGAAATTGGCATGGTTGATGCCTTGTGAGACCTCATTAGCGTGCCTAGGAACCCTACAGTAGTATCAGAGCCTAGCTAGAGCCTTAGGCGAAGTCCAGACGGAGTTTGAAGTCCGATCGAACCGAAACCCTAATTCAAAACATGCTCTCTGTACATTTTTTAATTTCGGGGATTTTTCCACATTAAAAATATGCAAAAAATTCAGCAGGGAATTATAAGAATTACTGTGAAGCCCGTACCCATGATTCCACTAAAGTGCGGCGGAACCGCGGCATTAGCATGGCTAATGCGGCGGTTCCGCGGCAATATTGTCCCTTCTCCCAGTACTTTTTGCACAGTAACTCTTAAATTTTAATGCTGTATTTTCTGGGAATTTTTAATTTCACTCAAGAGTTGAGTTTTCTGGGGTTGTTTAGGGAATTCATAGATTCGATCGGATTATCAAATTTCGTCTTTGTGTATTTCCGGATGACTTTAGAATATGTTAAAAAGTTCGACCGGATATAAATACCCAACTTTTCCCCTGCCAGAAAATATCCAAGTGTTGGATTTTTTGTGTGGTTTAAGGACGTTCTAAGTAGTGCAAGTAATGTGATGGTCCCTCTAGAAGACAACAAACCTTAACTCGATTATGTGACCGTCTTGAACTGCCCTATGAACCTTAGGGTTTAGGGCAGTACGGCGTGCCACATGTGAGGCGTTGGCTTGAACCTTCTGCGGCTGGACCGTTGGTACTGAGGCACGAAGTGAATGTTTTTAAACCTATTTCATGTGTTGAGCTGTATCGGGAAAACTTGGGTGTTCGATTGTTCGATCGGAAATTTTAACATTTTCTATTTATCTAGAATGTGATACAATAATTGGAATTCACAAGTAGTTATGAGATAACTGAATGAATGTTATAAACAAAGCACTTTAGTCTCACTTGATCGGTTGCCACGGAATTTTGATGTGATCAAAAGTCCGTCGCAATCACTTAGCGTACGCGGATACTCGCCGGATAAACTTAATAGACAGCTACACTCCATAGCCCCGACCAAGTGACTGTAGGAGAACCCCGTCGCCAAAAAGAACCCGTTCGGGTGCTCGCGGCAGCGGTGTTCCGCCTAGGTGCACTTCGTCGACGGTATCAGGGGTGCGGCCCTCTACTAAAGTTTGCGACGAGCATTCGATCAGAATGTCGGGAATCCTGTGGAATTGCCCGACTTGATATTGAAAAGAGTTTTCGATAATGAGACTAAAATGCGGGGTTTATAATTGTTAGGCATGCGATGTCTAAGTAATTCATTTGATTAGGCATGCGATGTCTAAGTAATTCATTTGATTAGGCATGTGATGTCTAAAGAGGTTGCGGATTCCAACTGTTGTAGTTTTATACTTTCTTTTCTGTGACCGTAAGTGTAATATGTCATATCGCCGGTTTCGTTGCTATATGTCAACGACAATTGGGATGCGCATATTTACTTACGTTGATGACATGTGATGTTATGTGTTGCTGGATATGTTATATTGGATCATCGTGTTTGAATAGCCGGGGGGGTTTTATGTGAGATGAGTGTTTTTCATTTTCATTCATGTAAAAACTTGTATGTAATATTCTTTTATTGGGGCACTTCCAGGTAGCGGAAGTTGTCACCATTTGTATATTATTTACTTTTCCGCACTAGGATAGACCCAAGGAGGGGAGCACAAGTAACCGGGTTCTGGAGTCCAGTGGGAGACCAACTCGAGAAGTCGAGTCCGGGTCTCCTAACTCTAGAATTGGTAGGGTTGCTTGCCGCTCTCGTAGGGGTCTAGGGGTGTGGGTTTGGCTATTCATCGCGACCGTGAAATCCGTGTTTTATACTGGCTCGTATTGAAAACACGGACGTCCTAGTATATCCAATATTTCATATGTTTCTTCTGCTGCGATATCTGTGATGTGATCATGTGATGTTCTGTGATAGATACTGTATATAGTATATATGATATATTATATAGGCGTTACTTATGTTTTACACCCGCGCTAGCCCTGCCCTGTTCTGCCGTTAGTTACCTAACCTAACGGTGCACGAGGGGACATCGAGGCAAATACGGATGGCCTAAGTGTACGTCGTATTTATCTGTGATGTTTAGGTATTTAAATGATGGGACTTCATTAATATGATTAATGAAATAAAAGAAACCTAAGATGTTGTAGAATCGAATTTCAAAATAAAACAGGTAACTACAGTTCTTGCTTTGCACAGCGGTATATATGATATATCCTGCACCTTATTCGATAAGGAAAGGACCGAGATCCCTTCACCGGGAGTGACTCCTTTAGCAATAACTGGCAGATGCTACACACTCGGTTTGTCTTTTGATTGCTTTTAAGAGTTCTGCTTTGCACAGTGATATATATGATATATCCCGCACCTCATTCGACGAGGAAAGGACCGACGATTCCTTCACCGGGAGTGACTCCTTTAGCAAAACTAGAAAAGCCTCAAAAACACTCCATTTCAAAATTCATTCGATCCTACAATGATATCAAGTTCATTACGCAATAGGTTTTCAGAAAAACCTGTCGTAGCCCTCCGTCATTTCAGATAAGTGCTGTTTTGTATTCGTGCTGCGTTTGTTGGCCTCCGTCAAGGCGCAGTGTGCGGTAGCTAACCAGTATTTATCTGCTTATGCATATGATGCAGATTGAGTTAGGGTAGTCGTGCGACCTTGTTGGCCTCCGTCAAGGGTCGTGCGGGTGGGTTTGATTCAATCAAGAAATGACGGGTTGAACTTGACTAGTAGCCTATAGTTTGTTGGCCTCCGTCAAGGTCATAGGGTGCTAGGGGCAAAATATTACCGGGAATTTCAAGTGTTGAAATTTGCAATGAGATTGCATACCTTCTATGAGATAGTTGGATCCCGATACCCGCTGCGAGTAATTGTTACTCCTGGGAGAGTTTTACACATTACAATTAGCCGATCAAGTAGGTTTCTAGAAAGGTGTCAACGGGGTTACGCCTCTGAGAAAACGAGGTTTACATTAATTAGGTTCGTGCGAAAGCACGGGGGACCTCCCTAAAAGTACCGACACTGGCCTGGCTGAAAGATTGGCGAACTTGTAGTGTGTAATTAATCCCGGCTAGTCTTTCCTTTTAGGGTTTGAAGGAAGATTTGATAAAAAGCAGTGGGAGCCATCCTGATTAGATAAAATAAAAACCAATCTATTCTTGCAAGAGCGCACGCTGAGTGTTTTCTTCTCTCTCTCTAGGTAGCGACCATATCACGCCTTAATCAAGATAATAATACGGAATATTGACCGAACCCGCTTGTTATACTGAGCTGGGGAACGTTGGTCCCGCTCCAACTTATAATTGTTATAAGACAAAGCAGGAAATTGGGGAATACCAGATTTCCCGTGCCGCCCAAACGAAGAGAGTGCGTGCTGATGCATCATCTTCGGGTGTGTTCATTATACAGAACTGTTTCTCAATGTCCTTTACGTCCTGGGTATATGATACCGGATCAGGATCCCGCATATGTAATATGTTACATGGGCTACAGATAGGTAAAGAACTGAGAACGGGTGATAAGTTTCATGAGGCAGAAAACGGGGCAAGTGTTGCAGCCAAGTCTGTCGGTCACTGTCATCCTGTATTACAAATACATTGATTATGAACGAATGTTATTAGATACCGAACCTGATATACAAAATCATATCAGTCTCTTTATTAGTAAAGAAATGATAAAATTTTGTATTGTTGGATAATGTTTTGAACATTTCCTATATCAAAAGTTGATCGGTTCAGGCACGTTGTCTAAAAGTATTAATGTTCTAAATCAAACTACAGTTCTTAGTATATAGAACACACACAAGAGGAAGAGTTCAGAAATGAACGGATCCTTCTTGAGGTATTGTAGACTAGGTCATATCAATGCGACCCGACTAGCTAAGTTGCACAAAGATGCATATTTAAATATGTTTAAATTTATATCTTGTGAAAACTTGCCGGTCATGTCACAAAGATAAGATGACCACAGCTCTGTTTATTGGAAACAGAGAAAGAGTTAATGAACCCTTGGGATGAAACATGTTGATGTATGTACGTCCCCTGTCTACACATGCCAAGACCGGTTCTTTGTACTTCGTTACATTCTCTGATAATCTCTCAAGATTCAGACATATGTTCCTGTTGAAACACAAGTCCGAACCTTTTGAGATATTCACAGAATATAAGTTAGAAGTAGAGAACCAACAGGGTATAAGTATTATGTCCTTCGATGTGATCGAGGAGGAGAATACTTGAGCACGGAAATCCTGGACTTTTCTTAAGGAGAATGAGATTCTCTCTCAGCATTACTCCTCCGAATACACCATAGCATGATGGTATATCGGGGCGGAGCAATCACACCTTATATGATAAGGTGTGCTCTATGATGAGTACTACTGAGTTACCTATTTCCTTTTGGGAGTTATGCACTTATGAAGTTGCATACCTATTGAAAAGGGTTCCGATCAAGTCAGTTGCCTACCATTTCATATGTGATATGGAAAGGGAAGAACCCATCTCTTAAGATAGTTAAGATTTGGGATTGTCCGGCCTATGTCTAAAAGCAAAATCCGGACAAGCTCCAGGCAAGGTCTGTAATGTAGAACTGGAAAGGTTCCAGCTATACAAACTACAGCTGATGATTTGACAGAACCAAAGGATTCAGTAGATCCCAATGAACCTCAGCCTCTCCGCCGATCTAGTAGGGTTCCTCACCCACCTGAGAGTTACTACGGTTTCTCTATGACAGTGGGAGCGAGGATTGCGTCATGAGATGATGACCCAACTAGTTTCGAGCTGGCCATCAGGAGTGTGGCTCTGTAAGAATGGCTTGATGCTTAACTATCTGAGATGGAATCCTTATACACCAACAAAGTATGGACTTTAGTTGCTATATCTGAAGGGTTAAATCCCCATCAGGAGCAAGTATATCTTGAGAAGATTACTTGGTGTATATGGAAAAGTTGAGATTTTCAAAGCTAGACTTGTTAAAAGTTTGCATCATTGACCAGGTGTGGATAATGATGAAACATTTTCAAGTAGCTATGCTTAAGTCCATCCAGATCCTACTTGCCACGGCTACATACCATGACTACGATATCTGGCGGTTGGGTGCCATGACTGCTTTTCTAAATAATGATTTAGAAGAGAACGTCTATAAGTACACAGTCAGAGGGCCTCGCAGACAGTGGGAGCAGCGGAAACGTGTGCAAGATGTTTTATGTGATAAAGCAGGCATCGCGGAGATGGAACATCTGTTTTGATGGATCAGTCAAAGAGTTTGACATCATCAAAATGGTAGATGAACCTTGTATAAACAAAAGGGTAGTAGGGAGTATGGTGGCGATTCTCGTAGAGTACGTGGATGACATACTCTTGATAGGGAAAGAGTTTCCTATGCTACGCTCGATCAATCTCCGCTTATCATAATGATTCTCCATATAGGATCAAAATGATACCTACTAAATCCTGGATTTTGGATCTATGAGATAGATCTAATTGGATGTTAGGAATCTCACTGGTAGTAGTGAGATGGTATCAATTGATCCTGGGGAGAATCACTGGAAGGGTTCCAGGGTGATAAAGTCGACTGAATGTCAGTCGCAGGCATTGTCTTTACCCTCAGTAAAGGGACGGTATGTTAAAAGAGTTCCAAGCTAGATACCGTGGCATACTAGACGATAAAGGCTGGATACATCGCTACTTAAAATGCTACCAAAGAGGAAGTCTGGGTGTATATTAGTTCATGAGATGAACTTAGTTCCTCCCATTGTGTGACAATGGAGTTGTGGCTTTTGCCAAGGAACGTCCGTCCCATCAGTGATCCAGACATAATCTAAGGCAGTATCACCTGATCATGGAGATGGTTGATCTCCAGCATGATCGAGGTTAGGGGAGCGGACTCAGAGGATAACACGGCGGATCTACTCACGAAGGCCTATTCCCAGAGAGAGACTTTTATGGGATGGTTGAGTATGAGATACTACAACCACTGCTACAGATGGCCCTAATGCAAGTGGGAGATTGTTAGTTATATGTATGCCCTAGAGGCCATTACTGTACATAGGATGTATATTGTAGTGGATGCTGGGACGTATATAGGGAGGACTTTCTTGCTCGACAAGATAGTATGCTATCTGGTCACTCTTTACCTTAACGTGTATACTGATTGTCTCTCTAATACATGTTGGTAAAGCCCTTAGGATGTGTACTTGACTACCTGGACTATGATGCGGATCATACTAGTGGGGACATGGTAGTCCATAAGTACATCCTTCAAGGTCCCTAGTCGTGGGTGTATCGAGACGGGGCATCGATATACCAGAGTAGACTAGCGTATACCTTCTCGACCCATACAGATGGGCGATGGATGATCCCATATCCATTGGTGTTTGACATCAGAGATGATATACGGGTGCTCAGTATAGACTGGGTACACTGGACGGACTCGCCGAGAACTCCCAGATAGTATTATACCTTACGTCAGATGGCAGTTCTCTGGTGACACTGGTACAGAGTAGTCTGTTGACCCGAGATCGTCATAGAGTCTTGTGTGATTCCCACTGTGCTTTGATTTCCACCTTACCACGTCCAAGAGGGCGTGCAAAACGGTGGCTTTTGGGTACAGTCCCGAATCACATGGAGGCAATGAGCGATAGGAGGGGATTCGTCTCTCCCGGTATAGGGGGTTGATGTTGCGCTGTGTTCGATTGGCTATAACAGGAAATCCCTGGCCAGGGTTATTGAGATTTACTGGTAAGTGTTACCAGTAGTTTCTCAAATTATTCTAGACCTCATATCGACACGACTTATCGAGCTATTGGGGTCTGACGTTTACCACCCCTAGGCAAGATATGCGACATATCAGACGACGAGACCGGACTGTATGGTAGTGTTACTGGTTGGATTCACTGGAGTGTGAGCGGGCTTGCTCATCGATCTTCTGATCGCTCAATACCCGGGTGGCCGTTACGTTTAGCAGACCGCTTGCGGCTTGTGGGTGTCTGATATGATCATCACCTGCTGCCGGCGTATTGACGAGTCTTTAGAGTCCTACACAGAGGTTTCCTGGCTCAAGCGAAACGAAATAGGAGCGCATATGAGATATGTGCGGGACCGAGAATAATGCGTGTATGTGATACCGTATTCCATTCTCGCGATGAATGTATCGAATGGTTATATGCGATATAACCTAGTTATCGAATCGAGGGTTGATTCGATAAGCCGATACATTAGATACTAGTCGGTTATATGCGATATGACCGGATCGTTAAATCAAGTGTTGATTTAATGATTTAATGCATAATTATATATTTGATATATTACTTTGCATTAACTAGTATTGGTTCACTTTTAAATGGATTTTCTCACTTGTTTGTGCACATTGTATATATGATATATTTTTTGTGCACAAGATTGTATCATGTTTGATGATACATGCTAGTTTGGGTTTGTGTAAAGAATTAAACCATGGTTACTTAAGTGGTTAGGGTTTCATTTCCTTTTCTCATTTATTTATTTATTTATTCTTTATGGAAATTGAAAAGCATAAAGAGAAAAATGGTTGCTAACTTTGTTTGTATTATGAAGCTTCATGAAGCTTTGACTTAGTGACCATTTTGTCTCATGCTTAACCCTAACCATTCCTCTTAACCCTAGTCTATTCTCTACACTTGACCATGGTTACATTATGATAAGTATTCTTTTTATTTCCTTTTTTGAGATATACTTATGATATTATTCATCTTCTTCTTCTTCATCTTCTTCAATGAAGAAAGCTTCACTTCATCAATGGCGATTGATGAAAAAGAGTGAGAAATCCAAATCTAAAGTGAACCCACCTCCTATTTCTTCATCCTCTACCTCTTGCCAAGTAGTAGAGTGTGTTTTCTTCACAAGTTTCATGACTTGGTGAAGTTGGAGCTTGATCTAGTGATGCCTCGACGTAGATCATCTTCGGCATCGACATCGACGACCTAGCCCGCCCATTTCTCCGATGAAGCCGACGCTAGAGCCCGGGATTCCATTTGGACAGCGAGGAGACTTCATCGCGGAGCTATGGAGGTGGAGAATTGTATTTCCGTTTCTTTTAGTTAAAGTAGTTAACTAGTTTCATTGTTTCGCCTAGACTTCTAGCCAACGATCCGTATTAGGGTTTCTCGGCACCCGTAATTTTTGAAATTGGCATGGTTGATGCCTTGTGAGACCTCATTAGCGTGCCTAGAAACCCTACAAAACCCACCAAAATTGGTAGGACAATTCCCCTTTATGGCCGCGGATCCGTGGCCAACATGGGGTCTAGGCCGCGGATCCGCGGCCATATAGGCTCGTTAGATGGAGATTTTTCAGGGGCAGTTTGGTAATTTTATATGGGTCATGGATGTTGCCCTAGAATTTATGTTTCCTGCCTATAAATTGCCCAGAATATTGCCAAGCCAAGGGTGCTTATTCTTGTGTAAAATTTTAGGATATATTTTGTAGTTCTTCTTCCTCTTTTCATCATTTCTCCATTAAAATCTTGTAGTGAGGTTTCATGAGTGAAATGATGAATAAAAGAGTTCTTTTTGTTATCATGCTTGTCTTGTTATGTTGTTAATTATAATTGCTTGTATTTTTTCATTTGCTAATCTAGTTGTTGTTATTTGTTGTTTGTTTCTTTCTTGTTCTCTTTTTCTTTATCCTTAACAACAATGATTCTTAAGCTTGATCCTTGCCAAGATGAGGTCTCAAATAGCTAGTTGTAATCTTCTAATCTCTTTCTTTCTATCTTCCGCCTTTTGTTGTATTTTCTTTTTCTTGTAATGGGTGAGTAGTTTTCTTACTTGTTAGGGTAGGATAAGGAAAGTTTGAGAGAAAGAAATCTCTCTCACTCTTTCCTTGCCCAACATCTTAATTCGGACTCCCATTAATTGTGTAAGTCCATGCTACCTCTCCCGGTACTTTCGGGAATGCGGAATTTGGTAAAAAACGATTTTTATAGAGGTGGTAATATGGACCTAAAACCCGGATCTTGGTTAAACATCTATCTAACAACCTAACTACGAGTTTCTAGCTACTCGGTTAGGGGGTTATACCTTACTTGTCTTGAACTCCTTCGTCTTCAAGCTCCGATGGGGGTCCGGATTGGCTTCTTCCCGTCGTCTCCGTACGCCGAAGATAGATCCACCTGAAAGCTCCAACCTTTGGCTCCTTCTTCGTTCTTTGAAGAAACTAGTTCACTCGGTTTGCTAAACCTTGTGAACTAGAGTGAGTAGAGAAGAGTTTGTATGGGATTTTATCTATGGTTCTTGATTCTCATCTCATGAGACAAGAGAACCATAGAGTCAAGAGAGGGAGCAAGAGGAAAAGGGTGAGAGCAAAACAAGAGAGCTCAAGAACAAGAGAGAGAATGAGCAAGAAAGAATGAGCAAGTCTTTTGTCTCTCACCCTCTCATAATCCAAAGCTATCATAACTCATTATACCAAATCAAGTGTTATGTGATGGTTGAAGCAACCATAACCATATCATTTCATGCACTCATTTTGCACAAATGAGCAAGCAAGCAAAAGTCTTTGCCATGAAATGATGGCTATGGTTATCATGATGGTCAACCAGTCAAGCCTAGTCAACCGGTCAACAAAGTCAACAAGTCAACAAAGTCAACAAAAGTCAACAACCATGTCACCATAATACTTAATTAATATAATAGTTAATCACACATCATATTCTCATTAGGGTTGAGCAAAAAGTCAAATAGTCAACGGTCAACTGTCAACAACCCTAATGAGAATCCGCTGCCTCTGCCTCCCTGTCAACTGTGCATACACACCCGCATCCGCGTTCCGAGGAACACGAATGCATACTGGATAAATCCAATCCCAAAACGTACACTAGGATCTGGCTTAAACCAAAGCCCGCTAGTGCAAACTGTCCGGACACTGTACGTACACAAGTGCATGGATCTGACCGAACCCTGTCGCAAAACCATGCGACCTGTCGCAAAACCATGCGACCTCAACTCTTTTGCCTAAAGGCGAAAAGCTTTCTGTGTGGGACTCTAAAGACTCAACACTACGCTGGCAGTGGGTTTAACCACAGACCGCAAGCGGCACTAGCTGTGCGTAACGGTCCCCAGGTAATGCCGACAAGAAGACTGACGAGGCGAAACCCATCTGAACTCCTACTGAGCCTGAATGTGACAATCTCGGTACAGTCCGGTCTGTTCGTCTGATACATCGCATGGCGGGCCTAGGGGGCGCTAAATGTCAGTCCCCCAATAGCGGTACAAGTCGTGTCGGAGTGAAGCCCAAAACACCCTGAGATAACACTGGAAGCCTACCAGTATATCTCGTTTGCCCTGGCCAGGGACTACTCGTGTAATGGCTCTCCTAGACACAGCACGATGTCAACCCCCAATACCGGGAGAGACGAATCCTGTCTAACCGTCACTGCCTCCAAGTGCTTCGGGACTGCACCCAACTACCACCTGTTTGCACGACTCCTTTGAGCCGTGGTAGGGTAGTAATCAAAGTACAGTGGGAACACACTCGAGGCGAAGTGACAGTGTCAAGTCAGCGGACTAAGCTGTACTCATGTCACCTGGGAACTGATAACTGACGATAGGCATAATACCAACTAGTCAGTTCCCGACGAGTCCTGTCCAGTGTACTCGTAACCCAACAAGCACCCGCATACTCTCTCAAGTACGACGTACTGATGGCTGTGGGACAGACCATCTCCCACACTGGGATGAGAAGCGCACACGCTAGTCTACTCCGGAGTATCGATGCCCTGTCTCGATAGTCCTGCGACCAGGGACCTGCATAAGGATGTGCTTATAGATTACCCAGCCCCACTAGTGTGATTGCCATCACAACGCTGGTAATCAAGAAAAGATCCTAAGAGCTCCACTAATGTGTATAGGCGATATACTAAAATAAACACATGTACACATTGAAGTAGAAACTAACCAAGTAGCATACTACTATATTGAGCAAGATTGTATATACAAGGTGAATATCCCAAGCTTCCATTAAGTAATATACAAACTAGTATGATACAGTAATGGCCTCTAGGGCATATACACTAACAATCTCCCACTTGCACTAAGGCCATGTACTGGCGTATCGAAAACCTATCATCTCGATCAGCCGCTCGAACTGAGTCTGGGGCAAGGCCTTGGTGAATGGATCTGCAGTGCTATCTTCAGAAGCGACTCTCCGAACCTCGATCTCCTGGCAATCCACGATCTCCCTGATCAGGTGATACCGCCTCAAGATGTGTCTGGATCTCTGATGGGTCCTGGGTTCCTTCGCTAAAGCTATAGCCCCGTTGTTGTCGCAATACAGAGGTATTGGATCAACAATGGACGGAACCACCTGAAGCTCTTTTAAGAACTTCCTTATCCAGACAGCTTCTTTTGCGGCATCAGATGCAGCGATGTATTCCGCTTCCATCGTCGAGTCTGCAACGGTTTCCTGTTTGGAACTCTTCCAACACACCGCCCCTCCATTGAGGGTAAAGACAAAACCCGACATGGACTTGGAATCATCCTTGTCACTCTGGAAGCTGGAGTCAGCAAAGGCCTCGATCTGGAGGTCTTTTCCGCCATACACCAAGAACATCTCCTTAGTCCTTCTCAGGTACTTGAGAATGTTCTTTACCACTATCCAGTGTTTCTCCCCAGGGTTTGACTGATACCGGCTTACCACACTCAGTGCATAAGCTACATCCGGTCTGGTACACAACATCGCATACATTATAGAGCCTACCGCAGAAGCGTAGGGTATAATAGACATGCGATCCCTCTCCAAATCAGTCTTGGGAGACATCTCTTTAGAGAGGGTGATCCCGTGACAAGCCGGTAGGTTACCGCGCTTGGAATCTTCCATACTGAATCTTTTCAGTATGGTGTCGATGTACATGGACTGTGAAAGTCCTAATATCCTCTTGGATCTGTCACGGTAGATCCGGATACCCAGAATGTATGAGGCATCACCCAGGTCTTTCATGGAGAACCTGTGTGACAAGAACCCCTTGACAGATTGTAGCATAGGAATGTCATTTCCTATTAAGAGAATGTCATCCACGTATAAAACGAGGAATACTACAGTTCTCGCTACAAATCTACTATAGATGCATGGTTCATCTGGATTTTTGATAAAGCCAAATTCTTTGACCGTCTCATCAAAACAGATATTCCAACTCCGCGATGCCTGCTTTAGTCCATAGATGGACTTAAGCAACTTGCACACCTTTCTGCTGCTCCCACTCTGAATGAAACCCTCTGGCTGGTCCATATAGACACACTCCTCTAAATTTCCATTTAGAAAAGCGGTCTTTACGTCCATTTGCCAGATCTCATAATCATGGAAGGCAGCAATGGCAAGAAGGATCCGAATGGATTTCAGCATGGCTACTGGAGAAAAGGTTTCGTCATAGTCCAAGCCAGGTCTTTGACGAAAACCCTTTGCTACCAGCCTAGCTTTATAGGTCTCAACCTGTCCATCTACACCAATCTTCCTTTTGAAGATCCACTTGCATCCTACGGGTTTTACCCCGTCTGGAGCAATGTCCAACGTCCATACCTTGTTGGTGTACATGGACTCCATTTCGGTCCGCATTGCATCCAGCCATTTCACTGAGTCAACGCTCTGAACGGCCTGCTGGAAGCTAGTAGGCTCATCATAATCTATGATGCAATCCTCTCTATCCCCGTCTATGAGAAAACCGTAGTATCTCTCGGGCGGATGAGTCTGCCTACTACTCCTGCGGAGCGGCGTAGGAATGTCCTGTTCTTTTGAACCCTCTGGTTCCACTAGGCTTTCAGTAATAGTCTGTGGTTCTGGAACTTCTTCCAGTTCTACTGCGCTCCCACTAATTTCCTTTTCTAAGAACTGGTGTTCTAGAAAATGGGCATTACGAGAAACAAGGACTTTTTGTTCCTCTGCGTAGTAGAAAAGATACCCCCTGGTGTTCTTTGGGTATCCCACAAACTTGCACAGTACTGAGCGTGCCTCGAGTTTGTCCGCATGTTGCTTTTTGACAAAAGCTGGACATCCCCAGATCTTCAGATATTGAAGATAGGGTTTCTTCCCACTCCATAACTCATATGGTGTGGTAGGCACAGTCTTAGTGGGAACTCGATTCAAAAGGTATGCGGCTGATTCTAGCGCATATCCCCAGAATGATCGCGGTAACTCAGCGTTACTCATCATGGACCGCACCATATCCAATAGGGTACGGTTCCGTCTCTCCGATACACCGTTATGTTGCGGAGTGTATGGAGGAGTAAGCTGAGAGAGAATTTCGTTCTCTTTTAAATAGTCCAGGAACTCGACACTCAAGTATTCTCCACCTCGATCCGATCTTAGAATCTTAATACTTTTGCCGGTTTGTTTTTCTACTTCATTCTTATACTCCTGAAATTTTCCAAAGGCTTCGGACTTATGTTTCATTAAGAAGACATGACAGTACCTTGAGAAGTCATCCGTAAAAGTAATGAAGTAAGAATAACCGCTTCTCGCATGTGTAGACATTGGACCGCACACGTCACTGTGTACGAGTCCCAAGAGCTCGCTCGCTCTTACTCCATGTCCAGCAAACGGAGTCTTTGTCATCTTTCCTTTGAGACAGGATTGACAAGTGGCATATGATTGATATTCGAACGCATTCAAATATCCTTCTGTATGTAACTTAGTCAACCTTCTCTCATTGATGTGACCCAGTCTACAATGCCATAAGAAAGTCTGATTTATTTCCGGAGACTTTCTTTTGTGTGTATTCTGGACATTGAAAATCTGTGGTTGGTTTAATACGTATATACCATTACTCAATGTACCTGACCCAATCAAAACTTGATTAAGGTGAATGTTTACAACATTGCTTACAAACGCAAATTCATAACCTTCTTTAGAAACTAAAGATACAGAAATGATATTACAAGTTGCGTTGGGTACAAAAAAGCAATTACGCAAAACCAAAACATGTCCATCTGACATTCCTAGGTGATAGTCCCCCACGGCTTTAGCATCCATGCTAGCTCCGTTCACAACTCTGAGGGTCATGTCACCTGCCTTCAAAACCCTATGGTTTCTCAACGGCTGCAAAGAATTACAGATATGAGATCCTGATCCGGTATCCAATACCCAGGAAGTAGAGTTTATTGAAAGACAGTTTTCAATAACATACACCTGAAGCTGAAGCTGCAACTTGCTTCAATTCCTGTGTTCTGGCCTTCCAGGCCCTGCAATCATTCTTCCAGTGTCCTTTCTTATGACAATAGAAGCATTCTTCCTTATCCACAAGCTTCCCCGCTTTCATTGTTGCTTTTGTTTTTCCCTTCGTATCCACTTTACTAACACCGCCCCTTGGTTTGGCGGGGGCTTTCTTCTTCTTTCCCTTGGCTTTCGCCTTGGACCTAGAAGAAGATGATCCTCCTACAAACAAAGTGAATGTTTCCCTACTTTTCTGTAGGGTGCCCTCTGCGCTCCTCAGCATGTTGAGGAGTTCTGAAAGTTCAACCTCTTTTTCTTGTAAGTTGAAGTTCAGTATAAACTGGGCGTAAGTGGAAGGAAGGGACTGGAGAACTAAGTCTGTATAGAGCTCACTCTCCAATGTGGTTCCTAGGTCCGCGAGCTCCTCAATGTAGCCGATCATCTTTAGCACATGCTCTGCTACTGATGATCCGACGGCCATCCTTGCCGAAAATAACTTTTTCGACGCTTCGTATCTTGCGATACGAGATTGCTCTCCATACAGTTCTTTTGTATGGAGAAATATGGATTCAAGGTCCATATTCTCGTGCCTCCTCTGATGTTCGTTGTCTATCGAGGCAAGCACGAGGCACTTGGCCTTCGCGCTATCAATCTCCCAAGTCTTGCGGATTTCCTTATCCGCGACGCTGGAAGTGGGACCAGGGACAGGGGGAGCTTTGGTGGTAAGAAGATACCCCAGCTTGTCGTAAGTGATTGCCATTTTGACATTCCTGAGCCAATCTTTGTAGTTTGGCCCTGTCAGTATGTTTTTATCTAGAAGTAACTTAAGTCCAGTCATTTCAATTGGTCGCTGCAATTAGGAGAGAGAAGAAGAAACACTTAGCATGATGCTCTTGCAAGTTTAGAGTGGTTTTTAGTTTGTCTAAACAGGATGGCTCCCACTGTTTCTCGAATCCCTCCTTAAAACCAAAAAGGAAGAATTAGTCAGGATCAATCTCACCGTACAATACTTGCTTAACCGTTCGGCCAGGCTGGTGTCGGTACTTCGAGGGAGGTTTTCCAACGCTTTCGCGAAGTTCCTTAATTTAAGAACCTCTTTTCCCTGGGGACGTAGCCCCGCTAACACCTTTCTAGGCACCTACTAGGTTTATAGCATTGATCGTTAAGTGAAAAATTTCCCGAGGAGTAGCATATACTCACAGTAGGATCGGGATCCAAATATCATCGCGTGACGAAACTGAAGGAATCCTACCAGAATCATCACACTCCAAATGGTATGCAACACTAGCAAGTTTCAGTTCTTTTGAAACCCCCGATGTGGATTTTTGCCCCCATGCTCTTATGACCTTGGCGTGAGGTCAAAATGTCATAAGTCACATGTCAAGTTCTTCCATCATTATCCAGGTTAATTTGAATTCACCCGTACCTACCCTTGACGTAGGCCAAAATGGCAGTACGACTGTCTCAAACCAACGCATTCTATCTATGCAACAGATAAATATCCGGCAGCTACCAATCACTATGCCTTGGCGTGAGGTCAAAATACATAGCTTGAATACTACCGAATATTTAACTGAAATGATGGAGGGCTACGGATGGTTTTGGCAAAACCGTGAACGTAGTGAACTTGATTTAGTCGATGGAACGAGATAGCTTTTAAATGGAGTGGCTCAAACTCCGCATTTTAAAAGTTTGTTTTGAAAAGAACCGAGTGGTTTTTCGAAAGTGTCCCAACGACTTTTACTTGGTTTATTTTCTTGCATTAGTTCTTTTAATGCGTGATATTCTTGCATTAGTTCTTTTAATGCGTCCCATCATTTAATCCTACCATTGCAGAAAACAACCAAAATATGATGTACGCTTATGCCATTCGCATTCGCCACTGGGCCCCGTCATTACCCGTTAGGTTACTTAACTAATGACAGAGCGGGGGCTGGGCTAGCGCGTCTGTAAAACATAAGCAACGCCTAAATAATATCATATATAGATATACTGCAATGATAAACATTTCAGATCACAGATGAATACATTGGATATACTAGGAATCTGTAATTCGTACGAGCCTGTAACGAAAGACAGATTACACGGTCGCGGTGAATAGCCAATACCCCACCCAAGACCCCTACGGGTGCGGCAAACTACCCGCCAAGTACCCGAAGCGTAGCAACCTCCCTCATCTCCATGAGTAGGCCACTCGACACTTCGGCATACCCGGTAGTTTGTGCACCCCCTCCATGGGTCTATCCTAGGAGCAAAAACAGTAAAAAGAAATTATACAATGACGGCCACAACCCCGACCCGGTTGTACGGCCATACAAATAATTATTACATCAATTTACAAATTTACATGAATTGAAAGAAAAGAAAACTCTCGTCTCACAACCCCCGCTATTCACCCGCGACAATCCAACATATTCATATACACATTCCAGCAACATTACAGATCACAGATTTGTATAACCCCCACTAATCGACATATAGCGATTAGTAGGCGTTCAATACAAATATCACATTACAGAAAAACCCGTTAGCTTAAGTCTTTTAGAAGTTCGATCAAAAATACGGATTTTCGGGACCCCAAAAATAAAATTTTCGTTCTGAAAAATCTGGGAAGAAAATATATATTCCAAAAATCCCAAAACAACCCCAGAATAAAACTGCACCAAACTTGGACCTCGGCCGAGTCAACTCGGCCGGCGGATCCGCGGCGGGAGCGTGCTCCCGCCGCGTTTCCGCGGCGCTTTGACTCGATCGTTGGACCAATTTTGGTGGGTGTTCACACAAAAGCCTGAGCCGATTTTAGATGTGAAAATAATCAACTTTTAAACAATATAAAAATCGACAGAAACTTCGAATTTTGGGGTTCGTTTTCGGGACTTTTCCTTTGATCGATCTTCTAGTTACTTGCTAACATTTTAGATAGAGTTTAACTAGTCTCTGATACCACTGTAAGTCCATGCTACCTCTCCCGGTACTTTCGGGAATGCGGAATTTGGTAAAAAACGATTTTTATAGAGAGTGGTAACATGGACCTAAAACCCGGATTCTGGTTAAACATCTATCTAACAACCTAACTACGAGTTTCTAGCTACTCGGTTAGGGGGTTATACCTTGCTTGTCTTGAACTCCTTCGTCTTCAAGCTCCGATGGTGGTCCGGATTGGCTTCTTCCCGTCGTCTCCGTACGCCGAAGATAGATCCACCTGAAAGCTCCAACCTTTGGCTCCTTCTTCGTTCTTTGAAGAAACTAGTTCACTCGGTTTGCTAAACCTTGTGAACTAGAGTGAGTAGAGAAGAGTTTGTATGGGATTTTATCAATGGTTCTTGATTCTCAACTCATGAGACAAGAGAACCATAGAGTCAAGAGAGGGAGCAAGAGGAAGAGGGTGAGAGCAAAATAAGAGAGCTCAAGAACAAGAGAGAGAATGAGCAAGAAAGAATGAGCAAGTCTTTTGTCTCTCACCCTCTCATAATCCAAAGCCATCATAACTCATTATACCAAATCAAGTATTATGTGATGGTTGAAGCAAACCATAACCATATCATTTCATGCACTCATTTTGCATAAATGAGCAAGCAAGCAAAAGTCTTTTCCATGAAATGATGGCTATGGTTATCATGATGGTCAACCAGTCAAGCCTAGTCAACCGGTCAACAAAGTCAACAAGTCAACAAAAGTCAACAAGTCAACAAAGTCAACAAAAGTCAACAACCATGTCACCATAATACTTAATTAATATAATAGTTAATCACACATCATATTCTCATTAGGGTTGAGCAAAAAGTCAAATAGTCAACGGTCAACTGTCAACAACCCTAATGAGAATCCGCTGCCTCTGCCTCCCTGTCAACTGTGCATACACACCCGCATCCGCGTTCCGAGGAAAACGAATGCATACTGGATAAATCCAATCCCAAAACGTACACTAGGATCTGGCTTAAACCAAAGCCCGCTAGTGCAAACTGTCCGGACACTGTACGTGCACAAGTGCACGGATGTGACCGAACCCTGTCGCAAAACCATGCGACCTGTCGTAAAACCATGCGACCTCAACTCTTTTGCCTAAAGGCGAAAAGCTTTCTGTGTGGGGCTCTAAAGACTCGACACTACGCTGGCAGTGGGTTTAACCACAGACCGCAAGCGGCACTAGCTGTACGTAACGGTCCCCAGGTAATGCCGACAAGAAGACTGACGAGGCGAAACCCATCTGAACTCCTACTGAGCCTGAATGTGACAATCTCGGTACAGTCCGGTCTGTTCGTCTGATACATCGCATGGCGGGCCTAGGGGGCGGTAAACGTCAGTCCCCCAATAGCGGTACAAGTCCTGTCGGAGTGAAGCCAAAAAACACCCTGAGATAACACTAGAAGCCTACCAGTATATCTCGTTTGCCCTGGCCAGGGACTACTCGTGTAATGGCTCTCCTAGACACAGCGCGATGTCAACCCCCAATACCGGGAGAGACGAATCCTGTCTAACCGTCACTGCCTCCAAGTGCTTCGGGACTGCACCCAACTACCACCTGTTTGCACGACTTCTTTGAGCCGTGGTAGGGTAGTAATCAAAGTACAGTGGGAACACACTCGAGGCGAAGTGACAGTGTCAAGCCAGCGGACTAAGCTGTACTCATGTCACCTGGGAACTGATAACTGACGATAGGCATAATACTAACTAGTCAGTTCCCGACGAGTCCTGTCCAGTGTACTCGTAACCCAACGAGCACCCGCATACTCTCTCAAGTACGACGTACTGATGGCTGTGGGACAGACCATCTCCCACACTGGATGAGAAGCGCACACGCTAGTCTACTCCGGAGTATCGATGCCCTGTCTCGATAGTCCTGCGACCAGGGACCTGCATAAGGATGTGCTTATAGATTACCCAGCCCCACTAGTGTGATTGCCATCACAACGCTGGTAATCAAGCAAAGATCCTAAGAGCTCCACTAATGTGTATAGGCGATATACTAAAATAAACACATGTACACATTGAAGTAGAAACAAACCAAGTAGCATACTACTATATTGAGCAAGACTGTATATACAAGGTGAATATCCCAAGCTTCCATTAAGTAATATACAAACTAGTATGATACAGTAATGGCCTCTAGGGCATATACACTAACAAATTGAACCACAATCTGCTCCCTACGGCACCCTATCCTACATGATAGCGGTGATTCCTTAGTAAGACCGGTTGTGGTTGAATTAACCGAGGTTAAGGCTAAGAGCCAAGAACGGACAGACAAGTACCAAAAGGAAGAACTTAAGCGTTGGAAAGCCTAGCTTATACTCACAAGTTCCTTCCTAGTCGTGCTAATCCCCGTTGTTGCCGATTACCGTAACACCGATATTAAGAGTGGCAACGAAAGAAGTGAGCGACTCCTAACTCAAACTAACCTAATCCTAACCCTAACAAGCTCTCTTTATATAACATTTTAGCACATAGTTAATCTCAAACAAACCTGGACATTTGGACTTTACTCGTGAAAGCACATAGAAAAAGATTCACATCTCCCTGCGGACGACCCGTACTCAACCGGCTAGCTACAAGCGAAACCGTCTTGATTGCGGTAATAAACTAAGCACGTAAAAACTCTACCATTAAATGGCGTCGTTGGCAGGGAGACGGTAGTTTATTTCTGTTAGTGTATATGCCCTAGGGGCCATTATTGTATCATACTAGTTTGTATATTACTTAATGGAAGCTTGGGATATTCACATGTATATAACAGTCTTGCTAAACATGGTAGTATGCTACTTGGTTTTTCTATCTTAATATGTGAGTATACGTATTGATAGAGCTCTTAGGATCTTGCTTGACTACCAGCGTTGTGATGGCAGTCGCACTAGTGGGGGCTGGGTAGTCTACAAGCACATCCTTATTCAGGTCCCTAGTCGTTGGATTATCGAGACAGGGCATCGATACTCCGGAGTAGACTAGTGTGTACGCTTCTCATCCCAGTTGGGGAGATGGTATGTCCCACAGCCGTCAGTACGTCGTACTGGAGATAGTATGCAGGTGCTCGTTAGGTTACGGGTACACCGGACAGGACTCACAGGGAACTGTTGGTTGGTTTTATACCAGTCGTCAGTTAACAGTTTCCAGGTGACATGAGTACAGCATAGTCCGCACACTTGACATTGCTACTTCGCCTCGAGTGTGTCCCACTGTTCTTAGATTGCTACCCTACCACGGCTCAAAGGAGTCATGCAAACAGGTAGCAGTTGGGTGCAGTCCCGAGCACTTGGAGGCAGTGGCGGTTAGACAGGATTCGTCTCTCCCGGTATTGGGAGTTGATATCGCGCTGTGTCAGAGAGCCATTACGCAAAGTCCCTGGCCAGGGCAAGCGATATTTGCTGGTAGGTTCCAGTAGTTTCTCAGGGTGTAATGGGCTTCACTCCGACACGACTTATACCGCTATTAGGGGACTGACGCTTGCCGCCCCCTAGGCCGATATGCGATAGTCTTAGACGAACAGACCGGACTGTACGGAGATTGTCACATCAGACTCAGTAGGAGTTCGGATGGGTTTCCTCATCGGCCTTCTTATCGACATCTACCTGGGGACCGTTACGTACAGCTAGTGCCGCTTGCGGTCTGTGGTTAAACCTGCTGCCAGCGTAGTAGTCGAGTCTCTAGAGTCCCACACAGAGAGTTTCCCTACTCCAGGAGAAACGATATAGAGGTCGTATAGTTTTACGACAAGGGTTCGGATGCATACGTGTGTTTACGTACGTACGACATCCGGACAGTTTTTACTAGCGGCTTTGGTTTAAGCCAGTTTCTAGTATCCGGTTATTGAATTTATATAGTCTAAAGTTTTTTCGTGATAGGAGGGGCGTTCTCGTAATTACGTGAGAAGCTTCTAGAAGATGGTGACTTGGGGGTTAAGGTGGCATATGCATTAAATGAGATTAGTGAGTCATTTGAGTGATTCATCCATGTCATTAATGTATCATAAATGCTTGATGACTCATGGAGATGAATCACCCTCTTGTATTTATGAAGTATGATTATTAATCCTTTATTTTCTTTTATTGGATAAATGATAATGCTTGATATATATTATGATAGCTCATTATCTCATCTCATTCTCTTGCTCACTTTCTCTCTCCTCATGCTCTCTCTCGTCAAACCCTAATCCTCCCCTCTCTTGTGACCAAGGATTAGAGTAGACTACTTAATCCTTAACCATTCTCTATATCACCTAGGTTACTTAGATTAGCGATTTAAGAAACCTAGTTACCTCAAGTTAGAGGTGAAGCTTGTAGTAAAGCTCTCGGGTGGATCTTCTACTATATAGAGAAGACCGGAGAGGACGTGGAGAACGTAAAGACGAAGGACTCGGTTCTATAGGTATAATCACTTATCATAGTAGTTAACTCTTCTATGGTTTCTTGTTAGTTATTGTTTAAGCAAAGATCTCCGGTTAGTCGATGTTTACGCATAAAACAAGATTGTTTTTCATTATTACGCCTCCCCGCAAGTCATGGGGTGTTGTACATTGACTTACAGTGGTATCGGAGCCTCGCTAAACAATAATTAACTCATTAGCAAAGTCATAAGAATTTCGAACGCAAAACGAACCAGAAAACGACACCGATATCACAAGTTTCTGTCGAATTTAAAACAGGCTCTAAAAATTTTCAGGTTGGTGCAGTATAACCTACAGAAAATTGTAAGAACACTGGTGAAAATTGGGTTCATGAATCGGCCATACAGCCGCGGATCCGCGGCCGATCCCACCGATCCGCCGCGGATCCGCGGCCGAGTTGGGGCCGATTCAACCCAATTTCCACCAGTAACTCTTCTGTGATATTTGTGTGTTTTCTGGGATGTTTATTTTTCTGCTCAAGTCTCAGGTGCACAGAGAAGTATTGGAGTAGAATCTAATGTGTTTGCTCGATCGAAATCTTGCGATGTTTGCTAATTTGATTATATCTGTGTTTGTATAATGTGTTCGTAAACCTCCCCTAACTGCTAGTATGTCGGTTGGCAGGGGGTTGCACATTTCTGTAATGGTTTTTACTGTTTGTGGTTGTGAACTGTATTGGACTGTTGTGATGATTAGCCGGGGTTTGAGATGGGTTGTTATATTTATTCATTCAATGTAATTGTAATATGTTGTAATATTATTTTGCGGGGCACATCCAGGTTGCGGTTGTAGCCACCGTTGTATTATTTCATTTTACTGTTTTTGCTCCTAGGATAGACCCAAGATGGGGTGCACAAACTACCGGGTACTTTGAAGTGTTTAGTGGCCTACTCATTTTGTTGAGGGAGACCGCTTCACTTCGGGTATTTGACGGGTAGTTTGCCGTACCCGTAGGGGTCTAGGGTGGGGTAGTGGCTATTCATCACAACTGTGTAATCCGTCTTTTGTTGCTGGCTCTAAACAAACGCGGATTGCTTGCAAATCCAATAAAGTTCATATGAGATCTGGAATGCCTATTATTGCGTCTGATGATTGTACAATATCTATATATGATAGCTATTTAGACGTCACTTATGTTTTACACCAGCGCTAGCCCAGCCCCCGCTCTGCCGTTAGTTAAGTAACCTAACGGGTGATGACGGGACCTAGTGGCGAATGCGGATGACATAAGAGGACGTTGTATTTTCGTTGTTTTCTGCAATAATAGGTTAATGATGGGACGCATTATTTATAATGCAAAGAAAATAAACCAAAAAGTTGAATCGTTGGAACAATTTAAAAGAAACCACTCGGTAATTTTAAAAAAGATGATGTTTTTAATTGCGGAGCTTTAACCACTCATTTTAAAAAAAGCTATCAGGTTCCTTCGGTCATATCAAGTTCACTACGTTCACGGTTTCGCCAAAACCATTCGTAGCCCTCCGTCATTTCATTTGGGTATTCAGCAGTATTCAAGCTATGCATTTTGGCCAAAGTCAAGGCATAGTGTTTGGTAGCTGCTGGGTATTCATTTGTTGAATAGATAGATGAGTTAGTTTGGGACAGTCGTATTATCATTTGACCAAAGTCAGGGGTATGTACGGATGGGTTCAAATTGACAAGATAATGACGGGTAGAACTTGACATGTGACTTATGACATTTTGACCAAAGCCAAGGTCATAAGAGCATGGGGCAAAAACTTATATCGGGAATTTCTAAAGAAACTGAAATTTGCAAAGAGTTGCATACCATTTGGAGTTTGATGAATGTTGGTAGGATTCCTTCAACTTTATCATACGATGATATTTGGATTCCGATCCTACTGTGAGTATATGCTACTCATCAGGAGATTCGTCACTTAACGATCAATGCTATAAACCAAGTAGGTGTCAAGAAAGGTGTCAGCGGGGTTACGCCCCCAGAGAAAAGAGGTTATTTAATTAAGGAACTTCGCGAAAGCGTTGGAAAACCTCCCTCGAAGTACCGACACCAGCCTGGCTGAACGGTTAAGAAAGTATTTTATAGTGAGAATAGTCCTAGCTAATTCTTCTTTTATGGTTTAAGGAAGGATTCGAGAAACCGTGGGAGCCATCCAGTTTAGATAAATTAAAAACCACTCTAAACTTGCAAGAGCATCATGCTAAAGAGTTTTCTTCTCTCTCTCCTAATTGTAGCGACCCTGAAAATGACTGGACTTAAGTTACTTTTAGAGAAAAATATACCGACAGGGCCAAACTATAAAGATTGGCTGCGGAATGTCAAAATGGCTTTGACCTATGACAAATTGGGGTACGTCCTCACCGCTAAGGTGTAAGTCCGTGTTGCCCACCCCGGTACTTACGGGGAGGCGGAAAACATAATAAAAAACGAATTTTTAATGACTTAGGCAACATGGACCAAGCTTGTGAGGATCTTTGCTAAACTAAAACTAACTAACCCTAACTACAAAGTAGCTAAGTGATGGAAAGGTTATACCTTTGGTCTTTAGTCCTTCTCTCCTTGCTCGTCGGAACGGTAGAAAGGGCTCACCTTGCTAGTCTCCTTCCGTCAAAGAACGATCCACTTGAAAGCCACCACCTTTAGCTTCAACTCCAAGCTAGGAGTAACTAGGGTGCAAGAAATGCTAAGACTTGAACCCTAGGAGTGAGTAGAGAAGATCAAGTGAGGGTTTTTCTCAAGCTTTTTGTTTCTCAACACATGAGAGGGAGAGAGCTTGAGGGAGAGGATGAGCAAGAGAGAGAAAAGATATGATAGAATGATCAATTAGTGAGCCATTCTCACTAATATGTGTGAGTTATTTTAATTGTATAATTAGCTTGAAAATTGTCATGGTAAATCATGAGGTGACCATTATCATTTCATTATTAATGCTAATTGCAAGAATCAAAGAGCATCTTCCAAATGAAATGATCATGGTCAAATTGTCAACTTGGTCAACAAGTCAACAAAGTCAAAGTGTCAACAACAACAACCATGCACAATAATTAAGCTAATTATCAATTAACAATAATACACACAAAAACAATAGGGTTAATAAAATGACAAAAGTCATTAACCCTAAACAAGGTCCTCTCCCTCAATCTCAAGCAACTGTGCATACGCACCCGCATTCGTGATCCGAGGAACACGAACACAATGAGAAAAACCAATCTCAAATCATATACTAGGATCCGGCTTAAACCAAAGCCCGCTAGTATAAACTGTCCGGACAGCAACCGTGCACAAGTGCGCGGATGCAAACGAACCCTGTCGCAAGACCATGCGACCTCTACTCGTTTTGCCTAAAGGCGAATAGCTCTCTGTGTGGGACTCTAAAGACTCGACACTACGCTGGCAGTGGGTTTAACCACAGACCGCAAGCGGCACTAGCTGTACGTAACGGTCCCCAGGTAGATGTCGACAAGAAGACTGACGAGGTGAACCCCATCTGCACTCCTACTGAGCCTGTATGTGACAATCTCCGTACAGTCCGGTCTGTTCGTCTGATACATCGCATGGCGGGCCTAGGGGGCGGTGAACGTCAGTCCCCTAATAGCGGTACAAGTCGTGTCGGAGTGAAGCCCAGAACACCCTGAGATAACACTGGAAACCTACCAGTATATCTCGCTTGCCCTGGCCAGGGACTACTCGTGTAATGGCTCTCCTGGACACAGCGCGATGTCAACCCCCAATACCGGGAGAGACGAATCCTGTCTAACCGTCACTGCCTCCAAGTGCTTCGGGACTGCACCCAAAAACTACCTGTTTGCACGACTCCTCTGAGCCGTGGTAGGGTAGTAATCAAAGTGCAGTGGGAACACACTCGAGGCGAAGTGACAGTGTCAAGTCAGCGGACTAAGCTGTACTCATGTCACCTGGGAACTGATAACTGACGATAGGTATATTACCAACCAACAGTTCCCGACGAGTCCTGTCCAGTGTACTCGTAACCTAACGAGCACCCGCATACTATCCCAAGTACGACGTACTAACGGCTGTGGGACAGACCGTCTCCCACACTGGGATGAGAAGCGCATACGCTGGTCTACTCCGGAGTATCGATGCCCTGTCTCGATAGTCCAACGACCAGGGACCAGTATAAGGATGTGCTTATAGATTACCCAGCTCCCACGAGTGCGAGCGCCATCGCAACGCTGGTAATCAAGCAAAGATCCTAAGGGCTCTACTAATATGTATACCTGCAATATGCTAAAAGAAACACATGCACATATTAAAGCAGAGACAAACCAAGTAGCATACTACCATTTCGAGCAAGATTGTATATACAACTGTGAATATCCCAAGCTTCCATTAAGTAATATACAAACTAGTATGATACAGTAATGGCCTCTAGGGCATATACACTAACAATCTCCCACTTGCACTAAGGCCATGTACTGGCGTATCGAAGACCTATCATCTCGATCAGCCGCTCGAACTGAGTCTGGGGCAAGGCCTTGGTGAATGGATCTGCTGTGTTATCCTCTGATGCAACTCTCCGGACCTCGATCTCCTGGCGATCCACGATCTCCCTGATCAGGTGATACCGCCTTAAGATGTGTCTGGATTTCTGATGGGACCTGGGTTCCTTCGCTAAAGCTATAGCCCCGTTGTTGTCGCAATACAGAGGTATTGGGTCAACAATGGACGGAACCACCTGAAGTTCTCTCAAGAACTTCCTCATCCAGACAGCTTCTTTTGCGGCATCAGATGCAGCGATGTATTCCGCTTCCATAGTCGAGTCAGCAACGGTTTCCTGTTTGGAGCTCTTCCAACACACCGCCCCTCCATTGAGGGTAAAGACAAAACCCGACATGGACTTGGAATCATCCTTGTCACTCTGGAAGCTGGAGTCAGCAAAGGCCTCAATCTGCAGGTCTTTTCCGCCATACACCAAGAACATCTCCTTAGTCCTTCTCAGGTACTTGAGAATGTTCTTTACTGCTGTCCAATGTTTCTCCCCAGGGTTTGACTGATACCTGCTTACCACACTCAGTGCATAAGCCACATCCGGTCTGGTACACAACATCGCATACATTATAGAGCCTACCGCAGAAGCGTAGGGTATAATAGACATGCGATCCCTCTCCAAATCAGTCTTGGGAGACATCTCTTTGGAGAGAGTGATCCCGTGACAAGCCGGTAGATTACCGCGCTTGGAATCTTCCATACTGAATCTCTTCAGTATGGTGTCGATGTACCTGGACTGCGAGAGTCCTAATATCCTCTTGGATCTGTCACGGTAGATCCGGATACCCAGAATGTAAGAGGCATCACCCAGGTCTTTCATGGAGAACCTGTGTGACAAGAACCCCTTGACAGATTGTAGCATAGGAATGTCATTTCCTATTAAGAGAATGTCATCCACGTATAAAACGAGGAATACTACAGTTCTCGCTACAAATCTACAATAGATGCATGGTTCATCTGGATTTTTGATAAAGCCAAATTCTTTGACTGTCTCATCAAAACAGATGTTCCAACTCCGCGATGCCTGCTTGAGTCCATAAATGGACTTGAGCAACTTGCACACCTTTCCGCTGCTCCCACTCTGAATGAAACCCTCTGGCTGATCCATATAGACACACTCCTCTAAATGACCATTTAGAAAAGCTGTCTTTACGTCCATCTGCCAGATCTCATAATCGTGGAAAGCAGCGATGGCAAGAAGGATCCGAATGGATTTCAGCATAGCTACTGGAGAAAAGGTTTCGTCATAGTCCAAACCAGGTCGCTGACGAAAACCCTTTGCTACCAGTCTAGCTTTATAGGTCTCAACCTGTCCATCTACACCAATCTTCCTTTTGAAGATCCACTTGCATCCTACGGGTTTTACCCCGTCTGGAGCAATGTCCAACGTCCATACTTTGTTGGTGTACATGGACTCCATCTCGGTCCGCATTGCATCCAGCCATTTTACCGAGTCGACGCTCTGAATGGCTTGCTGGAAGCTAGTAGGCTCATCACAATCCAGGATGCAATCTTCTCTATCCCCGTCAATGAGAAAACCGTAGTACCTCTCGGGCGGATGAGACTGCCTACTACTTCTGCGGAGTGGCATAGGAATGTCCTGTTCTTTTGAACCCTCTGGTTCTACTAAGCTTTCAGTAATAGCTTGCGGTTCTGGAATTTCTTCCAGTTCTATCGCGCTCCCACTTAATTCTTTTTCTAAAAACTGATGTTCCAGAAAATGGGCATTACGAGAAACAAGGACTTTTTGTTCCTCTGCGTAATAGAAAAGATACCCCCTGGAGTTCTTTGGGTATCCCACAAACTTGCACAGTACTGAGCGTGCCTCGAGCTTGTCCGTATGCTGCTTTTTGACATAAGCTGGACATCCCCAAATCTTCAAGTATTGAAGATAGGGTTTCTTCCCACTCCATAACTCATATGGTGTGGTAGGCACAGTCTTAGTGGGAACACGGTTCAAAAGATATGCAGCTGTTTCTAGTGCATATCCTCAGAACGATCGCGGTAACTCAGCGTTACTCATCATGGACCGTACCATATCCAATAGGGTCCGGTTCCGTCTCTCCGATACACCGTTATGTTGCGGAGTGTATGGAGGAGTAAGCTGAGAGAGAATTCCATTCTCTTTTAAGTAATTCAGGAATTCGGCACTTAAGTATTCTCCTCCTCGATCCGATCTTAGGATCTTGATACTTTTGCCGGTTTGTTTTTCTACTTCATTCTTATATTCCTGGAACTTATCAAAAGCTTCGGATTTATGCTTCATTAAGAAGATGTGTCCGAATCTTGAGAAATCATCCGTAAAAGTAATGAAGTAAGAAAAACCGCTTCGCGCATGTGTAGACATTGGACCGCACACGTCGCTGTGTACGAGTCCCAAGAGCTCGCTCGCTCTTTCTCCGTGTCCAGTGAACGGAGCCTTTGTCATCTTTCCCATGAGACAAGATTCACAAGTGGCATAAGACTGATACTCGAACGGATCCAAGTATCCTTCTTTATGTAACTTAGTCAACCGTGTCTCATTGATGTGACCCAGTCTACAATGCCATAAGAAAGTTTTATTAATTTCTGGAGACTTTCTTTTGTGTGTATTCTGGATATTGAAAACCTGCGGTTGGTTTAAAACGTAAATACCGTTGTTCAATGTACCTGACCCAATCAAAACTTGATTAAGGTGAATGTTCACTACATTACTTACAAATGCAAATTCATAACCTTCTTTAGATAATAAAGATACAGATATGATATTACAGGTTGCATTTGGTACATAATAACAACTACGCAAAACCAAAAAGTGTCCATCAGATAATCCTAGGTGATAGTCCCCCACGGCCTCTGCATCCATGCTAGCACCGTTCGCAACTCTGAGGGTCATGTCACCTGCCTTCAAAACTCTACGCTTTCTCAACGCCTGCAAAGAATTACAGATATGAGATCCTGATCCGGTATCCAATACCCAGGATGCAGAGTTTATTGATAGACAGTTTTCAATAACATACACACCTGAAGCTGAAGCTGCAACCTGCTTCAATTCCTGTGTTCTGGCCTTCCAGGCCCTGCAATCATTCTTCCAGTGTCCTTTCTTATGACAAAAGAAGCATTCCTCCTTATCCACAAGCTTCCCCGCTACCTTTGTTGCTTTACCCTTTCCCTTCGTATCCACTTTACCGACACCGCCTCTTGGTTTGGCGGGGGCTTTCTTCTTCTTGCCCTTGGCTTTCGCCCTGGACCTAGAAGAGGAAGATCCTCCTACAAACAAAGTGGATGTCTCCCTACCTTTCTGTAGGGTGCCCTCTGCGCTCCTCAGCATGTTGAGGAGCTCTGAAAGTTCAACCTCTTTTTCTTGTAGGTTGAAGTTCAG
This sequence comes from Agapanthus africanus, assembly GCA_030015575.1. Lineage (NCBI taxonomy): Eukaryota > Viridiplantae > Streptophyta > Magnoliopsida > Asparagales > Amaryllidaceae > Agapanthus > Agapanthus africanus. Next base: position 480,514,209 of record JASDDO010000022.1, on the reverse strand, counting down.
TATGAACTGGGCGTAAGTGGAAGGAAGGGACTGGAGAACTATATCCGTATATAGCTCACTCTCCAATGTGATCCCTAGGTCAGCGAGCTCCTCAATGTAGCCGATCATCTTTAGCACATGCTCGGCTACTGATGATCCGACGGCCATTCTTGTCGAAAATAACTTTTTCGAAGCTTCGTATCTCGCGATACGTGATTGCTCTCCATACAGTTCTTTTGTATGGAGCAATATGGATTCCATGTCCATATTCTCATGCCTCCTCTGATGTTCGTTGTCCATCGAGGCAAGCAGGAGGCACTTGGCCTTCGCGCTATCAATCTCCCAAGTCTTGCGGATTTCCTTATCCGCGATACTGGAAGTTGGACCAGGGACAGGGGGAGCTTTGGTGGTAAGAAGATACCCCAGCTTGTCATAGGTGATTGCAATCTTGACATTCCTGAGCCAATCTTTGTAGTTTGGCCCTGTCAATTTATTTTTATCTAACAGTAACTTAAGTCCGGTCATGTTGAATGGTCGCTGCAATTAGGAGAGAGAAAAGAAACACTTTAGCATGATGCTCTTGCAAGTTTAGAGTGGTTTTTAGTTTGTCTAAACTGGATGGCTCCCACTGTTTCTCGAATCCCTTCTCAAACCGTAAAGAAAAGGATTAGCCGGGATCTTTCTCACCGTACAATACTTGCTTAACCGTTCAGCCAGGCCAGTGTCGGTACTTCGAGGGAGGTTTTCCAACGCTTTCGCGAAGTTCCTTAATTAAGTAACCTCTTTTCCCTGGGGGCGTAACCCCGCTAACACCTTTCTAGGCACCTACTAGGTTTATAGCATTGATCGTTAAGTGAGAGTTTTCCCGAGGAGTAGCATATACTCACAGTAGGATCGGGATCCAAATATCATCGTGTGATAAAACCGAAGGAATCCTACCAGAATCATCACACTCCAAATGGTATGCAACGCTAGCAAGTTTCAGTACTTATGAAACTCCCGATGTGGATTTTTGCCCCATGCTCTTATGACCTTGGCGTGAGGTCAAAATGTCATAAGTCACATGTCAAGTTCTTCCCATCATTATCCTGGTTAATTTGAACCCACCCGTACCTACCCTTGACGTAGGCCAAAATGGCAGCACGACTGTCTCAAATCAACCCATTCTATCTATGCAACGGATAAATATCCGGCAGCTACCAATCACTATGCCTTGGCGTGAGGTCAAAATACATAGCTTGAATACTACCGAATATTTAACCGAAATGATGGAGGGCTACGGATGGTTTTGGCGAAACCGTGAACGTAGTGAACTTGATATAATCGATGGAACGAGATAGCTTTTAAAAGGAGTGGTTCAAGCTCCGCGTTTAAAAGTTCAGTTTTGAAAAGAACCGAGTGGTTTTCAAAGTGTTCCAATCGACTTTTACTTGGTTTATTTCTTGCATTAGTTCTTTTAATGCGTCCCATCATTTAATCCTACCATTGCAGAAAACAACCAAAATATGACGTACGCTTATGCCATTCGCATTCGCCACGGGGCCCCGTCATCACCCGTTAGGTTACTTAACTAACGACAGAGCGGGGGCTGGGCTAGCGCGGCTGTAAAACATAAGCAACGCCTAAATAGTTATTTATATATATATATACAGCAATGATAGACATTACAGATCACAGATGAATACATTGGATATACTAGGAATCCGCAATGCGTTCGAGCCTGCAACGCAAAGCGGATTACACGGTCGCGGTGAATAGCCAATACCCCACCCAAGACCCCTACGGGTGCGGCAAACTACCCGCCAAGCACCCGAAGCGAAGCAACCTCCCTCACCACCGTGAGTAGGCCACTCGGCACTTCGAGTACCCGGTAGTTTGTGCACCCCCTCCATGGGTCTATCCTAGGAGCAAAAACAGTAAAAAGAATAATACAATGACGGCTACAACCCCGACCCGGTTGTGCGGCCATACAAAGAATATTATTACATCAATTTACATGTTACAAATGAATGAAAGAAAACAACGCTCATCTCACATCCAACCCCGGCCATTCACCCGCGACGATCCAATCCATTCATATCCACAAACCAACATCAACAATCACAGATCATGTATAACCCCGACTAATCGTCTTATAGCGATTAGCCGACGTTCAATACATGCAAGCATTACAGATATAACCGATGTAGTTAAAGCGTAGTGAAGTTCCGAAAAAATACGGATTTATAGGCCCACAAAAGCAAATTTTTGTTCTGGAAAATCTGGGCATATATTATATATCCTAAAAATCCTAAAATCAACACAGTAAGACACTGCACGAAAAACGATGCAGTGACGTCATCAAACCGCGGCGCTTCCGCGGCACGAGCCTACCTCGTGCGGCGGAAGCGCGGCGGTTTGGATGATTCTCTGTCTCGTTTTTCTTGTGTGTTTTTAAAAAACCCTGAGATGATTTTACAAATATAAAGTTTTCTGTTTTGAGCAGAAAAAATTTCAACAGAAACTAGGGTTTTTCAAAGTTCGGTTTTTGGATTTTCGGTTTCGAAACTTCGTTACACTTCACTACTTAGCTAGTTTGAGTTTAGTTAGGCTCTGATACCACTGTAAGTCCGTGTTGCCCACCCCGGTACTTACGGGGAGGCGGAAAACATAATAAAAAACGAATTTTTAATGACTTAGGCAACATGGACCAAGCTTGTGAGGATCTTTGCTAAACTAAAACTAACTAACCCTAACTACAAAGTAGCTAAGTGATGGAAAGGTTATACCTTTGGTCTTTAGTCCTTCTCTCCTTGCTCGTCGGAACGGTAGAAAGGGCTCACCTTGCTAGTCTCCTTCCGTCAAAGAACGATCCACTTGAAAGCCACCACCTTTAGCTTCAACTCCAAGCTAGGAGTAACTAGGGTGCAAGAAATGCTAAGACTTGAACCCTAGGAGTGAGTAGAGAAGATCAAGTGAGGGTTTTTCTCAAGCTTTTTGTTTCTCAACACATGAGAGGGAGAGAGCTTGAGGGAGAGGATGAGCAAGAGAGAGAAAAGATATGATAGAATGATCAATTAGTGAGCCATTCTCACTAATATGTGTGAGTTATTTTAATTGTATAATTAGCTTGAAAATTGTCATGGTAAATCATGAGGTGACCATTATCATTTCATTATTAATGCTAATTGCAAGAATCAAAGAGCATCTTCCAAATGAAATGATCATGGTCAAATTGTCAACTTGGTCAACAAGTCAACAAAGTCAAAGTGTCAACAACAACAACCATGCACAATAATTAAGCTAATTATCAATTAACAATAATACACACAAAAACAATAGGGTTAATAAAATGACAAAAGTCATTAACCCTAAACAAGGTCCTCTCCCTCAATCTCAAGCAACTGTGCATACGCACCCGCATTCGTGATCCGAGGAACACGAACACAATGAGAAAAACCAATCTCAAATCATATACTAGGATCCGGCTTAAACCAAAGCCCGCTAGTATAAACTGTCCGGACAGCAACCGTGCACAAGTGCGCGGATGCAAACGAACCCTGTCGCAAGACCATGCGACCTCTACTCGTTTTGCCTAAAGGCGAATAGCTCTCTGTGTGGGACTCTAAAGACTCGACACTACGCTGGCAGTGGGTTTAACCACAGACCGCAAGCGGCACTAGCTGTACGTAACGGTCCCCAGGTAGATGTCGACAAGAAGACTGACGAGGTGAACCCCATCTGCACTCCTACTGAGCCTGTATGTGACAATCTCCGTACAGTCCGGTCTGTTCGTCTGATACATCGCATGGCGGGCCTAGGGGGGCGGTGAACGTCAGTCCCCTAATAGCGGTACAAGTCGTGTCGGAGTGAAGCCCAGAACACCCTGAGATAACACTGGAAACCTACCAGTATATCTCGCTTGCCCTGGCCAGGGACTACTCGTGTAATGGCTCTCCTGGACACAGCGCGATGTCAACCCCCAATACCGGGAGAGACGAATCCTGTCTAACCGTCACTGCCTCCAAGTGCTTCGGGACTGCACCCAAAAACTACCTGTTTGCACGACTCCTCTGAGCCGTGGTAGGGTAGTAATCAAAGTGCAGTGGGAACACACTCGAGGCGAAGTGACAGTGTCAAGTCAGCGGACTAAGCTGTACTCATGTCACCTGGGAACTGATAACTGACGATAGGTATATTACCAACCAACAGTTCCCGACGAGTCCTGTCCAGTGTACTCGTAACCTAACGAGCACCCGCATACTATCCCAAGTACGACGTACTAACGGCTGTGGGACAGACCGTCTCCCACACTGGGATGAGAAGCGCATACGCTGGTCTACTCCGGAGTATCGATGCCCTGTCTCGATAGTCCAACGACCAGGGACCAGTATAAGGATGTGCTTATAGATTACCCAGCTCCCACGAGTGCGAGCGCCATCGCAACGCTGGTAATCAAGCAAAGATCCTAAGGGCTCTACTAATATGTATACCTGCAATATGCTAAAAGAAACACATGCACATATTAAAGCAGAGACAAACCAAGTAGCATACTACCATTTCGAGCAAGATTGTATATACAACTGTGAATATCCCAAGCTTCCATTAAGTAATATACAAACTAGTATGATACAGTAATGGCCTCTAGGGCATATACACTAACATAAGGCACCTGCTGTCCCTGGTCCCAAATCCAGTAATGCGGATAAGGAAATCCGCAAAACCTGGGATTTCGATTGCACGAAAGCCAAGTGCATCGTGCTTGTCTCGATGAACAATGAACTTCAGAGGAGGCACGAGGATATGGAACTAGATGCCATATTTCTCCATACAAAGGAACTTTATGGAGAGCAATCTCGTATAGTAAGATACGAGACCTCTAAGAACTTGTTTCGAGCGAGGTTTGATGTCGGATCATCGGTAGGAGAACATGTCCTAAAGATGATTGGCTACATAGAAGAGCTCGCAGAACTTGGGACGACTTTGGATAGTGAGATCTATACAAACCTTATTCTACAGTCCCTTCCTTCCACCTACGCCCAGTTTATTCTGAACTTCAACATTCAAAGAAAAGAAGTTGAACTTCCGGAACTCCTTAACATGTTGAGGAGTGCAGAGGGCACCTTGCAGAAGGCAAGGGAAACACCCGCTATGTTTGTTAGCGGTGCTTCTTCTTCCAGGTCCAAGGCTAGGGCCAAAGGAAGGAAAAAGAAGGCCGCCACCAAAGCTAGAGGAGGTGTAAGTAAGGTGGGAGGGAAGGGAAAGAAAAAGTTTGCGGTACCGGTAGTGGGCCAGGATGAGTGCTTCCATTGTCACAGGAAAGGGCACTGGAAGAAAGATTGCACGGCGTGGAACGCCAAGAACCAGGAACCGAAGTAAGCTGTGGCTTCGACTTCAGGTGTGTTTGTAATTGAGAATTGTCTGTCAATCAACTCTACTTCCTGGGTATTGGATACCGGATCAGGATCTCATATTTGCAATTCATTGCAGGCACTGAGAAACCGTAGAGTGCTGAAGGAAGGTGATATGACCCTGATGGTTGCTAACAGAGCTGGCGTGGGAGCTGTGTCCGTAGGGGATTATCACCTGGGATTGACGAGTGGACACATTTTGGTTTTACATAACTGTTTTTGTGTACCCAGCTTAACGTGTAATATCATATCTGTTTCCTTGTTATCAAATAAAGGTTATGATTTCACGTTTGTAAGTGGTGTTGTTAACATCCACCTTAATCATAGTTTGATTAGGTCTGGTACACTGGAAAACGGTATATATGTGTTAAACCAACTCCAAATTTTCAATGTCCAGAACACACTAAAAAGAAAGTCTCCAGATTTAAATAAAGCTTTCTTATGGTATTGTAGACTGGGTCACATCAATGAGAGAAGGTTGACTAAGTTACATAGAGAAGGATATTTGGACTCGTTCGAATATCAAACTTATGCCACTTGTCAATCTTGTCTCAAAGGAAAGATGACAAAGTCTCCATTTAATGGACATGGAGTAAGAGCGAGCGAGCTCTTAGGACTCATACACAGCGATGTATGTGGTCCAATGTCTACACATGCAAGAGGTGGTTTTTCCTATTTCATTACTTTCACGGATGATTACTCAAGGTACGGATTCATTTATCTGATGAAACATAAATCCGAGGCTTTTGAGAAATTCCAAGAGTTTAAGAATGAAGTAGAAAACCAAACCGGCAAAAGTATCAAAACACTAAGATCTGATCAAGGTGGTGAATACTTGAGTGCCGGGTTCCTAGGTTACCTAAAAGAGAAAGGAATTCTCTCTCAGCTTACTCCTCCATACACTCCACAGCATAACGGTGTATCGGAGAGAAGGAATCGAACCCTATTGGATATGGTACATTCCATGATGAGTAATGCTGAGTTACCGCGATCTTTTTGGGGTTATGCGCTAGATTCAGCGGCATATCTTCTGAACAGGGCTCCTGCCAAGACTGTGCTTACCACCCCATATCAAATGTGGAGTGGGAAGAAACCCCATCTTCAGCATATGAAGATTTGGAGATGTCTAGCTTTTGTTAAAATGTAGAATGTGGACAAGCTCGAGGCACGATCAGTAAAGTGTAAGTTTGTAGGATATCCAAAGAACTCCAAGGGATATTATTTCTATTACGCAGAGGAACAAAAGGTTTTTGTTTCTCGTAATACCCATTTTCTAGAACAGCAGTTTTTAGAAAAGGAAATAAGTGGGAGCGAAATAGAACTGGAAGAAATTCCAGAACCACAAACTAATACTGAAAGTTTGGTAGAACAAGTAGTTCAAGAAGAACAGGACATTCCCGCAACCCTCCGTAGGAGTAGTATGCCGTCTCATCCGCCTGAGAGATACTACGATTTTCTCATAGATGGGGATAGAGAGGATTGCATCATAGATGATGATGAACCTACTAGCTTCCAGCAGGCCATCCAGAGCGGCGACTCGGTACGATGGCTAGATGCAATGCGGACCGAAATGGAGTCCATGTACACCAACAAAGTATGGACTTTGGACTTTGCTCCAGATGGGGTAAAACCCATAGGATGCAAATGGATCTTCAAGAAAAAGATTGGTATAGATGGACAAGTGGAAACCTATAAGGCTAGACTCGTTGCAAAGGGTTTTCGTCAAAGACCTGGTTTGGACTATGACGAAACTTTTTCTCCAGTGGCTATGCTCAAATCCATTCGGGTCCTTCTTGCTATTGCTGCCTTCCATGATTATGAAATCTGGCAGATGGACGTAAAGACGGCTTTTCTGAATGGAAATTTAGAAGAGTGCGTCTATATGGATCAGCCAGAGGGTTTCAATCAGAGTGGGAGCAGCAGGAAAGTATGCAAGTTGCTTAAGTCCATTTATGGACTAAAGCAGGCATCGCGGAGTTGGAACATCTGTTTTGATGAAACAGTCAAAGAATATGACTTTATCAAAAATCCAGATGAACCATGCATATATAGTAAAGTTGTAGCACGAACTGTCGTATTCCTCGTCTTGTACGTGGATGACATTCTATTGATAGGAAATGGCATTCCTATGCTACAATCTGTCAAAGGATTCTTGTCACACAGGTTCTCCATGAAAGACCTGGGTGATGCCTCTTACATTCTGGGGATCTGGATCTATCGTGATAGATCCAAGAGGATGTTGGGACTTTCGCAGTCCAGATATATCGACACTGTACTGAAAAGATTCAGTATGGAAGACTCTAAGCGCGGTAATCTACCGGCATGTCATGGAATCACCCTATCCAAAGAGATGTCTCCCAAGACTGATTTGGAAAGGGAACGCATGTCTATTATACCTTACGCTTCTGCGGTAGGCTCTATAATGTATGCGATGTTGTGCACCAGACCAGATGTAGCTTACGCTCTGAGCGTGGTAAGCCGGTATCAGTCAGACCCAGGGGAGAAGCACTGGATAGCAGTAAAGAACATTCTCAAGTACCTGAGGAGGACTAAGGAGATGTTCTTGGTTTACGGCAGAAAAGAACTCAGGATGGAGGCCTATGCTGATTCCAGCTTCCAGAGTGATAAGGACGATTCCAAGTCCATGTCAGGTTATGTCTTTACCCTCAACGGAGGGGCGGTGTGCTGGAAGAGTTCCAAGCAGGACACCGTTGCTGACTCGGCGATGGAAGCGGAGTATATTGCTGCTTGCGATGCCGCAAAAGAAGCGGTCTGGATGAAGAAGTTCCTAACAGAACTTCAGGTGGTTCCTACCATTGTTGATCCAATACCTCTGTATTGCAACAACAACGGAGCTATAGCTTTAGCGAAGGAACTAAGGTCCCATCAGAAGTCCAGACACATCTTAAGGCGGTATCACCTGATCAGGGAGAACATTGATCGTCGGGAGATCGAGGTTCGAAGAGTTGCTACTGAAGAGAACATTGTTGATCCATTCACAAAGGCCCTACCTCAGATTCAGTTCGAGAGGCTACTCGATATCATCGGTCTTCGATATGCCAGTACATGGCCCTAGTGCAAGTGGGAGATTGTTAGTGTATATGCCCTAGGGGCCATTATTGTATCATACTAGTTTGTATATTACTTAATGGAAGCTTGGGATATTCACATGTATATAACAGTCTTGCTAAACATGGTAGTATGCTACTTGGTTTTTCTATCTTAATATGTGAGTATACATATTGATAGAGCTCTTAGGATCTTGCTTAACTACCAGCGTTGTGATGGCAGTCACACTAGTGGGGGATGGGTAGTCTACAAGCACATCCTTATTCAGGTCCCTAGTCGTTGGATTATCGAGACAGGGCATCGATACTCCGGAGTAGACTAGTGTGTACGCTTCTCATCCCAGTTGGGGAGATGGTCTGTCCCACAGCCGTCAGTATGTCGTACTGGAGATAGTATGCAGGTGCTCGTTAGGTTACGGGTACACCGGACAGGACTCACAGGGAACTGTTGGTTGGTTTTATACCAGTCGTTAGTTAACAGTTCCCAGGTGACATGAGTACAGCAAAGTCCGCAGACTTGACACTGCTACTTCACCTCGAGTTGTCCCACTGTTCTTAGATTGCTACCCTACCACGGCTCAAAGGAGTCGTGCAAACAGGTAGCAGTTGGGTGCAGTCCCGAGCACTTGGAGGCAGTGGCGGTTAGACAGGATTCGTCTCTCCCGGTATTGGGAGTTGATATCGCGCTGTGTCAGAGAGCCATTACGCAAAGTCCCTGGCCAGGGCAAGCGAGATTTGCTGGTAGGTTCCAGTAGTTTCTCAGGGTGTAATGGGCTTCACTCCGACACGACTTATACCGCTATTAGGGGACTGACGCTTGCCGCCCCCTAGGCCCGATATGCGATAGTCTTAGACGAACAGACCGGACTGTACGGAGATTGTCATTGTAGGGTTCCTAGGAACTCTCAAGAGGTCTCACAAGGCATCAACCATGCCAATTTCAAAAATACGGTGCCGAGAAACCCTAGACTAGATCGTTGGCTAGAAGTTTAGGCGATAAAATGAAACTAGTTTACAACTAAACTAAAAGAACGGATATACAACCTTTGCAGATACGGTCCTCCACCTCCATAGTTCCGCAATGAAGTCTCCTCGCTGTCGAAGTCGAACCCCGGGCTCTAGCGTCGGCTTCATCGGAGAATGGACGGGCTAGGTCATCGACGACGATGCCGAAGATGATCTACGTCGAGGCATCGCTAGATCAAGCTCCCACTTCATCAAGTGATGAAACTTGTGAAGAAAACACACTCTACTACTTGGCAAGAGGTAGAGGATGAAGAAATAGGAAGTGGGTTCACTTTAGAATTGGATTTCTCACTCATTTTCATCAATCACCATTGATGAAGAAAGGTTTTCTTCAAGTGAAGAAGAAGAAGAAGATGAAGATAATTATTATGATAAGTTCATTAGAATAATTGAAAAAGAATTATTCTTATCATAACTTGAACCATGGTTAGATGTAGAGAGTTAACTCAAGTTATATGAATGGTTAGGGTTTGAAGAAGAAGACAAAAAGGTTACATGAGTCAAAGTTGCATGAAGCTTCAAGAAGCTTCATGTAAGAAAGCAACCTTTTTATTTTCTTTTCACTTTTTCTTTTAATCCAAATTAAAAGATAAATGAATGAATAAATTAATAAAAACCCTAACCATTTACTTAACCATGGTTTAACTCTTTACACAAACCCTAGCAATCATGTATCATCAAACATAATACAATCAAGTGCACAAAAATATATCACATATACAATGTGCACACCCGAGTGAGAAAATCCATTTAAAGTGAACCGATATTAGTTAATGCAAACTAATATATCAAATATATAATTATGCATTAAATCATTAAATCAACACTTGATTTAATGATCCGGTCATATCGCATATAACCGACTAATATAAACAGTAACAACTTATCGAATCAACACTTGATCCGATATCCCGGCTATATCGCATATAACCGATTAATGTCACAAATCGCGAGAATCGAATACAGTATCACATACTGGTATCATTCTCGGTCCCGCACATATCTCATACGTGCTCCTATTTCGTTTCGCTTGAGTCAGGAAACCTCTGTGTAGGACTCTAAAGACTCGTCAATACGCCGGCAGCAGATGATGATCATATCAATCACCCACAAGCCGCAAGCGGTCTGCTAAACGTAACGGCCACCTGGGTATTGAGCGATCAGAAGATCGACGAGCAAGCCCGCTCACACTCCAGTGAATCCAACCAGTAACACTACCGTACAGTCCGGTCTCGTCGTCTGATATGTCGCATATCTTGCCTAGGGGTGGTAAACGTCAGACCCCAATAGCTCGATAAGTCGTGTCGATATGAGGTCTATAACAGTTCAAGAAACTACTGCTAATACTTACCAGTAAATCTCAGCAACCCTGGCCAGGGATTTCCGGTTATAGCCAATCGAACACAGCGCAACATCAACTCCCTATACCGGGAGAGACGAATCCCCTCCTATCGCTCATTGCCTCCATGTGACTCGGGACTGTACCCAAAAACCACCGTTTTGCACGCCCTCTTGGACGTGGTAAGATGGAAATCAAAGCACAGTGGGAACCACACAAGACTCTATGACGATCTTGGGTCAACAGACTACTCTGTACCAGTGTCACCAGAGAACTGCCATCTGACGTAAGGTATAATACTATCTGGGAGTTCTCGGCGAGTCCGTCCAGTGTACCCAGTCTCTACTGAGCACCCGTATATCATCTCTGATGTCAAACAACAATGGATATGGGATCATCCATCGCCCATCTGTATGGGTCGAGAAGGTATACGCTAGTCTACTCTGGTATATCGATGCCCCGTCTCGATACACCCACGACTAGGGACCTTGAAGGATGTACTTATGGACTACCATGTCCCCACTAGTATGATCCGCATCATAGTCTAGGTAGTCAAGTACACATCCTAAGGGCTTTACCAACATGTAATAGAAAGACAATCTGTGTACACGTTAAGGTAAAGAGCAACCAGATAGCATACTATCATGTCGAGCAAGAAAGTCCTCCCTATATATATCCCAGCATCCACTACAATATACATCCTATGTATAGCAATGGCCTCTAGGGCATACATATAACTAACAGTCACATCAGACTCAGTAGGAGTTCGGATGGGTTTCCTCATCGGCCTTCTTATCGACATCTACCTGGGGACCGTTACGTACAGCTAGTGCCGCTTGCGGTCTGTGGTTAAACCCACTGCCAGTGTCGTAGTCGAGTCTCTAGAGTCCCACACAGAGAGTTTCCCTACTTCAGGCGAAACGATATAGAGGTCGTATGGTTTTACGATAAGGGTTCGGACGCATACGTGTGTTTACGCACGTACGACATCCGGACAGTTTTTACTAGCCGGCTTTGGTTTAAGCAAGTTTCTAGTATCCGGTTATTGGATTTATACAGTCTAAAGTTTTTTCGTGTTTTCATGGATAGGAGGGGCATTCTCGTAATTACGCGATAAGCTTCTAGAAGATGGTGACTTGGGGGTTAAGGTGGCATATGCATTAAATGAGATTAGTGAGTCATTTGAGTGATTCATCTATGTCATTAATGCATCATAAATGCTTAATGACTCATGGAGATGAATCACCCTCTTGTATTTATGAAGCATGATTATTAATCCTTTATTTTCTTTTATTGGATAAATGATAATGCTTGATATATATTATGATAGCTCATTATCTCATCTCATTCTCTTGCTCACTTTCTCTCTCCTCAAGCTCTCTCTCTTCAAACCCTAATCCTCCCCTCTCATGTGTTGAGACCAAGGATTAGAATAGACTGCTTAATCCTTAACCATACTCTATATCACCTAGGTTACTTAGATTAACGATTTAAGAAACCTAGTTACCTCAAGTTAGAGGTGAAGCTTATAGTAAAGCTCTCGGGTGGATCTTCTACTACATAGAGAAGGCCGGAGAGGACATGGAGAACGTAAAGATGAAGGACTCGGTTCTATAGGTATAATCACTTATCATAGTAGTTAATTCTTCTATGGTTTCTTGTTAGTTATTGTTTAAGCAAAGATTCTCGGTTAGTCGATGTTTACGCATAAAACAAGATCGTTTTTCATTATTCCGCCTCCCCGCAAGTCATGGGGTGTTGTACATCGACTTACAATTTCTTTGTGTAATTTCGGGTTAATTTATGAATATAAATCTGATGGAGACGACATTTTGGAGGGACACCTTCTCCAAATCTCTTCGTTGCTATTGATAGAATCCTTAGGGTTTGGGAGAAGAAAAGTAAGAAGGAAAAAGGCAAAGGAAGGAGAAGAGAATTCGAATTAGAAGAAAAAGAGTTATATAGGTGTCTGGTCCCCCGGGTTGATTTATAAAAATCAGAGGATGAAAATATAATGCCCATAAAGCAACAAGGTCACATGAGAAAAATCATGTGAATTGGGGCCCACACAACTTCCTGAGGCGGCCAAACCTCTTCTTAGGGCTGCTATTTAGTGGCCGACAGGCTTGGGTCTTGGTCAGTGGGTCCCACTTGGTCCCGTTAAGCCAAACATATACTATATTTGTCATATATAGTTTTGGGGTTTGTGTGGCACGCACGTGAAGTTACAGATCTAAAAAGAAATCAAAAACAAAAATAAATAAGAAATTGCAAAGACTAGGAATCGAACTCATACCCCATGAGATGACGATGCAAATGGGTAACCAATAAGTACTATGGTAAAGGTTATACATAAATTACAAGAATATTCATATATACCTACTTGATTCAAAGAAAAGATTTTATTACAGAAAGAAAATTTAAAAAAGAAAGTACATGGAATTTGCAGTTGTTACAAACATACAAATACCTATACATATACATACAAATACATATACATACGTGTGTGTCCGCGCGCGCACAAACACTAACACTAGATACTTTTATTTGTAAATAGAGTATACAAATGCAGTTAAATAAAAATTAATAATATATAACTTACCAATGCTATTAGTACGTCCTTGTCTTCGCTTCTCTTCTCATGCACACCGCCTGTGCCGCTTAGAAATTCAGAAGCCCTCATTCTTTTCGAGGACATAAAACCGGATGAATGTTTCGACGCATCTACGTCCTCCTTCGCCAAAAAAGTCGACATTTTCCTCTTCATTGCCTTATCCAATCCCGACTCCCTCAAGGAGCTCTCGAATTCCCACCCACATAGGGCTGGTTTGTCGATGTAGGTGTATTTTGGTATCCTTAAATTTGTCAGGGTATAACACCATAGCTGCAAACAAACATACATCACATTCACAAGATTAATATTAAATAATCAAAACACATGTACCAACAATATATAATATGAAATATGTAATTTATACTTTGCATACAAATACAGGGCACAAGTTATTCACCGAAGCGACGAGACCTTGAACGTTTTTCAAGTTTCAGTAGCGGGACATGCTGTCAATCTGGGAAGGTTTTTGGTGACAACACCTGGAGATATCAAAAGTGAGAATGCTGACATGAGTAACGAGAAATCCTGTGAAAAACACGATCGCCTGCCAGTGGAAGGCTTTCTGCGTTCAGTCAATCTACACAGAGTGAATCGGTCCCTATGTATTATTCTCAATAATAGTTTGCAAATGCTTACAGCGAGAAGGATCTGACACTCAGGCAACTGTGCAGCGTCCGACTTCGAAGAAAGCTTATTCGTGACACCCTCCATTATCATGTCGTGCACTGCTTGAGCCCAGTTCACATTCGGCACTACGGATAGCTCGACATAAGGAAAAACATCTCTATGGACGGTAGGGGATGTGGCAGGCATCCAAAATCAGGAAAGCTAATAAAGAATTTGCAACACCACAAAATCATCCATCACACTTGGAGATTTGTTCTTCACAGTCCCCTCCAAAGCAGTCTCCAAAAACTTTATCAAAGTTCGGGTTTTGCATTGCTTCTCTCCTTCGGCACTTTCACCTTTCTCCATTTTAAAATACTTCATTCGAGGCGAGGTGATGCCACGGTTAGGCAGGACAAGTTCACCCGAATTGGGCAAGCCGGTGTGCTGGCTAACTCAATCTACGATGAATTTATGAGAGGCACTTCCGAAAGAGAACTCCTCGATATCTCGATCATAGAAAGAGATAAGCCTACACATGATATTCTTATCTTGAGCTAAAGTTGGCATCTGCAGATAATGGCGAAACAGAGTTTTATTTAGCCTCCGTATGTGCTGTGTGTGAATGTATGGTTTTAAGCTGTCCATGAAGCTATTATAGCGAACGACGTCGACATACGTCTAAATAGCGGGCGTATCTTTATGCTTTCTCTTTCTTTTGCTGAAAAACAAAGTTTAACATTAAACCATATCTACCTGTTATTTAAACTGAAAATTTCAGGTAACTGCTTGATATTACATGCAGCTGTTTAAATGTTACAGGAAACTGCTTAGATGTTACCGGCAACTTTTGTAGATTTTACAGGCAACTGGTTAGATGTTACAGACAACTGCTCATTTCTATGCATCATGCATCACTGTAATATCAAATCATTTGCATGTCTTAGCAATAAGTAGCTTGATCATGATGAGAATTTAATTAAAAAACAGACAGGGCAACTGTTTAGATGTTACAGACCCAAAAATCGACCAACGACGATATTGACAATTTTTAAGAAAATAACCAACTTCAAAATGCAATACAAGATCAACAAGAAGGGTCTCAATTATACATTTTTTCTTCGTCGGCCGCCGTCGATTTAGCCGACGTTTTCCCCAAATCTGGAGCCACTGATTTCGGCGCTGACGGACTGACCGCCTTTTCCTTATATTTACGACCCATTGAACACAATTTGATGGTGATGAAATACTTCTCGTGACGGAGATCGATGGGGCGGCTCTAGATGGACGAGGAGAAGGCGGCGAAGGGACGAGGGAGAGGATAATCGAAGACGATCGAAGCGACGACGATGTTAGGATTAAGGTTTTCGATGAGAGGGGAGAGTTAGGACGGCGAGTCATGACGATGACTTGAGGAGGCAAGGTGGGACTTTCGAGACGACGATGAAAGTCAACGATGATGGCGATAGCAACGACCATGATGGCGATGGCGACGATGAGGAGATTTCTGAGAGCGAAAGAGAGAGAAAAACGAAGAGAAATTTGAACGAGAAGATTTGAGGAGGGGTATTTTTGTCACTCCACAAAATTAAATCAAGGCAGGCTACTTTCTAATGGGACAAGGGGGTTTTTGACAAAGATTTGAAATAGTAAGCCCTTACTCCTATTCGAAGATACCAAAGACTTGAAAACTTGTTTGGGCCCGGCCGGTTGCTTTTCAACAATTTACCCATAAATAAAAGGGTCATGCAGCCCTCGTTTCAAGTTGTCCGGGCCTTACCAAATCGGGATGGATTACGTGAGCAGTGTCATGGCTGTGCTCAACCCCACCTCAGCCCCAATTATCATTTAAAAGTTGCGTCTTTCTTTCTTTCTTTTACTAATAATGTTATTTATTTACTTAATACAGAACCTAAATCATTTACATGAACACCCAATATAACAAATGAAGCCATTGTAATATTCTCTTTAATGCTTTAAATTTGAATCCCAAGAAAAAGAAGAAGAACAAATATTTGCATCTTGTCTGTGATAACCTCTTCACTCATCATTGAACTCTACAACTCACATTACTTTCAAACATCCAATATATATCTATTATGATTAATAAAAATACATATAAAAAAAGGAATTCTCATAACAACCTGCTAAAGTTTTAGAGCCTCCCTAAAACCGATTCCGAAATTATTCTGTCCTTTTTTGCCAAAACCCGCATTACCTTTTTGCATCATGGCAACAAATTCGTTATAATCGATTCGTCCATCCTGCAAAAAACAAATTATAAATAAGATCACCCCCTAGGAAAAATTACAAAATTTCAATATTTGAAAATGTGGGGAAAAACCGGAAAAAATGCATTACATTGTCTTGATCAACTTCTTTGATCATTTCTTCAAGCCGGGCATCTTCAATACCGAACTCCTCGCAAGCTTGTTGTAGCTCATCTTGAGTGATGTAGCCGCTACCGTCTTTATCAAAATATGAGAATGCAGCAAATAGATGATCCTCTCTTTCTACTTTGTTTAAATGTAAAGTTGCGGCGATGAACTCGCCATAATCTATGGTACCACTATTATCAACGTCGGCCTATAATTTCCATTCAACAAAAAAAAAAAGATGTAAGAAGAGAGAATGATGAAAATTGAACTTTAAGGGGGAAAAGGATGCTATTATTTGATCATAGTTATCATTATGGGCCTATGGTTTCCATTTCCCTTTCATTAAAATGGTAGTATCTCTATTGACACATTTATAGTTACTAACGATTCAAATATCAGAACGAAGAAAAGAGCAACACTGCAGATCAGAAAAGCATGCCATATAGAATCGTGAAGTCATTTAGTAGAGAAAATCGCAGAATCTTCAAAATCAAAAGGTAAGACATTGAATTTTTTTAAATTAATTTTCATTGACTGAGTGTAGCATACCCGGTGTTTTCTATTTCTTGATTTTTAAATGATAGGCCTAAACTTCTGCAAGTAGGGTTTGAATCTCATACCTTTTTGCTCACAGAAACAAGCTTCACCACAACTATGATAATGTGTTAATTTTTATTTAGGGTCATTTATATACACCAAATCTTCCTTATTTCTAGATATACTAAATCTTAGTATTTCTATAAAGAGCCCCAAATTTCGAAAGTTTTTACTTTTAAGTCCCCCTAATTAATTTTCCATGCACCAAAATTAACCGTTAATGGGTCATTTTACCAGTTTATCCTTCTATAACATTTTAAATCAGCACTAATACACAAGGGAGCAGAAAATGCTCATGAATTGGTTGAAAGCTTGGCGCAGAAAAGTAGCACTAAAAAAGAGACTCCTTTCACTAACATGAGAAAGATACATGTTCGGCCTTAAACCCAATATAGACTATATCGATGGCCCGGCCCAAAAGGCCCAAGTCCAAACTGGATCCATCGACTGCTCTAGACGCAGAACGGATATGAGACGCAACCCCATCATGATAAAGAAAGCTTAAATATGGAATGACAAAATGTGAAAATTAAAATCTTGAATGATACTTACGGCTTTCATAAGGGCATAAATTTCAGACTCCTTAAGTTTGGCACCCACTTTTTCCAATCCAACCTTGAGTTCTTCAAATGTGATCTGTCCACTATTATCCGCATCGATCATCTTGAACATTTGCTTGAGTCCAGCAATTTCGTCCTCAGAAAGGTTCTCAGCAATGACCTATACAAAGTATTATGAAAATTAAACGAGGAATGAAACTTCGGAAAATAAAATAACCAATAAATAATGTTGATTATCAAAAGGTTTTTTTTTTTTTTTGAGAATCGCCATCCTAATTATAGTCCTAATAGTAGGGTTTCGAGTTTCGACAAATGCAATTACAAAAAAGAACGGTCAAACTTTATATAGGACATGGCTCAAGGTATAAACAAAATAAGAGCAAAATCGTGTATCAGCCTAGGTTTTAGACCCTCAACATGACCAGAGTCGATCATACTGTCAAAAACGAAATTTCCTCATTTGCTATTACATTTTTATACACAATCGCACGAGTGGCGCACACAAACAGACATCTACATGGAGACTAATGCACGTGCATGTGTGCAATCAGACATACACACACATACACACACGAAAGTTCCAAACTGAAGCATCAATGTTTCTCTCAACCAAGTAGATGCATGCATTCAACGATATAGATCCTTTTCTATGCTCTATAAATATTTTTAACCATGAAGTCTTTATGAGCCGATTTCATTGGGGTTCAAATTCAATTGTTTTAATCTAGAAATACTTACTCTAAGTGCCATCTTTTTTATCTTGTTCATTGCGGAAAATTGCTTCAAGCGAGATAAAACTGCAGAATCCAAAGGCTTATCAGGTGCCACGCCGCCAACTTGAACCCAGGGATGGCCTGTAAGGGGGGAAAAATTCAAATAACCGGTCAAATCCAATTATATTTCTATTGTCTCTAATTTCACCTCCAAGATAAATATTGGAATTTTAATTTAAGTGATATATAGAACTCACATAGAACCTCATGGCCAGTCAACCGCTTCTTAGGGTCTCTAACGAGCATTTTCCTTACAAGATCTTTCGCGCCAGATGAGATACTAGGCCACGGATCTGACTCGAAGTCAAGCTTGCCCTTCAAAACTTCTTCAAATATACCGTGCTCATTTTCTACGATTGACATAAAATCAAGATCATGACGGTGAACTGAAATTTCATACAAAACTTAATTACCAAACATAAGAAGAATTATATGATACCTGCCCAAAATGGAGGAACGCCACTAAGAAGGATGTAAATGATAACTCCGGCACTCCACACGTCTGCCTCGGGACCGTAACGCTTTTTTAAGACTTCGGGTGCAACATAGTAAGGGCTCCCGACGACATCGCTAAAAATTTCTCCTGAAATAAAAGCACCGGTTTAATTTAACTTATCATGTTGCTAACCAAACATGCGAAATAGAATTTTTCTCTTTCTCCCATATAAATTGTTACATATGCAATAATATAAATTTGCCAAAAATGAAACGAATTTACTACATTATTTAATTAAGTTTCATTATCTACATTTTAATGAAACAAGATTGGAAAAAAAACCCATCCTTTTTAAATTAAAAAATGATGTGAATTTGACATTACTAAATTTATTCTATTATACACATCATATCAAGTTATCAATTTTGAATCTTTGGTGCCTAACCTTTTCAAACATAAACCAAATTTAGTGCTGGCCTTCTTCTGATTTCTAAATGAATCCCTTGAAACAAAATATATATTGTCGGCCTGTAGCTTAGATTAATTGGTCAAATTGAGGAAGATGATTATACCTAACTTTAAAAATTTCATTGACTGATGAATATAATCAAATTGCAATACTTGAATTGTTTTATTTTTTTACCAATGTATGAAATTTGACCATGTCAGAGATCTAATTGCATCAAGAATAACTACACAAAATAGAACACAAACATTTCAACTGAAAATACATAAATTTGAATCAACATGCACACACAAAAAAACTATCAACTAATTAATTAATTAGCCAAGCTCGAGGATTATTATACAAAATACAAGGAAATATAATTATACCTGGCTTAAAGAAAATCGACAACCCGAAATCGATAGTCTTAAGCGCGGCCTCCTCCGTCTGATTCACAAACAAGAAATTCTCGGGCTTAAGATCCCGATGCATCACCCCTAAAGAATGGCAAGCCTCGACAACCCCAACAATGACCCTGGTGAGCTCCGCGGCTTTCCTCTCGGTGTAATGCCCCTTCTTCACAATCCTATCAAATAACTCCCCGCCCCCGCACAAGTCCATCACAACATGGACCGCGACGGCATCCTCGTAAGCCCCTTTGATCGAAATCACATTCGGATTCCCTGACAAGTGATGCATGATCTGAATCTCCCTCCTCACATCCTCGACATCATCCTCTGACGTCAGCTTCCTCTTCATGATCGACTTGCATGCGAATTCTTTGCCGGTCGATTTCTCGGTACACAGATAAGTCGTGCCGAACTGCCCGGCTCCGAGTTTTTTCCCTACGCTGTAGAGATCTTTTAGGTTCTCAGTTCCATGTTTGAGGACCAAATCCTTGTGCTTGCCTCCACTTGGGACCCTGTTGACTTGCAATGGTTTCCGGGAGGCCTTGACGGGTCTCGGGTCCGATTCGGGGATCTTGACGGGTTCCGGGGGCTTGTTTTCGGGCGAGGGTTTGGTGTCATTGGGAAGGGATTCATCCTTGACAGGTGAGGGTTCAACCTCTTGAGGGGATTGGGCTCTCCATAGGGTGGCTGAAACCGATTGAAAGAAGCCGTTTTTCGCCATGTTTGGACCGACACAAGTGTTGCCCATTTCTTTTATTTTGAAGGAAACAAGAAAAAAAAAATTTGAAAATTTTTGGTTGTTAAACTCTTGTTGTGATGTGCTCCTTAGATGCTAGCATTAGAATCAAGATTGGAACTCGGCACTAGAGATTGGAAGTTTGGTGTGAAATTTTACGGATATGGGTAGGAAATTCGAAGCCCATAGACATGCATGATGATTTTTGCTTGCGTACAGAGAAGTAGATTGATTTCCTCAAGAAACAAAAGAAAAGAAGTAGAGTAAAGGAAAATCTAGTGCTTGCTTTGAAGAACTAATCTATCTAATAAAATTTTAAGAAAAAACCCCTAATTATATTGCAATATAGAAGAAAAAATTGCATCTAATCTAGTTTAGAGAAAGATGGAGGGAGAGGAGGAAGAGGAATACATAACCGTCAGTCTGAGGCAACAGGTATAGGTCAAAGAGACGCGTTTGGGAGGATTTTGTCATAAAACTTTGGCCAGCGTAGGAAATTATGTTTTCTCTTCTTCTCTTTTCATCAAGAAAATGAAAATTCTATCTGTTTTAATTTTATAAGATTGATATAGATTATTTAAATGTTTTATATCCATCTTATCTAAATATTTGGCAATACTGTATAGAGGATAACGGGGCTATGAATGTTCACAGCCACGCTGACACCAAAAGGAGGGAAAACCGGAGATGGTGCGTCGCTGGGCTTAAGTTGGGATGGTACCCACCGGAGGCTGTGAGACATGTTCACAGCCCCATTTCCCCCTATTATATAGTCATTTATGGAAAGAAAAAATTCCCTCTTATTTTCAACTTATTGGGATTTTTTTTCCAGAAAAGCAATTAGTTTTAGCCTCATTGCGATAAATGGTTAAATTTTACAGTAGTTAACTGCTGATAATTGGAAGCTGTAAATATTTAGTACTTTTTATGAGGGATATGAATGGCAATATCATCTTATTTGTTGGGGAGAAACCAGACATTAATTAAATAGTGTGAATTTTAAAAGCATCATCAAACTTCGAGGATTTTTAATACCATCATTAAATTTTTAAAAATACAATGGCCCTCCTGACATGTTGTTTGCAAATACAGGTATCGTTAACTCGTTGAATGCACGAATATACTGATAGCCTCAAATTGGCCTTGTACATGGATAAAATAGCTCCAAAGTGAACTGAATTTAGTATATTATTTTTAAGAAATTTCCCTTACATTTTTTCTAATTTATAAAAATTACCCTTTAAGAGGTTCAAGGCATTTTTAGAATTTAATGGTATGTTATCTCAAAAATCCCAACATAAAGCTTTCAACCCAAATTTTTAGTACCGGCCATATGAATCCTTCTTTTTCACTCTACTATGTTAAAAGTCATTTTCTCTGTTCAATTTACAATTAACAAATTGTTCTTAATAGACTATATCGAAATTCGTTTAGATTTACGCCCCTATCTGTGCATGCACCAATAGCTACAACGGTGGTTTATAAAATTTATAAAATTTATAAATTTTACTTGTGGGTCTAAACCAGTGGAGGTTCCCAAGTGCGTATAAAAAGGATGAGAAATTGATGGTGCTGTTGACTTGGCTTGGCTCTTAGGAATGAGACAAAATTAATTTTTATTTAATTTAAGAATCTAAGGGTAAGTTTTAAAGCGCTTAGTTGGACATGGATCACATACGCCAATCTCGCCGGCATGCCGGCTCACATCATCATCATCATCACCATCATCATCATTTACTATTATTCTTTTATAACAACAATTTTTGGATAGACATTATTGCCATAATTACAGGAGTATAATACAACTAAAGAAGTGATGAGGAAGCTTCATGACGATTTTTGACATGGTATAAAGCTTGGTTGTATTTTATATGTGAACTTGTTAATCCCATTTGGCCTCCTTGTGGGACTATGTCAAAGTTATTGGAGTGTCCATACTTTGATTGGAACAAATCCATCATATTAATCTTTGCCTTGCAAAAATATATAGATGCCCTTTTGTAATGCCCTTTTGTAAATCCATGCACCGAAAAAGCTTGTAATTTGCGCGACTTATTTTAGCTTTAATCAGATAGATAGATAGTTGTAAAAATAACGGGTTCTTACACCATTTCAGGCCTTTAGATCTATTAGCAAACGGTATGGAATTCATAATTTTTTTTATATGATCAGGCATAGACTATGAAAATCAACATATGCTGTACAAATCAAAATTAAGAGTTGTAAAGTTGACTTTTTCGCCGTAGCTGCAGGAAACTTCCTCCAATGGCAATTCCATCCTATTTAAAGTAATAGGACAATTGTTGTAAATTTTTTTCTTTTCCTTTTCTTGCCTTTTGTGATGTCTTTGCTGGTTGAATTTCACAAATATATATTGAAATTTCAGCATTTCTCAGATAAATGCCATAAACTTTCATACAAGTAAATACTCAATACTTGAGGAATGCCAGAGCAAGCCTTGAAATCTTGTCTTTTTCAATTTAATACTTGTTGACGGAATGTATTTCATATTCTGAGCGTCCTTTTATGATCCGATACCTAGGAATTTTTCATATTAAATAGCTCTTTATGTCACACTTTTGTGACATAAATTCTAACATTGTTTTATGTCACGCTTTTGTGAAATCTTTTCATACATATATCTCTTGGTCATTTTACCAGAAACAATATTGGGTTTTAAGGGTTTGATAATTTCAATCACCAATCAACTTCGAATACTCTTTGCCTCGTTCAACATCAATAATATATATAACTATATATTTATACAAACAACCCAATGAGCAATAGCTCAGTTGATATGGACACTCTCTCTATTGGGGGAGAATGCGGGGTTCGAACCCCAGAAACCTCAAGAGGAAAAGTGACCCCAAATTAACGTTTTCGGGGCAAATTCGTGTGTTTCCTGGATGCACGCGTGTGTTGTGTGTGTGGATGTGTTGTGTGCGTGTGTGTATAGGTTAGAGCTTACGGGCCAGTGCGAAACACAACACACATGATGCAGCAACTCTGAAGGAATATCTTATACTTCTGATTTCATGCATATATATAAATAAATAAGAACTCTTCAAGAACAAGAATAATATTGTCATTTTCTTAATCCTAATGAAAACAAAAACATGATGAGGACGTGGGGCAAAATCATGCACCAAACTTCTTTATGTTGCAATTGAAAATTATGTGTTGTGTGTGAGGATGTGTCGTGTGCGTGGGTCTGTATAGGTTAGGGCTTATGGACCAGTGCCAAACACAACAAACGATGCAACAACTCTGAAGGAATATCTTATACTTCTGATTTCATGCATATATATATAAGTAAATAAGAACACTTCAAGAACAAGAACATTAATATTTGTCATTTTTTTATAATCCTAATGACAACAGAAACATGATGAGGACGTGGGGGAAAATCATGCACCAAACTTCTTTATGTTGCAATTGAAAATTATGTGTTGTGTGTGGGGATTTGTCGTGTGCGTGGATGTGTATAGGTTAGGGCTTACGAGCCAGTGTCAAACACAACAAACACGATGCAGCAACTCTGAAGGAATATCATATACTTCTGACTCCATGCATATATATAAATAAAAAAGAACTCTCCGAGGTCAAAAATTACACCGTAACATTTCAGAAAATAAAATATTATTTTTGGAATTTAAATAAATAAAATAATAAATTTCATGAATATTATAAAGATATGGAAATTGGTTTTGATGAAGTAGTATGATTATATATATATATATATATATATATATATATATATATATAGTTTGGAAATAATTGAAAAATTAATATGAATTATTGATTTTGAAAGAATTTATGCGATTTGGACATTTTATAAATTGTTATACAATTATTTATATACAAGTTAATACTAAACTCGATTAATACTTCACTAATTATGCATTAATCTTATTTATATATTATGACATGCAGCATGTCATGTTGCAACCTTGTTACATTTTTATTGAACCATGGCTTTAATTCTTTAGTTGATTTGTTTTGGCTTTGGTTTTATTTAGGAAAGGGAAAAAGGAGAATGGAAAAAGGAAAATGGAGATATTAAAGTGAGTGAGACATGAAAGACAAGAGGGTATGGGCAAGTGAGAGAGAGTGAGGGAGAGAGGGGGATATTTTTTAGCATGGCACCTTATCCTTCCTCAGTGCATTCCTCTTCTTCATCTTCTTTATCTCCTTCTCCTCATCTCTCCACCTCCTTTTCCATCATGCACCGCCCCTAAATACACACTAAAATACCATGCTCACTTTACAAAAATCACTCCAAACATCACTACAAACCCCATGGGTAAATCAAGTTGGGACTTTGAGGCACTTGGGCAACCCTAGAAGTTTCTTGAGTTACCACGTGAGGTATAATTTTACACTTTTAGTTAAGTTATTAGTATTTAGTATACCCTACTGTAGTTTAGACCTAAACTAGTGCATGTTTGTGATGTTAGAAATTTCCAAGATGAGCTTTATGGTATATTATGAATTGTGAAAGCGTAATTAAGATTTAGTTAGTGTTTAAAAGACCTTAATCATGATAATTCTGGCCAAGACCAGATACTAGAACCCAATACACGAACTTAAAATTTTCCAATATCGGTTTTGTGGAGTTTTTGAGGATCAAATGAATTCTGGAGCAACTTGGGGTCTTTATAATAAAAAAACAACTATATTGACCTAATTAGACCACCAGAAGACCACCTCAGAAGAACGAGACCAAAATTCCAAAATTAGGCCGACGATACCGGTTACTGTAGCACCTTCCGACGGGTCAATTTTGGAATTTGATGTTGGGGTTTGGCCTGTAGCTCACACTCTTTATAATTTAGCCACTGTATTGTTTATTCTGTCCCAAACTACCTGTGCAAAAATCTGGGAGCATTTTGAGTTGGTTTTGACAATATTTTCCGATATTTGAATCTTGGATTTTTTGATTTCTTGATATGACTTGGTCGTTCGATGTTCGCACGTTGACGTCAGATAGTATTTTGTTATTTTAGCGCGCATAGACCATAGATTCGAACATGTGTGCGCTTCGCGTGTCGTATCGGTTTTCGAATATGATTTTGATGCGATACGGTATGTTTTGATTTGTAGGTACAAGCGCGTGGATTTTCGGAACGACGAAGGAGGGCAAGGCATCTGTCGGGATCGACTAGAGCGTGGCGTTGCAGGTGAATAGATGTATATTTACGGGGGAAGTCGGATGGATGGCGTATAGCACCCCCGCAACCGTAGAATAGGATATTTATATTATATATATGTTAATGCGAGATGGATACTTAGTAAGTAGGGTCCTATGAGACAATATGTTAGATTAAGAATACGCGTAGGAAGGTATACCCTTAGTCTTATTTCCTTAATCATGGGTCGTTTGTTTATTTTTGTTGCGCGCGCGCGCACACACACTTGGTATGATATGGATTTGTATGCGCGCGCGCGCGCACATATGCATGTAAAATGAGAATATGATATGTTATATGGATATGAGTTGATACGATTGATTGGTATGTCAAAAACTATCTATTAACCGCAATCAAGAACGGCGTCGCTTGGTAGCTAGCCGGTGAGTACGGGTCGGTCCACAAGGATTTTGTGAATTTCCTAGTCGCTCAAACGAGTTAATTCCGATGGGTGTTCGGATTGATTATTAAATCTAAAAAACTAAATCTATCTATACTAAGATTATCTAGATCTAAATCTTGCTAGGTTTAGATTTAGGAATGGTTTGGAAATGTAAATAAATCTCAACGCTTTCTATACCCAATTAGGATCTAAGAGGAGTTATGGTAATTATTAATAAAGAGGATTAGATCCATTCGGGAAGGTGTTCCTTCCTCTAGTTTCTTGTCCTTCCTTTATCAATCCTTACCCTAACCTCTACGGAAAACACGCGCAACCGGGCCTTTATACTACGGTATCACCGCTACCTCGATGGATAGGGTGTCGTAGGGAGCGGTATGTGCATGTATGCATGGAGTCCTATTAAAATATATAACGGGCAAGAAAGGGATGAGAGATCTCATCTCTCAAAAGCCTTCCCCAAAGCTAACCCTAACAAGCGAGGAGACTACTCGCTCATTATGGAATTTAAAAACATTTATCTAGGACAGAGAATGAAAAATTACCTAGGGCAAGAATTGAAATTACCTACTTACTTTACAGATGGCTCTCTCCAAACATCTACGCAGGGTTGTCAGATCTGAATAGATGATATGAAAAGAGGTATCGATGCTCTCCAAAAGAATTCTAAATTTTATTCATAAAAAGAGGCATAGGGAGGCATAGCCTAGAAAAGGTTTTTAAGGTTCTATTTATAGATTCATAGAAACCCTAAGTTACAATTGATTCGCTCATCTGCTTTTACAAAAATGCCCTCTAAGAAAAGACCTAGTCAAAGATCCGCGCCGCCACTGGAATTTTGGTAAAAAAATATTCAGCTACGGGCTCTTTATGGCCGCGGAACCGCGGCCGCGGTAGGGGTTGGGCCGCGTTCCGCGGCCCAACATTGGTCTTGAAGTATGAAACTTTTTGTGATTCTTGTGGGCTTTTTGGGCTTCCTTATTCTTTGGTTCTTTTATTAAAATGACTTCTACGTTGATTCCAGATCTCCAGTGAACAATTGCAGTGGACTTTTAACCGTTCGCTTTGTAATCTTGGACCTTGCGCTGTTTTGTACTGATCTTTTGTGTAGGCTTGATTACGATCCTTCTATTTGTTGGTCAAAGTCCCTCTTTTGTATCGTCTTTTGTCTTTTTCACTGTTTTTGCTCCAAGAACCTGTAACCTGTAATATGTAGCAGACATGCGTCAAAAGCACGTGTTTATTTATAAAACGAATAAGAACAGGGAATATAATAATGCAATATTATGGTATGAACAAATACCCCCAAACTTATTTTTTGCTCGTCTTCGAGCAAACTTATTTTTTTTATTCTCTACAAAAACCTAACCGCACTTTCGCAGGGAAACGCGATTGCACTGAGCTCGTGCAACAAGTCATTAAACCTCTAGGTGTCCCTAGTAGGAGGAGTGTTGTCTCCTGAGCGTTTTCAGCGGATACTACCCACAAAATCCTATCAATTCGGCTTCTCGACTTTAATTCTCCACCTAGGTTTTCTAACAAGGAATTCTATTATCGTCGACTTGTAAATTATCCACCCATATTCTTCACACTTCCTCACCATTTAACTTAAGATTATATACGTTCTATAGACTTACTTAGCTTTCGGCATTTCTTAAGTTTTCCTTTTAGGGTTCCATCTCCACTTAGGAATTTTTATCAACTCTTACTAAAGATACAAGTTCTATTCTTCAATACTTTGCCCAAAAAGTGAACTCAAAATTTGCCTATTTCTAAATAAACTACAAAGACATATACTTTCTACCGTTAAACTTTAAGGAAGGTTATTTTTAGGGTTTTTAATTTACTAAGTCTAAGATCTAGTTGTTCCTAACCAGTTAACCTATTTGTCAAACTCAAGTCAAATATGGCCAAAATTGAATACATTAATTTTTATAATTTTTGAAAATTTTCAATTTTTATGGGTTTTCAAATAAATATGCAAATGCAAAAGTATACATATGAATGCGAAGGAAGAAGACGTACCGAGCATACCCCCAAACTTAAACTTGACAGTGTCATCACTGTCAAGTTGCACCAAGAGGGTCAAAATTGTCGGCACTCCCCTGTTTATTTATTTGTAAAAAAAAAAATTATTTTTTTATTTTTATTGTTAAAAGAAAAACAAAAATATATACAACAAGGTTCCCCCCAAACTTAAGCTTGGCCTTACATAAGCCAAAAGTTAGCACCAACCATTCAAAAATCTTATCGAGGTAATGGTCGAGTTCGTGAAAAAATGGAGTGGAAAGAAAGGAAATGAGAAGCACGCGAGACCGTGTGGGAAGAAAGGTAGAATATGGTCTCGGTGGAGTAGAAGAATGGCGGAAAAAATAAAGAAGTGTAGTACGATCTTGAGGGTGTAAATCGAGTGAATAAATTAGCGCAATTTGTGATGACCGATGTGTTAAAAGTGATTATGCTAATCTATCAACCCTTCGAGAAATGGGGTCAAATCCCTCAAGATTCGCAAACAAACATGGGTCCGTCGAACTTGGTATTGGAGATGAAA
Source organism: Agapanthus africanus (assembly GCA_030015575.1). Classification (NCBI taxonomy): domain Eukaryota; kingdom Viridiplantae; phylum Streptophyta; class Magnoliopsida; order Asparagales; family Amaryllidaceae; genus Agapanthus; species Agapanthus africanus. The sequence continues at coordinate 480,485,712 of JASDDO010000022.1, read as the reverse complement.
GTGTAACGGTCACTTGTAAGGTCGGAATGATAGGAAGGAAGAAAGGGAGTGAATTAGGGATAGTCTCATTCTCACCGTAGTAAACTGTCTCGAACTTGAAAGATTCCATCAATAGTTCAAAACGACTGTAAGAAACCGAGTCTGATGGTTCAACTAACTCATCTGAAAATTCAAAGGACTCAAACTCGGGCGGTGAGTCTTCAACATCGTCCGAAAAAGTGAAACACTCGTAAGTGTTATCGGCTGTGAGAACTGTGTCAGATTCAAAGGAAAATTTTTCAAGCTCACAGTCTTCAAGCATGATCTTGTGCGTGGTCGGAACGATGGAAAGGAGGGAGGGTGATATAACAGTTAAAGGTTCAGGAGGATGAATTGGAAAATCCGACATATCAAATAAAAATGGTTCAACCTCAATATTATCCTCAATACTCTCCTCAATACTATCCTCATAATTCTCCTCAATATTCAGCTCAAAATTTTGCTTATCCATGCCATTATCATCAAAATCAAGACGCATATGAAGTTCGGGAGAAACACTTAATGACTCGGGATGATGAATTGGACATACAGTTTCAATCAAATCTACGGGTTCATCATCCAAAATATCCCCGGCGTCTAAATCCTCAATCAAGTGAAAATCATTTTTTTCTGACACCTCATCAAAAGCATGGATGTTTATCAATTTAGGTTCTAGATTGGAGGTGTAAAGATCGAAAGGATTAAGTGTGGTTTCACTCGAAAGGGGTTCTTCACAATCTGGCAAATCAAGCACTACAAAATCACACAACTCGTTAGATGGTTTATTTGTAACTTGTGAATCATTTGGGACAATCGATGGAAAATCGGAGTTGTGGGCTTCAAGTGGGTATGGGTAGGTCTGATTTGGGAATGTATAGAACTCACTTGCTCCTCTCAAATTCTCACTCTGTCCAACCGCCTCCTCATATATTGAAAAATTTGAAGCTAGTTGAAAACTAGCTACCGGTTCACTAGGTTGTACAAGGGCGGCAATGGACGCATCCACATTCCTAACCATTTTGTTTGTTGCAGAAATATAAGCTTCCAACGACTGTTCCAAACTAGACATGGATGGTGAAGGGGTTTCGGTAAAATAGTCGAAATTGTTTGAATATGTGAAACTTCCAACTGGCTGTGTAGAAACAGTGTCTAGTGAAGGTAGGAAAGTCGGGTAGGGCTGGTAGGAACTAGATGGTTGGACAGGTATGGGATCAACAGTTGGATAAAAAGGTGAATGGACTTGTTGACCCCTAGAACTAAATGTGTGGAGAGGGGTGAAAGATCGGCTATGAGATTGAGCAATATGCTCAGCAATGGACATCGGTTTAGGAGTTACAGCAGGATTTGAAAAAGTGGTATCAACGTATGAAGGTGGTGAAGGTTGACAAGGTTGACACAAAGTGGGTTGCAAAGTCGAACTGTTTCTCCTAGACGCTTCTATTTGATCTTTCAAAGATATTTTAAGCATGGAAGGATCGTCTTTAAATTGACCGAAACAATTGACGTACGAAGAAAAGTTAGGTTCGGGATACCAAAGTTCGGCAAGAGATTTGTGATGTGGGGTACCCATGATGAGAAGAGAAATAAGGTAGGTGGTGCAAGGATTTTTTAGCGACAAAAGTTGCAAGTCTTTTTAAAAAAAATTCCTTTTTCCTTTTTCTCTTTATTTAGAACTGTTTGCAAAAAGATTTTCGAGAAAAGAGCTAAGACACACTTTCGATCAACCAAAAATGCACAATCAGGCATAGATCTAGGGTCACCTAGGTCAGCTATACAGCTCCTAACTGTTCCAAAAGGCTAGAAATAGGACCTCGAACCGCCTCTTCACCGCCAATTGCGGCCAGGTAAGTGCCAGGTAAGTAGGAGGCTCCCCGCTACAAGTAGCGGTCCTAATTAAGTAACCACTTACCTTAGACACACTTGCCTAGACACCGCAAAGTCAGGTTAGGATAAACGGCCGATGCCTATAACTAGTCCTCTGTCCTATTGAGCTCGAAGTCCTTAGGGCTGAGTCTAGTATTTTTTAATTAATAGATGGTCAATGCATATGCCTTATGTGATTTCTGGGGTCCTGGGAAGGGTGATGAAATCCCCACCCAATCTGAATTGATTAAAAGCCCCTTAAAGTCAGTTTTAAAGATATGCAAAACAGAAAAATCACTTGCAATCAAATCTTTTTAATTTATGTGCGGCGCAAAGAATCCTGCACAAGATTTGATATTTGGAAGGGAAGATTTTTTTTTTAAGCGCAAGGAATCCTGCAGAAGATTTGACAAAAGATATATGGGGATTGGCAAAAGAGGGAAAAGGGGAGCAAACAGTGCAAAACACGCGCGCTGACGTGGCAAATGGACCGTGGAAACTCGGCGGGAGCGCGCTTGCGCGGCGGAAGGGCGGCTGATTTGAAGCTTCAGGTCTCTCAAAAAATTGCGATGCTCTGTTGTTCCAATCCCTTTCTGTTCTGATCTACCTTTTTTCTGTTTCGCACTCTGGATTTTTCCAGATCCGTCGATCCTGCAAAGATTCACAAAAAATACCCTTTCCAAAAAATAACAGATGATGTATTTTTATATATTTTTTTGATTTTTCAGTTTTTATGATTTTTTTAATTAAGATTAACCCGAAATTGCAAAAAGGAAATAACACGCCATCCCCGGCAACAACGCCATTTGATTGGTATGTCAAAAACTATCTATTAACCGCAATCAAGAACGACGTCACTTGGTAGCTAGCCGGTGAGTACGGGTCGGTCCACAAGGATTTTGTGAATTTCCTAGTCGCTCAAACGAGTTAATTCCGATGGGTGTTCGGATTGATTATTAAATCTAAAAAACTAAATCTATCTATACTAAGATTATCTAGATCTAAATCTTGCTAGGGCTAGGTTTAGGAATGGTTTGGAAATGTAAATAAATCTCAACGCTTTCTATACCCAAATTAGTATCTAAGAGGAGTTATGGTAATTATTAATAAAGGGGATTAGATCCATTCGGGAAGGTGTTCCTTCCTCTAGGTTCTTGTCCTTTCTTTATCAATCCTTACCCTAACCTCCACGGAAAACATGCGCAACCGGGCCTTTATACTACGGTATCACCGCTACCTCGATGGATAGGGTGCCGTAGGGAGCGGTATGTGCATGTATGCATGGAGTCCTATTAAAATATATAACGGGCAAGAAAGGGATGAGAGATCTCATCTCTCAAAAGCCTTCCCCAAAGTTAACCCTAACAAGCGAGGAGACTACTCACTCATTAGGGAATTTAAAAACATTTATCTAGGGCAGAGAATGAAAAATTACCTAGAGCAAGAATTGAAATTACCTACTTACTTTACAGATGGCTCTCTCCAAACATTTACGCAGGGTTGTCAGATCTGAATAGATGATATGAAAAGAGGCATCGATGCTCTCTAAAAGAATTCTAAATTTTATTCATAAAAAGAGGCATAGGGAGGCATAGCCTAGAAAAGGTTTTTAGGGTTCTATTTATAGATTCATAGAAACCCTAGGTTTCAATTGATTCGCACATCTGCTTTTACAAAAATGCCCTCTAAGAAAAGACCTAGTCAAAGATTCGCGCCGCCACTGGAATTTTGGTAAAAAAATATTCAGCTACGGGCTCTTTATAGCCGCTGAACCACGGCTGCAGTAGGGGTTGGGCCGCGGTTCCGCGGCCCAACATTGGTCTTGAAGTATGAAACTTTTTGTGATTCTTGTGGGCTTTTTGGGCTTTCTTATCCTTTGGTTCTTTTATTAAAATAGCTTCTACGTTGATTCCAGATCTCCAGTGAACAATTGCAGTGGACTTTTAACCGTTCGCTTTGTAATCTTGGACCTTGCGCTGTTTTGTACTGATCTTTTGTGTAGGCTTGATTAAGATCCTTCTATTTGTTGGTCAAAGTCCCTCTTTTGTATCGTCTTTTGTCTTTTTCACTGTTTTTGCTCCAAGAACCTGTAACCTGTAATATGTAGCAGACATGCGTCAAAAGCACCTGTTTATTTATAAAACGAATAAGAATGGGGAATATAATAATGAAATATTATGGTATGAACAACGATCGAACGGGATGTCAAAAGATTATGATATATGATTAAGTTAAGACATCGTTTGTGATGTGATATATTAAAGGATTGTTGGGTGATATACACATAACATGCGATAACATATGATTTGATAATATAATAGAATGTACGTGACCTTAGATATGTACCCTTGCTTATGATACCGTACGACGGATGATACCGTACGAATATAAGATATATGATATTGGCCCGTACCTTCGATTTTAAGGATACCGTACGACGGACTATACCGTACGAGATATATATATGATGATTGATCCTCACTCTTGACTCGAGAATACCGTATGATGGATTATACCGTACGTGATACTATGAAGCTGGATCGTCGACTACTAGATATATCGACTCGGAAATGCGTTTGTTTTCTATTTACTTTTTAACTTGTATATCGATAAATATCTTATCTTGTTGCGTTTACTATTTACCTTTCTGATACGTTCATATTACTCTCATTACATTATATATATATACATGTGCTTTCATTAGTTATTATGATCCCGCCTGCTAGGATACATGCACCATTACCGATGATGCGTATGTTACACTTACACAGATCTGCCGGCTCATACACATTCATCATCGGCAATTGCTATGCCACTTACACAGTGCTATATCATGGTATTATTCTTAACTATAAAGTGCATTCATTGTTCAATATTATCACATGACATGCTTGCATGATATACTTGATATGCTCACATTACTGTTCTATATTTACATATATTGTACTATATGGTTACATTCATTGAGATGTTGTTTTCATGAGATCTATGGATTTGAGAACCGCGGTTATATTTCAAAGGAGATTATGTATTGTTTAAAATGCGGTTTCTCGTGATATAATATTTCGTGTCCACGATGAGTTTTCTTGGTTTTGAGTTATGAGCATACCCGATTCAAGGAGTTAGCTGAGCCGTCTGTGGGTACATGGTGGACCCGGTAAGGTACCCAGGGGCAAGAAGATCATGGAGTTGACGATGAGCCTGGATGGGGATGTATTACCTACCGGTGATAGTTTGGACTCAGCGGTTATCCGGAGGATATCGGCCAGAGTCGTGAGATGGATATAAGGGCCAATCTGAGGATGCGGCGCCTGAGATATGAGGATTTACGTGTTGATACTGGACATGGATTTCATGATGTTTCGAGTATCGATGTCGGACACTCAGGTTCCATGATGTTTATGTGTCGTTGATGGACACACGTTGATTGCTTTTCATACATACAGGCATATGATGCGGATGATTGGTTTTTTCATATTGGCATTGGCATTGATTTTATTGTTGATACACATGCATACATGGTCACCCTAGATACCATAGTATTACCTTTATCTTACACTAGAACCTAGAGATCGCTGTTTATTCAATTTCTACCTGCTGATATTTTCTACTCACGAGTTGGCAACCCACCCCCTTGTGCCACAGTTTCTTACAGGTTTGACCGCACATGTTTTCGTAGCGGCTTTGCTCGCACATTGCTTTTCTTATAGGTGACTACTTTGGTAGGTGGGGTTCACTTGCATCGTGACCACCGTTGTACTTGTACATTTATTTCAGTTGTATCTAGTTAAAGGCTCCATCAATCAGACCTTGTATATTCGTAGTTTTAGAACCTTTATTGTATATTCTTTCACACTCAAAGTTACGACCATGTATTTATTCTTGTTTCTGGTTTCTTGCTGATGTTTTGGTTTCTTTGTTTTATTTTTGTGTTTTATCTTCGCCTTCGGTGTTGTATATTTATTTCATTGCGTGGTTGTTTCTGCCAATTAGCGAAGAGTTAGCTTCCGTTTGGGGATGCCTATATTTATTATTGCTTGTATTGTTTTCGGGTTAAAATTTACAAAGGAGGTGCTGCCCAAATTTCAAACGACGACAAATGTTTTCAAGATAGATACAAAACATTGTATTTTATATGATATTACTTCTGTTTCAAAGAAAGAACCTGATTTCAGTAAACCTTTATTTCAAAACTTCACCTCCACTATTTTCCCTAAAAAGGTTTATATTTCTGGGCTTCTAGCTTACTTGAATTAGGTGGGGTCTTATAAACTTCACGTGATTCAAGTGTCGGTCACGTGCCAAATTCCGGGTCATGACAAAGTTGGTATCAGAGCGCTAGGTTTAACCTTGGTTCGAGTCTAGGTTTGACTATGCGGAGTCTAGGGCGTATGTGTATGTGTGTATTCGGAACCTAGGCTTAACCTTACGGAACTTAGACTTGACTGAGGGGGTATTAGACCCGAACTTTCATCGCATAGGTTGACTTTAGTTGAAGGAGTATGTGACTTAAGTAAAGTGACGTAATGTGTGTATGTTCCGCGGCATACTTACGATACGCTACTTCGGCTAAGTAGCCTCAGGATGTACATTTCTTATGCACTGTATTTCTATTCGTTCTTATATTCTATCCTCATCGATATCAGATTGTGGTTTCTGTTACCTTAGCCACATGAGCAGAGAGCTGCGGCTAAAGATGCGGTCAGAGAGAGCTTGTCATGGGCAAGGACTGACCGGGATATATTCCGGTGGCACACGAACGCGTTGATATATTGTTTTACTGGTATTTTCTCATTGACCCGAATATTCGGATTTGCACTAGATGATCGGGCCATTGATAGAAGCCGCAAGATTGAGAGGACTATTGATGTACAGCCTACCCCAGAGGTCACGATGTTGTCTACCGTGCAGATAGATGACCCAGCTGTTGCTGTGATTGACAGGATGTCGCCTCCAGAGTTTATGAGCTGAAACCAGAGGAGCTTTCAGACAGAGATGTGACAGAAGACCGCTGGTCCATCTTGGATAGAGTGACGGAGATGATTCGTCTAATTGGATGCGCCGACGCAGGCTCAGTTGAGTTGAAGAATTCCAGTTTGGAGGATTTTACTCAGATCTAGAGTAAATCGATCAAAAGAGAATGTTGTTCATTGGATACTCCGATATGAGATCAGTAAGTTGACCAGTTTCGGATAGAAGGACATCGCCCAGATGCGTTATAAGTTGATCGAGAACGGACGAATGAACCGTATTCCTCCGATAATTTGGACGAGTTCCCGAAGACGTAATCAACTAGATATCTTCCACAGAGTGGTGAAAATACTCGAGTTCATAGTTTTGAGTCCGTATGAGAGACTTCAGATTGACTGTAGCCGAGAACGAATTCCAGCACTTAGCCTGTAACAACTCTAATTTTCCTATACAACTTTCTTTACAAAAAAAATTTCAAAATCCATAAAGGGGTATTTATTGCCTGAGCACAAGACATAAGTAATTAATTCGCTATTTAATTACAAGAAGGAGCATGTAGCTCATTGGTAATACCTTGCACTGCTGAACCAAGCCACCAGAGTTCAAATCTCATACCCACATTATTTTTAATATTTATTTGTTTTAAATTTTATAGAAGCCCAACAGTCCATACGAGATAACTCCAAAATTTCCCACTACCCATGAAAAACTGAAAGTACCAGTGACTACCTCAGGAGACCCCCCACCTCCCCATGCCCTGACTCGGCCCGACTCGGGCCGGCACCGCCGGCCGGACTAGGCCGGACGGCCGAGTCCCCAATAGGGAAAATGTGACTTTTCCTCTTCTCAACACCCCTGCACACTCCATTTATTTAGATCGGTTTCAGAGACTGTTGAATTCCCCATTTACTCTATTTTTAATGTATTTTTACATTTTTTAAAATTAAAACCCTACATCTACCCTAACCCTATAAATACACCCCCACCTTTTACCCTCTCACCCCAAAACTCTGAGCCAACTCTCTAAAATTCTCAAGAAAATTTGTGTACTTTGAAAACGAGCACGAAGCGAAGCTACGACGAAATTTCCGGCGAACTTCCGGCGATCATCCTAGGAGCTCCTGGCGACGAAACGACGCACCGGCGACTACTCCCGTTCAATCTCTCTCTTTTAGTTGTCCAAAACCCGTAAGTCCCATTTCTAACTTTCTTTTCCATTCTAAAAATACGGATTTACAAAACCCGACGGAATTGGAACAAATCCGATTTCCGATTCGATTTTCTTATAGAACTTCACTTCTCGTTAATACAATTATGCTTAAACTCCCTTATGTTGACTATTAAACACTAATCAACCAAATTGATCAAGTTTCATTTCATAAAATGATGGTTATTTCACTTTATCGTATTTTTCATTTAAATACCACAGTGTTTCAATTACACATTTAACTTCATTAAACTTGCTATACCTTTAAGTAGACCACGAGGTAACGACCTACCTCCTCACATACTCATATGCAACATAGCACGACACCCTCGGGAACATAGAATACGGGAAATCGAAATCATTACAAATAAATAACCTTTGAGCTAATAATAATAAAAAAGAAAATATATAGACTCAGCCAATTGAGGACTGTCGCGCTCATTAAGACAGTGGAAGGTTGTGGGCATTCAGTCATTTATCTAAACCTGACTTTATGGTGCCTAGGCTAGACAAGTGAGAAAGGTAATTTTAAAAGGCCCGTCTCACGGTGATTCGTGAGCGGATCCCTCTTTTCTTCACTTATATTTACCTGGCCACAATTGGCGGTGAAGAGGCGATTTGAGGGATATCTCACAACTTGTCGCTTTGGACCTGTTAGGAGCAGTCAGTTGACTTAGGAGACCCTAGAACATAGAATACGGGAAATCGACATCTTTACAAATAAATACCATAATTAATAAAACCATTTTTCCTTAATGATTAGTATTTATACAAATTTTTGCAAAGCGCCTCTACTACCCATTTGGGGAACCCGTTTGGGATGGTGCGGATTATCGCACATCCTCGGGCTTAGTAGTGCGAGATGCAGACCTCCGCAAGGAGCATTCGGTCTCGAAAGATTTAAAATACGACATCTTAAGAAAACGAGATTTCTAGAATATTATATATATACTAAAATTATTTTCATATAAATATATGTATATGTAACATAAAAATATCTATTTTGAATTATTAAAAATATTCCACTTTTCGTAAAAATGTCACAAGAATCATTTTACACTAAAATACCATGAATTCCATACAAATCCATATTACAAATAAATACCTTTATTTATGAAAATAGGATATTTTCACTAGAAATATCACAATATAAAATCTACATTCATTACAACTCTAAATACGATTAATAAATACTTGGGGTATATTTTGAAAAGTATATAAAAGTATTTTTACATAAAACCCCCTCAAGTTCTATAATTTACCATAAAGACCCTAGTAAATATAGGTTTAAGCGGGACCAATCTCTTGAGCCTCAGCGAGACGGAGAAGTGGGTTCTTGCCTACTTAAGGTAGACAACTTAATAATGGTGTTATCAATACGGTAATCGTCTTTGAAAAAGACATAAATCCTGCCGCCCATGTGCAGCGGTTACCGATAACATCAAAACAATTAGCACTTCAATTCACTTTTCTAATTGTCTGACTCAGGTTTGAGTCTCATTATAATCTGACTTGAATATAATTCAAGTACAATTTACAATTTACAATCTACAATTTACAATATTACAATCCAACATGAATCCATGAATCCAACTATCAACCTATACAACTTGACCGAACCGAACCATGGATATACATTCCATTTACATGATCTCCAGTTTACATCCATTTACATGATTCTACGGTACATACGTTACAGATATCATGGTTTCGGTCAGTCATCCAATTATACAATCTACACAGTTTATAATACAATACAATCAAAATACTACGGGGTTTAAGGGGTAGACTGGTACGGAAGGTGTTAAAAGTGGCACGAGACTGCAAGATTTAAGACACCTAACATGAATCCAATTGTCGTTGTTCCGGGCCTTCTAATGGAGCCTTGTACTCTATATTCAGTTCACCGTAGTCTCTGGTCTAACGAGACTCCTCTCGTATACATTGGTATCCTTCTGTACCAAGCTACAAATAACAGCGTTAACACAACATTACAACAATATACTTCTGTACCAAGCTACAAACAACAGCGTTAACATAACATTACAACAATATAATACAATTTTAAAAGATACCTTCTTATTCTGTCTATTCTATTTCTCCCTTGTCTTTGGGACTTACCGAGCGACCTGTTCGCTGACGACATTCTTTTTCTTTCTTCTTTGAATGTCGTCGGGTGATTTGGACCCGTCAGAGATCAAGCCCACTGCTGAAGACTTGGACCAGTTCAGTGAAGACCCCGAGCTCTAGTTATTGTACACTTTCCATTCAGTACTTTTCTTTTCTGTTATTCCATTGTTTAGGCATTGTTTTTTATTTCAATTGTATTTACTTTCCATGTATTGTACAGAAAGAATGTGAATGAATAAAGTTGTTGTTTTATTATAACTTGTCTCTTATGCATTTACTTTTATATTGTTTAGATAAACTTTGCGTATTTATTTTAGAGTAAATACGTAGCGGACCAGTCGCATCCCCTTCCCCGTATACTGGGAAGCGGGGCGTGACAGGTTTTGTTGGTGGCCCATGCAGGTCAGAGTTGTATGGAACACTGCCATGCAATTCTATTCTGCGTGAACAACCTAAGCAATATAACACAAGAACCAGCAACTAAAACATTCTTTACAATTCATGTTCCTTAAATCTTACAATTTCATATTCCTTAAATCTTATCATTTCATGTACTTGAATCTGTCCTAACCTAAATTTTTCTTCATAGTTATGGATTCACCAAACAACACAAGCGCCAACTTCAATAACACTCCATCTCCACTACCAATCGTTCCTACTATTCCTGCTCCACCTACCGAGCAAACTGAAGGGTTACCCAGGACGGCGGCAAGGTTTCGGGAGGCATCGTCCATGCCAAATTAAAATTTTGCCGATTTAGATAACCCTAACTAGAATCGTTAACTAGAAATAATACGGGATCTAAAGCAAACAACTTTGCAATATGTAGTGAGCAAGGAATATAACCTTTATAGACTGGTCCTTCACTTCAAATAGCTCTATGTAGTAGTCCCCTCCACTGCGATCGTGAACTCTAGACTCTAGAGAAGCTCCACAAGAAGAACGAACGTGCTTGCTTCGAAGACTTCGAGGCCGAAGATGATCTACGTTGGGGAGACACTAACTCAAGCTATTCCTTCACTAGGTCAAGAACTTTGTGAAGAGAACACCCTATACTACATGGCAAGTAGTAGAGGATGATGAAGTAGGAAGTGGGGTCACTTTAGAATTCATTTTCTCACACTTTTTCTCAAAACTCCATTGAAGCTAGAAAGCCTTTTTGAAGAAAGAAGAAGAAGAAGAAGTCTAATGAATAATTCATCCCAATGAATTATTATGACCATGGGTGAGTTAAAGCTATCATGCTTAACTCATGTAGAGAATAAACCATAGGCTAGAGTTAAGGTTTGGGTTAAGGAAAATATGCTAAGGAATGACAAAAGAATCGACTTTGTCAAAGTTTCTACAAGCTTCATGAAGCTTGTTAACTTTGACAAAGTCTTCTCTCTTTTGTTAAACCTTAAGAAATAAACCAAACCCTAATTTAACCCTAAAATGGTATAACTCTCATACACCCATCTTGTATGTATCATCAAGCATGACACAATACATGTACACAAACATACATATCACATATATACAATGTGTACATCAAGTGAGAAAAGAAATCATTAGTGAGCTAATACTAGTTAATGTAATGTAATATATCAAATATATAATTATACATTAAATTATTAAATCAACTCTTGATTTAATAACCCGGCTATATCGCATACAACCGATCAATGTTACAAATCGTGAGAATAGAATACGATATCTCATATCGTATCAATCTCGGTCCCGCACGTATCACATATGTGCTCCTACTCCATTTCGCTTGAGCCAGGAAACCCCTGTGTAGGACTCTAAAGACTCGTCGATACGCCGGCAGTAGGTGATGATCATATCAAACACCCACAAGCCGCAAGCGGTCTGCTAAACGTAACGGCCACCCGGGTATTGAGCGATCAGAAGATCAACAAGCAAGCCTGCTCACACTCCTGCGAATCCAATCAGTAACACTACCGTACAGTCCGGTCTCTTCGTCTGATATGTCGCATATCTTGTCTAGGGGTGGTAAACGTCAGACCCCAGTAACTCGATAAGTTGTGTCGATATGAGGCTCATAACGGGTCGAGAAACTACTGATAACACTTACCAGTATATCTCTGAAGCTGCCTTGGCCAAGGACTTCCTGTTATAGCCAATCGAACACAGCGCAACATCAACTCCCTATACCGGGAGAGACGAAACCCCTCCTATCGCTCATTGCCTCCATGTGACTCGGGACTGTACCCAAAATCCACCATTTTGCACGCCCTCTTGGACGTGGTATGATGGAAATCAAAGCACAGTGGGAATCACACAAGACTCTATGACGATCTCGGGTCTACAGACTAATCTGTACCAGTGTCACCAGAGAACTATCATCTGACGTGAGGTATAAATACCATCTGGGAGTTCTCGTCAAGTCCGTCCAGTATACCCAGTCTCCACTGAGCACCCGTATACTATCTCTGATGTTAAACACCAATGGATATGGGATCATCTATCGCCCATCTACATGGGTCGAGAAGCTATACGCTAGTCTACTCTGGTATATCGATGCCCTGTCTCGATACACCTACAACTAGGAACATTTGAAGGATGTACTTAGCGACTACTCTGTCCCCACTAGTATGATCTCTATCATAGTCTTGGTAGTCAAGTACTCGTCCTGAGGGCTTTATCAACATGTAACATAGAGACAATCAGTGTACATGTTTAGATAAAGAGCAACCAGATAGCATACTATCATGTCGAGCAAGAAAGTCCTCCCTATATATGTCCAAGCATCCACTACAATATACATCGTATGTACAGTAATGGCCTCTAGGGCATACATATCACTAACACAAACAGTTCTGCTTGAGGCGATCCGCAGCCTCCTTGAGGGACAGCAGCAGCTTTTGAACCGTCCCGAGACCGACGCACCTGGGATAAAGCAATTCAGAGCTTTGCATCCCAAACAGTTCTCCGGAAAGGCAAGCCCACTTGAAGCTGAGGAATGGGCACAGAGCATAGAAGATGATCTGGCAGCGGCACAAGTGCCAGATATAGCTTGGGTTCATGTGGCAAAATTACAGCTCACAGACAATGCACGGAACTAGTGGAAGGCGGAAGAAAGCCGTCTTGATTAGCCCATTGAATGGAAGACTTTTCGCGATAAGTTCAACGCGAAGTACTTCCCTGTGACTTCCAGGTTTGCCATAGAACAACAGTTCATTCATCTACAACAAGGTTTTATGTGGGTCAAGTCAGTAGATGAGTATGACGCTGAGTTCACCATGCTCAGTCGGTAAGATATGTCACAGTATTTCAAATTTTTAATATCACATACTACACAGCTAACACAAGACCGTAACAGATTTGCGTCACACCTGATACCGACGGATGAGATCAGAGCCCGTCGATTTCAACAAGGTTTGGACACGGAAATCCAGGCTGCACTAACCACAGGGAAATTTCCAACTCATGAAGATACTTTGGAAGCTGCCCGCAATTATGAGGCAGTGATAAAGGCGAGGGGCAGACCACAATCTGCCGGTTTGAAACGCCCTGCCACTCAAATAGCAGGAAGAGCCTTTTCTAGGCCATCGTTTGGACCCAGGAGACCAGAAGAAACCAATACCCAGTCGAGTCCAGATTTCTGCTACTGCTGCAGAAGAAAGGGACACTTGTGGAAGGACGGTAGGCGCGCAAAAGTCCCGTGTCTAATTTTTGGCGCATCCAACCACGGAATTGGGAACTGTCCTTACAATAGCAACTCAGCTCACATACCCACCAACTACCCGCAGCGGCCAGCTATGCAGGCTCCTGCACATCGTTTTTCACTACCTGCTCCACCACTTGCACAGCCTACTCGCCAATTCCAACAGGCAATGAGGAACATGCCTCGATGGCAAAGAAACAGGCCCCAAAGACAGAATGTGCCTCCAGTTAGAAGGAATGTACCACGGCGACAGGCTTTCACATTAGCAGCCGTAGAAACCGAAACTGTAAGTCAAGATAACACCAGTAAGTCTTTCTCGCACTTTTTAAAACTCTTGCAACATCTTGTTATACACTATCTGTATTTCAGTCACCAAACTTTCTTGAATCTGTTACACTTTCCTGTTATAAATTTCGAGGATGAAATTTTTATAAGGAGGGTAGAATATAACAACCATAATTTTCCTATACAACTTTCGGTACAATTTTTTTTTTCAAAATCCATAAAGGGGTATTTATTGCCTGAGCACAAGACATAAGTAATTAATTCGCTATTTAATTACAAGAAGGAGCTTGTAGCTCATTGGTAATACCTTGCACTGCCGAACCAAGCCACCAGAGTTCAAATCCCATACCCCACATTATTTTTAATATTTATTTGTTTTAAATTTTATAGAAGCCTAACAGTCCACACGAGATAACTCCAAAATTTCCCACTACCCATGAAAAACTGAAAGTATCAGTGACTACCTCAGGAGACCCCCCTCCCCACGTCCCCATGCCCTGACTCAGCCCGACTCAGACCCCTGCACACTCCATTTATTTAGATCGGTTCCAGAAACTGTTGAATTCCCCATTTACTTTATTTTTAATGAATTTTTAATGTATTTTTATATTTTTTAAAATTAAATCCCTACATCTACCCTAACCCTAGCCTAACCCTATAAATACACCCCTACCCTCTCACCCCAAAACTCTGAGCCAACTCTCAAAAATTCTCAAGAAAACTTGTGTACTTTGAAAACGAGCACGGAGCGAAGCTACGACGAAATTTCCGGCGAACTTCCGGCGATAATCCTAGGAGCTCCCGGCGACGAAACGACGCACCGGTGACTCCTCCCGTTCAATCTCCCCTCTTCTAGTTGTCCAAAACCCGTAAGTCCCATTTCTAACTTTCTTTTCCATTCTAAAAATACGGATTTACAAAACCCGACAGAATTGGAACAAATCCGATTTCCGATTCGGTTTTCTTATAAAACTTCACTTCTCGTTAATACAATTATGCATAAACTCCCTTATGTTGACTATTAATCACTAATCAACCAAATTGATCAAGTTTCATTTCATAAAATGATGGCTATTTCACTTTATCGTATTTTTCATTTAAATACCACATTGTTTCAATTATACATTTAACTTCATTAAACTTGCTATACCTTTAAGTAGATCACGAGGTAACGACCTACTTCCTCACACACTCATATGCAATATGGAACGACACCCTCGGGAACATAGAATACGGGAAATCGAAATCATTACAAATAAATAACCTTTGAGCTAATAATAAAAAAAAGAAAATATATGGACTCAGCCAATTAAGGACTGTCGCGCTCATTAAGACAGATGAAGGTTGTGAGCATTCAGTCGTTTATCTAAACCTGACTTTGTGGTGCCTAGGCTAGACAAGTGAGAAAGGTAACTTTAAAAGGCCCGTCTCACGGTGATTCGTGAGCGGATCTCTCCTTTCTTCACTTGTACTTACCTGGCCACAATTGGCGGTGAAGAGGCGATTTGACGGATATCTCACAACTTGTCGCTTTGGACCTATTAGGAGCAGTCTAGTTGACTTAGGAGACCCTAGAACATAGAATACGGGAAATCGACATCTTTACAAATAAATACCATAATTAATAAAACCGTTTTTCCTTAATAATTAGTATTTATACAAATCTTTGCAAAGCGCCGCTACAACCCATTTGGGGAACCCGTTCGGGATGGTGCGGATTATCGCACATCCTCGGGCTTAGTAGTGCGAGATGCAGACCTCCGCAAGGAGCATTCGGTCTCGAAAGATTTAAAACACGACAACTTAAGAAAACGAGATTTCTAGAATATTATATATATACTAAAATTATTTTCATATAAATATATGTATATGTAACATAAAAATATCTATTTTGAATTATTACAAATATTCCACTTTTCGTAAAAATGTCACAATAATCATTTTACACTAAAATACCATGAATTCCGTACAAATCAATATTACAAATAAATACCTTTATTTATGAAAATAGGATATTTTCACTAGAAATATCACAATATAAAATCTACATTCATTACAACTCTAAAGACGATTAATAAATACTTGGGGTATATTTTGAACAGTATATAAAAGTATTTTTACATAAAACCCCTTCAAGTTCTATAATTTACCATAAGGACCCTAGTAAATATAGGTTTAAGCGGGACCAATCTCTTGAGCCTCAGCGAGCCGGAGAAGTGGGTGCTTGCCTACTTAAGGTAGAAAACTTAATAATGGTGTTATCAATACGATAATCGTCTTTGAAAAAAACACAAATCCTGCCGCCCATGTGCAGCGGTTACCGATAACATCAAAACAATTAGCACTTCAATTCACTTTTCTAATTGTCTGACTCAGGTTTGAGTCTCATTATAATCTGACTTGAATATAATTCAAGTACAATTTACAATCTACAATCTACAATCTACAATCTATAATATTACAATCCAACATGAATCCATGAATCCAACTATCAACCTATACAACTTGACTGAACCAAACCATGGATATACATTCCATTTACATGATCTCCAGTTTACATCCATTTACATGATTCTACGGTTACATCCGTTACAGATATCATGGTTTTGGTCAGTCATCCAATTATACAATCTATACAGTTTACAATACAATACAATCAAAACACTACGGGGTTTAAGGGGTAGACTGGTACGGAAAGTGTTAAAAGTGGCACGAGACTGCAAGATTTAAGACACCTAACATGAATCCAATTGCCGTTGTTCCGGGCCTTCTAACGGAGCCTTGTACTTTATATTTGGTTCACCGTAGTCTCTGGTCTAACTAGACTCCTCTCGTATACACTGGCATCCTTCTGTACCAAGCTACAAACAACAGCGTTAACACAACATTACAACAATATAATACAACTTTAAAAGATACCTTCTTATTCTGTTTATTCTATTTCTCCCTTGTCTTTGGGACTTACCGAGCGACCTGTTCGCTGATGACATTCTCTTTCTTTCTTCTTTGAATGTCGTCGGGTGATTTGGACCCGTCAGAGATCAAGCCCACTGCTGAAGACTTGGACTAGTTAAGTGAAGACCCCGAGCTCTAGTCATTGTACACTTTCCATTCAGTACTTTTCTTTTCTGTTATGCCATTGTTTAGGCATTGCTTTTTATTTCAGCTGTATTTACTTTCCATGTATTGTACAGAAAGAATGTGAATGAATAAAGTTGATGTTTTATTATAACTTGTCTCTTGTGCATTTACTTTTATATTGCTTAGATACGCTTAGCGTGTTTACTTCAGAGTAAATACGTAGTGGACAAGTCGCGCCCCCTTCGCCGTATACTGGGAAGCAGGGCATGACATAGCCCGCAAGTTATGACATCGAAGTGGATGTTGATGAAAAAGGGTGGAACAATAGGTTCGTGCGAGATATTAACGAGCTGTGTTACTCCCCGTTGATGCCAGAGGATTGATGTGTATGCAAAGGCGTTGGATACGGCCAAATTCCTGAGGAAAGCCGTGCTGAGGACGCAGCTGTTCGGAAATGAGGAAAGGATTTAAGTAAAGAGTGCCAATCTCTATATAGTTCATCTTAGGTGAGATTGAAAGAGACCCTAAGAAGGTTCTTCCAGGATACCGCGGCGATAAAGATTTACACCCAGGATCAGTTGTATCACGCTTATTCAGATGGCCAGATGCCGCCTCCAGTAACATGTCGTTTTGCGAGTGGTCATGTTAATTGGCCAAGAGATGATCATAGGAGTGTCAGAGCGGAACTGTTCCGTTATTTCACCTAACCGGGCCGACGAGCAGAAAGATTGTGAGATTGGTAATCCACGGAGGAAATAAGGACCCAGAGACAGAGGACGCCAGACCATGAGCAGGAGGCAAATGGATGTTCTTGCTCTGCCAGCCTTAGGCGCACCGGCATTTTTCGCTATTGAAGGAGGTGTACCTTAATGTCATTTATTGTGATTTGTGTTTTGTGATCCGAGTATCACACTTTTATCGCTTGGATTTGAATTTCGATGATTGAGTTTCATGATGTTGTTTTCGTACACCATAGCTGCACCTACTGGATATTTACATTTTGTGCACAGTTATTGCACTTGATTTATGTTTTATACACCTTGGTATGCTCGGTGTTGTTTTTGTGCGATTTTGGTACATTGACGAGAAGTCGGGCACCTAGCGCACCTGATATTTGTTTTCGTGCACCGTTGAACTTGACGCATTTGATTTAGATTTTCGCGCACACTGGCGCATGTGATGTGATTTTGTGTACACCAGGTGCACTTGATTGAGATTTTTATTTGTGAATGTTAGTTGCACTTGATAAAGATTTTCGTGTACTCTAGTTGCACGTGATGTTGTTGTCGTGCACACCCGTTATACTTAACAGATGCTTTCATGCACACACGTTGTACTTATTTTTGCTTTTGTGCACATTTGTGGAAGTTGTATTTGGCTTTGATTTTCCGTACGCACCAGACGCACGTGATGTTAGATACGCCTTTTGAGGCTGATTTTACTCATGAGCATCATATTTTCATGATAATTACTATATTATATAGTAGTCGAGCAGGACTGATCTAAGTACAGTACCTGAGTACTTTTGCATGTATAAAAGTTTACCAAGAGGTTTTCAAAAAGAAGCTATAGTCTTGCTATTTCCTACGTGTCCGCGAGTAACACGAAATTTTACAAGGATAACCTTTTTGGATATTTCAAAAAGGCGAAACGTATATTTGAGCAAATCATATATGAACGTATATTTACTACTTTACAAATGAGCGTCCGCCACATATGCCGTTAGTTACGCATCGCACGGTGATTCGGAAAAGATTTTTCATATGTTTTATTCAGTTTTTTAGAGGATTGTACAAGGATGCGTACTATATACGTATTATGATTTTGACTATAGCATATTAGATTTCAGCAGTGGATTTTGAGACTTACGTTTCCATTATAACTCCAGCGATTGCGTTACGCTTGACGGAGTTTTGATTTTTAGTTTTGTACTTACTTTCATGCGCGTGCATTGCGCTATGATATGTCTTATGTATTCGTGATTTCATAGCCCTGACGACTTGCTTGTTTTGCTGAAATGTTTTAGTATTTAGGGGGTTTAAATTCAAATTCGGGGAACAAATTTATTTAAAGGGGGAAGATTATAACATTTTAGAAAATAAAATATTATTTTTGGAATTTAAATAAATAAAATGATAAATTTCATTAATATTATTGTAACAACCCTAAACTTTCTATATAAAATTTTTATAAAGTACAGAAAGGGGTACCTTAGCCTGAGCACAACTTAAAAGTATTTCTTGTTTAAGAACAGCAAGAAAACACTTGTAACTCATTGGTAAAGCCTTGCACTGCTGTGACATAGCCCCTGTGTTCAAATCCCCCAGTCACATATTAATTTTAATGATTTTTCTTTTAAACTTTTTGGAAGCCCAAAATTTTACACGTGCAATACACGTAAAAATGAAAAGTCGCTGAAAACAAACATGTGGAAAATGTTAAATGAACAGACCCCGACCCGTGGCATCAATCCCACCCCACCCCTCACTAAGATGACCGGCGAGATAGCCCTCTGGGCCAGCGCCGCCGGCCCCCCTCCCCATCGGAATTGCTCTCATATTTTGAACCCTAGTCGTTTGCCCCCCCACTACTTCTCTTCTGTTTGTTTTTCCTGCAATTAACCTGTAACACCCGAGCCCAATAATACTATTTCTGGTTCTGGTTGAGTGTTATACATTGCTCATTTCGATTACCCTGATGATTTGGTGCTTATTGCTAAATTTTAACCGGTTAGGTCTTTTGGCACATAACAAATTTTAACACCTAAAATGAAATTAAAAATATCCTTGTTGGGCTACTCGTCGCCACTAGTCACGTGGTAGCGTCCGCGTGTCGAGATTTCGTCCCGTTCGGCGAAACGGGCAAGTTTGGACGTCTACGCGCGCGTGCGAGTGTCCGACTTGGGGGCATGCATTTTAACCACAAAACACCTCATTTCAAAATTTGGAACTCGCTTAAAATCCTGTAATTTGAATTTGAAACATTTGGGCGCAAACCGGGCGCGATTTGGAAATGTTTCATTTAGCGCCAAAATCCCAAATCAATGAATTATACTAAACTATATAGATATATATATATTCTGTACATTAAATCCTTAGGAAATAATTCCAGTTGATTCAAATCTTTGTGGCAGCCAATCACGAGAGATTTAAATCTCTCGTGGGCCCCATCCACCCCCTCTCTCTCTTTCCGTCTCTCTCTATCTCTCTCTAATCTCCTTCTCTCTCTATCTCTAAAATCTCTCTCCCTCTCTCTAATAATCTTCTCTCTCTCTCTCTCTTATATATTTTTTCCTCAACTGTTCCTTCGTCCTCATCGCGCAGAAAACCCACCACGAGAACCCCGAACCCTAACCCTAGCCACCACGAGCCGTCGCCGCCGATCTCCCCGCGACACCACCACCACCGTCTTCCTCGCCTCCTCGGCCTCGACAGCATCCCTTACCTCCTCGCCATCTTCTCCCTTGCCCGATCACCGCAAAACGAACCCAGGAAACCCAACTCCTCGCTTCCCCTCGCCTCGTCGTCGCCACCACCACTGTCCTCGTCGACCCCACCTCAACCACCTCTGCACCTCCCGCATCTCTCTCCCGACCTCCGGACACCACCACCTCCTCAAAACGAGTTTCCCTGCAAACTCCGACCCTTTCCCCCGATCCCAGAAACTCCACCGCCTGCACCTCACCGTCGACGGTCCTCGTCGTCGACGACTCTTCCATCTTCCTCTCCTCTCTCTCCTTCCCAACTCAACCACCATTACTTGATCCCATGCACCCCTTTTCCCGAGCCTAACCCTAACCGGAACCCTAGCAACTTCTCTGGTTCGTCGGAGAACGCCACCGTCGACCCTCGTCGTCGCCAGCACACCGCCGACCACCTCCTCTCCCCCCTACGATCCAGACCAAGCCAGCTCCTCCCCTTCTCACCACCCCTCCTCCTTCTGCAACCTACAGCCAAGGCTGCCGCCGTCGCCGCCTCGCCGGCGCCCCATCGCCGTCGAACCCGTCGTGGTTGCCCTGGTGTTTCCCTGTAAGCATCTCTATCTTTCCATTAATGCTAAACCCCTCTCGCTGGTCCTTGTTTATGTATATCGTGTTTTGCTAACTTCGTCGCTTTTGACTTTCGCCGGATTCCGACCGTGCCGTCGTTTGGACCCGACGCTCCAGCAAAGTACTCTGGTCCGTGTGGTCCCGCTGTTCGCTGTTGGGACTCGATCCGTAGTCCGTGCACCCGTCTCGTGTTTTCTGCCGACATTGCATCCGTGCTTTCCGGTTTGCGAAACCGCCGAGGCAAGTATCCGAATACTTGCTCTAACATGATAATACAAGATCAAGTCCTGCTATACATTTAATTATCATATTATTTAATACAACAACACAATGATGGTGATATCGATAGTACAGTATGACTATAATTGACGGTTGCATTTCTCTTTAACATTAAATCAGTATAGTAGTTCGTAAAATTAAGTGGTATGCTATTAATCCATGCTTTAACTAATTAAACCAATTAGAACGTACTTGCTTAATCTGCTAGATCATCCATGTGATAGTTATTCATGTTTTAGTCTTAAACTCGTGTAGCCTCATTTCTTTATGTTGTTGATATTGGTTCACCTTGTGACTATTGCACCCCAAGGGTGCTTGAACCTGTTAATAAGAAAATACAAAGCATCACTGTGTTTACATGGAATAATATTGTTATTTACTGTTCCTGCTGTTGTTCCTTATTCGTTACTATACCTGTTATAAGCATACATTTGATTGCATTACATATTGACCCGATCTTGATACACCTGACACATGTACTGATACACCGGACATGACACCCTATACATACTGACTCAACCTATTGGACTACAACCTGACTTGGGGTCCTCATGGACCATTCCTGCTGTCTATCCAGACATACCTGCTTTTACCTGATTCTGTGTTGACATTAGTCCTTGACTACTGAATACCTGACCTGACATACATAACTTGGGGGTAAGGGGAAATCAAAGATGAACCTGACTTGTAACTCGACAGTTCACTACCAGTTCGAGTGTACACATTCCTATTTTGTGCCTAGCGGTATGTCTCGGTTTCGGCCGAGAATATTGTGGCCGTGATCCCGGGTATGTACGGGGTACTACCGAGTGTACACTTTCATGTTTTGTGCCTAGCGGCATGTCTCGGCTGCAGCCGAGAATATTGTGGCCGTGGTCCCGGGTATGTACGGGATACTATTGGGTTACATCGACGAGACATCAATTGATTTCAAAGACTATAGAGTAGAAACCTGAGAGGACAGTTTAGTTACCACGGCACATTACCCTGCACGGTTATTTATTAGTACTGCTTTATTCATGTTCATACCTGCATTGTTTATTACCATGTTCATATTATATTATTGGTTGACATGACGTGCTGACGTCTGGGTTTTGCATGGCCCAGATTCCTTACCACTGTCGACGACCGAGCAGGAGCACTTCAGCCAGCAGGCTGAACTGTGAGTTCCTTAGTGATTAGTTTATTTATTTCATTTCACTTCCAGATGTGAGCCCGCATTATGGGACGTACTGTTTATTTATTGTATTGGATCATTTGCTTCCGCACTTATTGTTTATTGATTCTTGTTATTATGGATTTGGACATGTGTTAGATTAGTTTATTATATTGTTCTCGATATCTCTACAACCGTAATGTGACTGTGGATGGATACGTCCTACCCACAGGTAGCATGGTTGGCTATGTCACGTGCCCTATCTTGCGTACTCTGGGAAGCGGGGCGTGACATGGTTCTTTTGGTATCAGAGCCATAGGTTAGTTGGGTTGATCTTTTTGTAGTTGGGTATTGTACCCAACCCACAAATCAGAATACCCGTGTTTAGGAAGCATGTCCTGCCACCTTGACCGTTTTACCACTCTTGAATCACATTCTTCCTGATTATATCTTTTACGACGTGCAAACTTACTTTGCATGTCGACTCGAAAACCTGATTTCTTGTTATCCCTTGGACTTGGGCGACTTTAGTGGAGTTAAGTAATTGTGGCTATGATACCGCGGCATAGTTACAATGCGGTACTCTATTTAAGTATCTTGGAGTTCTAGCCTTGATCTATACTCAGAATCTATCATCATGCTAATGTTGGGTACTTTGATTTCCAGGAATATGGCCGGTAAGAATTTGAAGATGGACCAAAGACGTGTGGTCATAGCCGCCAGGCGTAGAGTGATAAGGGGATTGCTGGAGAATCTAAAGGAACAGACCGAGCTGGAACCGGCATCTGCACTGAACCAAACGTCTGTACGTAGAAGTATTCCGGTGAACAGGCGCAGCGTAGCACCAATGAAGAAAACAATTGTGGGTGATCGGAAAGGGAGCGTGATTTGTGACTACTGCCATGTACCCGGACATGTGCGAAAGGAGTGTCGAAAGAGGCTGGGACTCTGTTTTAGATGTGGAGCGGCAGATCACGCCGTTAGTGCTTGTCCGTAGAAGCTTCGCACGAAAGATGATACACAGAAGCCTCCGCAGAGACCGTTCCAAGGGCAGAAACAGCTGACTCAAGGACCAAACCAGGCTCGAGCGTTCACGTTGACGGCTGAGGAAGCTAAGGCATCAGGAGAAGTGGTTTCAGGTAATTTACTCGTTCATGGTTCTTTCCCGCATTGGCATTATTTGATTTCGGAGCATCCCACTGTTTTATGTCACCTAAGTTTATAACTACACACTCGATTACCTGCACGACCCTGTATAGTTTTGGGGACATACACACTGGGAATGGGAAAATCATAGCTAGTAAGGAATGTAGAGATTGTACAGTTGTTGTTTGCGGACGGAAGCTCTTTGCAGATTTCTTGGTAATGAGTACGGGCAGTATTGGGAATGGATTTTTCTTGGCACTTCCACGCACACATTTGATTGTAGGGCAAGGAAGGAAATTTTCCAGATTCTCGGACACCCTGAGTTTACTTTCACTGGAGGAAGCAGTTCTGTCGGGCCAGACGAGTTAGGGCTAGGCCGACGAACAATGTCCTTGCGGCTATGGTAGTGGATAGTAATGAAGAGCCGGCAGTTGTTCGCGATTATGTGGATGTATTTGACGATATGCTGGTATGCTCGAAGGTTCCGGAGGAGCATGCTGAGCATTTAAGGGTCGCACTGCAGACGCTGAGACCTGAGAAATTGTTGCGAAGATGAGTAAATGCGAATTCTGGCTGGAAGAAGTGAAATTTCTGGGGCATGTCGTGTCGGGCGATGGAATCGCCGTCGATCCCGAAAAGATTGCAGCAGTTCGAGATTGGCCTATTCCAAAGAATGTTGCAGAGATAAGAAGTTTTCTTGGACTCGCCGGATACTACAGAAGATTTATGGAGAACTTCGCTCGTTTAGCTGAGCCGTTAACCAAGCTCACGCGCAAGGAAGTACCGTTTGTTTGGACAGATGGATGTGCATTGGCCTTCAAGACGTTGAAGCAGAAGTTGATAACCGCCCCTATACTGACCGTACCGGATAATTCAGGAGGGCTGGTGATTCACAGCGACGCATCTGGAAAAGGATTGGGATGTGTTTTGATGCAGAATGGGAAGGTCGTCGCTTACGCATCGAGACAACTGAAGACCCATGAGAAGAATTATCCGACTCATGACTTGGAGCTTGCAGCCGTGATCTTCGCCCTGAAGATTTGGAGACACTACCTTTGGGCGAGATAGTCGAAGTCTTTACAGATCACAAGAGTTTGAAGTATGTGTTCACTCAGAAGGAGTTGAACATGAGGCAACGCAGATGGTTGGAGCTGATGGCCGACTACGACCTTGATCTTAAGTACCATCCGGGAAAAGTTAACGTCGTGCCGGATGCGCTAAGTCGGTTACCAGCAATTCAGGTTTTGACCGCACAAAAGGAGATCATTGCGGAGTTTCAGAGATTTGACTTAGAGGTTGTTCTACCACATGCTATGGGACAGTTGATGCAGTTGCAGTACAGTCGTCCTTAGTTGAGAAGATTAAAGAAGCACAATCGCAGGATCCTAGACTACAAAAGTTTCGAGAGCAGGGTGAAGCCGGACTACGAACCGATTTACTGATCCACGAAGATGGTTCGTCGAGATATGGTAGCCGTGTGTGTGTGCCAAAAGGGGATGTGCGTGAAGAGATTATGAAGGAGGCATACGGTTCAGCTTACTCTGTACATCCAGGAGGGACAAAGATGTACCGAGATATTCGACAGCACTTCTGGTGGGAAGGTATGAAACGGGAGATTGCTCGCTTCGTGGCTAAGTGCTTGGTGTGTCATCAAGTCAAGGCTGGACACCAAAGGGTTGCTGGTTGGTTGCAACCACTTCCGATCCCTCAGTGGAAGTGGGAACATATAACCTTGGATTTCGTGACGGCTTTACCGCGGAGTCCAAAGGGCAACAATGCAGTATGGGTGATTGTCGATCGGTTGACCAAGGCAGCTCACTTTATTCCTTTTCGGGTTGGTCAATCTACAGAGACTTTAGCAGAGCGGTACATGCAGGAGATTGTAAGATTGCATGGTGTACCGGTAAGCATCGTGTCCGATCGGGACACTCGGTTCTTGTCGCACTTCTAGAGGAGTTTACAAGAAAGTTTGGGGACTCGATTGAAGTTTAGCACAGCTTATCATCCTCAGACTGATGGACAATCGGAGAGAACGATCCAGACCCTTGAAGATATGTTGAGGGCTTGCATGTTGGACTTCAAAGGTTCTTGGGAGCATCATCTACACTTGGTGGAGTTTTCGTACAACAATAGCTTCCAAGCGACTATTCAGATGGCTCCGTTTGAAGCGTTGTATGGTCGTAAGTGCCGTTCGCCTGTTTGTTGGGATGACGTTGGTGAACGAAGGTTAATAGGACCAGATTTGGTGGTACAAACAATCGAGAAGGTGAATACAATCAGGAAGCATATGAAGGCAGCTCAAGACAGACAGAAAAGTTGGGCCGACACGTCAAGAAGACCTCTAGAGTTCGCCGTGGGTGATTTGGTATTCCTGAAGATATCACCGACTAGAGGGGTGATTCGCTTTGGGAGTCGGGGAAAGCTTAGTCCCCGATTCGTCGGACCCTTCGTGATATTGGAGCGTATTGGAGAGGTAGCGTACCGTTTGGCGTTACCACAGTCATTGGCAGGAGTGTATGATGTGTTTCATGTGTCTCAACTACGGAGGTATGTCCGAGATGAGACTCACGTCTTGGATCATTCGGAGTTGACTGTACGGGAGGACCTAACTTTTGAAGAGCAACCGGTTGAAATCAAGGATCGAAGAGAAAAGGTTCTTAAGAACAAGGCTATCCCTCTTGTGCTAGTTTCTTGGGGTAATCGATTGCATGGAGAATCCACTTGGGAGCGAGAAGACGAGATCCGGCAGAAATTTCCTCACCTTTTCCAGTAGTTAGCTATCTTGTATTCTCGGAATTTCGAGGACGAAATTCTTTTTGTAGTTGGGTATGATGTAACACCCGAGCCCAATAATACTATTTCTGGTTCTGGTTGAGTGTTATACATTGCTCATTTCGATTACCCTGATGATTTGGTGCTTATTGCTAAATTTTAACCGGTTAGGTCTTTTGGCACATAACAAATTTTAACACCTAAAATAAAATTAAAAATATCCTTGTTGGCCTACTCGTCGCCACTAGTCGCGTTGTAGCGTCCGCGTGTCGAGATTTCGTCCCGTTCGGCGAAACGGGCAAGTTTGGACGTCTACGCGCGCGTGCGAGTGTCCGACTTGGGGGCATGCATTTTAACCACAAAACACCTCATTTCAAAATTTGGAACTCGCTTAAAATCCTGTAATTTGAATTTGAAACATTTGGGCGCAAACCGGGCGCGATTTGGAAATGTTTCATTTAGCGCCAAAATCCCAAATTAATGAATTATACTAAACTATATAGATATATATATATATTCTGTACATTAAATCCATAGGAAATAATTCCAGTTGATTCAAATCTTTGTGGCAGCCAATCACGAGAGATTTAAATCTCTCGTGGGCCCCATCCACCCTCTCTCTCTCTCTCCGTCTCTCTCTATCTCTCTCTAATCTCCTTCTCTCTCTATCTCTAAAATCTCTCTCCCTCTCTCTAATAATCTTCTCTCTCTCTCTCTCTTATATTTTTTCCTCAACTGTTCCTTCGTCCTCATCGCGCAGAAAACCCACCACGAGAACCCCGAACCCTAACCCTAGCCACCACGAGCCGTCGCCGCCGATCTCCCCGTGACACCACCACCACCGTCTTCCTCGCCTCCTCGGCCTCGACAGCATCCCTTACCTCCTCGCCATCTTCTCCCTTGCCCGATCACCGCAAAACGAACCCAGGAAACCCAACTCCTCGCTTGCCCTCGCCTCGTCGTCGCCACCACCACTGTCCTCGTCGACCCCTCCTCAACCACCTCTGCACCTCCCGCATCTCTCTCCCGACCTCCGGACACCACCACCTCCTCAAAACGAGTTTCCCTGCAAACTCCGACCCTTTCCCCCGATCCCAGAAACTCCACCGCCTGCACCTCACCGTCGACGGTCCTCGTCGTCGACGACTCTTCCATCTTCCTCTCCTCTCTCGCTGTCACGCCCCGCTTCCCAAAATACGGAATACGAGGGGTAGACAAGGCCAGCCATGCTCCTACGGTCAAGGAAATGTCCTGCCGTAGTCACACTTCGGCTTCTAGTTTATCATGGTAAACAGTAAAGATGCGCAGGTAATGAGAAATACAGTAACTGAAAGGAACAATGTGAAGACTGACCTGAAGTGGAACAAACGAATGTAACTCGGAATGGCAAGACAAAAAGTCTGTGATGCACTGGTCCAGCCTAAATCTTCTCCTCATACTGAGCATGCATACTCAGGTCGTCAGAGCGACACAACAACAATATTATTATAATAAGATAAAACAGGTAAGTGAGGTAATACCAGTATAAGAATGATGTAAGTAATCACGGTGTCACTATATGATGCAGAATATGTTATGTGTCCCTATCGGTCTCTAAGTCATGTTTGAAATCACATAGTGGAAGGAGGATCATGTTTAACAGGAGTCTCGTACATACCCGAGACAACGGCCCACATGCCCGGGACATAACCCTGTCAGCCGGATCGCTAGATCCTGTCCTACACGAATAAATATCACGGTTCGAATGATCATCCTCTAAACACGGTCCCGCTAAATACGATACTCTTTCCACTTTGATTTCCCCTTTTTCCCCAGGTTAGATATTGATCTAGTTGTGTACAAGTATACCAATGGCACGGTTTTATCACTGTTCACTGTATTTATCACTGTCACGAATATTCACTTTCCATTGAGCACGATTTTATCACTGTTCACTGTATTTATCACTGTCACGAATTTTCACTTTCCATTGGTGTACTCGTCACTCCTAAACCAATATCCATCGCGCACGATAATGCAATGTCCACACGCACTAACACTGAGTATATGGCAAGGGTATGATATATGTATGTATGCTACCAATAAGCTCTGTATGTTATGAATCAATATGCATGTCATTAAATTGCATAAATTAATATGTTAAGAATTCAGCGAAATGATACAAGTAAGATAAATAGAACACTCAGTCAGCAATTCATCAAAATTTGTTTCAGTTCAATCGGGATTCCGGTTCTCAAGATATAGCTGTTTCATTTTAAGTGCTCGCGGCTGGAAATTCAGTTTCAGAACTGAACGTCCGTTTCGCGACACGGATTGCACCCAGTTGGGCTCGGAATTTAGCGATGTCACAGTTAAACTAATTGTGGATTTTACTGTTATGTATCCAACTCATCGAACGGATCATCGATAGCAGTTTTGTATTAAAAGTTATGTTATGTACAAGGTGCTGGTGTAAGAGAGATCACTGCGGAAACTGCAGAACACCACAGTATTCTAAAATACAATTTAAATATCAAATGAAAGTGAAACGACACGGGACCAGATTCAAGGGTTAGCTAACTAAATTCTCTACGCGAACATATAAGGTTCCGCTCATTTTCAGTTTAAGTAAGGGGTGTACAGGTGTTTCCAAGATGAGAATTGACAGCCAATGCTGCTCTGGACTGCAGTCCAGAGCCGTACTCCGAATCAATTTCCGTCATATTTTTAAAGCAGAAACATACTCAAAATTATATGGGGTTCTAGTTTGTAGAGTCGGCTTCGATATGAGCCCTCGAACGCAACATTCCGATGTATAATCAATTTACTATGATTTTTACAAGATTCAGGTGCAGAAATTTACAGATTCGACGGATCTAAATGGGGATGACATTTCACGGTGTTAGGATCCGTATTTTCAAGCGAACTTTTAACACAATATTCATTATCACTCGGGCCATCAGTCGTGATTAGTTTCCGTCAATTTAAATGGTGTTTTCAGTTCGTGTTTTTGCATCGAACACTTATAATAATATAGTATCGCAATCGAAATGAGCGTATAATAGCATGAAGCAAGTAAAAACTTGCCTGGTAACGTCTCGGGGTCGCGAGGCAGCAACGTCGTCACGAACGTGTAGGTGAGTGCTGCATGCTCCCACAACTCTTGTGATACGGTCCTTCGGATCTTCTCTTTGACGTCCCGATCTCCCGCGGAATGTCCGGTCTCCATCTCGTCGCCGGAAGGGCACCACATCGCCTACGTCTTTTACGGCTCCCACCTCAATACCGAGGCAACTCGGGCGTGAAGTTGGCTAGCCGACACGCCCAAGATTTGCTGTAGAATAATGTAGAACCTTGTCTCTTTGGGGATTGTAGGAGTTGCCATGATGGAGGAATTTTGCACAAAGAATTTCATGGATGGATGCTAAGAGAAAATGAGCTCGGGCAGATTTTGGAGCTCTCTGCACAAAACTAATTTTGTGCTGTGGAATGAAAAATGAAGTAAGCTCTCTCTCAAAAATATGGCTCTCTGCACAAACGTTTTTGCTCTGTGGAATAGAATGAATTCCAAAACGAATGCTCTCTCTCTACCCAATGTGATGAGCTCAAGTGCTCTCTTTATAAGCACAATGAAACATTAATCACTTATATTCCTTTCCCTGCACTTTGCAAACACAAGTGGCCTTTAACATTAATAATACTAGTGGCCGGCCCATTTATCTTTCCATAACACTCCACAGCATACATCATTCCCTTTAATAAATAAATTAATCCCATAATGCTTCACCTGCACACCAAATTTGTCATGATGTTCAACAGTACACTCATGTTGCCATATTCAATTGCTCCTTTACATTAATTAACATCACACTCTCCATTATTCTCCTGCATGCATTCCATTAATGCACACATAGCCATTAGAAAATGAAACCCCATTCACATTTACATATTAATGTTGCCTGCACAATCATTCCCCATTTCATAATGGCCGGCCCATCTCTATATTAATTGAAATGTGGCCGGCCCCCATTTTAATTAATCAATCATATAAATCCTCCTGCACTCATCCATGAATAATTTGCAAGAAACCCCTTACAAAAATTTAATTGCAAACTTGCAATTAACCCCCTCCATCAAAAAGTCCGGCCGGGAAAGAACAAAGAAAAACCGGCCGGAACGGAATGCAAACTGGCAACTCCAGAAAAAACCGGTCCCGTAACAAATTACAGGAAAACCCCGATACTGTGCATACACACCCGCATATCACTCCATACCCAAAAATATAAAACTGGTATGAATGAACTAGGGTATTACATTATACCCAACTACAAAAGAATTTCGTCCTCGAAATTCCTAAAACAAGGAAAGGTAATCAAACATGAATCTACGAGACGAGATGTGGAAACTTCTACCGAATCTCGTCTTCTCGTTCCCAAGTCGATTCTTCGTGCGAGCGATTCCTCCATGAAATAAGTACGAGAGGGATTATCTTGTTCTTAAGGACCTTTTCTCTTCGATCAACAATCGACGTTGGCCGTTCTTCATCGGTCAAGTCCTCCCTTACTGTTCGCTCTTAATGATCTAGCACGTGTGTTTCATCTTAAACATACTTACGGAGTTGGGATACATGAAACATGTCATGAACACTTGCTAAAGATGGTGGTAAAGCCAATCGGTATGCTACTTTTTCAACGCGCTCGATGATATCGAAAGGCCCTACGAATCGAGGACTAAGCTTGCCTCGACTCCAAAAATGAATTACTCCTCTGGTTGGTGATATCTTCAAGAATACCAAATCACCAACTGCGAACTCTAAAGGTCTTCTTGCTGTATCGGCCCAACTTTTCTGTCGATCTTGTGCTGCCTTCATGTGATTCCGGATAATATTAACCTTCTCTACTGTTTGCACGATCAGATCCGGTCCCAACAATCTTCGTTCTCCAATATCGTCCCAACAGACGGGTGAGCGACACTTGCAACCATATAGCGCTTCGAATGGAGCCATCTGAATAGTCGCCTGAAAGCTGTTATTATACGAAAACTCCACTAAGTGTAGATGATCCTCCATTGAACCCTTGAAGTCTATCATGCAAGCTCTCAACATGTCTTAAAGAGTTTGGATTGTTCTTTACAACTGGCCATCTGTCTGGGGATGATAAGCAGTGCTAAACTTCAATCGCGTCCCCAAACTTTCTTGTAAACTCCTCCAGAAGTGTGATAAGAATCGGGTATCACGATTGGAAATGATGCTCACAGGCACTCCATGCAATTTCATAATCTCCTGTATGTACCGTTTTGCTAACGCTTCCGTTGACTGACCAACTTGAAACGGAAAGAAATGAGCTGCCTTGGTCAATCGATCAACGATCTCCCAAACTGCATTATTTTCCTTAGGACTCCGCGGTAAAGCTATCACGAAATCCATGGTTATATGTTCCCACTTCCATTGAGGAATCAGAAGTGTCGCAATAAACCGGCTACCCTTTGATGTTCAGCCTTAACTTGCTGACATACCAAACACTTTGCTACAAAGTGGGCGATCTCCCTTATCATGCCTTCCCACCGGAAATGCGGTCGTAGATCACGGTACATCTTCGTGCCTCCTGGATGTACGGAATATGCGGAACTGTCCGCCTCCTTCATAACTTCTTCGTGAATGTCTCCTTTCGGCACATACAAACGGCTACCATATTGCAACGAACTATCTTCAGGAATCAACAAGTCCGTTCGAAATCTCACTTCAACCTATTTTCGAAACTTCTGCAATCTTGGGTCTTGCAATTGCACTGCTTCAATAGGCTCGATCAACGATGACTGTACTTGCAGTTGCATCATCTATCCTAAAGAATGCGGTAGCACAATCTCCAAATTAAATCTTCGAAAGTCTTCAATAAGTTCCTTCTGTGTAGTCAACACGTGGATTGCTGGCAACCGACTAAGCACATCCGGCACAACATTAACTTTCCCTGAATGGTACTTAAGATCAAGATCGTAGTTAGCCATCAGTTCTAACCATCTACGCTGCCTCATATTAAGCTCCTTCTGTGTGAATACATACTTTAGGCTTTTGTGATCGGTGAAAATCTCGACCCTTTCGCCTAACAAGTAGTGTCTTCAAATTTTCAGAGCGTATGTTACAGCTGCTAGTTCCAAATCGTGAGTTGGGTAATTCTTCTTATGAGTCTTCAACTGTCTCGATGCGTAGGCTATAACCTTCCCGTGCTGCATCAAAACACATCCCAAACCTTTCCCAAACGTGTCGCTGTGAATCACCAATCCTCCGGAACCGTCGGGTACGGTCAAAATAGGTGCGGTTATCAACCTTTGCTTCAACGCCTCAAAAGCTAACGCACATCTATCCGCCCATATGAACGGTACCTCTTTTCGCGTAAGCTTGGTCAAGGCTCAGCTAAACGCGCAAAATTCTCCACGAACCTTCTGTAGTATCCGGCAAGTCCAAGAAAACTTCTGATCTCTGCTACGTTCTTCGGAATCGGCCAATCTTGAACTGCTACAATCTTCTCAGCGATTCCAACTCCGGATACGACGTGCCCCAAAAACTTCACTTCTTCGAGCCAAAATTCGCACTTGCTCATCTTCGTATATAATCTTTCTTGCCACAACGTTTGCAGTGCGATCTTTAAGTGTTTTGCATGCTCTTCTAAGCTTCTTGAATAGACCAGAATATCAACGATAAACACCACTATAAACTGGTCTAAGAATGGTGAAAAGATTCGGTTCATCAAGTCCATGAATATTGCTGGCGCATTCGTTACTCCGAAGGGCATTCGCAATGTCCATACTGAGTTCGGAACGTCGTCTTGCAAATATCTTCTGATTTAACTCGGACTTGATGATATCCGGATCGCAAATCCATCTTCGAGAATACCCTCACGCCACTAAGCTGCTTGAATAATTCGCCAATGCGAGGGATCGGTTACTTGTTCTTTAATAGTCAGCCGATTTAATTCTCGATAATCGATGCACATCCTTCTTATGCCATCTTCCTTCTTGACTAGAAGTACTGGAGCTTCCCAAGGTGAATCGCTGCTGCGAATCCAACCCTTTCTCTAGCAATTCGGCAACCTGCTTCTTGACTTCCTCCAATTCCACTGGTGCCATTGGATAGTATGCCTTAAGATTGGCGCTGCACCAGGAACAAGATCGATCGCGAACTCTATGCATCGCTTCGGCGGTAAACCTGATATGTCTTCGAACACGTCCATGAAATCTCGAACAACAGCTGGCATATCTTCCTTATCCACTTCCATCGACGAAAGAACATTGTTTGTCGGCCTAGCTCTAAACTCGACTGGCCCTACAGAACTGCTTCCTCCAGCAAAACAAACTATGGATGTCCGGGAATCTGGAGAATCACTTTCCTTTCCTTACAATCAATATGAGCATGGAAAGTGCTGCGAAAATCCATTCCCAAGACAACAACAAACAAAGGGATGCATCGGAATTTAATAATTCTAATGCGGGAAAAAAAAACAAGTAAGATACTGAGATGACTTCATCCGACGTCAAGATACTGAAGAGGATTAAACACGGTAAACAGGATTGAAGCTTGCGATAAAATATGAACTGGAAAGTAAGAGAATCAAGGCAATATGAAGACCATGGAACACGGAAATTAATCAAGACCAGGACTCCAAGTTACTTAAATAGAGTACCGCATTGTAACCATGCTGCAGTTCATAGTTACAATCACATAACTCCACTCAAGTCGCCCAAATCCTAGTATTAGAATCAAGGAATATGGAGAAA
This sequence comes from Agapanthus africanus, assembly GCA_030015575.1. Taxonomy (NCBI): domain Eukaryota; kingdom Viridiplantae; phylum Streptophyta; class Magnoliopsida; order Asparagales; family Amaryllidaceae; genus Agapanthus; species Agapanthus africanus. The sequence continues at coordinate 480,451,337 of JASDDO010000022.1, read as the reverse complement.
CAATAGAGAACCAAAAGGTTTTAAGTCAAGATGCAAAGGGGTTTGCATATCGTCAAGACGAAGGATAAAAGAAAGATATGATTCAAGAATCATGATAGCAATGTGGCACGACATGTTCCTAATCACGAGTATTCTGATTCGTGTATTGGGTCCAATACCCAACTACAAAAGAATCAAACTCGATTAACATACAACCTATGCTCTGATACCAACAAAACCATGTCACGCCCCGCTTCCCAAAATACGGAATACGAGGGGTAGACAAGGCCAGCCATGCTCCTACGGTCAAGGAAATGTCCTGCCGTAGTCACACTTCGGCTTCTAGTTTATCATGGTAAACAGTAAAGATGCGCAGGTAATGAGAAATACAGTAACTGAAAGGAACAATGTGAAGACTGACCTGAAGTGGAACAAACGAATGTAACTCGGAATGGCAAGACAAAAAGTCTGTGATGCACTGGTCCAGCCTAAATCTTCTCCTCATACTGAGCATGCATACTCAGGTCGTCAGAGCGACACAACAACAATATTATTATAATAAGATAAAACAGGTAAGTGAGGTAATACCAGTATAAGAATGATGTAAGTAATCACGGTGTCACTATATGATGCAGAATATGTTATGTGTCCCTATCGGTCTCTAAGTCATGTTTGAAATCACATAGTGGAAGGAGGATCATGTTTAACAGGAGTCTCGTACATACCCGAGACAACGGCCCACATGCCCGGGACATAACCCTGTCAGCCGGATCGCTAGATCCTGTCCTACACGAATAAATATCACGGTTCGAATGATCATCCTCTAAACACGGTCCCGCTAAATACGATACTCTTTCCACTTTGATTTCCCCTTTTTCCCCAGGTTAGATATTGATCTAGTTGTGTACAAGTATACCAATGGCACGGTTTTATCACTGTTCACTGTATTTATCACTGTCACGAATATTCACTTTCCATTGAGCACGATTTTATCACTGTTCACTGTATTTATCACTGTCACGAATTTTCACTTTCCATTGGTGTACTCGTCACTCCTAAACCAATATCCATCGCGCACGATAATGCAATGTCCACACGCACTAACACTGAGTATATGGCAAGGGTATGATATATGTATGTATGCTACCAATAAGCTCTGTATGTTATGAATCAATATGCATGTCATTAAATTGCATAAATTAATATGTTAAGAATTCAGCGAAATGATACAAGTAAGATAAATAGAACACTCAGTCAGCAATTCATCAAAATTTGTTTCAGTTCAATCGGGATTCCGGTTCTCAAGATATAGCTGTTTCATTTTAAGTGCTCGCGGCTGGAAATTCAGTTTCAGAACTGAACGTCCGTTTCGCGACACGGATTGCACCCAGTTGGGCTCGGAATTTAGCGATGTCACAGTTAAACTAATTGTGGATTTTACTGTTATGTATCCAACTCATCGAACGGATCATCGATAGCAGTTTTGTATTAAAAGTTATGTTATGTACAAGGTGCTGGTGTAAGAGAGATCACTGCGGAAACTGCAGAACACCACAGTATTCTAAAATACAATTTAAATATCAAATGAAAGTGAAACGACACGGGACCAGATTCAAGGGTTAGCTAACTAAATTCTCTACGCGAACATATAAGGTTCCGCTCATTTTCAGTTTAAGTAAGGGGTGTACAGGTGTTTCCAAGATGAGAATTGACAGCCAATGCTGCTCTGGACTGCAGTCCAGAGCCGTACTCCGAATCAATTTCCGTCATATTTTTAAAGCAGAAACATACTCAAAATTATATGGGGTTCTAGTTTGTAGAGTCGGCTTCGATATGAGCCCTCGAACGCAACATTCCGATGTATAATCAATTTACTATGATTTTTACAAGATTCAGGTGCAGAAATTTACAGATTCGACGGATCTAAATGGGGATGACATTTCACGGTGTTAGGATCCGTATTTTCAAGCGAACTTTTAACACAATATTCATTATCACTCGGGCCATCAGTCGTGATTAGTTTCCGTCAATTTAAAGGGTGTTTTCAGTTCGTGTTTTTGCATCGAACACTTATAATAATATAGTATCGCAATCGAAATGAGCGTATAATAGCATGAAGCAAGTAAAAACTTGCCTGGTAACGTCTCGGGGTCGCGAGGCAGCAACGTCGTCACGAACGTGTAGGTGAGTGCTGCATGCTCCCACAACTCTTGTGATACGGTCCTTCGGATCTTCTCTTTGACGTCCCGATCTCCCGCGGAATGTCCGGTCTCCATCTCGTCGCCGGAAGGGCACCACATCGCCTACGTCTTTTACGGCTCCCACCTCAATACCGAGGCAACTCGGGCGTGAAGTTGGCTAGCCGACACGCCCAAGATTTGCTGTAGAATAATGTAGAACCTTGTCTCTTTGGGGATTGTAGGAGTTGCCATGATGGAGGAATTTTGCACAAAGAATTTCATGGATGGATGCTAAGAGAAAATGAGCTCGGGCAGATTTTGGAGCTCTCTGCACAAAACTAATTTTGTGCTGTGGAATGAAAAATGAAGTAAGCTCTCTCTCAAAAATATGGCTCTCTGCACAAACGTTTTTGCTCTGTGGAATAGAATGAATTCCAAAACGAATGCTCTCTCTCTACCCAATGTGATGAGCTCAAGTGCTCTCTTTATAAGCACAATGAAACATTAATCACTTATATTCCTTTCCCTGCACTTTGCAAACACAAGTGGCCTTTAACATTAATAATACTAGTGGCCGGCCCATTTATCTTTCCATAACACTCCACAGCATACATCATTCCCTTTAATAAATAAATTAATCCCATAATGCTTCACCTGCACACCAAATTTGTCATGATGTTCAACAGTACACTCATGTTGCCATATTCAATTGCTCCTTTACATTAATTAACATCACACTCTCCATTATTCTCCTGCATGCATTCCATTAATGCACACATAGCCATTAGAAAATGAAACCCCATTCACATTTACATATTAATGTTGCCTGCACAATCATTCCCCATTTCATAATGGCCGGCCCATCTCTATATTAATTGAAATGTGGCCGGCCCCCATTTTAATTAATCAATCATATAAATCCTCCTGCACTCATCCATGAATAATTTGCAAGAAACCCCTTACAAAAATTTAATTGCAAACTTGCAATTAACCCCCTCCATCAAAAAGTCCGGCCGGGAAAGAACAAAGAAAAACCGGCCGGAACGGAATGCAAACTGGCAACTCCAGAAAAAACCGGTCCCGTAACAAATTACAGGAAAACCCCGATACTGTGCATACACACCCGCATATCACTCCATACCCAAAAATATAAAACTGGTATGAATGAACTAGGGTATTACACTCGCCTTCCCAACTCAACCACCATTACTTGATCCCATGCACCCCTTTTCTCGAGCCTAACCCTAACCGGAACCCTAGCAACTTCTCTGGTTCGCCGGAGAACGCCACCGTCGACCCTCGTCGTCGCCAGCACACCGCCGACCACCTCCTCTCCCCCCTATGATCCAGACCAAGCCAGCTCCTCCCCTTCTCACCATCCCTCCTCCTCCTGCAACCTACAGCCAAGGCTGCCGCCGGCGCCGGCGCCCCATCGCCGTCGAACCCGTCGTGGTTGCCCGGGTGTTTCCCTGTAAGCATCTCTATCTTTCCATTAATGCTAAACCCCTCTCGCTGGTCCTTGTTTATGTATATCGTGTTTTGCTAACTTCGTCGCTTTTGACTTTCGCCGGATTCCGACCGTGCCGTCGTTTGGACCCGACGCTCCAGCAAAGTACTCTGGTCCGTGTGGTCCCGCTGTTCGCTGTTGGGACTCGATCCGTAGTCCGTGCACCCGTCTCGTGTTTTCTGCCGACATTGCATCCGTGCTTTCCGGTTTGCGAAACCGCCGAGGCAAGTATCCGAATACTTGCTCTAACATGCTAATACAAGATCAAGTCCTGCTATACATTTAATTATCATATTATTTAATACAACAACACAATGATGGTGATATCGATAGTACAGTATGACTATAATTGACGGTTGCATTTCTCTTTAATATTAAATCAGTATAGTAGTTCGTAAAATTAAGTGGTATGCTATTAATCCATGCTTTAACTAATTAAACCAATTAGAACGTACTTGCTTAATCTGCTAGATCATCCATGTGATAGTTATTCATGTTTTAGTCTTAAACTCGTGTAGCCTCATTTCTTTATGTTGTTGATATTGGTTCACCTTGTGACTATTGCATCCCAAGGGTGCTTGAACCTGTTAATAAGAAAATACAAAGTATCACTGTGTTTACATGGAATAATATTGTTATTTACTGTTCCTGCTGTTGTTCCTTATTCGTTACTATACCTGTTATAAGCATACATTTGATTGCATTACATATTGACCCGATCTTGATACACCTGACACATGTACTGATACACCGGACATGACACCCTATACATACTGACTCAACCTATTGGACTACAACCTGACTTGGGGTCCTCATGGACCATTCCTGCTGTCTATCCAGACATACCTGCTTTTACCTGATTCTGTGTTGACATTAGTCCTTGACTACTGAATACCTGACCTGACATACATAACTTAGGGGTATGGGGAAATCAAAGATGAACCTGACTTGTAACTCGACAGTTCACTACCAGTTCGAGTGTACACATTCCTATTTTGTGCCTAGCGGCATGTCTCGGTTTCGGCCGAGAATATTGTGGCCGTGATCCCGGGTATGTACGGGGTACTACCGAGTGTACACTTTCATGTTTTGTGCCTAGCGGCATGTCTCGGCTGCAGCCGAGAATATTGTGGCCGTGGTCCCGGGTATGTACGGGATACTATTGGGTTACATCGACGAGACATCAATTGATTTCAAAGACTATAGAGTAGAAACCTGAGAGGACAATTTAGTTACCACGGCACATTACCCTGCACGGCTATTTATTAGTACTGCTTTATTCATGTTCATACCTGCATTGTTTATTACCATGTTCATATTATATTATTGGTTGACATGACGCGCTGACGTCTGGGTTTTGCATGGCCCAGATTCCTTACCACTGTCGACGACCGAGCAGGAGCACTTCAGCCAGCAGGCTGAACTGTGAGTTCCTTAGTGATTAGTTTATTTATTTCATTTCACTTCCAGATGTGAGCCCGCATTATGCGACGTACTGTTTATTTATTGTATTGGATCATTTGCTTCCGCACTTATTGTTTATTGATTCTTGTTATTATGGATTTGGACATGTGTTAGATTAGTTTATTATATTGTTTTCGATATCTCTACAACCGTAATGTGACTGTGGATGGATACGTCCTACCCACAGGTAGCATGGTTGGCTATGTCACGTGCCCTATCTTGCATACTCTGGGAAGCGGGGCGTGACATAACCAGAGGATTAAAAATCACCATTAAACCAATGTTTTAATGCATTTTAATTCTCATTTTTAATTCCCTAAACCCTAATTCTATCCTATAAATACCACCTCATACATAGCCCTCTCTATTCTGAAATCCATTGTTAAAACTCTCAAATTTTTCCAAGTCAAATAAGTTATACAAGTGGAGTTAGCCAAGGTCAAGTTCCGGCGACGATTCGGGAAGATTCCGGCGATCCCACGACTCCACGAAACTCTCAAAACCTTCCTATACCTCTCCTCTCTATCTTAAACTTGTAAGTCCCCTCTCCTTCTCTCTCTTCCTATTATAAAATGTTCTCTTTTCAAAACTCATCGGAAGTGGAGTTAATCTGACATTCGATTCTAATTTGTTAAAAAAACCCAACTTTTCTTAATAACAAATCAACCATTTCTTTATATATTGTTTAGCAACCATAAACCAATATTGAGAACAAGTTTCAATTTAAAATACCATGCTATACAACTTGTATTACACTTTTACAGTTAAATACCACAAAGTTTACCTATGACGTTCTTTTATCATAATTGCTCATATTAACTTTAGAAAAACCTCATGAGATAATGACCTACCTCTCACAACACTCATCATGACATAGCACGATTGCTTGAAAATCATATTTTTGTGGCTAATACAATTTTACATTTAAATACCATAAACTATTAAAAACCGTATTCTGTAAATTGTTTTAAATTAAATTCCTTACGATTACGTCTCTACAACCCACTTTTGGGGAACCCAATCAGTATGGTGCGAGTTATCGCACATCCTCGGAACCAGTAGAGTGAAATGCAGACCTCCTCATGCAACATCCGATCTCGATAGAATTTTTAATGCAATTTTTAAGAATAATGTGATTTTCTATTTAGTAAATAAATTCTATTTTTAATAATTATATATATATATATATATATATATATTATCAAAACATCTATTTTATATTTATAATAAATTCCATGTTTGCTAAACACAAGAATCACAAATTTTCATGAATATATCATTAACAATCCATACAAGTCAATTTACACTAAAATACCATATACTATTCAATTTCGGTTTATATTCACTAGAATACCTCATCATATAAAAATTACATCCATAAAAACCCTAAATACGATAAATAAATACTTAATGATTATTTTGAAACTATACTAAAACTATTTTTCATAAAACACCCTCAAGTTATATTAATTTACAATAAAGACCCTAATAAATATAGATTTAAGCGGGACCAATTCTCTTGAGCCTCAGGGAGCCGGAGAAAGTGGGTGCTTACCTATTTAAGGTAGGAAACTAAAACGGGGTTATTATTGGTAATTGGCTTGGAAAAATTCATAAATCCTACCGTCCATGTGCAACAGCTACCGATAACTCCAAAACCTAATTCAGGAATCCAATTATGTTTAAGTGTCTGACTCAGACAGAGTCTCGGTCTAATCTGAATACAATTCCAATCTACATATAATTCAAATATAACTCCAATACATCATGAATTCATATATACTGGAACTTGAACATGAATACCAGAATACTATCAAATATCAATATGACTCGACTGGACCGAACCATGGATATATATTGACTTGATTACATGACTATCCGTTTACATCCTTATCCGTTTACATGAACAATTGATATCATGGTTTCAGCAAGTCTTACATCTATAAAACAACACAATATATATTACGGGATTAAAGGGGTAGACTAGGACGGAATGTGTTAAAAGTGGCACGGGATGGTCATTAAAAGACGTAACTAAACATCCATTGCCGTTGTTCCGTGGGGTTTGACGAAACCTTGTACTACTGGTTACCTTAGTCCACGGGATAGATTGACTCCTCTCGTAAACACTAATATCTTCTGTACCAAGTTACAAACAACTACGTTAGTATAGCGAACATAATCTTTTATACTTTACATGTTCTATTCTCTGTCTATTCTTTTCTACCTCTTGGGACTTACCGAGCGATTGTTCGCTGACGATATTCCTATTCTATTCTTTCTTTGGAATTTTGTCAGGAGGACCCGACTCTCTGGAGATCGAGCCCGGCTCAGAAGACTTGGAGCAGTTCATCGAGGATCCCGAGCACTAGTTCACTTGTATATACTTTTACTGTCAGTTCATGCCATTGTTTGGGCATCCCTTTCCAGTATTGTATTTACTTTCCAGTTGTATTGTAAAGAATATTTAATCAATAAAAAGTTGTTCATTTACATCTCATGTCTTTCTTGTGTACATTTATTATATTGTTTATTTACGCTTAGCGTGTTTACTTCTGAGTAAATACGTCACGGGCCTAACCGCGTCTCCTTATCCGTACTCTGGAAAGCAGGGCGTGACAATTATAAAGATATGGAAATTGGTTTTGATGAAGTAGTATGATTATATATATATATATATATATAGTTTGGAAATAATTGTAAAATTAATATGAATTATTGATTTTGAAGAATTTATGCGATTTGGACATTTTATAAATTATTATACAATTATTTGTATACAAGTTAATACTAAACTCGATTAATACTTCACTAATTATGCATTAATCTTGTTTATGTATTACGACATGCAACATATCATGTTGCAACCTTGTTACATTTTTATTGAACCATGGCTTTAATTCTTTAGTTGCTTTGTTTTGGCTTTGGTTTTATTTAGAAAAGGGAAAAAGGAGAAAAGAAAAGAAAAGAAAAGGAGAAGATATTAAAGCGAGTGAGACAAGGGAGACAAGGAGGGGTATGGGAAAGTGAGAGAGAGTGAGAGGGGGGGGGGGTATATTTTTTACCATGGCTCCTCATCCTTCCTCACTTCATTCCTCTTCTTCATCTCCTTCTCCACACATAGGTTAGAACCTATGTGTGCTTCGCATGTCGTGTCGGTTTTTGAATATGATTTTGATGCGATACGATGTGTTTTGATTTGTAGGTACAAGCGCGTGGATTTTCGGGACGACGAAGGAGGGCAAGGCATCCGTCGGGATCGACTAGAGCGAGGCGTTGCAGGTGAGTAGATGTATATCTACGAGGGAAGTCAGATGGATGGCGATAGCACCTCCGCAACCGTAGAATGGGATATTTATATTATATATGTGTTAATGCGAGATGGATACTTAGCAAGTAGGGTCCTAGGAGATTATAGGTTAGATTAAGAATACGCATAGGAAGGTATACCCTTAGTCTTATTTTCTTAGTCGTAAGTCGTTTGTTTATTTTTGTTGCACGCACACACACACACTTGGTATGATATGGATGTGTGTGTGTGTGTGTGTGTGTGTATGTGTGTGAATTTAATATGAGAATATGATATGTTATATGGATATGAGTTGATACGATCGAGCGTGATGTCAAGAGATTATGATATATGATTGAGTTGAGACATCATTTGTGATGTGATATATTAAAGGATTGTTAGGCGATATACACATAACATGCGATAACATGTGATTTGATAATATAATAGATTGTACGTGACCTTAGATCCGTACCCTTGTTTATGATATCGTACGACAGATGATACCATACGAAATATGAGATATATGATATTGGCTCGTACCTTCGATTTTGAGGATGCCGTATGACGGACTATACCGTACGAGATATATATATATATATATGATGATTGATCCTCACTCTTGACTCAAGGATGCCGTACGATGGATTATATCGTATGTGATGCTATAAGGCTGGATCGCCGACTACTAGAAATATCGACTCAGAAATGCGTTCGTTTTCTATTTACTTTTTGACTCGTATATCGATACATATCATAGCTTGTTGTGTTTACTATTTACCTTTCTGCTACATTCATATTACTCTCATTGCATTTTATATATATACATGTTCTTTCATTAGTTGTTATGATCTCGCCTGCTAGGACACATGCACCATTACCGATGATGCGCATGTTACACTTACACAGATCTGCCGGCTCACACACATTCATTATCGGTAATTGCTATGCCACTTACACAGTAGAACTGCTATATCATGGTATTATTCTTAACTATAAAGTACATTTATTGTTCAATATTATCACATGACATGCTTACATGATATACTTGATATGCTCACATTACTATTCTATATTTTCATATATCGTACTTTATGGTTACATTCATTAAGATGTTGTTTTCAAGAGATCTCTGGATTTGAGAACCGCGGTTATATTTCAAAGGAGATTATGTATTGTTTTAAAAATGCGGTTTCTCGTGATATAATATTTCATGTCCACTATGAGTTTTCTCGGTTCTGAGTTATGAGCATACCCGATTCGAGGAGTTAGCTGAGCCGTCTGCGGGTACATGGTAGACCCGGTAAGGTACCCAGGGGCAAGAAGATCATGGAGTTGATGATGAGCCTGGATGGGGATGTACTACCTACCGGTGATAGTTTGGACTCAGCGGTTATCCGGAGGATATCGGCCAGAGTCGTGAGATGGATATAAGAGCCAATCTGAGGATGCGGCGCCTGAGATATGAGGATTTACGTGTCGATACTGGACACGGATTTCATGATGTTTCGAGTATCGATGTCGGACACTCAGGTTCTATGATGTTTATGTGTCGTTGATGGACACACGTTGATTGCTTTTCATACATACAGACATATGATGCAGATGATTGGTTTTTTTCATATTGGCATTGGCATTGATTTTATTGTTGATACACATGCATACATGGTCACCCTAGATACCATAGTATTACCTTTATCTTACACTAGAACCTAGAGATCGTTGTTTATTCAATTTCTACCTGCTGATATTTTCTACTCACGAGTTGGCAACTCACCCCCTTGTGCCACAATTTCTTACAGGTTTGACCGCACAGGTTTTCGTAGCGGCTTTAATGGCACACTGGTTTTCTTACGGGTGACTGCTTTGGTAGGTGGGGTTCACTTGCATCGTGACCACTGTTGTACTTGTACATTTATTTCAGTTGTATCTAGTAAAAGGCTCCAACAACCAGACCTTGTATATTCGTAGTCTTAGAACCTTTATTGTATATTCTTTCAGACTTAGAGTTACGACCATGTATTTATTCTTGTTTCTGGTTTCTTGATGATGTTTTGGTTTCTTTGTTTAATTTCTGTGTTTTATCCTCGCCTTCGACTTTATATATTTGTTTTATTGCGTGGTTGTTTCCGCCAATCGGCGAAGAGCTAGCTCCCGCTTAGGGATGCCTATATTTATTATTGCTTGTATTGTTTTCGGGTTAAAATTTACAAAGGAGGTGCTGCCCAAATTTCAAATGACGAAAAATGTTTTCAAGATAGATAAAAAACATTGTATTTCCTATGATATTACTTATGTTTCAAAGAAAGAACCAGATTTCAGTAAACCTTTATTTCAAAACTTCACCTCCACTATTTTTCCTAAAAAGGTTTAGATTTCTGGGCTTCTGGCTTACTTGAATTAGGTGCGGTCCTATAGACTTCACATGATTTAAGTGCCGGTCACGTGCCAAATTCCGGGTCATGACATACACCCTAGTTGTCACACCCCGCTTCCCAGTAGACGGAAACGATGATGTGGTAAGCCCGCGACGTATTTATCCGGAGAAGGTCATTCCCTAAATAAATATACTAAGCGTATTGAAACAATATTACACAATACAAAAATAAATGGAGACTGTAAAAATTTTCAACAAACATCTTTATTTACATTCAACTTTCAATATTTACAAATACTAGAGTTTATGCTGGAAAGTAAATACAATAAGGAAAATGCCTAAACAAGTGGCATACATAAACTGAATGAAAATGAAGCTGAGTTAGCCCTGAGTAGCGATTTGGTTGTATTCCTTATCTGTGGCTTCAACTTCCTCTGTCTCGATCGTATCTGACGAACATTCCAAGAGAAGAAAAGTGGATGGAATGCCTGTCAACGAACTAATGCTCGGTAAGTCCCAAAGATAGGTAAGAGTAAAGAAAAAAATGACAAGTGTAGAATATATATAACAAGTAAAAGTATATGTTCATGGGTAAGTATATACTATATGTCTCTATATGGTCATTATGTTAACGCTGAGTACCAAGTGTGAATATCAACGCAGCCGTAGAAATATTCTCGAGCTCAAGAGTGGGGCGTCAGGAGCAAGAAAACACGGGCCCGTTTCATGTGTTAGCATCGGGGCTCTAGGCTGTGGATGAGTCAACCCGACTGATGTTCGAGTAAAATAAAAAAAAAGGTTAATACGGGACTCCTGAACCTCCGTTAGATTCACACAAGAAACTATCCCAAACACTCCGAGTATAATATATTATAACTGGTTAATATATTTATTTTGTTTGTTTGATTGATTAACATATCTTGATTGAAACTATAGATTGCAAAAAATGTAGATTGTATTCGAGTGAGTCGAGTAATATGTGTGTCATGACATTTGCAATCTTGGTTCGAGTCAAGTTAGTTCGAGTAGATTGGATTCGAGTTCATATTTGAGTTTAGATTCGAGTTTGTGTTTGAGTTTGAGTTCAAGTTTAGATTCGAATTTAGATTCTAGTTCATGTCTTTTCATGTGAATTGGTGTAAATTGTTAAAAATCTTATGTTTGGGAGAAATCGACAACTGCTGCATATGAACGGCAGGATTTGTGTCTTTTTCCAAGACAATTGTCATTGATAACTCCGTTAAGTTTTCTAACCTGAATAGGTAAGCACTCACTTTCTCCGGCATCCTGAGGTTCAAGAGAAATGATACCGCTTAAGCGTATATTAAGTCTAAAGTCCTTAAAATAGTGTTTGCATATCTCGAGAGGGTTTTATGAAAAATATATATTAATATTGTTTTAAAAATAACCTCGATGGTGATTTGTAATATTTAGGGTTTTCATGAACATGTATTTTAGTTGTTGTGGTGTTTTGGTGGTAAAATCTAGTCTTTTTGAAAGTTTATGGTATTTTGGTGAAAATTACTGCTTTTGGAAACATGGTGGTATTTTATTAAAAGATTCTAATCCTTCATTTAAAAAAAATAGTTTCTTAATATGCTTTTATTGAAAATAAGGGTTTCATAATTTTATATAACTTTTCCAAAAATTAGTTTTTATTAGAAAAGTCGCGTTTTTTAAAAACCGTATTTTTATTTTCTTTCTAGACCGAATACTCCGTGAGGAGTTCTGCATCTCCTCCACTTTTCCAAGGATATGTGATAATCCACACCATTCATTAGCGGGTCCCCTAACAAGGGTTGTAGAGGCGTAATTGCCAAGGATTTCGAAATACCGATTTAAAGAAACCCGTTTTTGTAAAAGTGTGGTATTTTAATAAAAAAGCTCTTCTTTAAATTAACTATAGCTCTAGAATACCGTGCTATGGAACCATAGTGTGCGTGTGGGTTAGGTCATTACCCCGTGAAGTTTTTATTAAAGGTATTTAAACCAATTATCGATGATAGGGTGATACTAAAGTTCATGGTATTTTACTGAAAAGTTCATTATATGTTCGTTTCATATGAAAATTTTGTTAAATTAAAAAATAAAAGATGTGAAATTATGTTAAGATTAAGGTAGCATGTTAGTTTGTTTTAATTTGCTTAACACATGCCTTACAAATGTAAAAAGAATATGATATCGGAGATAACTGCTCTTTTGTCGAGTTGTTTTAAAATACGAATTGAGATGAAAGAAATGGAGAGAAGAGAGACTTACGGTTTTTAGATGGTTAAGAAGAGATTGAAGAAACTCTCGGGGTCGTGGTTTTGTTGGAGATGCTCCGTTCGTCGAGTTTGGCTTGCTACTCCACTTGAGGGGTTTAACTCTACTTGGCACTTAAAGAGTTTTGAGAGAATTTTTGCTAAAATTTCATAATGGGGGAGAACTATGGCATGGGGTGGTATTTATAGTAAAGAATTAGGGTTTGGGAATTAAAATTTTGGATTAAAATGCATTAAAAAGGTGTTAAATGGTGAATTGAAGTGCCTCTGTTTGATTGCAGGAATCAAACAGTGCAGGGGAGTTAAGGGGAGTCGAAGGGACGAGTGTGCAAAGCACGGAGAAATTTGGGGCATATCTGACCATCGGTGCCGGCCCTATCATGGGTTTGGGCAGTCGAATCTTGAGGCATTGCCTCGAGATTCGTACCACGTGTCAAGTTTGATGTGTACACCTCAATGTGCCTGTTTGATTTTTCTGAACTTTTCATTTCTCCGTGTATTGCACATGCAACTCTTGAGCTTCAAAAATTTAAAAAGAAAAAATCTAAAAAAATTTGTGTCTGATGAGAATCGAACACACAGGCTATGTCACAGCAGTGCAGAGGCTTTACCAGTGAACTACAAGCTGCTTCTTGCTTTTATTTAAAAAAAATAACTTTTAACTCTTATACAAGCTGTAATACCCTTTTCTGTATAATAACAAGAAATTTCTGTACAGTGATTTCAAAGTCATTACATTCTACCCTCTTTATAAAAATTTCGCCCTCGAAATTTATATAGAGGGTAGAATGTAATGACCCGAAAGTACGGAACATGACCGGCACTTAAACTACGAACGTCTCGAGATGTACGTAATCTAAGTGAGCCCAAAACCCAGAAATCCATACCAAGAAAAGTAGTAGAGTGAAGGAAAACCATTTTAAAACAAGTAGTTTTAATAGCATAAGCCGAATTATGCGGTTTTTAAAAAAACATCAAATATTTCCCGAAAATTTCGGCAGAGTCTCCTTTGTAAATACTGGCCCCCAAACGGGATACAACATGAATAGTATATGAAATCAATAAAAGGCATCCCCAAGCGGGAGCTAGCTCTTCGTCAATCGACGGTCACAACCACACAAGCAATATAATATACAACGCCAACGGCGAGGATCAAAATTCAAAAGGAAACTCAAAACCATAAGAAAACCATAGAAATATAACGCGCGACTGTAAGGTCGAAGGAATAACATCACTGGTCTCTATCTCAAAATAAATACATGTTTGGTTGATGGAACTTCTAGATACAATAGAATAATGATATACAAGATATATAATGGGGGTACGATACAAGTAAACCCACCTACTAGCAAGTCACCCGGAAATGGGAAGCAGTGCCAGCAAAGCCATAATGAAACCTGTACGGCAAAACCTGCAAGAAACTGGGGCACAACGGGGGTGAGTTGCCAACTCGTGAATAGAAAAACATCTACGGAAAGAAATCGCATAAATAACGCAACCTAGGTCAATGATCATAATATATCCTCAATTATATATATAACATGCAGCCTATGACAATGGCTAGGGTAATATCTAACCGAGTGTAAACTCATGGGCCCGTGTCAGTGCCTCAGGTAGCAATATATCATATGGATGATGTATGAATGCATGAAACAGAATGCATGTACTGAATAAAACTTCTTTCATAAATCAGTGAGATTTCTGTATTTTAAAAATGAGGTACCATAAATGAAATCAGCATAAAACAGTGCCCAGCATCGACACAAAACAAGTGTCCAAATACCTGGATATCTCTGTGTCACAATCTCTGTACCTCAAATCTCAAAATCTCAATGTCTCAATCACAATATCTAGGGTGCCGTCAGTCCAGACCGGCCCCTACCATCCATCTCAAGACCACGACGGTATCCTCCGGATATCCGACGCGTCGGGTATAATCACCGGTCGGTAGTGCTCCCCTGCCAGGCTCAACGTCAACAACACGATCCTCTTGTCCCGGGGTACCGCACCGGGCCCACCATGTACCCGAAATGGTTCCTCCACTCCTCGAATCGGGTCTCGAAATCCATCAGCAAACTCATGGTGGACGACTCATACATCATGGGAAAACCGCACTTTTTATTTTAAAAGAAAGAAATGGTTTATTTATGTTTTTGCGGTTTTCCTCCAAATCTAAGAAATCTCATGAAATCCGAATCCAAGTCATCAATAGCATGTAAACAGTGAATATAGGCATGAGAATCCATGAATGCGACACAACAGTGAATAATAACATGCATGAAGTAGCAGGCAATAACTACAATGTCTAACTAGCATATAAGGCAAGTACACTAATATCATGTCTAAACTATTAGCTAACAAGCTATGTCAAATGAAATGGTATTTTCTAAAGTGTTCGTGACATGGCAATTACCGATGAAGATGTGTGTGAGCCGGCAAGTAAGTGTACGTGGTACATACGCGTCATCGGTAATGGTGCTGGTGTCCTAACAGCATGAAATTAATAATAGGATATGAATCATAATATAAGCACGCGATGCGGAGCGAACAACAATAATGAGCGGGAGCTAAATACTAAACAATGGTGCCCTTTGAAATAACATGAATCATGGGGTTTTGAAAATAAGGGCTACGGTGGTTTTAATAAAGGATACGTCTTTTGAAATATCCGTAGATCTCTTGACCTGTCTTTTAAAATACCCACGATCCGTTAGTTTTGAAATAGGTAGGAGTCTAATCTAATCTAACAACTACACTAAACTATACGGCTGAACTAACAAGCTGAACTACAGGTAAGGAAACCGCCTATCATCTGAGTCGATACATATACATACATGTATATGTATAGTCGGTGATCCCGCCTCAATAATATCATATCCGATACCATATCTATAATCAGGCATCCCAAGTCAAGAGTGCGGATTAATCATCAATATAGCTCGTACGTAAATCCGTCGTACGATATCCCAAATCTGGGTACGGGTCATGATTAGTCGAAAATATTGCATATTTTAGCCGGCAATTTCCTCATCAATTGCATTAATATAGAAATGTTCGGCATTCATATTTTACATATTAGCAAAATTGTTGCAAAATATCAGATTGCATGTATTACACTCTAAAACCGACACTATAAAAGAAATTGACCGCATTTCATGGCATCGCATCATCCCTACATTTGCGCAACACTTGTTTTGAGATCTGTGCAGGAAAATCCAAAAGAAAGGCCAAAATTTACATGGTGCTGATCAAACTTGACGCCAACTCAATGATTTCAGTTCTGGAAGCAATCCAAAAGGCAAAATACAATTCAACATATCAGCTAAATCTCCAAATGTTAGCCCAAGACCACAGAAGAAAGAACAAAGCCCAAGGAGCCAACATGGCCGCGGAACCGCGGCCGGAGCCTGCTTGCGCCACGGTTCCGCGGCCGTCTTGCTATGTCATCCACTAAATTTTGGTGCACAATGTCTATCTCAGTGGCTACAGCTCAGAATAACACTCCAATTTCCAGAAGACTCCAGAGACTTCTGCCAGATCAGCAAACCCTTGTTCCTACACTAAACTAAGCCTTGTATTCTAGAAACTTCTTCTTAAACCCTAGCTTAAACCCTAAGCTAAGCCTAACAAACTCTTTCTAGAAGTCTTTCAACAAACTTTTGGAGGGAACTCAAAGGCTTAGGGTTTGGGTGCTCTATAAATAAGACCCTAGGCTCACTTGTAAATCATCTTGGACTTGATCTTTGATTAGTTGATTTTAGTAGCCAATTTAGAGCCATTCTATCTCTTTCTTCATCTTCTTCTTCCACAAGTCTAGTGAGAGAACTTGTGTGAAACCCTAACCCTAATTCCATTCAAAAGCCAAGATCCCGAGTACCCATTCAAGCAAGAAGCCTTGCAACCTTTTAGGAGCCGAGCCGGTCTTCAACGGAGCAAGTGGTCCAAGCCAATTCGCGACTCACGAAGCCGAGCGAAGCCAAGTCGACAATTTAGTTCTTCCTCTTGTAGTTCTTGAGCGACTGTAATCAAATTGTTGATATAAATAAAAGGTGAAATTCTTTCATCTTGTTTTCCTTAAATTCTTGCATCATGAATCAATCTAAATTTCTAGTTATAATTCTTGTTGTGATGTTAGAGTAATACTCCGCTCGTCGAGGAGTCGAGACGATCAATAGAATGATGATGTAATATATCTTAAATCGATTCTTGATTCCTACGAGTTTTGTAAACCCTAGCAAATTCAAGAACCGACGACCCATTTCGTTGCGATGCTTTCTTGATTGATATCACTCGAAATTGGGGAGTTACGATCGTTTCTTGAAATTGCTAGAGGCTAGAATGTGAATGAAATCAACGAAAGAACAAGGGTTAAACGATGAAACCCTAGTTTCATCAAGAAAGACCTAACTCTCGTCGATCATCATCGATCTAGTATCAATCCTTCAAAGGACAAGAACACGAAATCTTGAGGTTACATCACGTCTATAGATCCGATCGATTCCTACGAGCCTCATTTAGATTCTTGACATTTTGGTTGGAAATATTATCGAAACCCAATTCTTGATTGTTTATCAGTTTCTTGATTCTTGATTAAACTCGTGACACCTGAATCAATTGATAAATTCTTGAATCATGTTTTCTTTTTTTTTTTCGATTAACTTTTTGATTCAAACAAAGCAAATATAAAAACGAATCGCACAATCCCTGTGGACGATCCGCACTCGCTTACGATCTACAACTGACACCGTAGTTGATTGCGGTCAAATATAATTTTTTGATTGTGAACTTTATTCAATTTTCTAATTACCGACTCAAAGAGACTCTTATCGATTTGATTTACTTACTCAGTCTCGCATTTTACGATCAATCAAATAGCAACGAAATCGGGGACTATTTGAATCGATACTTCTACACATATACACAATCCGGAAAAATAATTCAATCAAAATGGCGCCGTTGCCGGGGATCGCGCGCTAATTCATTTTATATCAAAGTTTGAATTGAAAGATTTATTTCATTGTGATTTTTGAGATCAAAATTCGTGCAAACCCTAAACAATTTGTTGTGTTTCATTGCAAGGAGATCTGGAGCTTGCTGGGAATTTGGAAAAATTTTTGGAAAATACCAGAGAGCTGAGGGAGTCTACAGAGACTCTCTGAAGAATTTTGGTGGGGTGATCTCATCAAGAGACCGCGGAAGCGCGGCATAAGGAAGGAATTGCGGCGGAACCGCGGCCCTTCTGGGGGATCTCTGCAAACTTTTTGTTTCAGGTAACTTCTTACCTTCTCCTCTCTCCTCTTTTTAGCTCCAACTGACAATTTTCTGCAGGATTCTTTGCAAAGAATAGCAGCTCGCAAATTGAAAAATTAAATTTGTGCGTAATTTTGTTTCTTGGTTGTTTGCATTCAAAATACGGATATTAAGGGGCACAGCCAAATCCAAATTAGGTGGGGATTTCATTACCCTTCCTAGGCCCCGAAAACCACAAAACTTGCATCCGCATTGACCCACATTAACTAAAAGAAATCTAGAGATAACTCTAAGGACTGTCGCGCTCAATTAGGACAGAAGAAGGCCGTGGGTAATTCATTGCTTATCCGCATTTTCTTGTGGTGCCTAGGAAAGTGTGTCGAAGGCTAGTGGTTATTAATTAGGCCCACTACTTACGTAGTGGAGTACCTTTCCACTTACCTGGCCACAGGGGAACAAAGAGGCAGTGGAGGATTCTATCCTACGACTTGTCTTTTGGCAGTTAGGAGCGGTCTAGAGCCGGACCTAGGTGACCACTAGATTCTAGGGTTTGTGTGCTGCATTTGTTGTGTCGCATCATTTTTTTCAAAAAATCCGTCCCTTTTTCAAAGCAAACACCGCATTCATTTACCCCTAATTATAAGCCAACGCTGTCCCTTGTACTAACCCTTTTTAGTACAAGATAGGCTGGACATGGGATTCTAGTGCCCGTTTAGTCCGCGTACCCTTTATCAACTCCGAAGTCGATATTTCTCCATTTACTTCTTCTTTACCCACTACCACACCCACACCGATGGATCCGACTCCATCAAACTTCTTTAACCCTAATCTGCCACCGTCCGTTGGTGCGCAGAATCCACCCCGCATCTCTCTCCAGGAGAGGTGCTATCCACTGCGAGGTCCTCTTTCGACCTGCTTATCCACACCACCAGCCAATGGGGATAACTTTGAGATTAAGCCCCAGTATATCAATCTTTTACCCAAATTCCACGGACTCGAGACTGAGGACGCTTACGTTTTTATTACCAAATTTGAAAACGTATGCGCAATGATGGGTACGTCACAACTTTCAGTGGATGCGATGCGTCTACGACTTCTTCCATTTACATTGTGCGATATAGCCGAGAAGTGGCTATATAACACTACCGCACACTCTATTACGAATTGGGAAGAATTCGTCGCTGCATTCCTTAAGAAATTTTACCTAATACAAAAGACAGCTTGAATTCGTAGCGAACTGAATCAATTTGCCCAGCTCCCTACCGAACCATTCTCTAAATGCTTTGAACGTTTCAAGGATCTTTTGGTTCAATGTCCTCATCACGGCATCCCGAGATGGGAATTATGCCGAATCATTTATGAGGGCAT
Source organism: Agapanthus africanus (assembly GCA_030015575.1). Taxonomy (NCBI): domain Eukaryota; kingdom Viridiplantae; phylum Streptophyta; class Magnoliopsida; order Asparagales; family Amaryllidaceae; genus Agapanthus; species Agapanthus africanus. The sequence goes on along the minus strand of JASDDO010000022.1, from coordinate 480,431,659 downwards.
TAACCCAAACACTAAACAGAGCCTTGAAAACATGTGTCAAGGTACTTTTATGACCAAGGATGATGGGGAAGCTTGGAAGTATTTAGAAGAGTTCGCTGAAAAATCACTACAGTGGGAGAGTGGAACCCAACCATTGAATAGGGGTGGCGTACACCAAATAGATGTGTCCATAGGTGTTCGAGCTGAGATGGCAGCAATGCAAAAGAAGCTCGACGCTATGGAACACAAATTTTCTGCAGCCTCCCTAAACCCAATGTCGCTCCCCAAAACTGTTTGTGGGTGCTGTTCTGATCCATCTCATTTAACGGAAGAATGTCCATTAAACTCTGCGTTTCAAGGTCACGAGCATTCTAATGCCGCATTTCAACGACCTCGAAACGATCCATATTCTTCCACGTACAATCAGGTTGGAGGAATCACCCGAATTTCGCTTGGAACCAAAACCAATCTCAAAACACGGTTCCAAACACGAATCAATTTCAAAGGGCTCTTCCTCCACCACAACAGCAACCCCTTCAACTCACTCAGCACCCCTATCAGTCACAAAATTTCTAAAACCAGGGCAACACTCCTGCACAGTCTAATCCTATGCAGTTGTCCTGTTCTGACGAATTCTCTCAATTCACTCAAACCATGAAATCACTTTTATCAAATTTCATAGAGGTTTCGACTGAGGTTAGATCTTCCGTCAGTGAGATAAAGAAAAACTCAGCGTCCCAAGCTGAGAGTATCAGATCGATGGAAGCTGAAATCGCACGCCTAAAAGCCGACATGAGTGCGAGAGAAAAAGGGAAACTTCCCTCTCAACCCCTACAGAATCCTGGGCATTACAATGTAAATGCCATCACAACGTTGAGATCGGGAAAAGTGCTGAATAATCATGTCGGGGAAGGTATTGATGATACTGAAAATCATGTCAACACCCCGGCTGAGACCTTTCCACACACACACACTTCTCCTTCTGATCCTTCTTCTTCTACCATACCACCTTCTCGCGAGCCTATTCTCCATTTCCCTGTAGGCTCGACACCTCAACCCAACCCTTATAGTTCTCCACAGACGGTCCCCACACCTCTTTTGGGACCTCGTCTACCCCCTCTTCCTTCTCCTATGATGGACCCGACGCTTATTGCGAAAGCTCCTTACCCGAACCGGTTAAGGGGTAATAGAACGAGTCCTCATATGGAGAAAATTATGGAAATGTTCAAACAGGTTAACATCAATATCCCTCTCCTAGATGCGATTCAACAAGTCCCCGCTTATGCGAAAATTCTTAAGGAATTGTGCACTAGGAAGAGGAAGACTCAAGTGCCGAAGAAGGTCTTTATGTCTAATAATATCAGCACTGCTTTTATTCCCCAGCTACCAAAGAAATGAAAGGACCCTGGGTTTATTCCCCAGCTACCAAAGAAACGAAAGGACCCAGGGTGTCCTACAATATCGATTTCTATTGGGGGTAAAAACATAAATCGTGCTCTTTTAGACCTTGGCGCAAGTGTTAACCTACTCCCTTATTCTGTCTATGAGCAACTAGGGATTGGAGAGCTGAAACCTGCTCACTGCACTCTCTAGATGGCAGACCGATCTATCACCAAACCAAGGGGTGAATTAGAGGATGTGTTGATAAAGGTCGGGGAATTTGTTTTCCCTGTAGACTTCATTGTACTCGACACACATCCTGTAGCAAACCCCCGGGGCCAAATTCCGGTGATTCTGGGTCGTCCTTTCCTTGCCACTTCCAACGCTGTTATAAACTGTAGAAACGGTTCAATGAACTTATCATTTGGAAATATGACCATTGAACTAAATATCTACAAAGTTGGAAGTCAGCCATCAGAACCCTCTGCTCATATTTTAGATGTGTGCTCTGTCCATGAGATCGCTCCCGATAGTTGTGGAGCTGAGGAACTTTGCTTTACTGATCTCGATGACATTACCACATCTCTGTTTGACTTTACACAAGATCTTAGTGAGGACACTTTACCTACACTTGAGTCCTGCACTTCTGACTTTTCTCCACCCGAGTCTGTATCTTTCACAGGCTCTGAGCTTCTTTGTAAATCCAAAAATCACTCAATGATCCCTCCTTCTATCATTTCTTCGCCCGAATTAGATCTCAAAATTTTACCCTCTCATCTTAAATATGCTTATTTAGGTGAGAAGGAGTCTTTACCGGTTATAATTTCCGCTTCTCTAGCATTAGAGCAAGAGAATGCACTTTTATCGGTATTGAGATCTAACAAAGAGGCGTTTGGTTGGAGTATGGCGGACATCAAAGGGATTAGTCCCTTGATAGTTGAACATCATATACATGTGATCGATGATGCCAGACCAACCCGAGAACCACAGAGACGGTTGAATCCCGTCATGAAGGAAGCGGTCATGAAAGAGATCGTCAAATGCTTAGATAATGGTATTATATACCCCATCTCCGATAGCCAATGGGTGAGTCCTATACATGTCGTTCCTAAGAAATCCGGCATCACAGTTATAACCAATGAGGCGAATGAGTTGATTTAGACACGCACCCAAATTGGGTGGCGTGTATATATCGATTATAGAAAACTCAACGCTGCCACGAGGAAAGACCACTTTCCTCTACCATTCATTGATCAGATGCTGGAACGCTTAGCGGGAAGAGAGTATTATTGTTTTATGGATGGATACTCAGGCTATAATCAGGTCCCCATCGCCAAAAAGGATCAAGATAAAACCACTTTTACTTGTCCTTTTGGTACCTTTGCTTACAGTCGCATGCCCTTTGGGCTATGCAATGCTCCCGCTGTATGATGGGGATATTCTCTGATATGGTAGAGAATTTCCTGGAGATCTTTATGGACAACTTCTCGATTTTTGGAGACTCTTTTTCCGATTGCCTAGCGAATCTTGACGCTGTTCTTACTCGTTGCAAAGAGAAGAACTTGACTTTGAACTGGGAAAAATGCCATTTTATGGTCCAAGAAGGAATTGTTCTTGGACATATTATTTCACAGAAAGGCATTGAGGTTGACAGAGCTAAGATAGATGTCATTCAAAACCTCCCTCATCCCAAAAGCGTCAAAAATATTCGATCTTTCCTTGGCCATGCGGGCTTTTATAGAAGATTCATTAAGGACTTTAGCAAAATTGCTAGACCATTAACTCTTCTCCTGGCCAAGGATACGACCTTCCATTTTGACTCGGACTACGAGACAGCTTTCGACTCACTTAAACACTCACTCACTTCAGCCCCCGTTTTATCATCACCAAACTGGGACTACCCCTTTGAGCTGATGTGTGATGCATCCGACTTTGCAGTAGGTGCGGTCTAAGGACAACACATCGAAAAGATGCCACACGTGATTTACTATGCAAGTAAGACCTTGAATGATGCGCAAATCAATTATACAACCACAGAAAAAGAACTTTTAGCGGTTGTATTTGCATTAGAAAAATTCAGGCCTTACTTAATTGGCTCACCTATAGTTGTGTATACTGACCATTCCGCTTTAAAACATCTTCTGGCGAAGAAAGATGCAAAAGGTCGACTAATACGTTGGATCCTACTGTTACAAGAATTTGATCTTGTTATCAAAGATAAGAAAGGATGTGAAAACGTAGTAGCGGATCATCTTTCACGCATCATTTCTTCCCCTGTGACCCTGCCGATCAATGACTCGTTTCCTGACGAGCAACTCTTGAGCATATCCGCTGAACCATGGTTCAGGGATATTGTGAACTATCATGCCACGGGACTGATACCCAGCGATTGGTCAAAACAGGATAAATACTGTTTTCTATCCCAAGTAAAACACTTTTACTGGGACGAGCCCTATTTGTTTAAATATTGTCCTGATCAGATCATTCGCCGGTGTGTCCCGAATGAAGAGTTCAAGAGTGTTATTTCTTTTTGTCATGATCAGGCCTGTGGGGGTCACTTCGGTCCTAAAAAGACAGCGGAGAAGGTTTTGCAATGTGGATTTTATTGGCCGACCTTATTCAAGGACGCATTTGACCATTGCAAAACCTGTACACAATGTCAGTATACGGGTAGAATCTCCCAGAGGAATGAAATGCCTCAGCAACCCATCTTGGTTGTTGAAATATTCGATGTTTGGGGCATAGATTTTATGGGTCCTTTTCCCAACTCCTTTGGGAATTTGTACATACTGCTGGCGGTTGATTATGTCTCAAAGTGGGTAGAAGCCATTCCATGTCGTACTAATGACAAGAAAGTTGTCATTAAGTTCTTGAAAGAGAATATCTTTTAGCGATTTGGACACCCACGCGCTATTATTAGCGATAATGGGACACACTTCTGCAACAGGTCTTTCGAGACTCTGATGCGGAAATATTCAATCAACCACCGACTTTCTACACCCCATCACCCCCAAACAAGCGGGCAGGCTGAAATCTCAAACAGACAAATCAAACTTATCCTGGAGAAAATTGTTGCTAAAAACAGAAAAGACTGGTCGACCAAACTGACGGATGCTCTTTGGGTATTCCGAACTGCATATAAGACCGACCTAGGGATGTCTCCATATAGGATAGTGTTTGGAAAAGCATGTCATTTACCCGTCGAGATAGAACATAAAGCATTGTGGGCTATTAAAGAAATAAATTTTGATTTAAACCTTGCTTGCAACGTTCAGAAGCTACAACTTAATGAGCTAAGCGAACTCCGCGATGAAGCTTATGATAACGCTGTAATCACAAAGAATAGGACTAAGGTTTTTCACGATAAAAACATTTTGAGGAAAACATTTACACAAGGTCAACAAGTCCTTCTTTATGATTCACGATTACACCTTCACGCGGGTAAGCTCCGATCTCGATGGAAGGGACCTTTTGTTGTGCGGTCTGTATACCCGCACGGGGCAGTAGAAGTAGAAAATGTTAAAAACGACACCGTTTTCAAAGTAAATGGACATAGACTAAAGCCGTATTTTTCCACTGACCCTACGGAGGAGCTCTTGTTCTTACAAGAGCCAGTTTATTTGGATTAAAATTCCTCCGTCTCACCTTCATGTCCAGTAATTCATTGCATCATCTTTTGAATGGAGGTGAGTGAAAAGAATAAGTTTGGGGAAAGTTCTTCACTTATACATTTTGCCCCCACTAATAATTCCTCCCAGACTTACAGGTTTTTTAGATATAGCTGTTGGCAACAGTGAGGACACTGTTGAAAACAAGTTTGGGGGAGGTTTGTGCTTATTTTTGCATCATTTGCATATCATTTGCATAAGCACAAAACATTTCTTTTAAAAATCTATAAAAATTTAAAAATTTTCAATACCCATAAAAATTTAAAAATTTTCAAGTATAAAAATAATTTTAATATTTACACTTTTTTGTATATAAATAAGATAATGAAAGTTTGATAGTAAACAATTACATCCATGAGATTAGAAAAATATAAGAAAACTAAGAAAATTAGAAGTTTTCTTATACGAACTAGTAATAAGTAGTTATGAGCCGTTGTCCCAAGGGTTAGTAAGATGAAGGACGTCACTAATCTGAGGATAAAAATAAGTCTGAAAAATAGTTTCTATTCTGGAAGCCAAACATTTTGAACGTTGATACCCTGTTATTCGCACTTACACACGTCTTAAAGCCTGGGATAGTAGAGGATACCTTGAAATGCTCTTGTCTTAAAGCCGATGTATGAAGGAAATAAAAAAAAAATGAATAAAGAAAATATAAAATGGTTAGAAAAATGGACACTGGTTTTGATATCACTGAGGGAAATAAAAAAATATATAGCGAGGGTGCTTCTTCACCTAGTGCCCTAAGGCCAACTGGTCTGGGAGTCACTGCTATGTCTGAGGTGGTGCAAGATGAGGAAAATACACCAAGTAAGCAAGCACAGGAGTAATCGGTCGGTTAGTACCTCAAGAAGTATTAACGGTCGCATGAAAGTGTGCGAGCAATTTCGTCTAAATATTCATTAATTAAAAAGTACTGAGGCTGATGGGCAAGAGTATGATAGCTTGAATTGAATTCTCCGGGTGTAGGGATGTCTTTACACACACGCAGGGTTATATGATCGATGTTTGGAAGAAAGATAGGAATGAAAAATAAGACGATGTTTTATTGAGGGAGGACGTGATTTCTAACATTTTTTCATGACCATTAAGATAGGGCTCATGACAACCGAAAAGCTAGATTAGTTGGAAACCCTAATTTTCAAGGCTTTTCTTTTACAATTCTTGTCTTTAAATGTAATATTCATGATCTTTCTTTTATTATTGGATTTTGTGGGTGCAATCCGCTGAAAACCCTCAGGAGACAACACTCCTCCTACTAGGGACACTTAGAGGTTTAAAGGCTTGTTGCACGTGCTCAGTGCAATCGTGTTGCCTACGAAAGTGTGCTAGTTAGTTTTTTCTCTTTCTTTATTTTCTCCTTCTCTTTTTAATAAAACAGTTCGCTCGAGACGATCGAAATTAAGTTTGGGGGAATTTGATTAGTCGAAAATATTGCATATTTTAGCCGGCAATTTCCTCATCAATTGCATTCATATAGAAGTGTTCGGCATTCATATTTTACATATTAGCAAAACTGTCGCAAAATATCAGATTGCATGTATTAGACTCTAAAACCGACACTATAAAAGAAATTGACCGCATTTCATGGCATCGCATCATCCCTACATTTGCGCAACACTTGTTTTGAGATCTGTGCAGGAAAATCCAAAAGAAAGGCCAAAATTTACATGGTGCTGATCAAACTTGACGCCAACTCAATGATTTCAGTTCTGGAAGCAATCCAAAAGGCAAAATACAATTCAACATATCAGCTAAATCTCCAAATGTTAGCCCAAGACCACAGAAGAAAGAACAAAGCCCAAGGAACCAACATGGCCGCGGAACCGCGGCCGGAGCCTGCTTGCGCCGCGGTTCCGCGGCCGTCTTGCTATGTCATCCACTAAATTTTGGTGCACAATGTCTATCTCAGTGGCTATAGCTCAGAATAACACTCCAATTTCCAGAAGACTCCAGAGACTTCTGCCAGATCAGCAAACCCTTGTTCCTACACTAAACTAAGCCTTGTATTCTAGAAACTTCTTCTTAAACCCTAGCTTAAACCCTAAGCTAAGCCTAACAAACTCTTTCTAGAAGTCTTTCAACAAACTTTTGGAGGGAACTCAAAGGCTTAGGGTTTGGGTGCTCTATAAATAAGACCCTAGGCTCACTTGTAAATCATCTTGGACTTGATCTTTGATTAGTTGATTTTAGTAGCCAATTTAGAGCCATTCTATCTCTTTCTTCATCTTCTTGTTCCGCAAGTCTAGTGAGAGGACTTGTGTGAAACCCTAACCCTAATTCCATTGAAAAGCCAAGATCCTGAGTACCCATTCAAGCAAGAAGCCTTGCAACCTTTTAGGAGCCGAGCCGGTCTTCAATGGAGCAAGTGGTCCAAGCCGATTCGCGACTCACGAAGCCGAGCGAAGCCAAGTCGACAATTTAGTTCTTCCTCTTGTAGTTCTTGAGCGACTGTAATCAAATTGTTGATATAAATAAAATGTGAAATTCTTTTATCTTGTTTTCCTTAAATTCTTGCATCATGAGTCAATCTAAATTTCTAGTTATAATTCTTGTTGTGATGTTTGAGTAATACTCCGCTCGTCGAGGAGTCGAGACGATCAATAGAATGATGATATAATATATCTTAAATCGATTCTTGATTCCTACGAGTTTTGTAAACCCTAGCAAATTCAAGAACCGACGACCCATTTCGTTGCGATGCTTTCTTGATTGATATCACTCGAAATTGGGGAGTTACGATCGTTTCTTGAAATTGCTAGAGGCTAGAATGTGAATGAAATCAACGAAAGAACAAGGGTTAAACGATGAAACCCTAGTTTCATCAAGAAAGCCCTAACTCTCGTCGATCCTCATCGATCTAGTATCAATCCTTCGAAGGACAAGAACACGAAATCTTGAGGTTACATCACGTCTATAGATCCGATCGATTCCTACGAGCTTCATTTAGATTCTTGACATTTTGGTTGGAAATATTATCGAAACCCAATTCTTGATTGTTTATCAGTTTCTTGATTCTTGATTAAACTCGTGACACCTGAATCAATTGATAAATTCTTGAATCATGTTTTCTTTTTTTTCGATTAACTTTTCAATTCAAACAAAGCAAATATAAAAACGAATCGCACAATCCCTGTGGACGATCCGCACTCGCTTACGATCTACAACTGACACCGTAGTTGATTGCGGTCAAATATAATTTTTTGATTGTGAACTTTATTCAATTTTCTAATTACCGACTCAAAGAGACTCTTATCGATTTGATTTACTTACTCAGTCTCGTATTTTACGATCAATCAAATAGCACCGAAATCGGGGACTATTTGAATCGATACTTCTACACATATACACAATCCGGAAAAACATTAAATCAGGTCAATATCACATTCATCATACTATTCACCTGGTATCCTCTTTATCAAATATCATGATCGGGGTACTGATCTACATCTAGTACAATACTGATACCGCCTAAGTATGCATGGACGTGTGTGAAACACTACGTCAAGGACCCGCTACAACGTCATGTCGTATCTCAAATACGAACCCTGCTATATCACCGATCTCACGGCCTTAAATCAAATCTCATCGACTCATCTTAATTCCCAAGTACTATCCTCATTATCCATGCATGCGTATATGAATGTACATATGCATAGTCCCATACCCACGCATATATACATATATACACATCCCAATCTGCGCACAAGAAAGTAAAGTATGCAAGTCTGTGTGTGCGTATGTGGGTATAACAACTATTCTAAGGTTTCGCAACTAACCCAAAGGTACTCCATGAACACATAAACATAACATGAATGAACATTCTCGTATCATAAAACACCTATATAAACATATATATATAAGCTACACTACGGACTACGGGGGTGCTATACGCCATCCACCCGACTTCTCCTCGTAGATATAAATCTACTCACCTGGTCCTCGCTAGCCGGTGACGACGTCGCCACGCGCTTGCTTGTCGTCTCGAAGTCCACATGGGGTACCTACATATCATAACGCACCGTATCGCATTAAAATCCGATTCATGACCAAAACGACACACGAATCCCATATAGGTCAAAACCTATGGTTGCTTCCACAAATCAACCCAAAAACCCTCGACGTCGGCGTACAAACGCCAGACCATTGAGAAAAACCCAAATACACTCATTTTCACATTCACGAACACTAATTTTAATATAAAATAGGTTAAAACTCACAAAAACCCCAAATTCACTTTAAAAGCCGTTTTTCCGAAAAACTAGCAAGCAAAATTACCCGTTTTAGTACAAAACTCGACATTTAAACAATTCTAGCGGCCATAATACTTATTAAATAACTTAAATAATCCATACAAACCATTCCCATGATTTAATTTCACCAAACCACATACGTTCAAAAAAACTAGTTTGCAAAAATACCGACTTTTACTCTTTTTAAAGTAAAATTCACAATTTTACAAATAAGCTTGGTTTTGCATGGTCCAAAGGCATTAAACCACTTATTATAATACTAATAATGACATGAAACCATAATTATATTTTAATCTAAGACATTCAATAATTTTCCAAAAATCTAGTAAGTAAAATAGCTTAAATATTACAATTTCAACTTAACAATTTACAACTAACAATTTGATTATGTTTCACATTCCACAAAAAGAAGAATTCCACTTGCAACCATAATCATACAACAAAACCCTAACTATAATCCAAAACCATCCACTTGAATTTCTAAACTTGAATTCAAAACCCCTTTATTTATATTTTTTTAAACACCTAAACAAGTTTGCTTTAAACATACAACTAACAATTAACAAATATGGAAGAATTTTTATACCTCATGATCAAGAGATCAACATGAAGATCATGGCCTCCAAAATGCAAAATTTCCTCCAAGATCCATGCTAGCTTGGGCAAAGAAATAATGGGTAGAGATTGGATTTTGTTTTTGTGGGATTTTTGACTTGGATTTTTGGTGGAATTTTGTGGGTTTTGCAATGAAATGGAGAAGAATCAAGAGGGGGCTGTTTGTGTGCAGGTTTCGGCCAGAAATTTGTGGGGATTGGGTGAGGGAGGAGAGAGAGTGAGGTGGGGAAAGATAAATCTAGTCAAAGTCCACTCAATTTCTATCATTTTCTATTCTTTTCTTTTCTTTTCTTTCAAATTCAAGTGGGGAAAATGGGTGGGGGCTGCTGAATTCAGCCAAGGGTAAAATAAATGGGGGTGTGTGAGTGTGGGTATGGGTGTGGGGTGATGAAAAATGATAAATACAATACCCCAAACATCCATTTACACTAAAAGAAGCCTTTTTTTCTTCAATAATTTCTAAACCGTTTTGGCAAATGATTTCATTTCAAAAACCACATGATAAAATTTTATTTAATGTTTTATGATGCACAAAATTTGTTTCAACTCATTCCAATTTGTAATTTTCCCTAATTAAATGTATTAGTGACGGCTTAAAATAATATTAAAATAATTAATTTCGGAAAATTTTTCAGAAAATTTGAAATTTCACCTGTGGCTCAATAAACACCAAATACTAACAATTACATAGCTTGAATATGTATATTTAATTTTATAATAAAGATATTTGCATTTTGACTTTTTACAGAAAACCCCCTTATTTTACCGTTTTTTCGAAATTTCACCGAAACGATTTTCAAAACGTTACACTAATTTTCAAATAGCTGAGGATATCGTGTGCGCATATCTTCTTCTTGTTCCCATGTTGATTCTCCTGGCGAGTCTTTTCTCCACATTACCCGGACCAAGTTTACCTCCTTGTTCCGTAATATTTTCATCTTTCGGTCCAGGATCTCAACTGGTTGTTGCTCACAGGTTAGGTCGGTTTGTACCGTGAGCTCTGATGATCAAGTATGTGGATGGGGTCGCTCACATATCTTCGTAGTTGGGATATGTGGAACACATTGTGCACTCCTTCCAATGAGGGTGGATAATCCACTTCTCCAACTCGTTCAAGTATGTCGAACGATTCTATGTATCTTAGACTTAGCTTACCCCTCTTGCCAAAACGGATCACTCCTCTGTTTGGAGAGATCTTTAGGAATACATAGTCTCCAGGTTGGAACTCTAGATGTCGACGCTTTGCACCTGCCAAATATTTCTGTCGGTCTTGGGCTATGCGCATCCTTTCCCTGATTGTGCAAACCACGTCCACAGTTGCTATGATCATCTCTGGTCCAAGTAGTTCACGATCTCTAACGTCTTCCTAACTCAACGGGGAATGACACTTCCGTCCGTAGAGTGCTGGGAAAGGTGGCATCCCAATACTTTCCTGATAGCTGTTGTTGTATGAAAACTCCACATGGTGTAGGTGATCTTCCCACGAACCTCCAAAGTCTAACATACAGGCTTTTAGCATATCTTCCAGGATTTGAATTGTTCGCTCGGATTGTCCGTCTGTTTGTGGATGATACGCCATGCTAAAATTCAGAGTCGTTCCCAGGCTAGCTTGCAGACTCTGCCAAAACTGTGATCGGAATCTTGTATCACGATCGGAGACGATGCAGACAGGTATTCCATGTAATCTCACGATCTCCTGCATGAGTTTATGGGTATCAAATATGGTACATTTTGAAGGTTTAAATCTTACTTTAGATTTATGCTCACATCCATGTACTTGTTTGCTAACGTCTCGGTTGACTAGCCAACTCGAAATGGAAAAAAGTGAGCCGACATGGTGAGTCGATCCATAATAACCCAAATTGCATAGTTACCCTTCATGTTGCGAGGGAGAGCAGTCACGAAGTCCATGATAATGTGCTGCCATTTCCATTTTGGGATTGGTAACGGTTGAAGTAGACCAGCAGTTCTGTGATGTTCAGCCTTCACTTGCTGACACACCAAACACTTGGTTACGCTCCTTGCTACTTCTCTCTTCATTCCGTGCCACCAATAGTGTTTCCATAGATCCGTGTACATCTTCGTACTACCGGGGTATACCGAATACGGAGAGCTGTAAGCTTCTTTCATCAACTCTTCTCGAATAGGGCCGATTGGTACACATAAACGGCTTCCATATCGTAAGGATCCATCTTCATGGATGATGAAGTCAGTTCGAAGTCCACTTTCTACTTGTTCTCGGATCTTTTGTAGCTTGGCATCATTTGCTTGAGCTGTCTTGATCTGATTGACAAGAGTGGACTGAACTTGTAAGTTCATCAAAGATGAAGCGTTACCTGGAATAACTACTTCAATCTCTAATCCATGCTGTTCTTGTTGTAATCTCCACTGAGTGGTGAGGTTCATTGCTAATGGCTGGCGACTAAGTGCATCAGAAATTACATTCACCTTCTTAGGATGATACTGTAGGTTGATGTCGAAGTCCGCCATGAGTTCGAGCCATCTTCTCTATCGCATGTTGAGTTCCTTCTGAGTAAATAAAAACTTAAGACTTTTATGGTCAATGTATATATCCACTCGTTCTCCTAAAAGATAGCGGTGCCAAATCTTGAGTGCGAAGATGACGGCTGCCAACTCTAGATCATATGTTGAATAGTTGCGCTCATGGACTTTTAACTGTCTTAATGCAAAAACCATAACTTTTCCATGCTGGTGTAGAACACATCCTAATCCTTTATCGGACGCATCACAATACACAATGAATCCGGCAGATTAATCCGGTATTACGAGGATAGGAGCAGAGGTTAACCTCGACTTGAGTTCTACAAAAGACTTCTCACATGCTTCTCACACGAATACTTCATTTTTACATGTGAGCTTGGTCAGGGGTGCTGCGATCTTTGAGAATCCTTCGATGAATCTTCGGTAGTATCCTGCCAATCCCAAGAAACTTCGTATATCTTTCACCATCTTTGGTGTCAGCCACTCACTGACAGCTGACACTTTAGTTGGATCCACAGAGATTCCTTCGCCTGAAATGATATGTCCGAGAAATCTGACTTGATCTAGCCAAAACTCACACTTGCTATACTTGGTGTAGAGCTGATGTTGTCGTAATGTCTCCAGGACAATCCGTAAGTTCTCAGCGTGCTCTTTCCGATTCCTTGAATACACTAGGATGTCGTCGATGAATATAACAACAAACATGTCTAAGTACTCTCGGAAAACTTGGTTCATCAAGTTCATAAAGATGACAGGTGCATTGGTCACTCCAAATGGCATTACAAGATATTCATAATGACCATAACGAGTCCTAAACGCCGTCTTCGGAATGTGAGACTCTTTGATCTTCACCTGATGATAACCCGAATGAAGATCTAACTTTGAAAAGACACAAGATTCACTTAACTGATCGAAAAGATCATCGATCCGCGGTAGTGGATACTTGTTCTTAATTGTCACTTCATTCAGAGCTCGATAATCCACGCACATCCTATAGGAACCTTCCTTCTTCTTCACCAGTAGCACCGGAGATCCTTAGCTCGAAGTACTGGGACGAATCCAACCTTTCTTTAGGAGTTCGTCCAACTGAATACGGATCTCCTTCAATTCCTCCGGACTTAATCGGTACGGAGGTTTTATTACTGGTTGTGCGCCGGGTTGTAAATCGATGCTGAATTCAAGAGCTCGATTGAGAGGCAAACCTGATATATCTTCCGAAAATACATCCTCGAACTCTCGAACTACCTCTGGCTTCGATTCTTCCACTTGCAATGCTACAATCTCTGCCTTCTTTGGTTTTCCTCGGTAGATGCTAGGCTCCAAGGTTCGGTCTCCACTTTTGAAAAAGAACACTGCCCTCCTTTGGCGATAGTCGATGGTAGCGAAGAAAGTTTCCAGCCAATCCATTCCCAATACTAAGACGAAGTTTGGTATATCCAGCACCTTGAAGTCCGCATAAAATTCTCGACTGCAGACGACCACTGGACACCGATCGTATCCCAAAATTACTTTTAGAACACCGTTCCCTGAACTGACATTTCAGCTGGATACGAGCGGTTTAACTAGGATCGCATGAGTTCGGACGAACCGTTGCGACATAAAGCAATGTGATGCCCCAGTGTCGAAGAGTGGGAGTGCAGGTAGGGAAGCTATTAAGATTGTACCAGTGATAACCTGACCCGTAGCTTCGGCCTCTTAGACCGACATAGTGAATGCTTGGCGTCGCGGCACTTTCCTCTATGCCTGGTTAAACACTCGGCATTGGGGTTGAGCGGTCTAGGTGCGAGGAGTTGGAGCTGGTAAAGCCAATCGGGTAGGAGGAGCTTGGATCGCCGGTCTAGCTAGAGGATTGTTGGGTCTTCAGTTCTGGGGGCATGCTCCAATAGCGTGAGTAAAAGACCCACAGATCAGGCACAAGTTGTTTGCCCTGCGACAGTTCTTCACGAGATGCCATGTTCTTTTGCAGTAGATGCAAAAGTCTGGCCTGTTGTTGGCGAACGAATCTACTGGCCTCCGGGAAGGTCCATTAAAACCTGGCCTGGAAGAGGCCCCCATGTGATCTGGTGCACAAGGCGTTTCATACCGGCAATCTACGGTCTGCCCTTCTTCTTCATAACTACCTCATAGCATCGGGAAGCCTTCAAAGCAAGCTCATAGGTTGGGAAATCCCCTATATCGAGTGCATCTTGGATTTCAGGGTCCAACCCTTTCTGAAATCGTCGTGCCCGGATCTCAGCAGTGGGAATAAGGTGTGCAGCGAACCTACTGAGCATGGTAAACTCAGCATCATATTCATCCACCGACTTGACCCACATCGAGCCCTGCTATAAATGGATGAATTGCTGCTCCATGTCAAAGCGGGTAGTTTAGGGAAGTACTTGGCGTCGAAGAGGTCTCGGAATGTTTTCCATTCTATCAGTTGTGCGAGACGGCTCTCCTCAGCCTTCCAGCATACCCTAGCGTTACCGGTCAGTTGCAACTTAGCAACTCTCATCCAGGAGATATCTGGCACTTGAGCTGCTGCCATGTCATCCTCAATCGCTTAAGCCCGTTCTTCTGCCACAAGCGGGCTCTCCTTACCCGAAAAATTCTTTGGGTGCAGTGCCCGAAACTGCTTAACTCTGGGGCGATGCATAAGGATAGCAGCCTGCTGCTGCTGACCCTCCAATAAACTCTTGATAGCATCGAGAAGTACCGTTTGCTCATTGATAGAAGCTGCGACGGTAGGTGGTAGTGGTAGTGTAGGCGGTGGAGTATTGCCATTGACGTTTGTGCTGGTATCGTTTGGAGATTCCATCACCTTGATATAAAAGATAGGTTAGGATAGATTCAAAGAATTTGAAATGCAAGGAATGTAAATGTTTGTTAAACTCATTAATTCTTGTGGTATATTGTTTACGACTTCATGCAGAACTGACCTGTATGGGCCACCAACAAAACCTGTCACGCCTCGCTTCCCAGTAGACAGAAACGGTGACGTGGCAAGCCCGCGGCATATTTATCCAGAGAAGGTCATTCCCTAAATAAATATACTAAGCGTATTGAAACAATATTACACAATACAAGAATAAATGGAGACTGTAAAAATTTCAACAAACATCTTTATTTACATTCAACTTCCAATATTTACAAATACAAGAGTTTATGCTAGAAAGTAAATACAATAAGGAAAATGCATAAAGAAGTGGCATACATAAACTGAATGAAAATGAAGCTGAGCTAGCCTTGAGTAGCGATCTGGTTGTAGTCCTCCTCTGTGGCTTAAACTTCCTCCGTCTCGATCGTATCTGACGAACATTCCAAGAGAAGAAAAGTGGGTGGAATGCCCGTCAACGAACTAGCGCTCGGTAAGTCCCAAAGTTAGGTAAGAGTAAATAAAAAATGATATGTGTAGAATATATATAACGAGTAAGAGTATATGTTCATGGATACGTATATACTATAGGTCTCTATATGGTCATTATGTTAACGTTAAGTTCCAAGTGTGAATGTCAACGCAGCCGTAGAAGTATTCAAGAGCACAAGAGTGGGGCCCCAGGAGCGAGGAAACATGGGCCCGTTTCATGTGTTAACATCGGGGCTCTAGGCTGTGGATGAGTCAACCCGACTGATATTCGAGTAAAATAAAAAAAAAGGTTAATACGGGACTCCTGAAGCTCCGTTGGATTCACACAAGAAACTATCCCAAACACCCCGAGTATAATATATTATAACTGGTTAATATACTTATTTGGTTTGATTGATTGATTAACATGTCTTGATCGAAACCATAAATTGCCATAAATGTGGATTGTATTCGAGCGAGTCGAGTAATATGCGAGTCATGACATTTGCAATCTTGGTTCGAGTCAAGTTGGTTCGAGTAGATTGGATTCGAGTTCATGTTCCAGTTTAGATTCGAGTTAGGTTAGAGTTCGAGTTTATGTTCAAATTTGAGTTCAAGTTTAGATTCGAGTTTGAATTCGAGTTCACGTCTTTTAATGTGAATTGGTGTAAATTGTTAAAAATCTTATGTTCGGGAGAAATCGCGTAATAACTCTGAATTTTCTGTACAAAATTTTTCTTTTTAATGTACAGAAAGGAGTTTACAAACCTGATTACAAGTTATAAGTATATCTTGTTTAAGAACAGCAAGAAACAACTTATTGCTCACTGGTAAAGCCTTGCACTGCTGTGACGTAGCCCCAGTGTTCGAGCCCTATCAAACATATTATATTTTTTCTGATTTTTCTTTTAAACTTTTTGAAAGCACAAAAGTTTACACGTGCAATGCACATAAAATTGAAAAGTCTGAAGAAATAAACATGTGCATAAGGATTTAAATACAGGCAAAAACACGTGTCTAAAATCCGATGGCCCCTCTCCATCAAATGTTCCGGCAAGATCCCTATTTGGGCCGGCGCCGACGGGTCCTCCGTCGCCAATGGTTCCCGTGCTTTGCACACTTGACCCTTCCCCTACCCCTAATTCCCCTGCACAATCAAACAGAGACCTTTCAATTCCCCATTTAACCTCATTTTAATACATTTTAATTCACTCTTTTAATTCCAAAACCCTAATTCCACACTATAAATACTACCCCATGCTCTAGTCCATCCTCATTCTGAAAATTCTAGCCAAAATTCTCCCAAAAGATCCTAGGTGCAAGTGGAGTAAAGTGGAGTTAGCAAACAAGTAACTTCCGGCGAAAATCGAACTTAATTCCGGCGTTTCCACAACACCCCAAAACTTTCCTACCCTTCTTCTACCTCTTCCTAACATAATCAACCGGTAAGTCCCTTTCAATCTCTCTTCTTCTTCTTTGAAAAATCATTTTTCAAAACATGTGTCGGAAGTGGAATTAATACCGACATTTTATTCTAAACCCTAATTTTATTCTAAACCCTAGAAATTACACTTTTTTCTTAAGTATTGCTCATTCATATTTCTACACCCTGCTTGTTAATATAATACTAATATTTAGAACCAACTTTCACTCAAAAATATCATGAAACACTCTAATTTAACTTTTACATTAAAATACCATGAACTTTGTATCTACCATATTTAATTGTTTTGCTTAATTATACCTTTAAAAAATCTCACGGGGTAATGACCTACCTCTCACATATATACATGGTTTCCATAGCACGATACTCTTCGAGCGTATTTTTAGTTACAAAGACAATATTTCATTAAAATACCATCTACTATAAAAACGGTTTTCTGTGGAATTGTATTTTAAAATTCCTTTGCAAATAAGTCTCTATAACCCTTTTTAGGGGACCCGCTATTGGATGGTGTGGATTATTGCACATCCTTGGGCTAGTAGAGCGAGATGCAGACCTACACACGGAGCATTCGATCTCGAAAGGTTTTTAAATACGGTTTTTAAGAAAAACACATTTTTCTAAATTAATAAAATTTAATTTTTAATAATTATATAAATATTACAAAAGCTATATATTTTCAAAATATAATAACCTTATATTTTTTCAAAGGAAAGAATTACAAGTTTCATCAAAATACCATCAAGATACCAACAAAAGTCAAGCTTTACAGTAAAATACCAAGAACTTTCCAAGCTAAGCTATTATCACTAAAATACATCAAATTCTTAAAATTTACATTCATGGAAACCCTAAATAATATAAATAACTTCTCGAGATTATTTTGAAATTATATTAAAAATATTTTTCATTAAACCCCCTCGAGTTATATAAAACTATATTTAAGGATTTTAGTAAATATAGGTTTAAGCGGGATCAATTCTCTTGAGCCCTAGAGAGCTGGAGAAAGTGAGTGCTTGCCTATTTAAGTTAGAAAACTTAACGGCGTTATCAATAGTAATTGTCTTGGAAAAAGACACAAATCCTGCCGTCCATGTGCAGCAGTTACGGATAACTCTCGAACCTAATTCAAGATCTAAATCTGTTTAAAGTGTCTGACTCAAGTGTCATGCCCCGCTTCCCAAAATACAGAATACGAGGGGTTGACAAGGCCAGCCATGCTCCTACGGTCGAGGAAATATCTCTCCGTAGTCACACATCGACTTCTAGCTTTACGTGGTAATCAGTAAACAATGCACAGGTAATGAGAAATGCAGTAACTAAATCAAAACAAATACAAAAGAACTAACCCAATGGAGATCAAGAGAGTATAGCTCTGGGTAGCTGATCAAGTTGTCCGCGATGCCCTCGAGGTACGTCAGGTCCTGGTCAAAGCTAGATCCACCTCTCACTCTGAGCATGCATACTCAAGTCGTCAGAGCGACACGATAACAATATATATATATATATAGGTACAAATGGTAACTCGTGCAGTAATAATGAATGTGCAACAGTAATCAAAAGAGTAAAGACGTGAACATGAAGTAGCCAATGTAAGTAGCTAAAAGAGCAGGTAAACAGTAACGCGGTAAACAGTATAGCAGGTATGTTAAATCAGTAAACAATACATGTCAATGTCACTAACCCTATCAGTCTCCAAGTCTCACTGTACAGGTCGCTAAGCCTATCGTCAGTCTAAGTGTGAGAGTCAACCACGCAGGAGTATCCCCCACCCAAGGGTAGGACCCAAGGGCAAGGGACTACGGGCCCGAAACACGCACGGTAATTATCAGTAATATCCCTATATATCTCCATATATCTCCATATGTGCCGGCATGGGACTCCCGAGATTCTGTTGAACTCACACTTAAACTACCTCCCACCCTGTGGTCTACATCAAACGCCAACCATAAACTCAAATACCAGTCGGTCCATGACGAGTCTACACGAGAATTGAAGACAGGGTCTTCATCAAGCATGTCTCGACTGATACCCAAGATAAATGGGCAGTGTTTGGTGCCTTATCTGTGACACCTATACAAGTGCTTCCATAATTTTCCCATACCAATTATAGTCACGCTTATATACGTCCCACGGACGTCGACAATGCAATAAATCAATAGGGTCCACTGATTGTGTACAAGTACGTGTCACTGTCACTTATCCATTCATGCTCAAACACTAACGTACTTGCCATAATCAAACACTAAAACTTAACACTGGTTAATGCATAAGATCACTAGGTTACCAATGCAATAACATATATGTAATGTGATGAGAATACGATAATTCAGGCACGATTAAGATGTCATAACTCGGTGTCCTACCACTTGCATAATTTATCATAAATCATACACGCAAAATTTAGCAAAACAATGAAAATAGGGTAAGCGGTATGTTTAATTATCTATCCAGAAAATTTGGTTTCACGTCAATCGGGTTTCAGGATCACTAGCTATGGCCATTTCATTCTAAGCGTTCACTGCTGGAAATCCGGTTTCAGAATCAGAAGTCCGTTTCGTAACGCATTTTAATCCCAGTTGGGATTGTAATTAGGTGACGCTATAGTTGAACTATATTTAGGACTATCATTCAGGTTTCCACCTAAATTGGAGGATTGGTAATATGTTATGTCTACAGGGAGTTATGAACAGATTAGTTTCGATGCGTAAAATCTGCCTCTGCAGAATTCAGAAAGACGTATCGACATTGTAAAATGAATTAAAAATATCAAACGGTTGAGGAATCCAGTGAAGCTAGTTGAGTAAGAAAGCTAATCCAATTTCCTACCTAACGATATAAGGTTCTGCGCGTTCTCATATTTGAACAGTAATACACAGAGGTTTAGAAACAAGGGTTAATCGGGATTTCTGTTCTGAACTGCAGTCCAGAATCGAACTCCTCCGCAATTCTATCCATCATAGTTTATTAAAATTCAGCGGTCAACAATATGGTGCAGTGGGTTAAACAGTTATCTTCGATACGAGCCATCGCAAGCATCATTTTAATATGTACAGAATTAATTATGATTTTAACAAGTTTCAGACACGGGAAATATTCAGTTTTAACGGGTGTAAATGGGGTGA
This sequence comes from Agapanthus africanus, assembly GCA_030015575.1. NCBI lineage: Eukaryota > Viridiplantae > Streptophyta > Magnoliopsida > Asparagales > Amaryllidaceae > Agapanthus > Agapanthus africanus. Next base: position 480,411,368 of record JASDDO010000022.1, on the reverse strand, counting down.
TCGTTCAAGCCAGTAACGATTATAATTTCCAGTCAAATTTCACCAAAATGTTCATTGCCACATGGGCCAACACATATAATCAAGTTCCGTCAGTTTAGTGGAAGGTTTTCATTCGGGTTTTGCATCAAGCACTTAATTAATTAGAGCAGTGAGGGTAAATGTATAACAGTGTACAGTATATTAGCTTGTAAAGCAGGTGAGGGGGTTCACTTGCCTCGGTCGCTTGATATGGAAGCGACGCCTATGCAGGGTTTTTCCCGAAACACGGGACGGCATGATGCTTGATACGGCGCGCGGCATGAGCGCGGTGCGCGGTGACCCGGTACTGGACGCGGTGGCGATGCGGGTGTGATACGGCAGGCGTAGTCCTGGCTCGGTGCGTGGCATGGCGCGACACGGAACTGGGCCTGGTGACGATGCGGGCACGACGCGGTGCTGGGCACGGAGGCAGGCATGGTGCGGCATGAGACCTGGTCCGGAGGTGGGCACGACACGACACAGGCGCGGCATAACAACTGAGCACGGGCGCGACACGCGAGTGGGTCTGCGGTGACACGGAGACTGGGTACAGGCGCGACGGATGTGTACGGCGTTGCGACGGATGGCGTGTTGCTGACGATGACGGCTTCAGGGGATCGGGGCCACAGTTTGATGACGACGTCGCTGAACAGAGAAACGGGAACGACGATAGACGTAAGTGTTCGACGAAATGCCGGGGCTCGACTGCGGCGGCTAGGCAGCGAAGGCTTGGGTTGCTGGGGCGAGGAAGCTGCGGTCGGCGGTGAGGGGGTGTCGGAGGCGTTCGGTCGTTGGAGGTCGTGTGTAGGTTTGGGGCTTGGTGTTTTGGAGAGAGAGAGGGTAGGTAGTGGGGCATGGGTGTGGTGATAATGATGATGATGTTGAGGATGAAGGGGGGTCGACGAGGTGTTTCAGGTGCAGTGGGGGCTTGCCGGCGTCGCGGTGCAGGTGGTGGCCGAGATGGGTGTCAAGTGAGTTGGGTGTGCAGGGGGGGTCTCTGTCGATGGAGAGAAGAGGGCGAGGTAGGAAGGAAGGGGGCTTTAGGAAGAGGCTAGGGTGCTCGGTGATGAAGGAGGAGGTCGGTCGTCGTCATCGGGGGGTGAGCGCTCGAAGGCAGTGGGTTGTGGGAGTTTTCGAGAGAGAGGAGAGGAGTGAGTTGGAGAGTGAGAGGGAGAGATGAGTTTGAGGGGCTCGCGAGGGGGTGCACGGCGTGGGCGACGAGCGCAGGGAGCTCGGGGACGTGGGTTCGCGATGGGGAGTGAAGGAAAGAAATGAGCGGGAAAGTTTTACGTGGGGGAAGAAGAGGTGGGGTAATGAAGCGGGTCGGGTTTGGTTAGGCGGGTGCGGGCGCGGGCGTTTGGGCTGGGCCGGGAAAAATCAATTCATTTATTTCTCCTTTGGGCTTTGGGGGATTAAATACAAAGGGAAAAGGAAGTTGGGGAGTGGGCCGGGTTCTGGTGATTTAAATAAAGCGGGAAAAAGAGAGAGGGAATTGGGCCGGGTTTGGGAATAAATAAAAATAGGAAAAGTAGATAAAAGGGGCCGGCTTGGAAATTTTAAAAAAGAAAATGGAGGGTCAGGGTTTGGGTTAATTTATTAGAAAGAGTTTGGGAAAATAAATAGAAGGGGTTAGGGTTTAATAGTTAGGGTTAGGAAAATTAGGTGAAAATTAATTGGGAGAAATAGAAGTATTTAAGTACATAAAAATTTGTAATCTTGTTTGAAATACGGGAATAATTAAAAAGAACTGGGTATTACATCATGCCCCACTTATATAAAAAATTTTCCTCAAAATTTAAAATAAACGATAAGCTATAAAATAATAAGCGAAAAGCTACTACATCGAACACTAACATATAGTGGTTTACTTAAAAATAGTCAGATAAAAAAATTCTGAAGGTCTACATATAAAAACTAACGTATCTAAAGGGCAGGTCTAAGTAAGTACAAGGGGATAAAATAGCAATGACGACCAATAACACTCGAGATATGCTAGATAAAATCGAAATACTAAATGTATGCATTCATACGTATCTCAAAATAGCGCGGCTAAAATAATAGCATCAGGTATAACCATTTATCATAGCACACTAATATCTCAATACCCGGGGAAATAAAGTAACAATAATAAAATAGTGAAGGATTTGCCGATAGGCTGAAGTAATTTAGAATAACTGTATCGATTAAACGATTTTAAAATAACTTAGAAAATCCACATGGTGAAAATAAGAAAAATAGCATAAAATAATATGTGCAACATATGGTTGCGCTATCGAAAAATGGGAAGATTAATAGTGTACTCAACATGCATAAAACGGAAGTACTTAATAACACGCACTTTTCGATATATACAAAATAATGAAAGCTAAATTTTCGAATGACGATGTCCTTAAATGTAGTTAGGGTAAAAGGAGATAGCACAAAACGTATAGGGGCTAGCTAGGGTAAGATTTTCAATGGAGTAAGGTCCATTCAAAAGATCGAGGTGCGGCACTTTTTAATCTAAGCGAGGGTCAAAACAACACAAGGTGCAGGAGTGCGGGACAGTAATGAATCTCATGGGAAGAAGATATGTATAGGGGAAACAGTCAAAGCATCAGGTGAACTAACAATCAAAAGATTAGCGAACTCAAAAATTTTATTCTATTCCCGAAAATTTCAAACAAGGTACACACGAAAGATAAGGAGTGGCCCTAATCTATACACAGATTTATTTGGCCAGAGGAGACAAAAACTGGATCACGTCAGTCGCGGTTGTGGAAGTTCAGTAGGTTTCGGTAGGCTCGTGAGCTCAAATAGGGGCGTCCATTTCCATTGTGCCTCGCCGGGATCGCCACTGGAGGTTCTCCTGCCGCGGGGTCTTGTTCTTCTGGTCCTTCATCCTCGACTGGAGATTCTTCATCGTGGTACGCGTCCTCGTGATTCACCTCCGTTGGATCTTTTTCCACGTGATTTCCTGTCGCTGGATTCTCCTCAAGATTTTCCTCTCCTGGATTTTCTCTTATCGGGTCCCCCTCGGAATCTTCCTCTATTGGGTCTTCTTCGAGGTCTCCTTCCTCCTCGTCGGAATCACCGATCATGGAAACTTCTGGGGCTGCGGCTCCCCCGTCCTCGGAATCGCTGTTTCCGGAATTCACCGGTGAACCGTTGATCTCGTCATCCGGACTCACCAGCATGCGGTCCAAGGGAACGTACGACCGTGTGTCTTCATCTAGATGCGGCGCTGCTCCAGGGTGGGCCATAGTCAGGAAGAAAGAGTCATGATTAGACAGTGGAACACATCAAGAAAAATCAAGGGTACTGAGTACAAGGAAAATATGTGGTAGGTAAGGACTGAAAAATCAAATTTTTGTATACTGATGCAGTGAATAGTATAGGTAAAGTGAGTGGGAAGGAGACGATACACACATCACAATTCAGAATTTTATTACATTCCACTAAAAGTTCAACGGATACAAGATCTCAAACGAAAAGAAAATATTTACAAAAAGTGATAACATTCTTATTCAAAGCGGAAAGGTGATAATTCCTCTTTGATTTCTAGACCGCTGCATTCACGTCACGCGAGTTGAATCCTGCGCTGGGTCCGCACTATCCTCGAAGCTCGAACTACGAAATAACCATCACTTAGCAGAAGTGGAGAGTGTGGACGAACCGCCTCTTTGTAGCTCCTTCCTTTTAGGGCAACTATTGATAAAGTGTTCGCTGGATCCGCAAATCAGGCATTTCCCTTTGGCGCGACGACAATCCCTCTGAAGGTATCCTGGCTTCTTGCAGCACCCACAACATTGGGTCTTCTGCTGCTTCTGTCGTGGGGGAACAAGTGGGCGCTTCATCTTCACCTCTTTTCCTCGTCTAACAGGGATCCCTTTACGATTGGAGACTCTCGCTGGTGCCTGAGTCATCTGCCTTCTTAGTCCTTCAGTTAACAGGTCGTTTGTTCGTTCCTGGGCTTCCTTCAGACTTTGCAGTACATTCAGAGTCTCTACGGTCTGATTCTGGGGAGTGGAGGTAGGGGGAGAGTTGTTGGAAGATATGGTCCTGAAACAACAATTTGAGGACGATATAAGGCACAAGCTATAAGAATTAAAATACAATATGGGTTAGGCAAAGAATCAAGAATATAGGGTGCGGTGAAATTCAAACAAGTGGGAGTCAACTGTAGGACTCTAAGTCACTCAAACAGAGTACAATATTGTAACTATGCTGCAGTTCACAATTACAACCACGTAACTCTATTAAGTCACCCAAAACCCTAGCGAATGGATCAAAATGTATAGCAGAACACACTAGGTGAATCAAGATCGAGAATAAAAGATTTACAATCTAGACCGAAGGATGTCTTAGATTGCCAAGCACTATATGGAAACTGCAATCCCAAATGAAGCAAAACCTGGCTCTGATACCAACAAAACCATGTCACGCCCCGCATCCCAAAATACAAAATACGAGGGGTTGACAAGGCCAGCCATGCTCCTACGGTCGAGGAAATATCTCTCCGTAGTCACACATCGGCTTCTAGCTTTACGTGGTAATCAGTAAACAATGCACAGGTAATGAGAAATGTAGTAACTAAATCAAAACAAATACAAAAGAACTAACCCAATGTAGATCAAGAGAGTATAACTCTGGGTAGCTGATCAAGTTGTCCGCGATGCCCTCGAGGTACGTCAGGTCCTGGTCAAAGCTAGATCCACCTCTCACTCTGAGCATGCATATTCAGGTCGTCAGAGCGACACGATAACAATATATATATATATATATATATATATATATATATATGTAGGTACAAATGGTAACTCGTGCAGTAATAATGAATGTGCAACAGTAATCAAATGAGTAAAGACGTGAACATGAAGTAGCCAATGTAAGTAGTTAAAAGAGCAGGTAAACAGTAACGCGGTAAACAGTATAGCAGGTATGTTAAATCAGTAAACAATACATGTCAATGTCACTAACTCTATCAGTCTCTAAGTCTCACTGTACAGGTCGCTAAGGCTATTGTCAGTCTAAGTGCGAGAGTCAACCACGCAGGAGTATCCCCCACCCAAGGGTAGGACCCAAGGGCAAGGGACCACGGGCCCGAAACACGCACGGTAATAATCAGTAATATCCCTATATATCTCCATATATCTCCATATGTGCCGGCATGGGACTCCCGAGATTCTGTTGAACTCACACTCAAACTACCCTGCATCCCGTGGTCTACATCAAACACCAACCATAAACTCAAATACCAGTCGGTCCATGACGAGTCTACACGAGAACTAAAGACAGGGACTTCATCAAGCATGTCTCGACTGATACCCAAGATAAATGGGCAGTGTTTGGTTCCTTACCTGTGACACCCATACAAGTGCTTCCATAATTGTCCCATACTAATTATAGTCACGCTTATACACGTCCCACAGACATCGACAATGCAATAAATTAATAGGGTCCACTGATTGTGTACAAGTACGTGTCACTGTCACTTATCCATTCATGCTCAAACACTAACGTACTTGCCACAATCAAACACTAAAACTTAACACTGAGTAATGCATAAGATCACTAGGTTACCAATGCAATAACATATATGTAATGTGATGAGAATACGATAATTCAGGCACGATTAAGATGTCATAACTCGGTGTCCTACCACTTGCATAATTTATCATAAATCATACACGCAAAATTTAGCGAAACAATGAAAAGAGGGTAAGCAGTATGTTTAATTATCTATCCAGAAAATTTGGTTTCACATCAATCGGGTTTCAGGATCACTAGATATGGCCATTTCATTCTAAGCGTTCACTGCTGGAAATCCGGTTTCAGAATCAGAAGTCCGTTTCGTAACGCATTTTAGTCCTAGTTGGGATCGTAATTAGGCAACGCTATAGTTGAACTATATTTAGGATTATCAGTCATATTTCCACTTCAATTGGAGGATCAGTAATATGTTATGTAGACAGGGAGTTATGGACAGATTAGGTTCAATGCGTAAAATCTTCCTCTGCAGAATTCAGCAAGACGTATCGACATTGTAAAATGAATTAAAAATATCAAACGGTTGAGGAATCTAGTGAAGCTAGTTGATTAAGAAAGATAATCCAATTTCCTACCTAACGATACAGGGTTCTGTGCGTTCTCATATTTGAACAGTAATACACAGAGGTTTAGAAACAAGGGTTAATCGGGATATCTGTTCTGAACTGCAGTCCAGAATCGAACTCCTCCGCAATTCTCTCCGTCATAGTTTATTAAAATTCAGCGGTCAACAATATGGTGCAGTCGGTTAAACAGTTATCTTCGATATGAGCCATTGCACACATCATTTTAATATGTACACAATTAATTATGATTTTAACAAGTTTCAGACGCGGGAAATATTCAGTTTTAACGGGTGTAAATGGGGTGATCGTTCAAGCCAGTAACGATTATAATTTCCAGTCAAATTTCACCACAATGTTCATTGCCATACGGGCCAACACATATAATCAAGTTCCGTCAGTTTAGTGGAAGGTTTTCATTCGGGTTTTGCATTAAGCACTTAATTAATTAGAGCAGTGAGGGTAAATGTATAACAGTGTACAGTATATTAGCATGTAAAGCAAGTAAGGGGGGTTCACTTGCCTCGGTCGCTTGATATGGAAGCGACGCCGCTGCAGGGTTTGTCCCGACACACGGGACGGCGTGATGCTGGATACGGCGTGCGGCGCGAGCGCGGTGTGCGGTGACCTGGTACTGGACGCGGTGGTGATGCGGGCGTGATACAGCAGTGGGCGTGGTCCTGGCTCGGTGCGTGGCACGGCGCGACACGGAACTGGGCCTGGTGATGATGCGGGTGCGGCGCGGTGCTGGGCCCGGAGGCAGGGCACGGTGCGGCACGGGACCTGGTCCGGAGGTGGGCACGACACGACACAGGCGCGACACAGCAACTGAGCACCGGCGCGACACGCGAGTGAGTCTGCGGTGACACGGAGACTGGGCACGGACACGATGGATGTGTACAGCGTTGCGACGGATGGCGTGTTGCTGACGATGACGGCTTCAGGGGATCGGCGCCACAGTTTGATGACGACGTCGCTGAACAGAGAAACGGGAACGGCGATAGACGTAAGAGTTCAACGAAATGTCGGGGCTCGACTGCGGTGGCTGTAAGTCGATGTACAACACCCCACGACTTGCGGGGAGGCGGAATAATGAAAAACGATCTTGTTCTTTGCGTAAACATCGACTAACCGAGAATCTTTGCTAAACTATAACTAACAAGAATCATAGAAGTTAACAACTACTATGAAAAGTGATTATACCTGTAGAACCGTGTCCTTCGTCTTTTCGTTCTCCACGTCCTCTTCGGCCTTCTCTATGTAGTAGATGATCCACTCGAGAGCTTTACTTCAAGCTTCACCTCTAACTTGAGGTAACTAGGCTTCTTAAAGTGCTAATCTAAGTAACCTAGGTGATATAGAGAAGGGTTATGGATTAAGTAGTCTAATCTAATCCTTGGTCTCAACATATGAGAGGGGAGGATTAGGGTTTGAAGAGAGAGAGCTTGAGGAGAGAGAAAGTGAGCAAGAGAATGAAATGAGATAATGATCTCTCGTGATGTATATGAAGCATTAACATTATCAAGATAAATCAAATAAATGATTTAACAACCATGCTTCATAAATATAAATGAGTGATTCATCTCCATGAGTCATTAAGCATTTATGATGCATTAATGACAAGGATGAATCACACAAATGAGTCACTAATCTCATTTAATGCATATGCCACCTTAACCCCTAAGTCACCAACCTTCTAGAAGCTTCTCGCGAAATTACGAGAATGCCCCTCCTATCCGTGAAAACACGGAAAAACTTTAGACTGTATAAATACAATAACCGGATACTAGAAACTGGCTTAAACCAAAGCCGGCTAGTAAAAACTGTCCGGATGTCGTACGTGCGTAAACACACGTATGCGTCCGAACCCTTGTCGTAAAACCATACGACCTCTATACCGTTTCTCCTGGAGTAGGGAAACTCTCTGTGTGGGACTCTAGAGACTCGACTACTACGCTGGCAGTGGGTTTAACCACAGACCGCAAGCGGCACTAGCTGTACGTAACGGTCCCCAGGTAGATGTTGATAAGAAGGCCGATGAGGAAACCCATCCGAACTCCTACTGAGTCTGATGTGACAATCTCCGTACAGTCCGGTCTGTTCGTCTAAGACTATCGCATATCGGGCCTAGGGGGGTGGCAAGCGTCAGTCTCCCAATAGCGGTATAAGTCGTGTCGGAGCATAGCCCATTACACCCTGAGAAACTACTGGAACCTACCAGTAAATCTCGCTTGCCCTGGCCAGGGACTTTGCATAATGGCTCTCTGACACAGCGCGATATCAACTCCCAATACCGGGAGAGACGAATCATGTCTAACCGCCACTGTCTCCAAGTGCTCGGGACTGCACCCAACTGCTACCTGTTTGCACGACTCCTTTGAGCCGTGGTAGGGTAGCAATCTAAGAACAGTGGGACACACTCGAGGCGAAGTAGCAGTGTCAAGTCTGCGGACTATGCTGTACTCATATCACCTGGGAAGTGTTAACTGACGACTGGTATAAAACCAACCAACAGTTCCCTGTGAGTCCTATCCGGTGTACCCGTAACCTAACGAGCACCTGCATACTATCTCCAGTACGACGTACTGACGGCTGTGGGATAGACCATCTCCCAACTGGGATGAGAAGCGTACACACTAGTCTACTCCGGAGTATCGATGCCCTGTCTCGATAATCCTACGACTAAGGACCTGAATAAGGATGTGCTTGTAGACTACCCAGCCCCCACTAGTGTGACTGCCATCACAACGCTGGTAGTCAAGAAAGATCCTAAGAGCTCTATCAATACGTATACTCACATATTAAGATAGAAAAACCAAGTAGCATACTACCATGTTTAGCAAGACTGTTATATACATGTGAATATCCCAAGCTTCCATTAAGTAATATACAAACTAGTATGATACAATAATGGCCCCTAGGGCATATACACTAACAGCGGCTAGGCAGCGAAGGCTTGGGTTGCTGGGGCGAGGCGGCTGCGGTCGGCGGTGAGGGGGTGTCAGAGGCGTTCGGGCGTTGGAGGTCGTGTGTAGGTTTGGGGCTTGGTGTTTTGGAGAGAGAGAGGGTAGGTAATGGGGCTCGGGTGTGGTGATAATGATGATGATGTTGAGGATGAAAGGGGGTCGACGAGGTGTTTCAGGTGCAGTGGGGGCTCGCCGGCGTCGAGGTGCAGGTGGTGGCCGAGATAGGTGTCGAGTGAGTTGGGTGTGCAGGGGGGGTCTCTATCGAGGGAGGAAGGAAGAGGGCGAGGGAGGAAGGAAGAGGGCTTTAGGAGGAGGCTAGGGTGCTCGGTGATGAAGGAGTAGGTCGGTCGTCGTCGTCGGGGGGTGAGCGCTCGAAGGCAGTGGGTTGTGGGAGTTTCGAGTGAGAGGAGAGGAGTGAGTTGGAGAGTGAGAGGGAGAGAGGAGTTTGAGGGGCTCACGAGGGTGTGTGTGGCGTGGGCGACGAGCGCAGGGAGCTCGGGGACGTGTGTTCGCGATGGGGAGTGAAGGAAAGAAATGAGCGGGAAAGTTTTACGTGGGGGAAGAAGAAGTGGGGTAATGAAGCGGGTCGGGTTTGGTTGGGCGGGTGCGGGCGTTTGGGCTCGAAAGTTTGGGCTGGGCCGGGGAAAATCAATTCATTTATTTCTCCTTTGTGCTTTGGGGGATTAAATACAAAGGGAAAAGGAAGTTGGGGAGTGGGCCGGGTTCTGGTGATTTAAATAAAATAGGAAAAAGAGATAGGGAATTGGGCCGGGTTTGGGAATAAATAAAAATAGGAAAATTAGAGAAAAGGGGCCGGCTTGGAAATTTTAAAAAAGAAAATGGAGGGTCAGGGTTTGGGTTAATTTATTAGAAAGTGTTTGGGAAAATAAATAGAAGGGGTTAGGGTTTAATAGTTAGGGATAGGAAAATTAGGTGAAAATTAATTGGGAGAAATAGAAATATTTAAGTACATAAAAATTTGTAATCTTGTTTGAAATACGGGAATAATTAAAAAGAACTTGGTATTACATCAAGTCTAAGTCTAAATCAAGCTTGAATCCAAACTCAAGTCAGAAGCCAATGGTAGGAACCATCTGAAGTTCTGTTAGGAACTTCTTCATCCAGACCGCTTCTTTTGCGGCATCGCAAGCAGCTATATACTCCGCTTCTATCGTCGAGTCAGCAACGGTGTCCTGCTTGGAACTCTTACAGCACACCGCCCCTCTATTGAGGGTAAAGTCATAACCTGACATGGACTTGGAATCGTCCTTATCCCTCTGGAAGCCGGAATCAGCATAGGCCTCCATCTTGAGGTCCTTTCCGCCGTAAACCAAGAACATCTCCTTAGTCCTTCTCAAGTACTTGAGAATGTTCTTTACTGCTATCCAGTGCTTCTCCCCTGGGTCTGACTGATACCGGCTTACCACGCTCAGTGCGTAAGCTACATCTGGTCTGGTGCACAACATCGCATACTTTATAGAGCCTACCGCAGAAGCGTAGGGTATAATAGACATGTGTTCCCTTTCCAAATCAGTCTTGGGAGACATCTCTTTGGATAGGGTGATTCCGTGACAAGCCGGTAGATTACCGCGCTTAGAATCTTCCATACTGAATCTTTTCAGTACAGTGTCGATATACCTGGACTGCGAAAGTCCCAACATCCTCTTGGATCTATCACGATAGATCCGGATCCCCAGAATGTAAGAGGCATCACCCAGGTCTTTCATGGAGAACCTGTGTGACAAGAATCCTTTGACAGATTGTAGCAAAGGAATGTCATTTCCTATTAATAGAATGTCATCCACGTACAAGACGAGGAATACGACAGTTCTTGCTACAACTTTACTATATATACATGGTTCATCTGGATTTTTGATAAAGTCATATTCTTTGACTGTTTCATCAAAACAGATGTTCCAACTCCGCGATGCTTGCTTTAATCTATAAATGGATTTAAGCAACTTGCATACTTTCCCGCTGCTCCCACTCTGATTGAAACCCTCTGGCTGATCCATATAGACGCACTCTTCAAAATTTCCATTCAGAAAAGCCGTCTTTACGTCCATCTGCCAGATTTCATAATCATGGAAGGCAGCAATAGCAAGAAGGACCCGAATGGATTTGAGCATAGCCACTGGAGAAAAAGTTTCGTCATAGTCCAAACCAAGTTTTTGATGAAAACCCTTTGCAACAAGTCTAGCCTTACAGGTTTCCAACTGTCCATCTACACCAATCTTTTTCTTGAAGATCCATTTGCATCCTATGGGTTTTACCCCATCTGGAGCAAAGTCCAAAGTCCATACTTTGTTGGTGTACATGGACTCCATTTCGTTCCGCATTGCATCTATCCATCGTACCGAGTCGCCGCTCTGGATGGCCTGCTGGAAGCTAGTAGGTTCATCATCATCTATGATGCAATCCTCTCTATCCCCATCTATGAGAAAACCGTAGTATCTCTCAGGAGGATGAGACGGCCTACTACTCCTGCGGAGGGGTGCGGGAATGTCCTGTTCTTCTTGAACTACTTGTTCTACCAAACTTTCAGTATTAGTTTGTGGTTCTGGAATTTCTTCCAGTTCTATTTCGCTCCCACTTGTTTCCTTTTCTAAAAACTGATGTTCTAGAAAATGGGCATTACGAGAAACAAATACCTTTTGTTCCTCTGCGTAATAGAATAGATATTCCCTGGAGTTCTTTGGATATCCCACAAACTTACACTTTACTGATCGTGCCTCGAGCTTGTCCACATGCTGCTTTTTAACAAAAGCTGGACATCCCCAAATCTTTATATACTGAAGATGGGGTTTCTTCCCACTCCACATCTGATATGGCATGGTAGGCACAGTCTTGGTAGGTACCATGTTCAAAAGATATGCCGCTGATTCTAGCGCATAACCCCAAAAAGATCGCGGTAACTCAGCACTACTCATCATGGAACGTACCATATCCAGTAGGGTTCGATTCCGTCTCTCCGATACACCGTTATGCTGTGGAGTGTATGGAGGAGTGAGCTGAAAGAGAATCCCTTTCTCTTTTAGGTAACCAAGGAATTCGGCACTTAAGTATTCACCACCTCGATCAGATCTTAGTGTCTTGATACTTTTGCCGGTTTGGTTTTCTACTTCATTCTTATACTCTTAGAATTTTTCAAAAGCCTCGGATTTATGTTTCATCAGATAAATGAATCCATACCTTGAATAATCATCCGTAAAAGTAATGAAATAGGAAAAACCACCTCTTGCATGTGTAGACATTGGACCACATACATCGCTGTGTATGAGTCCTAAGAGCTCGCTCGCTCTTACTCCATGTCCAGTAAATGGAGTCTTTGTCATCTTTCCTTTGAGACAAGATTGACAAGTGGCATAAGTTTGATATTCGAACGAGTCCAAATATCCTTCTCTATGTAACTTAGTCAACCTTCTCTCATTGATGTGACCCGGTCTACAATGCCATAAGAAAGCTTTATTTAAATCTGGAGACTTTCTTTTTAGTGTGTTCTGGACATTGAAAATTTGGAGTTGGTTTAACACATATATACCGTTATCCAGTGTACCGGACCCAATCAAACTATGATTAAGATGGATGTTAACAACATCACTTACAAATGTGAAATCATAACCTTTATTTGATAACAAGGAAACATATATGATATTACACGTTAAGCTGGGTCACAAAAACAGTTATGTAAAACCAAAATGTGTCCACTCGTCAATCCCAGGTGATAATCCCCTACGGACACAGCTCCCACGCTAGCTCCGTTAGCAACCATCAGGGTCATATCACCATCCTTCAGCACTCTACGGTTTCTCAGTGCATGCAATGAATTGCAAATATGAGATCCTGATCCGGTATCCAATATCCAGGAAGTAGAGTTGATTGACAGACAATTCTCAATTACAAACACAACTGAAGTCGAAGCCACAGCTTGCTTCGGTTCCTGGTTCTTGGCGTTCCACGCCTTGCAATCCTTCTTCCAGTGCCCTTTCCTGTAACAATGGAAGCACTCATCCTGGGCCACTACTGGTACCGCAAACTTTTTCTTTCCCTTCGCTCCCACCTTACTAACACCTCCTCTAAGTTTGGTGGCGGCCTTCTTTTTCCTTCCTTTGGCTCTAGCCTTGGACCCGGAAGAAGAAGCACCGCTAACAAACATAGCGGGTGTTTCCCTTGCCTTCTGCAAGGTTCTCTTGCCTTCTGCAAGGTTCCCTCTGCACTCCTCAACATGTTAAGGAGTTCCGGAAGTTCAACTACTTTTCTTTGAATGTTGAAGTTCATAATAAACTGGGCGTAGGTGGAAGGAAGGGACTGGAGAATAAGGTATGTATAGAGCTCATTATCCAAAGTCGTCCCAAGGTCTGCGAGCTCTTCTATATAGCCGATCATCTTTAGGACATGTTCTCCTACCGATGATCCGACGGCCAACCTCGCTCGAAACAAGTTGTTTGAGGTCTCGTATCTTGCTATACGAGATTGCTCTCCATAAAGTTCCTTTGTATGGAGAAATATGGCATCTAGTTCCATATCCTCGTGCCTCCTCTGATGCTCATTGTTCATCGAGGCAAGCACGATGCACTTGGCCTTCGCGCAATCGAAATCCCAGGTTTTGCGGATTTCCTTATCCGCATTACTGGATTTGGGACCAGGGACAACAGGTGCCTTAGCGGTGAGGACGTACCCCAATTTTTCATAGGTCAAAGCCATTTTGACATTCCGCAGCCAATCTTTATAGTTTGGCCCTGTCAGTATATTTTTCTCTAAAAGTAACTTAAGTCCAGTCATTTTCAGGGTCGCTGCAATTAGGAGAGAGAGAAGAAAACTCTTTAGCATGATGCTCTTGCAAGTTTAGAGTGGTTTTTAATTTATCTAAACTGGATGACTCCCACTGTTTCTCGAATCCTTCCTCAAACCATAAAAGAAGAATTAGCCAGGACTATTCTCATTGTACAATACTTGCTTAACCGTTCAGCCAGGCTGGTGTTGGTACTTCGAGGGAGGTTTTCCAACGCTTTCGCGAAGTTCCTTAATTAAATAACCTTTTTTCTCTGGGGGCATAACCCCGCTGACACCTTTCTTGACACCTACTTGGTTTATAGCATTGATCGTTAAGTGACGAATATCCTGATGAGTAGCATATACTCACAGTAGGATCGGGATCCAAATATCATCGTATGATAATGTTGAAGGAATCCTACCAACATTCATCAAACTCCAAATGGTATGCATCTCTTTGCAAATTTCAGTTTCTTTAGAAATTCCCGATATATATTTTTGCCCCATGCTCTTATGACCTTGGCGTTAGGTCAAAATGTCATAAGTCACATGTCAAGTTCTACCCATCATTATCTTGTTAATTTGAACCCATCCGTACATATCCTTGACGTTCAGCCAAAATGATAATACGACTGTCCCAAACTAACTCATCATCTATGCGACATATGAATACCCAGCAGCTACCAAACACTATGCCTTGGCGTTAGGTCAAAATACATAGCTTGAATACTACTGAATACACAAATGAAATGACGGAGGGCTACGAATGGTTTTGGCGAAACCGTGAACGTAGTGAACTTGATATGACCGAAGGAACCTGATAACTTTTAAAAGGAGTGGTTAAAGCTCCGCAATTAAAAATATCATCTGTTTTAAAATAACCGAGTGGTTTCTTTTAAATTGTTCCAACGATTCATCTTTTGGTTTATTTTCTTTGCATTATAAATAATGCGTCCCATCATTAACCTATCATTGCAGAAAATAACGAAAATACAACGTCCTCTTATGCCATCCGCATTCGCCACTGGGTCCCGTCATCACCCGTTAGGTTATTTAACTAACGGTAGAGCGGGGGCTGGGCTAGCGCGGGTGTAAAACATAAGTGACGTCTAAATAGCTATCATATATAGATATTGTACATTCGTCAGACGCAATAATAAGCATTCCAGATCTCATATGAACTTTATTGGATTTGCAAGCAATCCGCGTTTGTTTAGAGCCTGCAACAAAAGACGGATTACACAGTTGTGATGAATAGCCATTACTCTACCCTAGACCCCTACGGGTACGGCAAACTACCCGCCAAATACCCGAAGTGAAGCGGTCTCCCTCAGCAACGTGAGTAGGCCACTAAACACTTCGGAGTACCCGGTAGTTTGTGCACCCTACCTTGGGTCTATCCTAGGAGCAAAAATAGTAAAATGAAATAATACAACGGTGGCTACAACCGCAACCTGGATGCGTCCCGCAAAATAATATTACAACATATTACAATTACATTGAATGAATGAATATAACAACCCATCTCAAACCCCGGCTAATCATCACAACAGTCCAATACAGTTCACAACCACAAACGGTAAAAACCATTACAGAAATGTGCAACCCCCTGCTAACCGACATACTAGCATTTAGGGGAGGTTTACGACTACATTATACAATCACAGATATAATCAAATTAGCAAACATCGCAAGGTTTCGATCGTGCAAACACTTTTAGATTCTACTCCAATACTTCTCTGTGCACCTGAGACTTGAGCAGAAAAATAAACATCTCAGAAAACACAAAAATATCACAGAAGAGATACTGGAGCAAACTGGGTTGAATCGGCTTCAACTCGGCCGCGGATCCGCGGCGGATCGGTGGGATCGGCCGCGGTTCCGCGGTCGTTTGACCGATTCAAGAACCCATTTTTCTCCAGTAGTCTTATAATTCTCTGCTAGTTATTCTGCAGGTCCCTGAAAAATTTTTGGACCTCATTTTAAATTCGACAGAAACTATGTGATATCGATGTCTTTTCCGGTTCGTTTCGCGTTCGAAATTGTAACTGTTCCCGCCAAAAATTTCTGCGCAAAAGAGTCCAAGGTATCAAATGGCAGCGATACGCTTAAGAAAATGGGAACCAGTATCTTCCGGGCTGTTTTTTGACAAACTCCCATATGAGAAACAGATAAATTCTGATAGTATCGAAAGCGGCTCCAAAAACCCTTCGATTTGATATATTATGGGCCTCGTAATTCATCCGGGATCAAAAGTTATGAGGAATTACGTGTCCACACATGATGGGCTTTTAAGAACCCGCTGGAGGAGTTAAAAGATACAATAAAAACTCAGAAAAGACCCCAATGGGGCATCACGTGCTCACACGTGACCATGGGTCACGTGCAGACACGTGATGGGCTTTTAAAGCCTCTAAAATAATGAATAGAATTTAATTCTAAAAGTCAGAAAATACCTCAACGAGGTATCACGTGCTTACACGTGACCAATGGTCACGTGTTGACACGTGATGGTTAAAACTGAAACATAAATAAGCGGCTAAGAAAGGAACCCAATTGGGGGTCACGTGCTCACACGTGACCAAAGGTCACGTGCCAGCATGTGACTGGCTTTAAAAGCATTATAATTTAATAGAATTAAATTCTAAAAGTTTCTGAATCTTTCCAAATGGAAAAGGGTCATGGGGAACCGTTGGATTAAGAATCCAAAGGTGATTAAAAGTCACCAATTTATAGAAAAACCTTGGACAAGGAAAGATTTCCCTGAAAATCTCACCAGGATAACAAATAGAATATCTTTTGGATTTAAAATCCACGGTGAATAAAATTCACTGAATGATCTAAAGGCCCACATTAATGATAAATATAAATCAAATCCCTCAACAATCAAATCAAATCTTCCAATGAGAGATTTGCTAAACAAATTAACTCTTTTCCTTCTCCTATAAATAAGAGCCAAGAAAAGAAGAGGGGGGATCTACTTTTTTGGAGAGAAAAACAGAGGGAGGAGAATTTAATTCTCAAGAGAAGAAGAAACAGAGAAATAAGAATTTAATTCTCTGCAAAAGAAAAACCCTAGGTAAGAAAAGAGAGGATTCAAAAGAGAATTTAATTCTCAAAAGAGTTTAACTCTTATTTAAAGAAAAGAACTTAGTTCTTCTTCTGGTTGAAGATCTGCACAGAGCACATCTCCCCATAAGTTGAGAATTTAATTCTCATCGGGTCGAGATCCTGCCATGCAGATCCTAAACTTAGAAGGGGAATTGAGTTCTGAGAATTTAATTCTCCTAAAAAAAAACTAGGGTTTTACCCTAAATAAGAATTTAATTCTTTCAAAATAGGAATTTAATTCCTCCAGAATCAAAATTAGGGTTTTACCCTAAATAAGAATTTAATTCTTAAAGATAAAGAGACTTAAAAGATCTCTGTGCATGAAAAAGACTAAGGTCACGTGCCCCACGTGACCCCTGAACAGATCCCCCAAAAATGAGAAGAGGAAAGCCTTGAGGCAATGCCTCACGTATTCCCACGTGACCCTCATTATATATGGAGCAAAAGCAAAGGCAGAAACAATTCTGGGCGCTCTCACGTGTTAGCACGTGACCCCTAATAAGTGTTCTAATAAATCAGGGCATGATTATACATCACGTGCCCACACGTGATGGCTATGAAAATTAAAAGTGTTTAACACTTGTTTGCAGAACAAAATAAAGAGGATCTGGCCTCACTTTTTGATACCATCACGTGCTCCCACGTGACTCCCAAAACGCAGAAAGAAAGATCAATGGAAATGAAGGCTTTGGGCGCTCTCACGTGTTTACCACGTGACCCCTTAGCAAACATTCTAACGGTCAGTGCATAAATCCCCATCACGTGTCAACACGTGATGCTCGAAATAAAAAGGAAAAGTGTTTAACACTTATTCACAGATTTGAGGATAAAACAAAGGAGATCTGGCTCCGCATTTAGGGCGCTCTCACGTGTCCACACGTGACCCCTCTCTCCTTAGTGTTTAACACTAATCTGGAGACTTTGTCCCCAGTGTTTAACACTGATTTGCTTTAGTGTTTAGCACTAATTTGAAATCTCTGATTACCAGTGTTTAACACTGATTTGCTTTAGTGTTTAACACTAATTTGAAAGCCCCGTTGCTAGTGTTTAACACTGATTATCTTTTAGTGTTAAACACTAACTTGCTAATCTTAATTCCAGTGTTCAACACTGTTGGTCTTTAGTGTTCAACACTATCTTTAGCCCAATTGGCTAAGTTTCTAGAGGCAAAGCCTCTCCTTTAATGGACCGACAGAGGGCCAATATTTCAAACATAATTGGACTTAGCCCAAACTAGCCGTAAGTCCTCAAATCATATTGAACTGAGCACATCTGCTCTTTCAACCAACTCATTGGTTCAAGGGTACATCTCTGAACTCCTCTGATATTTGTCGTTGTAATCCTTCAACGTCTTCAGAGAGGTGACGGGTCCCGACAACCACACATCAACACGGACTGTGGGGTCCTTAAACTCATGGACTTATGCGTCCTTAAACCAAGATACGGACTGTGGGGTCCTTAAACCCGCGGACTTATGCGTCCTTAAACAAACGGACTAATGCGTCCTTAAACACACCCATATGGACTGTGGGGTCCTTAAACCCATGAACTTATGCGTCCTTAAACTACCAATGGACCGCAATGTCATTAAACTACCAATGGACCGCCACGTCCCTAAACTGGCAATGGACCACCACGTCCCTAAACTGGCGATGGACCACCATGTCCCTAAACTGGAGTTGGACCACCATGTCCCTAAACTGGCATTGGACCACTATGTCCTTAAACTGGTATTGGACCACCATGTCCCTAAACTGGCAATGGACCACCATGTCCTTAAACTGGAACAATAGAGCCCCCAAATGCTCTTTTGTCGGATCTAAACGATCCTGTTAAGTCGATCTTAGTTCCAAACTGGACTAACGTATCCTTAATAACCGTTTAAGTTGATCTTAGCCTCAAATATGGCTAACGTATCCTTAAACGTTCAAACAGACTTTAGTCCCAAATTGGACTATGAATCCCCCCAATCAACTCATTGGTTCAAGGGTACATCTCTGAACTCCTCTGACACCTGTCGTTGTAATCCTTCAACGTCGTCAGAGAGGTGACGGGTCCCGACAGCCATACATGTAATGGACCACTATGTCCCTAAACTGGAACAATAGAGTCCAAATGCTCTTTTGTCGGATCTAAACGATCCCGTTAAGTTGATCTTAGTCTCAAATTGGACTAACGTATCCTTAACAAACGTTTAAGTTGATCTTAGCCTAAAAAATGTCTAACGTATCCTTAAACCAAAACCCTAAACCCAAATCTAAGAAAATACGGATTTGGACTAATCCACGTCCTACGGGCGACTACATAAATTAGTCTCCGTATACAATCCACGGGCAACCACAAACAAAACAAACACCCACGACACGAAGTGACCAGCTGGAGAAGGAGAAAGTTGTTACCGCGACGCGGTAGCGTAATTAACTGCAGGGGCTTGCGCCTGCAGGGAAGAGCGTCCCCACAATCAAAAAACCCCTCAAACGAGGGGGAATCTGACGAAGTCTGCTACATCGGCCGCATCCGTCTAAACCTTCGATACACAGGTGCCATAGATCGACTTGGCATCTTCGGAGAGGTGGACGGATAGCACCAATTAGCATCTGCCCCGAATCTCAGTGCCAAGACATCGCAGTCTTGTGCGCCGCCGTTCGGAGGGGAACAGATTCTGGCACGCCCGGTGGGACCTTTTCCTCTTTCCACTCCACACTTCGTGTGTCGTGATTCGCGAACCAATCGCGGTTCGCTAATGGTTGCCCTTGGGTTTCAAGATACTAAGAATTGGCGTCTTGCCTATTGCAGAAAACAAAGGATCGATGGCTTCTACTTCTGCGAAATCCTCCAACTGCTCAAACTGCAATTGCGACCAACGCTCTACCTCGCCAGGAGGTATAGCCTATGGACCCCAAGCTGCTTCGTTGTTCATAATGCCGGTGGACCAAGTGACTCAAGCCACTACCGGATTGTTCTTCGGGACTATACTCCCATCATCAAGCTTCGCGGTGCCGGTACTGACAAAGGAAGCTCCCAAGAAGTCGGTCTTTGATCGTCTTACCCCTGCCGCGGCTCCTCTCAACGAGTCGCCCAACGTCAACGCCTCGGTCTTCTCTAGATTGGGCCGGAGATCCTGCGAACTCATCATAGGGCCTACAATCTCAAAGAAGGCTGCTTCTAAGAAAGTGACCGGTCCTGCTCCTGAAGACATCAAAGCGACTTCCCATGCCACAAAGTCGGTCTTTTCAAGATTGACGGCTCCAGCTCCCGCTCCTGCTATCCAAAGGACGTCGGTCTTTGACAGGCTAACGCCAACAACAACCCCCCACCCACACAGGGGGCAAGACAAAACCATTCTTACCGCTGACCCAACGCCGTCCGCTCGACAAGCTCGACGTCGCCATTGGCGCCGAGTAAGGAAGGCTGGGGGCAACTCCCCCTCTGGGTTGACTCCATCAGCCCCGGTGGCAGAAGTTAATGCTGCTGTTCCAACTGGGAACAGCTTCGAAATGCTAAATAAGGTGTGAAGAAATTCTCCTACTGCAGTGCTGAAGAGGTTTCATCCCCCGTTAAAAAAGGTTGTGGAAATGGAATCAGAACAGCCCCAATCTCCTCAACGGCTGTCTTCCAAAATCTATAAGGTTTGGCGGCAGGCCCGAGACTCGATCATCGATCCAAACTCCTCCCGCCAGCACAAGAAGCTGAAAATCCAACCGGAAGCTGGTCACCAGGCTGAACCCCGAAAGGCTGTCGGGACGCCCACCTCAACGGCCCCCTCAACCTCCATGGCTCATAAAAGGAAGAGGCCAGAGAAGACCCCCCAACGTGCAACGACGGCTAAAAGCACTGAGCCCAGACGCCCTAAGTCTGGGGGCATGATGGTCCACACCGTATACATGGCCTCTGGAAAGGAGGAGAGCCGCACTTCTACAGGCCACCGACCACTTACCCGATCCGTGACGAAAGCCCAGGAGCAGCAACAAAAGCTCTAAGAAATGATGAATGCTATGGCCGCACTTACCGGGCCAAAAGAAAACCCAGAAACGTCCCCAGACGCGCGCCAAGAAGAAGAAACCAATGCTGAATTCCTTCGCCGGATACTGGAGAAAAAGGACAAAGAGGCTGCTGAACAGGCAGCCAACATACAACGTATGGGCCTTCTCTTCCAAGATATGATAGGAATGATGATCCAGCAGGACTTGCCCGTCGAAGATCCCCCAATCGTTCTTGAAGACGACCGAGGAGAAACGTCGAATCCACTGCCGGCCCTCTCAACGGCCAAGAAGGAGGCAATCTCTAAGGCGGACTTGGCTGACTACATAGCCCAGCAAATCCGGGTCCATCATGCGACTGAGGCAGCTGGTCAAGTCGTAAAAACGGGGCGGCCGTATCCAAGCTGGTACGACCAAATCAAATACCCGCAAGGCTATACGATACCAAAATTCCACGTGTACAAGGGGACCGGCAATCCCCATCAACATGTCACCCAGTTCCGGGCCCTCTGTGGTAACACCGGCGGTGATGATAAACTGTTGCTCCGCCAGTTCGTAGGTAGCTTATCAGAAACAGCGTTCGAATGGTATTCGGAACTCCCGAACGATTCTATCAAAACGTTCGCTGAAATGGAGCTTCTATTCACTCAGTGATTCGCGAGCGCCAGCGAACGCACTCCAATAACTGCTTTGATTAACGCCAGGGTCAAACCAGGCGAAACCTGGGTCCAGTATGCTATACGCTGGCGGAACTTTTGGTCGAGATGCGAGCAACGCATTGAAGAGGCACCCGCAGTGGGCATGTTTGTGGGAACCCTAGACCCCCACGCAACTATCTCCCAGTTTATGATGTTCTTTAAGCCAACCACATTCCAGGCTTTAATTGACAAGTTAGCTCAGATGGACCAGATGGGTCATAGACCACCTCCCCCGAAGTCGGAACCTCGGAATGACAAGGGTAAAGGAAGGGCGACCTTCGTCGCAAATGCCCAACAGCAACCTAACGCCCCGAAACCGGCAGATCAATTGGAAGAAAGACGCCGGTATTATAATGAGAAAATGAAACGTCCCTACTCGTTCCCACGAGACAAGACGAAACGGTTATTCGAGCTGGCAATACGCAACAGACTTATAAACCTACCGAATCCAAGGCGACCGCCACAACCCACCGAGGTGAATAACCCTAGCTATTGCCCTTACCATCAAACGGTAAGTCATCCGATAGAAGATTGCTTGGTCTTCAAAGGATGGATTGAAGATCAATACCTCCAGGGGAAGTTTGTACTGTCCGAGAAGTGGAAGGTGAGCCCACCACAGCCGCATACTCCTAAGAAAACAGATACATTGGGGGCAACCTGCTCCTTTATTGAAGAAGCTCCATGGGAGGTCGTGCTATCAGCGAAAACCAAAAGAATGCTGAGAGACCTTCACGCGTGTCCTGCGATCGAATGGAAAAACCCTCTTGAACCTCAAATTACCGAGGGGATGTTGAAGCCCCGCACAACTACGAAGGCTCGTGATAAGGGCCCAAATACTCACGCCCAACCGTCAAAATCTTCGAAGAAAAAGAAGAAGAAATCCAAGAAGCCCGCGAAGCTTGGAGACGAGCACACGAACTTGCAGAAGCAAATCGACGCGCTAGAAGAGTATAATCAAAAGGCGCGAACTCCTGTCACATTGCAAGAGTTCCTCAACCACATCTTTCAAGGGGGAGATGATGAAGAGAGCTCATCGGATGAATCCGAAGAGTATGTGGCGAGTTGTAACGTAATCTCCCACTCGTTTACCGTTGATGAGAGAACTCCTAACACTAAGAAGCTGGAGGCAGAACCTGAGCGTGCACGGCTGACAAATGAAATGATCAATGCCTTTCTAGACGAGATTCGTCTAAAAAGTAAGGCGGATCAGGAGCGTGAGATGGCAACGTCAGAAGGAACCAAATACAGGCGACTGAATGAAAGAGTTGAACTACCCCCGCCAGATCAAAAGGCATCCGAAGTAGACAAGAAGATATTCAAGACGAGGAAAAGGTTTGCCAAAGCCATGTCAATGGGAATGAAGCTACCACCCTCGGAAGGGAATACACGCGATGGGGCGGAGAGGCACCCTAATTATTGCACATATCATCGGAGAATCTCACACCCCACGGAGGAGTGCGACGCCTTTAAAATATGGTGGCAAGGATATGTTACTCGTCAGCAACATTTTAAGCGCATGAAACGCAAGAGCCGTCGGGAGCGAAGAAGTACTGTCGAAGGGCACAACAGAACTACTGGCAACTGTTACATGGTTAACACCGGGGGGTCACAAGTTCTCACCTTTGGGAGCGACTCTGATGAAGAAATGGCTCTGGGCCCTCTCTTTAAAGAATCCGTTTTAGGGAAAGAGGAGGAATCGGAGGCCTGCGAGAACATCCAGCTGCGCAATCGCACACTCCCAGAAAAGAATCTCGGGCCCGTAAGTAGAAAAGATAAGGGAAAGGAAAAGGCCACTGAAGATATCACTTTAGATGACCAAGTCATGAAAGAACTGGCTGCCAAAGACCCTCCTAGGAGGAGTAAAGTGGACTATAACATCCTCGCGCACCTAAGGAAGCTACCTTCTCAGCTTAGCATTCTCGACGCCCTCCTATTATCAAAAGAAGCGCGAGACTCACTAATTAAGGCATTACAAGAACCTGAACAATTCCAAACCTTCCTCGCCACTGAAAAGATGAAGGATGAACTGGAGGAAGTGCATACAGCCGATATCACTTTCGGTGATGAAGACCTCCTTCTCGGGACGTGCGACCATAACCGTCCCCTATATGTCTCCGGATACTGCCATGATATCAAGATAGGCAAGATCCTGGTGGATAATGGATCCTCCGTCAATCTCCTTAATGTTCGGGTGTTGAAGGAAATCTGCATGAGTGTGCAACATCTCGCTCGTGACAAAATTACTATCTCCGGTTTCGATTCACAATCGTCACGGACTCTCGGATCTGTGATACTAACATTACGCTTTGGAATTCTCGTCACAGACATCAAATTCCATGTCATTGACGCCAAGACCTGCTACAACGCCTTGCTCGGCCGTCCTTGGCTACACGAGTACAACATCATCCCTTCTACACAACATCAGTGTATGAAGTACTTTAAAGATGGTTTCGAGTATACTGTAACAGGCGAGTTGAACCCATTTTCCGTGAACGAAGTCCGCAAATACGAGGATGCGAAATACTTTTTGCCAGATTTCGAGGATACAGAAAGGTGTCGCAACCCGGAGAACAAAGCCGCCGCCACCATCCCTGTTTTCGGGAGCGATACCGACGAAGAGGAAGAGATAGTTTATGCAGGGCCATCTCGACGCAGCAACCCGGGAACGCCCGCCCCCATGTTAGTCTTCGGAAGTGACTCGAAAGATGAGGTTAATGCCGTGTTCTCCAATCGGCTGCCGATACAAGCACCCCTTGGCGATGACCATAGTTTGCAAATCACCATGGTACCGCGAGAACACTACAAGGATCTCGACACGATTCAAGCTCACAATGTGCAAGACCTGCAAACATTTTACGTCCCTCCTAGGCGAAGGGGTGAGAAGGTGATCCTATTCTACCGATCCTCAGAGTCGAAAATTGAGAAAGAGATCTGGCATGGCGCGGATGCTACATGCGACAGACTCCAACCCATCCGTCTGCCCAGATACTATACAAATGGATTAAAGAAGCTATTGAAGCGCCAAGGAGTACCCTTAAAACAGACTGTTCGGCAGGCTCGGTTCTACAACAAGATTTGGGATGTCCCCGGGACTCAACGCAAATTGCCCAACGGGAAAATGGAAACACTCGGGCTTGGATACGCGAGAGCGGGAAAACGGGAACGGGCCCACAGTAGCTACGCCATATACATCTTTGATGAAGAAGAGGACGCCCTGTCAGGAGATGCCAACCCCTCGTCAAAATTACACCCCGCGATCGAAGCGCCGAGTCCGTCGTTTGGAGAACGAACGGACAAGCCTATCAGGAAAATGGGTCCGAAAGCTCAGGAAAACCACAACCGCGAAATGGCCATCTACGAGAAGGCCAGGACGCAACGTCTATTTCAACAGGCTACAAAAGACAAAGATGCTCATCTTTTTCAACCCGTTGTGCGAAAGGCCCGATGCGGAGACGGAAATAAATTAAGAAGCGGGAAGAGGAGCCGACAACAACGACGCAGGATTAGAGGGTTATGGGTACTGCGCGGCTCGGATTCGTCCCTCATGGAAAAGATGAGTCGAGCGTATTCCTTCCCCTGAGACAAGACGGAGAAGTTACTCAAGCTCGCTTTAAAACATCAAATGATCGCGCTTCCAGAGTCTAGACACCCTGAGCAAGCTAACAAGGCTTCTCGTTTGAGCTATTGCTCTTATCACCGAGCCATAGGACATCCTACCGAAGACTGCTTCACCTTCAAGAACTGGGTCGAGGACCAGTACCAACGGGGCAGATTCGCTTTATCCAACGGCTGGAGGGTAACGCCGCCACAAAAGCATGAACCCAAGGCCGCAAGAGCAAAACCTGATCCACCTCAGTCCTGGGAGCGGATTCGCACTTGTTATACGATTACGATATTAAAAGAAGAGCGCGAGAACATGGATGACTTTCCCCAGTGCTTTGAGAATAGCGACGACGAGGTGATCTCAGAATTTCCGCCAGCTCCGAGAGAACTGGAAGATAGTATACATACTACGGCGGATAACCTCAGGAAGATTGAGTTGGGATCGGCAAATGACCCGCGACCGACATTTGTCAGCGAGCTACTCTCTGAAGAAAGGGTGGCCGCGTTAAAGAACGTGCTTCTACGGCATAAAGACTGCTTCGCGTGGAACTACTCTGAGATGCCAGGATTAGATCCGGAGGTTGCCGTGCATAAATTAGCAATATCCCCAGATATCAAGCCAGTCAAGCAAGCGCCAAGAAGGATGCGACTCGAGCTTGAGATGAGCATCAACGCCGAAGTCAAGAAGCTGATCGATTCTAGATTTATTCAAGAAGTCCAATATCCCGATTGGATCGCCAATATCGTCCCGGTAATGAAAAAGAATGGGACAGTACGCATATGTGTGGATTTCAGGGATCTCAATAAAGCCTGTCCAAAGGATGATTTCCCAGTACCGGTAACCGAGCTGATGATAGATAACACGTCCACTCACGAGGTTTTCTCCTTTATGGACGGTTCGTCAGGATACAATCAGATAAAGATGCATCCCGAAGACCAGAAGCACACCGCTTTCCGGACCCCTTTGGGGATATTCTGCTACAGGGTTATGCCCTTTGGTCTAAAGAACGCGGGCGCTACCTATCAAAGGGCCATGACAAAGATCTTCGACGACCTCATACATGACATCGTCGAGTGCTATATCGATGACCTCGTAGTAAAGAGCATGTCGTACGAAGATCATTTAAAGCATCTGGAGACTGTATTTCAACGCCTTCGGCAATATAATTTGAAAATGAATCCCCTCAAATGCGCGTTTGGAGTCTCCTCGGGCAAATTCCTGGGATTCATCATTCGACACCGAGGAATTGAAATAGATCCGTCAAAGATTAAAGCGATCATGGAAATGCCTCCGCCAAGAACTCTCAAACAGTTGCGGTCTCTCCAAAGGAAGCTCGCATACATCCGGTGATTTATCGCCAATCTTTCTGGCAAATGCCGTCCTTACAACCACCTGATGAAAAAGGGAACTCCGTTCATTTGGGATCACAAATGCCAAGGTGCACTAGACGAGATCAAGCAGTACCTGCAGAACCCTCCGGTGTTGGCTGCGCCGGTCAAAGGAAAACCCCTCATTCTTTATACAACCGCCCTCGAAGGTTCCTTGGGCGCATTATGGGTGCAAGAGAACGATCAGGGAAAAGAGAGAGCACTCTACTACTTAAGTCGAGTTCTACTGGGGGAAGAAAGCAACTACTCTCCCATTGAGAAACATTGCTTGGCATTGATCTTCGCGATAACAAAGCTCAGGCACTATGCGTTGGCGCATGAAGTCCGTCTCATTTCAAAGGTGGACCCCCTTAAGTACTTGATGTCGAAAGCCATACTGACGGGACGATTCGCTAAATGGGCCCTGCTCTTGATGGAGTTCTTGATAACGTATCAACCTCTCAAGGCAGTAAAAGGCCAAGCCATTGCCGATTTCCTCGCTGAGCACCCGATACCGGCCGATTCTCTTCTGAACTGTGATTTGCCAGACGAGCATGCATTTGATGCGATTAGCGGCGGTAGCACCCGATGTGAACTCTATTTCGATGGAGCGTCCTCCGTAAAGAAACAGAAACAAGGTATCCCAATGATCAAATCGGGGATAGGCCTCATCTTTGCAACTCCACAAGGAGGGATAATGCGCTTCGCCTTCTCCTTAACAGAGCCGAGGACAAACAATGAAGCTGAATACGAAGCTCTGATAGCGGGCCTCGAAATCGCCATCGACTTGGGAATTGAATACCTCCTTATATACAGGGATTCTCAACTGGTTGTTAGTCAAGTAAATGGTGATTACCAAACGTGCAAACCGGAGTTGGTGAGGTACAGCGAAAAGGTGCAACAACTATTGATGCAAATTCCCTCCTATACTTTGGAGAATATACCGCGCGCGGAAAACAGTAAAGCAGACGCGTTAGCCAAACTTGCTAAAGAACTGGCGGACGAAAACCTCGATAATGTAAGAATCGTGGTACAAAGCCGTCGAGTGCTTGCCCCGGCAGAAATACCCCCGGAATTATATAAAGAGAAGGGAGCGACTGAGCAGATGACCTTAAAAATAAAAGACCATGAGAAGGCCGAGGACTGGAGGGAAGTCCTCATAGACTACTTTAAATCCCACCGAATGCCCAAAGATACATCCTCCAGGCATCAGCTCATGAAGCGAGCTCTATCTTTCGCCTACGTCAACGATACTCTATACAAGAGGTCGTTTGATTCTCTATGGCTGAGATGCCTAGGACCTGAAGAAGCGGAAAGAGTCATTCAGGAAGTTCATGACGGACTCTGCGGTTCCCACCAAGCAGGCCCTAAGATGAAGTTGAAGATAAAACGGATGGGTTACTACTGGCCCACGATGATCCCGGACTGCCTTGAGTATGCGAAGCAATGCCACTCGTGCCAGATTCATGGGGACTTTATCCACCAACATCCGAATCCACTACACCCAACGGTGGCTAGTTGGCCATTCGAAATGTGGGGGACTGACATAGTCGGCCCCATCGAGCCAGCATCATCCCGGGGACATCGTTTTATCCTAGCGACAACTGATTACTTCTCCAAATGGGCAGAAGCAATACCATTGAGGGAAGTGAAGACGGAGAATATCCTCCATTTCTTCAAGACGCACGTCATCTATCGGTTCGGAACCCCACGGCGGATTATCTCCGATAACGGGCCAGCCTACAGAAGCCATAAGATTAGCCGCTTCGCGCAGCAGCACAATATAGACTGGAGATATTCTTCAGTTTACAATCCACGAGCTAACGGTCTATCCGAGGCTTTCAATAAGACCTTGACGAAGATCATAAAAAAGACCGTTTCCCGGAATAAGAGAGACTGGCACGAGAGGCTGCAAGAAGCCCTTTGGGCTTATCGAACTACATTCAAGACGGCCACGAACACAACGCCGTACGCGTTGGTATTTGGGACGGAAGCATTACTCCCCCTCGAGATAGAGTTACCCTCTCTACGAGTGGCGGTCCACCACGTGCTGACGGACGAAGAAAATGCTCACCTTCGGCTTGAGGAGCTTGATGCCCTCGACGAAACCCGGCTCATAGCGCAACAACATCTAGAAGCCTACAAAGCAAAGATGACACGCTCGTACGAAAGATTGACCAGGCCGAGGACATTCCGCCAAGGCGAACTCGTGCTAGTGGTCAAAAGACCTATGATCCCCAATCGTGCCAAGCGGGGAAAATTTGAGCCAAACTACGAAGGCCCTTACATCATAGACAAGGTCTACCAGGGTGGAGCCTATCTACTCATGGACATGCACGGTGAAAGGCCTTTCAGGCCAATAAACGGCCGCTTCTTAAAGAAATATTATGCTATAGCCTGGGTCAATGATAGATGACGACGACTATGTCCACTCGCTATCTTCCTGGGCTCAGACTTTACAAGCAGCAGCTGGCCTTCCCATAACGACGGACCGAAACGTCCTTAAACTATTGACGGACCGAAACGTCCTTAAACTAACGACGGACCGAAACGTCCTTAAACTATTGACGGACCGAAACGTCCTTAAACTAACGACGGACCGAAACGTCCTTAAACTATCAATGGACCGAAACGTCCTTAAACTAGTGACGGACCGAAATGTCCCTAAACTACTACCGCAGCATCCTTGGGCTGACGAGATAAAAAAAAAAGAAAGAAAAAAGTAAAAAAAAGAAATATATAAAATAAAAACGGTATGTCCATAAGCAAAATGGGCACAGATGAAAACCCGAAAGGGCTCCGTGAGTAAAAACAGCGGGACTACCGGCGAGTGTTTGTGAAAACCCGAAAGGGCGCAACCTCGTTAAAAGACACTTATAGGGTCTTCTCGACCTTATAAGGAGAAACCACCTGCGTAAGATCCTTACGACTCACAAAGGAGCAACACACTTAGGGATCCTCACGATTCCTAAGGAGAAAATACACTTACGAGATCCTCACGACTTATAAGGAGAACTCTCTTATGGGACCCTCACGGCTCATGAGACTTGAAAGTCTTAAGTTACAGAAACCTAAACCTGTTCTTAAGCAAACCCTCCACAACCCTCGATATTGCCCTACAAGAGGTTCGATACTAACTCTTATATACAATCCACGGGCGCGAATAAACATTTTCCCAGCAAAGTCCAACCCTTGTAGGCCCTCTCGACCCATAAGGAGAAAGCCCTCTTGTAGGATCCTTACGACTTACAGAGGAGCACACACTTAGGAATCCTCACGATCCCTAAGGAGAAAATACACCTGCAAGATCCTCACGACTTGCAGGGAGAAATACCTTTGTGAGGCCCTTACGGCTCATGAAGTCAAAAGCCTTGGTCGACCGGACCCTTAACCCTGTTTGCTGAGCCACCTTTGTTCGTCATTGACAAAGGCAAATGATGATTCGCTCCTGGCAACATTCCAGTTGTAGTGGTGCTGATGCCGAAATCGGTGTCTAAAACCCAAGCTTGCGGCAAAAAAGCTAGCAAGCCACGCATGCCTACGAAATAGCCGAAATGATGGGGCAACTTGCAATAAAAAGCAGCAAGTAAAAATGTATGCATATAAAAAAAAATAGCCGAAATGATGGGGCAACTCGCGATAAAAAGCAGCGAGCAGAAAATAAATAAATAGCCAAAATGATTGGGCACCGCGAAAAATAGCCGAAATGATGGGGCAATCGCGACCTTCGCGATATAAAAGCTGAAATGATAGAGCATCGCGGAAAAAGAAATAAAATAAAAGTGAAATCCTCGCCCTACAGGTGATGTTACATCTACCTCTGTATACAATCCAGGGGCGCAAACAAAGAAGGGACCATACTCCTTCCCCAGGTTTCATCATAAGGAGAAGCCAAATCTCGACGGCTCACAGATAGCTTAGAGATCATCTCGACGTCCGTCTCATGGCAGCAGACACAACATCAAGCGAAACGGAACAGCGGCAACCCCCAGTTCCATGGCTCGGCGATACATACCACCAAGAGTCAAACCTCCATCCCGTGAAATGCGGATACAATCAACAAAATTCCTGGTCACGTGGAACACGGATAACGTCACTCTTTGACCCCGTGGAAAACGTCCAGAGCGGAGCCTAGTCCTCGCCGAGCACGGCAGTGAACCCGTGTGAAGCATCTAGTGCAAACTTCCTGGTTACGTGGAACGCGGATAATGTCACTCTTTGACCCCGTGGAAAACGTCCAGAGCGGATCCTGGTCCTCGCAGAGCACGGCAGTGATCCCGTGTGAAGCATCCAGAGCGGAGCCTAGTCCTCGCCTAACGCGGCAGTGAACCCGTGTGAAGCATCTAGAGCAAAATTCCTGGTCACGTGGAACACGGATAACGTCACTCTTTGACCCCGTGGAAAACGTCCAGAGCGGATCCTGGTCCTCGCAGAACACGGCAGTGAACCCGTGCGAAGCATCCAGAGCGGAGCCTAGTCCTCGCCTAACGCGGCAGTGAACCCGTGTGAAGCATCTAGTGCAAAATTCCTGGTCACGTGGAATGCGGATAACGTCACTCTTTGACCCCGTGGAAAACGTCCAGAGCGGATCCTGGTCCTCGCAAAGCACGGCAGTGAACCCGTGTGAAGCATCCAGAGCGGAGCCTAGTCCTCGCCTAACGCGGCAGTGAAACCGTGTGAAGCATCTAGTGCAAAATTCCTGGTCACGTGGAACGCGGATAACGTCACTCTTTGACCCCGTGGAAAACGTCCAGAGCGGATCCTGGTCCTCGCAGAGCACGGCAGTGAACCCGTGCGAAGCATCCAGAGCGGAGCCTAGTCCTCGCCTAACACGGCAGTGAACCCATGTGAAGCATCTAGAGCAAAATTCCTGGTCACGAGGAACGCGGACAACGTCACTCTTCGATCCCGTGGGAAACATCCAGAGCGGATCCTGGTCCTCACACCAACATGGAGTGATCACCACCGCGACATTCGTCTCGGTACAGCAGACGCGATACCAGCAAACGAAGTGAAGGCCAAATTCCTAGCTTCAGGGTCTTGACGGCAAGTCATATAAAGCCTGAAAGACAATCGGAGATCATCCCACACCAGCACGGAGTGGTCGCCACCTTGACGTTCGTTTCGATACAGCAGATGAAATGTCACCCCAGCGTTCTTCCCCTAGCAGGATTCGGACGCGACAAAGCAAACGAAGCGAAGGCCAAATTCCTAGCTTCAACGTCTTGACGGTAAGTCATATAAAACCGGAAAGACATTCAGAGATCATTTCATACCAACATGGAGTGATCACCACCTCGACGTTCGTCTCGACACAGCAGACGCAACATCACCGAAAGGAGTCACGGCAAAATCCCTGGTTCCAAACCTCGACGGTTCACCAGCAACCTAGAGACAACCACGACATTCGTCTCGATACAGAGGACGCAATGCCAGCAAACGAAGCGAAGGCCAAATTCCTAGCTTCAGGGTCTTGACGGCAAGTCATATAAAGCCTGAAAGACAATCGGAGATCATCCCACACCAGCGCGGATTGGTCACCACCTTGACGTTCGTTTCGATACAGCAGATGAAATGTCACCCCAGCGTTCTTCCCCCAGCAGGATTCGGACGCGACAAAGAAAACGAAGCGAAGGCCAGATTCCTAGCTTCAGGGTCTTAACGGCAAGTTATATAAAGCCTGAAAGACCACCGGAGATCATCCCACATGGAGTGGTCGCCACCTCGACGTTCGTCTCGATACAGCAGACGCAACATCACCAAAAGGAGCCACGGCAAAATCCCTAGTTCCAAATCTCGACGGTTCATCAGCAACCTAGAGACAACCACGACATTCGTCTCGATACAGAGGACGCAATGCCAGCAAATGAAGCAAAGGCTAAATTCCTAGCTTCAGGGTCTTAACGGCAAGTCATATAAAGCCTGAAAGACTATCGGAGATCATCTCACACCAGCGCGGAGTGGTTATGACTCATCGGGGCTCTCCAAAATGAGCCTAACCTCAAGTGAAAAGCGGCATGGCAAATTCCTAGCGCTTGCTCTTCCGACGGTCATACTGCCAAGGAGGATTGCTTGAAGACGTCTTGTCCAGCCCCTGAAGGGATCAGAGACACGGCAGTCGCAGGGCTACTCGAACAGCACGATTGCCTATCGAGGAATACATCAGCTCATGCGACGGTACGACGGCCAAAACCCTAAGTACCACAGACCCTAACGGACTTCTGTCGTAAAGAGCAGAGGTTAACTGTGACGTTAGGATATTCTTGCGAGATCTGCTCGATTCGTTTCGACTTGTGAGGAAATTGATGTCTTTGCGAGAACTTCTCGATTCGTCTCGACTCGTGAGATAAAGCCTTAGGCAGTAGGGATTAAAAAACCTGTTTCCTAAGCACTGGGATCCTGCAAGTCGGACCAAAATGGTCTCTTGCATACTATCCACGGGTCTCACTCTCCGAAGTCGAATTTCGACAAGGAGGGGAACAACCGCTTACGGGTCCTCTCGACTCGTAAGAGGGAAAAATTCTCTCATAAGATCCTTACGACTTATAAGAGAAGACACACTTAGGAATCCTCACGACTCCTAAGGAGAAAATACACCTATGAGATCCTCTCGATCCGTAGGGAGAAAAGTCTTTATGAGACCCTCACGGCTCATAAAGTTGAAAAGTCTTAGGTGGCAGATCCTAACCCTGTCTCCTAAGCCATCACTGCCCTGCAAAGAGGTCAAGATGGACCATCTATGAGCCACACTCGCCAAAGCTACATGCTACTGAAATGGAAAAGCTACTCATGAGCATATAAACTACTTCATTCCAGAGTAAGATATAAAGAGATAGAAGGGTGCGGCTCATGGAGTTAAGGGTCTTGATCTTAAGAGTCGAGATTTGAGTCAATGATAAATGACGACGCTTGTGTCCGCTCGTTATCTTCTCAGATCAAGATTCTGAAAGTAATATACCAACCCGAAATTGGTCATACGCTATGCATTACTCTGCACTACTTCACCCACGTATATGCTTACGTGGGCAAAGTAGTGGGGGGCATTTGTTCCCGCCAAAAATTTCTGCGCAAAAGAGTCCAAGGTATCAAATGGCAGCGATACGCTTAAGGAAATGGGAACTAGTATCTTCCGGGCTGTTTTTTGACAAACTCCCAAATGAGAAACAGATAAATTCTGATGGTATCGAAAGCGGCTCGAAAAACCCTTCGATTTGATATATTATGGGCCTCGTAATTCATCCGGGATCAAAAGTTATGAGGAATTACGTGTCCACACATGATGGGCTTTTAAGAACCCGCTGGAGGAGTTAAAAGATACAATAAAAACTCAGAAAAGACCCCAATGGGGCATCACGTGCTCACACGTGACCATGGGTCACGTGCAGACACGTGATAGGCTTTTAAAGCCTCTAAAATAATGAATAGAATTTAATTCTAAAAGTCAGAAAATACCTCAACGAGGTATCACGTGCTTACACGTGACCAATGGTCACGTGTTGACACGTGATGGTTAAAACTGAAACATAAATAAGCGGCTAAGAAAGGAACCCAATTGGGGGTCACGTGCTCACACGTGACCAAAGGTCACGTGCCAGCACGTGACTGGCTTTAAAAGCATTATAATTTAATAGAATTAAATTCTAAAAGTTTCTGAATCTTTCCAAATGGAAAAGGGTCATGGGGAACCGTTGGATTAAGAATCCAAAGGTGATTAAAAGTCACCAATTTATAGAAAAACCTTGGACAAGGAAAGATTTCCCTGAAAATCTCACCAGGATAACAAATAGAATATCTTTTGGATTTAAAATCCACGGTGAATAAAATTCACTGAATGATCTAAAGGCCCACATTAATGATAAATATAAATCAAATCCCTCAACAATCAAATCAAATCTTCCAATGAGAGATTTGCTAAACAAATTAACTTTTTTCCTTCTCCTACAAATAAGAGCCAAGAAAAGAAGAGGGGGATCTACTTTTTTGGAGAGAAAAACAGAGGGAGGAGAATTTAATTCTCAAGAGAAGAAGAAACAGAGAAATAAGAATTTAATTCTCTGCAAAAGAAAAACCCTAGGTAAGAAAAGAGAGGATTCAAAAGAGAATTTAATTCTCAAAAGAGTTTAACTCTTATTTAAAGAAAAGAACTTAGTTCTTCTTCTGGTTGAAGATCTGCACAGAGCACATCTCCCCATAAGTTGAGAATTTAATTCTCATCGGGTCGAGATCCTGCCATGCAGATCCTAAACTTAGAAGGGGAATTGAGTTCTGAGAATTTAATTCTCCTAAAAAAAAACTAGGGTTTTACCCTAAATAAGAATTTAATTCTTTCAAAATAGGAATTTAATTCCTCCAGAATCAAAATTAGGGTTTTACCCTAAATAAGAATTTAATTCTTAAAGATAAAGAGACTTAAAAGATCTCTGTGCATGAAAAAGACTAAGGTCACGTGCCCCACGTGACCCCTGAACAGATCCCCCAAAAATGAGAAGAGGAAAGCTTTGAGGCAATGCCTCACGTATTCCCACGTGACCCTCATTATATATGGAGCAAAAGCAAAGGCAGAAACAATTCTGGGCGCTCTCACGTGTTAGCACGTGACACCTAATAAGTGTTCTAATAAATCAGGGCATGATTATACATCACGTGCCCACACGTGATGGCTATGAAAATTAAAAGTGTTTAACACTTGTTTGCAGAACAAAATAAAGAGGATCTGGCCTCACTTTTTGATACCATCACGTGCTCCCACGTGACTCCCAAAACGCAGAAAGAAAGATCAATGGAAATGAAGGCTTTGGGCGCTCTCACGTGTTTACCACGTGACCCCTTAGCAAACGTTCTAACGGTCAGCGCATAAATCCCCATCACGTGTCAACACGTGATGCTCGAAATAAAAAGGAAAAGTGTTTAACACTTATTCACAGATTTGAGGATAAAACAAAGGACATCTGGCTCCGCATTTAGGGCGCTCTCACGTGTCCATACGTGACCCATCTCTCCTTAGTGTTTAACACTAATCTGGAGACTTTGTCCCCAATGTTTAACACTGATTTGCTTTAGTGTTTAGCACTAATTTGAAATCTCTGATTACCAGTGTTTAACACTGATTTGCTTTAGTGTTTAACACTAATTTGAAAGCCCCGTTGCTAGTGTTTAACACTGATTATCTTTTAGTGTTAAACACTAACTTGCTAATCTTAATTCCAGTGTTCAACACTGTTGGTCTTTAGTGTTCAACACTATCTTTAGCCCAATTGGCTAAGTTTCTAGAGGCAAAGCCTCTCCTTTAATGGACCGGCAGAGGGCCAATATTTCAAACATAATTGGACTTAGCCCAAACTAGCCGTAAGTCCTCAAATCATATTGAACTGAGCACATCTGCTCTTTCAACCAACTCATTGGTTCAAGGGTACATCTCTGAACTCCTCTGATATTTGTCGTTGTAATCCTTCAACGTCTTCAGAGAGGTGACGGGTCCCGACAACCACACATCAACACGGACTGTGGGGTCCTTAAACTCATGGACTTATGCGTCCTTAAACCAAGATACGGACTGTGGGGTCCTTAAACCCGCGGACTTATGCGTCCTTAAACAAACGGACTAATGCGTCCTTAAACACACCCATATGGACTGTGGGGTCCTTAAACCCATGGACTTATGCGTCCTTAAACTACCAATGGACCGCAATGTCCTTAAACTACCAATGGACCGCCACGTCCCTAAACTGGCAATGGACCACCACGTCCCTAAACTGGAGTTGGACCACCATGTCCCTAAACTGGCATTGGACCACTATGTCCTTAAACTGGTATTGGACCACCATGTCCCTAAACTGGCAATAGACCACCATGTCCCTAAACTGGAACAATAGAGCCCCCAAATGCTCTTTTGTCGGATCTAAACGATCCCGTTAAGTCGATCTTAGTCCCAAACTGGACTAACGTATCCTTAATAACCGTTTAAGTTGATCTTAGCCACAAATATGGCTAACGTATCCTTAAACGTTCAAACAGACTTTAGTCCCAAATTGGACTATGAATCCCCCCAATCAACTCATTGGTTCAAGGGTACATCTCTGAACTCCTCTGACACCTGTCGTTGTAATCCTTCAACATCGTCAGAGAGGTGACGGGTCCCGACTGCCATACATGTAATGGACCACTATGTCCCTAAACTGGAACAATAGAGTCCAAATGCTCTTTTGTCGGATCTAAACGATCCCGTTAAGTTGATCTTAGTCTCAAATTGGACTAACGTATCCTTAACAAACGTTTAAGTTGATCTTAGCCTAAAAAATGGCTAACGTATCCTTAAACCAAAACCCCAAACCCAAATCTAAGAAAATACGGATTTGGACTAATCCACGTCCTACGGGCGACTACATAAATTAGTCTTCGTATACAATCCACGGGCAACCACAAACAAAACAAACACCCACGACACGAAGTGACCAGCTGGAGAAGGAGAAAGTTGTTACCGCGACGCGGTAGCGTAATTAACTGCAGGGGCTTGCGCCTGCAGGGAAGAGCGTCCCCACAATCAAAAACCCCTCAACGAGGGGGAATCTGACGAAGTCTGCTACATCGGTCGCATCCGCTTAAACCTTCGATACATGGTGCCATAAATCAACTTGGTATTTTCGGAGAGGTAGACGGATAACACCAATTAGCATCTGCCCCGAATCTCAGGCAAGGCATTCCATGTCGCGCCGCCATTCGGAGGGGAACAGTAACGACTTTGCTAATGAGTTAATTATTGTTTAGTGACGCTCTGATACCACTGTAAGTCGATGTACAACACCCCACGACTTGTGGGGAGGCGGAATAATGAAAAACGATCTTGTTCTTTGCGTAAACATCGACTAACCGAGAATCTTTTCTAAACTATAACTAACAAGAATCATAGAAGTTAACAACTACTATGAAAAGTGATTATACCTGTAGAACTGTGTCATTCGTCTTTTCGTTCTCCACGTCCTCTCCGGCCTTCTCTATGTAGTAGATGATCCACCCGAGAGCTTTACTTCAAGCTTCACCTCTAACTTGAGGTAACTAGGCTTCTTAAAGTGCTAATCTAAGTAACCTAGGTGATATAGAGAAGGGTTATGGATTAAGTAGTCTAATCTAATCCTTGGTCTCAACACATGAGAGGGGAGGATTAGGGTTTGAAGAGAGAGAGCTTGAGGAGAGAGAAAGTGCGCAAGAGAATGAAATGAAATAATGATCTCTCATGATATATATGAAGCATTAACATTATCAAGATAAATCAAATAAATGATTTAACAACCATGCTTCATAAATATAAATGAGTGATTCATCTCCATGAGTCATTAAGAATTTATGATGCATTAATGACAAGGATGAATCACACAAATGAGTCACTAATCTCATTTAATGCATATGCCACCTTAACCCCCAAGTCACCAACCTTCTAGAAGCTTCTCGCGAAATTACGAGAACGCCCCTCCTATCCGTGAAAACACGGAAAAACTTTAGACTGTATAAATACAATAACCGGATACTAGAAACTGGCTTAAACCAAAGCCGGCTAGTAAAAACTGTCCAGATGTCGTACGTGCGTAAACATACGTATGCGTCCGAACCCTTGTCGTAAAACCATACGACCTCTATACCGTTTCTCCTGGAGTAGGGAAACTCTCTGTGTGGGACTCTAGAGACTCGACTACTACGCTGGCAGTGGGTTTAACCACAGACCGCAAGCGGCACTAGCTGTACGTAACGGTCCCCAGGTAGATGTCGATAAGAAGGCCGATGAGGAAACCCATCCGAACTCCTACTGAGTCTGATGTGACAATCTCCGTACAGTCCGGTCTGTTCGTCTAAGACTATTGCATATCGGGCCTAGGAGGGCGGCAAGCGTCAGTCCCCCAATAGCGGTATAAGTCGTGTCGGAGCGTAGCCCATTACACCCTGAGAAACTACTGGAACCTACCAGCAAATCTCGCTTGCCCTGGCCAGGGACTTTGCGTAATGGCTCTTTGACACAGCGCGATATCAACTCCCAATACCGGGAGAGACGAATCCTGTCTAACCGCCACTGCCTCCAAGTGCTCGGGACTGCACCCAACTGCTACTTGTTTGCACGACTCTCCTTTGAGCCGTGGTAGGGTAGCAATCTAAGAACAGTGGGACACACTCGAGGCGAAGTAGCAGTGTCAAGTCTACGGACTATGCTGTACTCATGTCACCTGGGAACTGTTAACTGACGACTGGTATAAAACCAACCAACAGTTCCCTGTGAGTCCTATCCAGTGTATCCGTAACCTAACGAGCACCTGCATACTATCTCCAGTACGACGTACTGACGGCTGTGGGACAGACCATCTCCCCAACTAGGATGAGAAGCGTACACACTAGTCTACTCCGGAGTATCGATGCCCTGTCTCGATAATCCTACGACTAGGGACCTGAATAAGGATGTGCTTGTAGACTACCCAGCCCCTACTAGTGCGACTGCCATCACAACGCTGGTAGTCAAGCAAGATCCTAAGAGCTCTATCAATACGTATACTCACATATTAAGATAGAAAAACCAAGTAGCATACTACCATGTTTAGCAAGACTGTTATATACATGTGAATATCCCAAGCTTCCATTAAGTAATATACAAACTAGTATGATACAATAATGGCCCCTAGGGCATATACACTAACAGCGGCTAGGCAGCGAAGGCTTGGGTTGCTGGGGCGAGGCGGCTGCGGTCGGCGGTGAGGGGGTGTCAGAGGCGTTCGGGCGTTGGAGGTCGTGTGTAGGTTTGGGGCTTGGTGTTTTGGAGAGAGAGAGGGTAGGTAATGGGGCTCGGGTGTGGTGATAATGATGATGATGTTGAGGATGAAAGGAGGTCGACGAGGTGTTTCAGGTGCAGTGGGGGCTCGCCGGCGTCGAGGTGCAGGTGGTGGCCGAGATAGGTGTCGAGTGAGTTAGGTGTGTAGGGGGGGTCTCTGTCGATGGAGAGAAGAGGGCGAGGGAGGAAGGAAGAGGGCGAGGGAGGAAGGAAGAGGGCTTTAGGAGGAGGCTAGGGTGCTCGGTGATGAAGAAGTAGGTCGGTCGTCGTCGTCGGGGGGTGAGCGCTCGAAGGCAGTGGGTTGTGGGAGTTTTCGAGAGAGAGGAGAGGAGTGACTTGGAGAGTGAGAGGGAGAGAGGAGTTTGAGGGGCTCGCGAGGGGGTGCGTGGCGTGGGCGACGAGCGCAGGGAGCTCGGGGACGTGGGTTCGCGATGGGGTGTGAAGGAAAGAAATGAGCGGGAAAGTTTTACGTGAGGGAAGAAGAAGTGGGGTATTGAAGCTGGTCGGGTTTGGTTGGGCGGGTGCGGGCGTTTGGGCTCGGAAGTTTGGGCTGGGCCGGGGAAAATCAATTCATTTATTTCTCCTTTGGGCTTTGGGGGATTAAATATAAATGGAAAAGGAAGTTGGGGAGTGGGCCGGGTTCTGGTGATTTTAATAGAATGGGAAAAAGAGATAGGGAATTGGGCCGGGTCTGGGAATAAATAAAAATAGGAAAAGTAGAGAAAATGGGCCGGCTTGGAAATTTTTAAAAAGAAAATGGAGGGTCAGGGTTTGGGTTAATTTATTAGAAAGTGTTTGGGAAAATAAATAGAAGGGGTTAGGGTTTAATGGTTAGGGTTAGGAAAATTAGGTGAAAATTAATTGGGAGAAATAGAAATATTTAAGTACATAAATTTTTGTAATCTTGTTTGAAATACGGGAATAATTAAAAAGAACTTGGTATTACATCAAGTCTAAGTCTAAATCAAGCTTGAATCCAAACTCAAGTCAGAAGCCAATTCAAACATGAACCCAAAGTCTAGCATGCATACTTGAACCTGAACCTGAATACCTGAATTCAAACACGTATACTGAATACATGAATTGACTCGAACCATGAATACAACTTGACATGAATACTTAATATATAAATGAACTCAATCTTGCAACTTGATGTATTCATGGATTCGATCAAAGCTGGTAATTTTACCTGTAACTTAGCATAAACGGGGTGTTGGGGTAGTTCATTATTCAGTTGATAAAACCGCACATTTAATATAACATTTTTCCTACTATTTCTATATTAGAAAAGGTGTTTATTATAATATATGATACATATGAGGGTTTATCTATAAAAATACTATTTTCATGTGTTGATATATTATAATTAACATTTGGTAGGAAAATGCATGCAAAAATACCATTGACCAAATCTTAATGTTGAAATTAATATCTTAATAAAACAAACTCTACTAATATTATTTGTGGAGTTGTTGTGCAGAATTTTCAGGGCTAAAATCAAGGGAATCAAAGTTGTTAGAGCAAACCTGCCTAATTAAGAAAGCAAACTAAAGAAATCAAGTCTGGCAGTAACTACGAGAAGATTTTCAGTTTCCTGAGATTCAAAAGATCACCATATATCACCAGAAGAGACCACAAGAAGATTGAGCCCAAGATGTCACTATTTGGCCGCGGATCCACGGCCAAACTCACCATTTGGCCGCGGATCCGCTGCGGTTTTAACGAATTGGGAGCTGGAATTTTTCAGTTTGGATCTTAACTACTAGTTTCCAATTTAAGAATCTATGGTTCTGGCTTTGGGACTATAAATAATGACCGAGAGCCTCTTGGAAATATTATCAAGTCGACACGATCACGAAGTCCAAGACGGCTCACGCATCCAGGCTGATCATCAACGGTTCATCTACCTCCTTAGAAGAGATCGAGAAGCAAACTAGTATTTGTAATCATTTTCTAAGGAAACAAAGTGTAATGAGTTTTGTTGATTAATAAAGGTGGTTCTTTTTCTTATTCTATTTCTTTGTAGTTTCATTATGAATTCTCTCTCCATCTCTTTTTCTCCCAACATGCGCGAGTAATTCTCCGCTTGTTAGGGTTCGTAGGATTAGGATAGGTTAATGGATGATGAAAATACCTAAACTCTTTTTACATCCTATAAAGTTTATAAACTTTATCAAAAGAATCATTAACATCCTAATCGGTCGCGCTACCAATTCATTGTTAGTCTCGACCGCGATTAGAGATTAGATTAATGATTGTTTTGGTAAAGGTTAGATATGAACGGAGTTCTGTGTCGAGATAAGGGTTAAGAGTGGGATTCCTTTTCTCTCCAGAAACCCTAATCTACATGCATCACTGTCGTTCTAGTTTTAAATCTATTAAAGGATAGAAAGAGTAATCTTTAATTGATCATCCATAACTACTAAATCCTAATAAACCCTACAAGCCCTCTTCTTATATAAACTTACATCCGTAGTTAATCTAGATCTATATTTTGCATCCGTGTTTAACATAGATCTAGATCCTACAACCATTCTACAATATTCCTTATCCCTCCTCTCTTTTTCAACACGTCTAAAGTAAGAGTAAAAGGTTCCACGTTTCCCAGAGGACGACCCGTACTCATCTCGGTCTAGCTACGCGCGACACCGTTATTGATTGCGGTTAACTACAAGCACATAAAAATACAGATCAAACAAATGGCGCCGTTGTCGGGGAGACGTGCGTAATTCTTTAGTCTTACTATTTGTGTTGAATTCTTATTCAATCTATATCATAATTAAAACAAAACTGCAAATCGTATATTTAACGAAGTGTGTGAAATTTTTGCAAGGAGATCTGGAGTCACGGACTTGAGGAAACAGGAGAAAGAGACATTCATTTAGATCCAGAGGAGCACAGAAGGCCACAAAAAAAATCATTAATTGATCCCTCTCTCTTGCGGTGGATCCGCGGCAGAAGGTGCACATTGGCGGCGGAAGCGTGGCCAGTGAGAGGATCTAGGGTCCCATATTTCTCTGGTAAGATTCTAACCTCTTTCTCTCTCCTCTGAAATCCAATAAAATCTCTTTTCTGCAGGATTCTTTGCAAAATATCGCCGCTCAAAAATCATTTTGCAAAGTTTTGTGATTGGTTTTGTTTTGCATATTTTAATACGGACTTTAAGGGGCAAAGACCAAATCCAGATTAGGTGGGGATTTCATCACCCTTCCTAAGCCCCACAAATCACAAACCGAGCATCTGCATCAACCCTACATTAATTTAAAAAATATCTAGACCAGACTCTAAGGACTGTCGCACTCAATAAGGACAGAGGAAGGTCGTGGGTAATCTATCGCTTATCCGCATTACTTTTGTGGCGTCTAGGCAAGCGTGTCTAAGGCAGGTGTTTACTTAATTAGGACTACTACTTACGTAGTGGACAACCTCCCACTTACCTGGCTCTTACCTGGCTACAAGGGTAGTAAAGAGGTGGTAGAGGATTGATCCTGCGGCTTGTCCTTTGGAAGTCTAGGAGTGGTCTAGAGACAGGACCTAAGTAACCTTAGTTCTAGGGTTGTTTGTGCATTATTGTGTGATTTGTCTTAAGTCCCACATTTTCAAAACAGACCAATTTTAAAGCGCACACACGCTGCCACTTGCACTAAACCCGCTTAGTGCATGCTTGGCTGGACACGGGATTCTAGTGCCCGTCTTGTCCGCGTTCCTGTTATCGACTCCGAAGTCGGTGCTTCTTCATCTTCTTTTCCCCCACCACACACCACATCAACCGAGATGGACGGTACTCCATCAGATTATAACACCACGCTGCCACCGTCCGTAGGTGTGCAGAATCCACCGCGCATCTCTCTCCAAGAGAGATGCTATCCTATCAGTGGTCCACTTCCCACTTGTCTATCTATTCCACCATCCAACGGGGATAATTTTGAAATTAAACCCCACTACATCAATCTGTTGCCCAAATTTCATGGGCTTGAGTCTGAAGACGCGTACGTTTTCATCACTAAATTCGAAAACGTATGCGCAATGATGGGTACTTCACAACTGACTGTGGATGCTATGCGCTTGTGTCTTCTCCCATT
Source organism: Agapanthus africanus (assembly GCA_030015575.1). NCBI lineage: Eukaryota > Viridiplantae > Streptophyta > Magnoliopsida > Asparagales > Amaryllidaceae > Agapanthus > Agapanthus africanus. Next base: position 480,367,872 of record JASDDO010000022.1, on the reverse strand, counting down.
CACTCTGTGCGATTTGGCAGAAAAATGGCTTTATAATACTGCCGCACACTCTATCACTAATTGGGATGAATTCGTAATAGCATTTCTTAAGAAGTTTTACCCAAACCATAAGACTGCCCATATTAGGAGCGAGATCAACCAGTTCACCCAGCTTCCCAATAAACCATTTTGGAAGTGCTTTGAATGTTTCAAGGATCTACTTGTCCAATGTCCTCATCATGGAATACAAAGATGGGATTTGTGCCGAATTATATATGAGGGCATTAATCCAGCGACAAAGCAGATGCTTGAAACAATGTGTCAATGCAATTTCATGCCCAAAGACGATGGCGAAGCTTGGAAATATCTGGAAGATCTCGCTGAAAACACTTTGCAGTGGGAAAGCGTAAGACGACCTTCATCTAGGGGAGGTATTCACCAGCTCGATGTTTCCATCGCAGTGAAAGCCGAAATGGCAGCGATACAGAAGAAACTCGACGCTATCGAGAACAAATTCTCATCAGTCTCCCTAAATCAAGTAACGCTTCCCAAGACCGTTTATGGTTGCTGTTCAGATCTTTCACACTTAACGGAAGAATGTCCTGTGAATGCATCGTTTCAAGGTCACGAGCAAACTAATGCTGCTTTTCAGCAGCGACCTAGAAACGATCCTTATTCTTCCACGTACAATCAAGGATAGAGGAATCATCCTAACTTTGCTTGGAACCAAAACCAACAAAGCAATTATCAAAGACCTCCTCCACAGCAACCACAACCACAAAGTCGGCACCCCTTTCAGTCACAAAATTTTCAAAATCTGGCCAACACTTCTGCACCGCAATTGGCCGGTACTGATAACTCTTCACTCGCACAAACTTTGGATTTGTTTATGAAACATTCCATGCAAATGTCGGCTGTTGATACCCTAAAGAAAGACTCCGCCTCCCACGGTGAGAGTATTAAATCAATAGAAAACCAAATTACACAGTTGAACACCGCAATGAGTGCGAGAGAGAAAGGGAAACTCCCATCTCAACCCATACCTAATCCTAGCCACTCACAAAGTTATAATGCGAGTGCCGTTACTACGTTGAGATCGGGAAAAGTGCTGAATAACCGAGTGGGTGAGAAATGTGATGATGTTAGTGACACCAATGATACCCCAGCTTCTTCTTCTTCCCCTAATTCGTCTAGTCTCCCACCTTCATCCAAGCCTATTCTCCGTTTTCCCCAAGGCTCGAACCCATCGCCCATTTCCTCGAATCTACCTAAAACGATCCCCACTCCAATTCTGGGATCCACTCCATCCCCACAATCCTCTCCAATGTTGGACCAAACCCTTATTGAAAAACCACCTTATCCAAACAGGTTAAGGGGCAACAGACCAAGTCCACAAATGGAGAAGATTATGGAAATTTTAAAGCAAGTTAACATAAACATTCCTCTCCTAGATGCTATTCAACAAGTTCCGTCATATGCGAAAATCCTAAAGGACTTGTGCACTAGGAAGAGAAAAGTTCAAGTACCTAAAAAAGTTTTCCTTGCGAGTAATGTGAGCACTGCTTTTACACAACAACTACCCAAGAAACGAAAGGACCTCGGAAGTCCTACAATTTCTATTTCTATTGGGGGTAAAAATATCAATCGTGCTCTACTTGATTTAGGAGCAAGTGTTAACTTGCTTCCGTATTCTGTTTATGAGCAATTAGGGATCAGAGAGTTAAAACCGGCGCATTGCACTCTTCAGATGGCCGATCGATCTATCACCCAACCTAAGGGTGAGCTAGAGGATGCGTTAATCAAAGTCGGGGAATTTATATTCCCTGTGGACTTTATTGTTTTAGATACACAGCCTGTGGCAAACCCATGCAATCAAATCCCGATGATACTCGGTCGACCCTTCCTAGCAACTTCCAATGCAGTAATCAATTCTAGAAACGGCTCTATGACCCTATCCTTTAGAAAGAAATCAATTGAGCTTAACATTTACAAGTTGGGAAGTGAACCCTCCGAACCCTTTGCTCATGTGTGTTCTGTCGAATTAATGGATGTCGACAGCAGCGAATTTGTTCAACCTCATGATACTGACTCTTTTCATATATTGTTGTTTGACCCAACCATGTACTCTTCCACCGAGTTGTCCGGGTCAACATCTAACGCTGATGAGGAACATTTTATAGAGACTGACGATCACCCTGTTTTTCCTGATGATATTATTCTTCGGGGTATCGATGAAAGCTTTGAGGAAATTTTCGCTGATGAACTCGCATTTTTAAAAGATACGGGTGTTGAGATGAATCAACTCCAAGATAAAGAAATTGAACCTCCACCCCTTCTTCTGGACAATCATGATAATGCGAGTAATCCATCATTACTATCACCGTGTCGTCTCTCCAAATTGAGACGCAATCCTTTTCCATTACACCTCTTATCACTTCCCCACTTCTTCACGTCAAAAGGTGACATGTTCTTCCACCAACCTTGGTGCTTCATCGATAAAATTTTTGAATGGTTGGTGTTGACCTTCGGTCTTTGCAAAGCTTGGCATTGACCAATAACCTTGACCCCCTCGTGTGATTTTAAAAGATTAATATTGTTTAACTCAAGTTTTGGGGGGGTATATTTTGGCTCTTGAAAGAAAAGGAATTTTTATAAGATTGTGAGCCAAAAATAAGTTTGGGGGAGGATTTCACTTGCATTATTTCTTGTCCCCTTTTTTCTCCCAAGTCTACAGGTTTTTGAGCTTAACGGATGACATCAGTGAGGACACTGCTGTAAACAGGTTTGGGGGAGGTTTGTGCTTATTTACACATCAATTTGCATCATATTTTGCATAAGCACAACATTTTCAAAAAATTTTAAAAATTTTATTTTATAACAAAAGAGTAGAAAGTGAAAAATTACATCCAAAAGATAGGAAAAATTTAAGAAAACCAAAAAAATTAGAAGTTTTCTTAAACGAACTGGTAATAAGTAGTTATGAGCTGTTGTCACAAGGGTTAGTAAGATGAAGGAAGTCACTAATCTGAGAATAAAAATAAGTCTGAAATATAGTTTCTATTCTGGAAGCCAAATATTTGAATGTTGATACCCTATTATATGCACTTACACACATCTTGAAACTCGGGATAGTAGAGGATACCTTGAAATGCTCTTATCTAAAAGCCAAAGTATGAAGGAAATAAAAAAATGAATAAAATATAAAATTGTGAAGAAAAAAATGAACACTGGTTTTGTTATCGCCAAGGCAGCAATAAAAAAATATAGCAAGGGTGCTTCATCACCTAGTGCCTTAGACCAACTGGTCTGGGAGTCACTTCTAAGCCTTAGGTGGTACAAGACGAGGAAAACACCTAATAAGCAAGCACATGAGTAATCGGTCGGTTAGTACCTCAAGAAGTATTAACGGTCGCATGAAAATTGTGTGAGCAAATTCAACTAAATATTCATCAAAGTAAAAAGTACCGAGGCAGATGGACAAGAGTATGATAGCTTGAATTGAATTCTCCGGGTGTAGGGATGTTCTTTACACACACGTGGGGTTATATGATCGACGTTTGGATGAAAGGTAGGACTGAAGAATAAAGACGATGTTTTATTGAGGGATGATGTGATTTCTAACATCTTTTCATGACTATTAAGATAGAGCTCATGACAACTGAAAAGCTAGTGTAGTTGGAAACTCTAAATTTTCAAAGTATTTCTTTTATGGTTCTTATCTTTATATGTAAATTTCACCATCTCTCTTTTATTATAGGAATTTGTGGGTGTAATCCGCTGAAAACCCTCAGGAGACAACACTCCTCCTGCTAGGGACACCTAGAGGTTTAACGGCTTGTTGCACGTGCTCAGTGCAATCGTGTTGCCTACGAAAGTGTGCTTAGTTTTCTCCTTTCTTTTTCTCCTTCTCTTGAATAAACTAGTTTGCTCGGGACGATCACAGATAAGTTTGGGGGTATTTGTTCAGTTGATAAAACCGCACATTTAATATAACATTTTTCCTACTATTTCTATATTAGAAAAGGTTTTTATTATAATATATGATACATATGAGGGTTTATCTGTAAAAATACTATTTTCATGTGTTGATATATTATAATTAACATTTGGTAGGAAAATGTATGCAAAAATACCATTGACCAAATCTTAATGTTGAAATTAATATCTCAATAAAACAAACTCTACTAACATTATTTGTGGAGTTGTGCAGAATTTTCAGGGCTAAAAGCAAGGGAATCAAAGTTGTTAGAGCAAACCTGCCTAATTAAGAAAGCAAACTAAAGAAATCAAGTCTGTCAGTAACTACGAGAAGATTTTCAGTTTCTTGAGATTCAAAAGATCACCATATATCACCAGAAGAGCCCAAAAGAAGATTGAGCCCAAGATGTCACTATTTGGCCGCGGATCCGTGGCCAAACCTACCATTTGGCCACGGATCCGCCGCGGTTTTGACGAATTAGGAGCTGGAATTTTTCAGTTTGGATCTTAACTACTAGTTTCCAATTTAAGCATCTAGGGTTCTGGCTTTGGGACTATAAATAAGGACCGAGAGCCTCTTGGAAAAATTATCAAGTCGACGCGATCACGAAGTCCAAGACGGATCACGCCTCCAGGCTGATCATCAACGGTTCATCTACCTCCTTAGAAGAGATCGAGAAGCAAACTAGTATTTGTAATCATTTTCTAAGGAAACAAAGTGTAATGAGTTTTTTTGATTAATAAAGGTAGTTCTTTTTCTTGTTCTATTTCTTTGTAGTTTCATTATGAATTCTCTCTCCATCTCTTTTTCTCCCAACATGCACGAGTAATTCTCCGCTTGTTAGGGTTCGTAGGATTATGGTAGGTTAATGGATGATGAAAATACCTAAACTCTTTTTACGTCCTATAAAGTTTATAAACTTTATCAAAAGAATCATTAACATCCTAATCGGGCGCGCTACCAATTCATTGTTAGTCTCGATCGCGATTAGAGATTAGATTAATGATTGTTTTGGTAAAGGCTAGATATGAACGGAGTTCCGTGTCGAGATAAGGGTTAAGAGTGGGATTCCTTTTCCCTCCAGAAACCCTAATCTACATGTATCACTGTCGTTCTAGTTTTAAAATCTATTAAAGGATAGAAAGAGTAATCTTTAATTAATCATCCATAACTACTAAATACTAATGAACCCCACAAGCTCTCTTCTTATATAAACTTACATCCATAGTTAATCTAGATCTATATTTTGCATCAGTGTTTAACATAGATCTAGATCCTACAACCATTCTACAATATTCTTTATCCCTCCTCTCTTTTTCAACACGTCTAAAGTAAGAGTAAAAGGTTCGACGTTTCCCATAGGACGACACGTACTCATCTCGGTCTAGCTACGCGCGACACCGTTATTGATTGAGGTTAACTACAACACACTTCTAAAAAACAGATCAATCATTCATCCGTGAATCCAACGAAATCTCAGAAGTCCCTCTAGATCACGGATCCATATCTACTAACACAAGAAAGCTATCATGAGAGCCCATGTTTCCTTGTTCCTGGATTACAGCCTGTTGAGTTTAGAATACTTCAACACTAGGTTGAAGTTCCGTTACTAACACTTGATTCAGGACCATAGTTCTTTACCCCTGGATTACAGCCTGTTGGGTTTGAGAACACTCTTGAGATTGGTTGACATTCACCGTTGAACTCACGTTAGTTAATTTTACCTTTTAGAGACTTTTTAGGACATTTACTTTCCCTTCATGTTCACTATACTTACACGCCACAGCCATGTTATACTTATTGCCATGCTAATATAGTTGACATACACATTACCATGCAAGCTACTTGTTTATATGTTCATGATTTATATCCATGCTATATCATATATCACATTACACCTTGCATTTCATTTATATTTAACACACCCATTTCTTGGGGACTTACCGCGTGAAAGTTTGCTGACGAGTATTCCACCCACCTTTGTTTTTCTTGGAATGTTCATTAGATACCATGGAGACTGAAGAGGTAGACATCTAAAAGGAAGAGCACGATCAGACCAAGACCCAGACCTAGACCAGTTACCTTTTCTCAGTTTATATACACCACCTGTTTAGGCGTTTTCATCCTTATATTTTCTTTTAGTTGAAATCATGTATTGTAAATGAATCAAGATCAATGTAAATAAAGTTTTTGAATTTTAAATCTCATGTTTATTCTCTTGTCATTTTATATTGCTTATTTTACGCTTACCGTATTTATTCCGTAAAATGACCTTCTCGAAATAAATACATCACGGCCTTGCCACGTTACTGTTTCCGTCTACTAGGAAGCGGGGCGTGACAGGTTTTGTTGGCGGCCCATCCAGGTCCAGTTCTGCATGAAATCATAAGCAATATATAATAAGAAATATGAGATTCAACAACTTTACATTCCTTGCAATTCAATTTCCGTTGAATCTATCCTAAGCTTTCTTCTCTATCTAAGATGTGGATTCTCCCAGCAACCCTAGCACCAACGATGGAAGTACACCACCGCCTACCCATACCATCCTACCACCTCCACCTACCGTAACCACACCACTCACAGAACAGACGATGTTTTTGGAGGCTATCAAAAGTCTACTTGAAGGTCAGCAGGCTCAAAGCCTGATTTTGTAGGAACAAACTGCTCTCCTTCAACAGAGTTTCATTCTCTCTGAAGCAGAAACACCGGAAGTGAAACAATTTCGAGCGTTACACCCGGAGAACTTCTCAGGGAAGGAGAAACCGCTTGAGGCCGAGGAATGGGCTCAGAGCATAGAAGATGACCTAACCGCAGCCCAAGTTCCAAAAGTGGCTTGGGTCAGAATAGCCAAACTCCAGCTCACCGACAATGCCAGAATCTGGTGGAAAGCCAAGGAGAGCCGTCTTGAGCAGTCAATCGAGTGGAAGACTTTCCGTGATCTCTTTGATTCCAAGTATTTTCCAGAAACTGCACACTCTGAGATGGAACAAAAGTTCATTCATCTGCAACAAGGATCTATGTGGGATAAGTCAGTGGACGAGTACGATGCTGAATTCACCATGCTCGGCAGATTCGCCACCCATCTAATTCCTACTGCAGAAATCAGAGCCATGCGTTTCCAGCAAGAATTAGACCCTGAGATTCAAGCCGCCTTAGCAATGGGGGAATATCTAACACATGAAGTAGTTTTGAAGTCAGCCCGTCGCTACGAAGCTGTTATTAAGAAGAAGGGAAGGTCACAGTTGATCGGTATAAAATGTCCCGCCAATCAGATTACTGGAGGAGAGTCTTCTAGGACAACTCTCCCAGCGCCAGTTATGAGGTCAGGAGGATCATTTTCTGAGACTGAAATCAATTTCTGCATCTATTGTAAGAGGACCGGACACCAAGTTAAGGATTGCCGTCGAGCAAACGGTCTTTGTCTGATATATGGATCATCCTCACATACTATAGGAATTTGCCCACACAACTGAACTGGCCCAGCCCCCGCAGCTACACCAGCTAACCAAGCTCCACCTATTCGTTTATCTCTTTCTGCACCACCTCCACGCGGACCACCTTTATCTCGTCAGCCATCGATGTACCAGTATGCACAGAGAAATGATCCGAGACGTCAGGCTTACACTTTGGCGGCCGTGGAAGCCGAGGGTATAGGTCAAGGTAACACTGATAAATCCCTTCCCATCTTTTCAGCCTTTTCAAATTCTTGTATCCTTTCGTTCTTTCAAACATTTTCATGCACTTTCGGTACAATACCAGTGGTTCTTTCACCACCGCTGTAATCAAATTTTCTTGAATCTGTTACAACTTCCTTCTAAAAATTTTGAGGACGAAATTTTTATAAGGAGGGTAGAATATAACGACTCTAAATTTTTTGTACAAATTTTTTCTTTTTAATTTACAGAAAGGAGTTTACAAGCTTGAGTACAAGTTATAAATACATCTTGTTTAAGAACAGCAAGAAACAACTTGTAACTCACTGGTAAAGCCTTGCACTGCTGTGACGTAGCTCCTGTGTTTGAGCCCCATCAGATACATTATATTTTTTCAGATTTTTCTTTTAAACTTTTTGGAAGCCCAAAAGTTTACACGTGCAATGCACATAAAAATGAAAAGTCTGAAGAAATAAACATATGCATAAGGATTTAAATACAGGCAAGAACACGTGTCCAAAATACGACGGCCCCTCTCCATCAAATGACCGGCGAGATACCTATTTGGGCCGGCGACGACGATCCCCCCGTCACCAATGCTGCCCGTGCTTTGCACACTTGACCCTTCCCCTACCCCTAATTCCCCTGCACTCTGCAATCAAACAGAGACCTTTCAATTCCCCATTTATCCTCATTTTAATGCATTTTAATTCACTCTTTTAATTACAAAACCCTAATTCCACACTATAAATACTACCGAATGCCCTAGCCCATCCTCATTCTGAAAATTCTAGCCAAAATTCTCCCAAAAGTTTCTAGGTGCAAGTAGAGTAAAGTGGAGTTAGCAAGAAAGTAACTTCCGGTGAAGATCGAAGCTAATTCTGACAATTCCACGACACCCCAAATCTTTCCTACCTTTCTTCTACCTTTTCCTAACATAATCAACCGTTAATTCCCTCCCAATCTCTCTTCTTCTTCTTTGAAAAATTATTTTTCAAAACATATGTCGGAAGTGGAGTTAATACCGATATTTTATTCTAAACCCTAGAAATTAAACTTTTTTCTTAAGGATTGCTCATTCATATTTCTACACCCTGCTTGTTAACATAAAACTAATGTTTAGAACGAACTTTCACTCAAAAATATCATGAAACATAACTTTAATTTAACTTTTACATTAAAATACCATGAACTTTGTATCTACCATATTTAATTGTTTTACTTAATTATACCTTTAGAAAACCTCACGGGGTAATAACCAACCTCTCACATACATACATGGTTTCCATAGCATGATACTCTTCGAGCGTATTTTTAGTTACGAACACAATATTTCATTAAAATACCATCTACTATAAAAACGGTTTTCTGTGGAATTGTATTTTAAAATTCCTTTACAAATAAGTCTATATTGTAAGTCTACAGAAGCGCCCCGGCCGTCTTTCCGAGGAAAAATGCGGAAACGAAAACTTTTTCTAAACTGGAAACCGGCGCTATCGTATACTTTAAACTCGGATCGAACCATTAACCTATAACTAGAAACTAGAGAAAGGTTAGAAAAGCTATACAAGTCGATCCGTGTCCTTCGGTCTTTAGCCACCATCCCTAGCTCCTCGCGACATCTCCGATCTCCGGTCTCCTCGACGGAAAGGGCACCACATCTTCGAGTCTTTTTACGGGCTCCCGCTTCGTCCGAAGCAACTCGGACACGAAGTTTGCTAGCCGACGTGTCCAAAGTGAAGTAGAGAATGTGTGTGACAACTTTGTCTCTTGCATCCATTGCATGGATGGAGGTTGAAGATGAAGCCATCAATGGAGGTTGTGAGCTAGAGGAAGAAGAAGAAGAAGAAGTCTTTTTCTTTTGTGTTGTATGATAATGAGAGTGAGAGCAAGAAGAAATAATACAAGAGCTAACCATCCCTTATGGCTGCCCTTTCTCTCTTTCCCTCTCATTTCATCCACTAATCAATCACACAATGTGACATATGCACAAGAAATGAGACCATGAGTCACCTATGAAGTACATGTCTCATTTAATGCACAAAATGATGACTTAAGCTCACAATTTCCATTTGTAAACATTAATCCAAATGTTTACAACAATAAAAAGATACGGCAACATCTAAAGTAAACTCGTGATGGATCACAAGGATACCCCTTTACAACAATAAAAAGATACGGCAACATCTAAAGTAAACTCGTGATGGATCACAAGGATACCCCTCACCTGTATATACATACCTGCATCCGCATTCCGACCGAATGCGGATGCGATGAGACTAAAGTAATCCAACAAATCTAATACTAGGATCTGACTTAAACCAAAGCCCACTAGTATGATCTGCCCGATCATGATCCGTGCACTACTGCACGTATATGATCGAACCCTGCCATAATACCATACGGCATCAACAACGTTTCGCCCGAAACTTGAGAAACTTTCTGTGGGGAACTCTAAAGACTCGTCAATACTTTGGCTGTGGATTTAACCACTAGCACGTCAGTGGTACTAGCCGTATGTAACGGGCTACCATGTATTGACCAAAAGGGAGGTCGATGAGCGAACTCATCCTGACACCCTTACTGAGCCTGTCAGTGACAATATCCATACAGTCTGGTCCGTTCGTCAATGAGCATCGCATGTCGGGCCTAGGGGGTTGGTAAAAGTCAGATCCCCAAAAGCGGTATAAGTCGTGTCGGAGTGAAGCCCAGAACACCCTGAGATACTACTGGAATACCTACCAGTAAATCTCCTGCCTTGGCCAAGGACTTCGTGTAATGGCTCTCCTATACATAGCGCGATCTCACCCCCAATACCGGGAAAGACGAAACCCCTGCCGATCCGCTCACTGCCTTCATGTGGCTCGGGACTGTACCCAACTAAAACCTGTTTGCACGACTCCTTTGAGCCGTGGTAGGGTAGTAATCAAAGCACATTGGGAACTCACACGAGACAAATGACGATCTCAGGTCGATGAACTAACCTGTACACATGTCACCAAGGAACTGCTATCTGACGTCAGGTATAATACCAACTAGCATGTTCCCGGCGAGTCCTGTCCGGTGTACTCATAACCCAATGAGCACCTGTATACATCTTAAGTGAACCAACTGACACCAATGGCTTGTGAGACCGGCCACCGCCCCTCGTCGGGGTCTCGACTGTATACACTAGTCTACTAATGGAGTATCGATACCCAGTCTCGAAACTCCCACGACTAGGGACCTTTTAAGGATGTGCTTATAGACCCCAGCTCCCACGTATATGATCGCCATCATACTGCTGGTAGTCAAGCAAGAATCCTAAGGGCTCTATCAATGTGTAATAGTGATCTGTAAGGTCACCTAAAGCTGTACACGATGATAAAGATAAACCAGATAGCATACTATCATCTTGAGTAAGACTGTCCTACCGGTATAGGTCCTCCCTCAATCATTGCAATCACGTGCTTGTGATCCAATAATTGACTCTGAGGACACTATATCCAACAATCTCCCACTTGCACTCAAGGCTAATTATTGCGATGTCGCATACTCACAGCCCGTGTGATACCGAACACCCAACTCCTATACTAATCAGTTTTACAAAGCCCGTTTGCGAAACTATTGCATTCGAGGAATAGCCTCAGTGAGTGGATCCGCCCTAATGTTTCTTTCTATGTCTCTCTTTATCTCAAGTTCGCGGAGAAAGCCATCTCCCGAAATGAGCAATACCTGTCTTAGAATATGTTTGGATATCTGATGGGACCTAGTTCATAAATGAACTCCAAATCCAAACTTCTTAGACTGTATTGTCAACTGAACTTAATCAGTATCCTGCGCCATGCCTCTCTCAGTATCCGCTTGGACCATCTGTCCAAACCACTGCCCCTCGTCAGAGGGAAAACTATAACTCTGACAGTCACTCTGTCATCCAGGTCACCTTGGAAGCGTGGAATGATAACCGTCTCCCGAAAGAGCCTACCGTTATCATTTCCCTAGAACATCCACATATGTTCTAAAACTGCTTCCGAACGTTTCTCCAGGATAGGATTAATATCAACTTATTGCAACTAATACAAAAACAGCATCTGGTGTGGTACTTTATATCTTATGATTGACTCAATTTCCTAAGCAAGTGATATGCCAACCATGCACATCCCTCTCCCCTTTAGTCTGTAAGACACCTTTAGAGAGGGTGACTCCATCACCTGCAGGTACACTACCGTTCCAGGAGTCGTCCATTCTAAAACACCTTTAGAATGCTGTCTAAATACCCTGATCGGGAAACTACCCAAATCTAGATCTAAAACTATAGATCTAGTAACCAGAATGTCAGATATTATATCTTTATCCTATGAGGAGAAACTACTGTATGACAACTAAAGTATAACCGATCGTAGTATATGAATATCACTTCCTACTCTGTGTATGTCATCCAAATACCAGGACATCACACCCTACTACTTTCTTAACAGATCCATCCCCTATTCTGATGAAGTCAAACCTATGACTGTTATATCAGAAATAGATGATCTATCTCCGATATATCTGCTTTAGTCCATAAATAGACTTAAGCTATTTGTCCACTATGCTTCCGCTGCTCCCACTGACTACGATAACCTTCTGGCAGAGTCATATACACGTGCACTTCTAAAGCTAGTTTAGAACGACGCTATACTCATCCTCCTGCCGGGTCTCATAGTCTGGAACAACAGCAATAACAAGTCTGGATAAACAAGAACCTCCATGTCACCGTCCTTGAGGCTACCGGGTACCTCTCGGGTACCTGAGGTTACCCACTATATCTGCAGAGTGGCCAATGGAATGTCAGATTGAATCTTTAGGTCCTATTAAATTTTCAGTAATCGTTTGCGGTTCTGGAATCACTTCCAGTTCTACCATACTCCCACTACTGTTTTCTGAAAAAATCTATTTTACTAAAACTGTGGCGAGTCAAGAACAATATCACTATTGATCTTCCAGATGGTAGAAAATCAACCCTTGTCAAAGCCCGGGTCAACCCACAAACAACCATTACAGAAACATGCCTTGAGTTATCCAGAGTCTGGTTTTAAGCATAAGACGGACAACTCCCCGTACCTTAACATTGTTAAGATATGAACTATTATATATCCAATATAGAAATAGAGGCACTGATTTAATTGGAACCAGATTCAAATCATGCAGCTGTCTCCAATGCATGTCAACTAAATGGAGAGAGGACGATCAACATTACTCAACTTAGGAGTGCTTCCAATTATGAGTAACCTGAAAGAGAAGCAAGTTCTCTTAATCATTACTATTAACTGAATACCATACACAAGTATCTATATCTTTGATCATATTAAAGAATCCTGATACTTGTAATGCCTGGTTCTCTACTTTATTCTTATACCTATAACTTCTCAAAACTTAGACCTTGCATTTCTACGAAACACATGTCTAAGAACTAGAGAAATCATAAGTAAACATAATATAGTACGAGTACCAAAAACTCTGTCCTCATGGACACTGGACAACATACAATACTCTGTATAAGTCCCCTGAGTCTAATAACTCATTCCCTGTATGTCGTAGGTTGAAAACTGCACTTATGGTTAAGAAGAATTACACCGCTGTTTAATGCTCCTTACCTAACCATCCACTAATATAGTTAAATGTCATAAACATAATTTCAAAAAGTTATATATCACTTTATAAAAATAAACGTACAGATATATCAATTTGAAATTGGTGCATAACAATGAATATTCAAAACCAAATATTTGCCGTCCGGCAAACAACCCAGGCGATTTCCTCAAATATCACCAATTACAACGAATCCCAATATAATGAGGATGATCACCCAATTTCCAATAACTTACTCCTACTCATCATCTGTAAAACCATACAGATGTGAGAATCAAACCTGGTAAATACATACCCTGGAGCAAGGACTAATTGGGAAATCAGTTTTCTTTTAACAATACACAGTGAAATTGAAACATGTAAATGTTTCGAAGGCGTATCCGGGTATTCTTAGTAATACCTCTTCCATTATCAGATTCACAACTATAACCGTATATTTCGTTTCCATCTCTCCAAATCCCTTTATATGTCTTTAGTCATTACCTTCAGTACACCACCTTAGGCTAAATGGTTTTCTTCTTTCCCTACCGTTCGGCACCAGCCTATGGTTTGGAAGAAGACTATCCAATAAGCATAATAGGCGTACTTTCCTAATCCTAGGAACACTCATAACCTGAGAGAAGGTGAAGATAAAAGATAACTGAATAAATCTTATTCCTATTTCTCCTGAACTGGAATCCATCCCCGAACTGGAACAAGTTCCTTCGAGTTCGTATATAACCATACGATGGAGTATCCAAATAACTGTAGATCTTCGTAGTGATACAGAGTGTCCTGGAGAAATACAAAGGTTAAGTAGGAGTGGCGATGAAATACTTGGTTTGGTCGTGAATAGCAGTCGCAGTTTACTTTGCCCTCTTACTAATCCCTTTATTTGTCTTAACTTATTACCTTCTGTACACCATCGTTAGGCTAATTGGTTTTCTTCATTCCACACCGTTCGACACCTGCCTATGGTTTGTAAGAAGACTATCCAATTAGCTTAATAGGTGTACTGTCCTAATCCAAGGAGCACTCGCAACCTGAGAGAAGGTAAAAAGAAAAGACAACTGAATAGTCCTATTCATTTTCTCCAGAACCGGAAACCATCCTCGAATCTGGAACAAGTTCCCTCGAGTTCGTATATAACCATATGATGGTTTTATCCAATGGAAGTGGATGTTCGTAGTGATATGGAGTGTCCTGGATAAATACAATGGTGAAGTAGGAGTGGCGATAAAATACTTGGTTTGGTCGTGAATAACAGTCGCAGTTTACTTTGCCCTCTTACTAATCCCTTTATTTATCTTAACTTATTACCTTCTGTACACCATCGTTAGGCTAATTGGTTTTCTTCATTCCACACTGTTCGGCACCTACCTATGGTTTGGAAGAAGACTATCCAATTAGCGTAATAGGTGTACTGTCCTAATCCAAGGAGCACTCGCAACCTGAGAGAAGGTAAAAGGAAAAGACAACCGAATAATCCTATTCATTTTCTCCAGAACCGAAAACCATCCTCGAATCTGGAACAAGTTGTAAGTCCATGCTACCCTTCCCCGGTACTTACGGGGTTGCGGAAGTGGTGAAAACCGATTTTCAAGAGGGTGGTAACATGAACTACCAATACGGATCTTTGTTAAACGACTAACTAACAACCTAACAAGAGTTTACCTACTCGGTTAGGGGGCTATACCTTTCTTGAACTCCTTCGTCTTCGACTCCTCCCGGTGTACGGATCGGCCTCACCTCGTCGTCTCCTTGCGCCGAAGATGGATCCACCTGAAAGCTTCTACCTTTGGCTTCTTCTTCGAACTTTGAAGAAACTAGATCGCTTGGCTTGCTAGGCCTTGTGAACTAGAATGAGTAGAGAAATGTTTTGGTTTCTTTTTATCTCTAAGGCAAGGAGTCTCAACACATGAGAATGGTTTGCCTTGAGCTAAAGAGAGCAAGAGGAAGAGGGAGAGCTTGAGAATGAGAGAGCTCATGAGAGAGAAAGCAAATGAAAGAATGAGAAAACCTTTTGTCAACCTCTCTCCCATAATCCAAAAAGAATAATAATAATAATAATAATAATAATAATAATTGAGTATTATGTGATGGTTCATATCATATCAAGTGGCATTATCATTTCATGCACTCATATTGCAAAGCAAAACAAGCAAGCAAAAGTCTTTGCCATGAAATGATAGCCAATGCAATGATGATGGTCAACTAGTCCAACCTAGTCAACCGGTCAACAAAGTCAACAAGTCAACAAAGTCAACCCCTCATCTCAACCATGACACAATAATACTTAATTAATATTATCATTAGACATATATCTTATTCTCATTAGGGTTTAGCCAAAAGTCAACAGTCAACAGTCAACAACCCCAATGAGAATCCTCTGCCTCTGTCTCTCTGTCAACTGTGCATACAAACCCGCATCCGCGTTCCGAGGAATACGAATACAAACGAGATAAAATCAATCCCAAAACATACACTAGGATCTGGCTTAAACCAAATCCCGCTAGTGTTAACTGTCCGGACACAGTACGTGCACAAGTGCACGGATGTGACCGAACCCTGTCGCAATACCATGCAACCTGTCGCAAAACCATGCGACCTCTACTCTTTTGCCTAAAGGAGAATTGCTTTCTTTGTGGGACTCTAAAGACTCGACACTACGCTGACAGTGGGTTTAACCACAGACCGCAAGCCGCACTAGCTGTGCGTAACGGTCCCCAGGTAGATGCCGACAAGAAGACGGACGAGGTGAAACCCATCTGAACTCCTACTGAGCCTGAATATGACAATCTCTGCACAGTCCGGTCTGTTCGTCTGATACATCGCATGGCGGGCCTAAGGGACGGTAAACGTCAGTCCCCTAATAGCGGTACAAGTCGTGTCGGAGTGAAGCCCAGAACACCCTGAGATAACACTGGAAACCTACCAGTATATCTCACTTGCCCTGGCCAGGGACTACTCGTGTAATGGCTCTTCTAGACACAGCGTGATGTCAACCCCCAATACCGGGAGAGACGAATCCTGTCTAACCGTTGCTGCCTTCAAGTGCTTCGGGACTGCACCCAACTACTACCTGTTTGCACGACTCCTTTGAGCCGTGGTAGGGTAGTAATCAAAGTACAGTGGGAACACACTCGAGGCGAAGTGACAGTGTCAAGTCAGCGGACTAAGTTGTACTCATGTCACCTGGGAATTGATAACTGACGATAGGTATAGTACAAACCAACAGTTCCCGACGAGTCCTGTCCAGTGTGCTCGTAACCCAACGAGCACCCGCATACTATCTCCAGTACGATGTACTGATGGCTGTGGGACAGACCATCTCCCCTGCTGGGATGAGAAGCGCATACGCTAGTCTACTCCGGAGTATCGATGCCCTGTCTCGATAGTCCTATGACTAGGGACCTGTATAAGGACGTGCTTATAGATTACCCAGCCCCCACGAGTGTGACTGCCATCACAACACTGGTAATCAAGCAAAGATCCTAAGGGCTCTACTAATATGTATAAGCGATATGCTAAAAGAAACACATGCACATATTGAAGTAGAAACAAACCAAGTAGCATACTACCATTTTGAGCAAGATTGTATTTACAACTGTGAATATCCCAAGCTTCCATTAAGTAATATACAAGCTAGTATGATACAGTAATGGCCTCTAGGGCATATACACTAACAATCTCCCACTTGCACTAAGGCCATGAACTGGCGTATCGAAGACCTATCATCTCGATCAGCCGCTCGAACTGAGTCTGGGGTAAGGCCTTCGTGAGTGGATCAGCAGTGTTATCTTCTGTATTTACCCTCTTCACCTCGATCTCTCGGCGATCTACGATCTCCCTGATCAGGTGGTACCGCCTCAAAATGTGCCTGGACTTCTGATGGGACCTGGGTTCCTTCGCTAAAGCTATAGCGCCATTGTTGTCACAATACAGCGGTATTGGATCAACACTGGTAGAAACCACCTGAAGCTCCGTGAGGAACTTCTTCCTCTAGACAGCTTCCTTTGCGGCATCGCAAGCAGCTATGTACTCCGCTTCCATAGTTGAGTCAGCAACGGTTTCCTGCTTGGAACTCTTCCAACAAACCGCCCCTCCATTGAGGGTAAAGACATAACCCGACATGGACTTGGAGTCATCCCTGTCACTCTGGAAGCTGGAGTCAGCAAAGGCCTCGATCTGGAGGTCTTTTCCGCTATACACCAAGAACATCTCCTTAGTCCTTCTCAGGTACTTGAGAATGTTCTTTACTGCTATCCAGTGTTTCTCCCCTGGGTTCGACTGATACCGGCTTACAACGCTCAATGTGTATGATATATCTGGTCTGGTACACAACATCGCATACATAACAGATCCTACTGCAGATGCGTAGGGTATTGATGACATGCGAGCCCTTTCCAAATCAGTCTTGGGAGACATCTCTTTGGAGAGGGTGATTCCGTGACAAGCCGGTAGATTACCATGCTTGGAATCTTCTATACTGAATCGTTTCAGTATGGTGTCGATGTACCTTGACTGTGAAAGTCCCAACATCCTTTTAGATCTATCACGATAGATCTGGATCCCCAGAATGTAGTTGGCATCGCCCAGGTCCTTCATGGAGAACCTCTGTGACAAGAATCCTTTGACTGACTGTAACATAGGAATATCATTTCCTATTAGGAGAATGTCATCGACGTACAAGACGAGGAATACCACATTACTCCCTACAATCTTACTGTAAATGCATGGTTCATCTGGGTTTTTGACAAAGTCGAATTCTTTGACAGTATCATCAAAGCAGATGTTCCAACTCCGCGAT
The DNA here is from genome assembly GCA_030015575.1 of Agapanthus africanus. Classification (NCBI taxonomy): domain Eukaryota; kingdom Viridiplantae; phylum Streptophyta; class Magnoliopsida; order Asparagales; family Amaryllidaceae; genus Agapanthus; species Agapanthus africanus. Next base: position 480,349,859 of record JASDDO010000022.1, on the reverse strand, counting down.
GCCTGCTTGAGTCCATAGATGGACTTGAGCAACTTGCACACTTTATCGCTGCTCCCACTCTGAATGAATCCCTCTGGCTGATCCATATAGACGCACTCTTCCAAATATCCATTTAGGAAAGCCGTCTTTACGTCCATCTGCCAGATTTCATAATTGTGGAAGGCAGCAATGGCAAGAAGGACCCGAATGGATTTCAGCATAGCCACTGGAGAAAAGGTTTCGTCATAGTCCAAAGCAGGTCTTTGACGAAAACCCTTTGCAACAAGTCTAGCCTTATAGGTCTCAACCTGTCCATCTACACCAATCTTCCTTTTGAAGATCCACTTGCATCCTACGGGTTTTACCCCGTCAGGAGCAACGTCCAACGTCCATACTTTGTTGGTGTACATGGACTCCATTTCGGTCCGTATTGCATCCAGCCATTTTACCGAGTCACCGCTCTGTATGGCTTGCTGGAAGCTAGTAGGCTCATCATAATCGATAGTGCAATCCTCTCTATCCTCGTCTATGAGAAAACCGTAGTATCTCTCGGGCGGATGAGACTGCCTACTACTCCTGCGGAGCGGCGCAGGAATGTCCGGTTCTCCTGAAACTTCTGGTTCATCCAAGCTTTCAGTAACAGCTTGTGGTTCTGGAATTTCTTCCAGTTCTATCGCGCTCCCACTTATCTGATTTTCCAAAAATTCAGTTTCCAAGAAGTGGGCATGCGGAGAAACAAAAACTTTTGTTCTTCTGCGGAATAGAAAAGATACCCCCTGGAGTTCTTTGGGTATCCCACAAACTTATACAGTACTGAGCGTGCCTCGAGCTTGTCCTCATGCTGCTTTTTTACAAAAGCTGGACATCCCCATGCCTTAAGATACTTAAGACAGGGTTTCTTCCCACTCTACATCTGATATGGGGTGGTAGGCACAGTCTTGGTTGGAGCCTTGTTCAAGAGATATGCAGCTGCTTCTAGTGCATAACCCCAGAAAGATTACTGTAACTCAGCCTTACTCATCATGGAACGAACCATATCCAATAGGGTTCGATTCCGCCTTTCAGATACACCATTGTGTTGTGGTGTGTATGGAAGAGTACGCTGAGAGAGAATTCCATTCTCTTTTAAGTAGTCCGGAAACTTGGCACTCAAGTATTCACCACCTCGATCAGATCTCAGTGTCTTTATACTTTTGCCTGTTTGTTTTTCAACTTCATTCTTGTATTCCCGAAATTTCCCAAAGGCCTCGGATTTGTGCTTCATTAAGAAGACATGTCCATACCTAGAGAAATCATCTGTGAAAGTAATGAAGTATGAATAACCACTTCGCGCATGTATAGACATTGGACCACACACATCACTGTGTATGATTCCCAAGAGCTCGCTCGCTCTTACTCTGTGTCCAGTGAACGGAGTCTTTGTCATCTTTCCTATGAGACAAGATTCACAAGTGGCATAAGACTGATACTCGAACGGATTCAAGTATCGCTCTTTATGTAACTTAGTTAATCGTGTCTCATTGATGTGACCCAGTCTACAATGCCATAAGAAAGCCTGATTTGTTTCCGGAGACTTTCTTTTAAGTGTGTTCTGGACACTGAATATCTGAGCTTGATTTAATACGTATATCCCGTTATTTAATGTACCTGACCCAATCATAACTTGATTTAGGTGGATGTTTACTACATCGCTTACAAAAGTAAATTCATATCCTTCCTTAGAAAGTAAGGATACAGATATGATATTACAAGTCGCACCTGGTACATACAAACAGTTACGCAAAATCAATATCTGCCCAGTTGTCAGTCCAAGATGATATTCCCCTACGGATTCAGTATCCATGCTTATTCCGTTAGCAACCCTGAGAGTCATATCACCTTTCCTGATAACCCTAAGGTTTCTCAGAGCCTGTAATGAATTACAGATGTAAGATCCTGATCCGGTATCCAATACCCAGGAAGTAGGGTTAACTGACATACAGTTCTCTATCACAAACTCACCCGAAGCCGAAACCACAACATGCTTCGAATTCTGGCTACTGGCTTTGCTAGCCCTGCAATCTTTCTGCCAATGTTCATTCCCGTTACAATAGGAACGTCCCTCTTTTACTACATCCAGTCCTGAAACTTTTGCCCTTGCTTTTCCTTCTTCTTCCCTGGTTTCCTTCAGGGTATAAGCAGAGGGCAGGGACTGTAGAGTTAAGTCAGTACTTGACCCATTCTCCAACGTGGTCTCCAGGTCCGTAAGCTCAAAATAGCTGGTCTCTGTAAGGACGTTGTCCCCTACAGATGACCCGACAGCCAACCTCACTTGAAGCAATTCGTTCGAGGTCTCATATCTTGCGATACGAGATTGCTCTCCATTTGAATCTTTGTTATGGAGGAAGATAGAAACTGAGTCCATCTTCTCGTGCTGCCTCTGGTTTGCACCATCAACTGAGGCTAACACGAGGCACTTGGCTTTCGCATAGTCTTTTTCCGATGTCCTGCGAATATAAATATCCGTGACAGGGGAAACTGGACCTGAGACGGTAGGGGTTTGATTAGTTAAGAGGTGTCCCAGCTTGTCATGGGCAATGGACATCTAGACAGACCTTTGCCAGTCAAAACAGTTAGATTCAGTTATTTTATTATCTAGATGTAACCTATGTCTGGTCACTTGGTCGCTGCAATTAAGAGAGAGAGAAGAAAACACTCAGCATGATGCTTCTTGCAAGTTTAGATTGGTTTTTAATTTGTCTAAACAGGATGGCTCCCACTGTCTCTCGAATCCCTCCTCAAACCAAAAAGGAAGAATTAGTCAGGATCAATCTCACCGTACAATACTTGCTTAACCGTTCGGCCAGGCTGGTGTCGGTACTTCGAGGGAGGTTTTCCAACGCTTTCGCGAAGTTCCTTAATTTAAGAACCTCTTTTCCCTGGGGACGTAGCCCCGCTAACACCTTTCTAGGCACCTACTTGGTTTATAGCATTGATCGTTAAGTAAGAAAGTTCCGGAGGAGTAGCATATACTCACAGTAGGATCGGGATCCAAATATCATCGTGTGATAAACTGAAGGAATCCTACCAGAATCATCACACTCCAAATGGTATGCAACGCTAGCAAGTTTCAGTTCTTTTGAAACTCCCGATGTGGATTTTTGCCCTATGCTCTTATGACCTTGACGAAGGTCAACAAATCATAAGTCATATGTCAAGTTCTACCCGTCATTGTCCAGGTTAATTTGAACCCACCCATATATACCCTTGACGAAGTTCAACAAGGTAATACGACTGTCCCAAACCAACGCATCTATCTATGCTACATACGAACACCCAACAGCTACCAATCACTATGCCTTGACGAAGGTCAACAAACATAGCTTGAATACTATTGAATATTCATATGAAACGACGGAGGGCTACGAATGGTATTGGCGAAACCGTGAACGTAGTGAACTTGATATAATCGATGGAACGAGATAGCTTTTAAAAGGAGTGGCTTAAGCTCCGCGTTTAAAAGTTATTTTGAAAAGAAACCGAGTGGTTTTGAAAGTGTTCCAACGACTTTTACTTGGCTTATTTTTTCTTGCATTAGTTCTTTTAATGCATGTTTTTCTTGCATTAGTTCTTTTAATGTGTCCCATCATTTAATCCTACCATTGCAGAAAACAACCAAAATATGACGTACGCTTATTCCATTCGCATTCGCCACGAGGCCCCGTCATTACCCGTTAGGTTACTTAACTAACGACAGAGCGGGGGCTGGGCTAGCGCGGCTGCAAAACATAAGCAACGCCTAAATAATATCATACATAGATATATTGCAATGATAGCCATTTCAGATCACAGATGAATACATTGGATATACTAGGAATCCGCAATTCGTACGAGCCTGTAACGAAGAGCGGATTACATGGTCGCGATGAATAGTCAATACCCCACCCTAGACCCCTACGGGTGCGGCAAACTACCCGCCAAATATCCAAAGTGGAGCAACCTCCCTCAACGACGTGAGTAGGCCACTCGGCACTTTGAGATACCCGGTAGTTTGTGCACCCCACCTTGGGTCTATCCTAGGAGCAAAAACAGTAAAAAGAAATTATACAATGACGGCTACAACCCCGACCCGGTTGTGCGGCCAAAAATAATATTACATCAATTTACATATTACATGAATTGAAAGATAAAAGGAAAAACTCTCATCTCACAACCCCCAGCTATTCATCCGCGACAATCCAAAGAATTCATATGCACATACCATCAACATTACAGATCACAGATATGTATAACCCCCACTAATCGACGTATAGCGATTAGCAGACGTTCAATACATATAACACATCACAGATATATACCCGTTAGCCTTTGTCTTTAGAAGTTCGATAAATATACGGATTTTCAAGCCCCAAAAACAAATTTTTCTTTCTGGAAAATCTGGGCTGAAAAGACATATTGTAAAATTCCCAAAATACCCCAAGAAACACACTGCAAGAAATTTAACCCACGACCGACTCAACTCGGCCGCGGATCCGCGGCAGGAGCGTGCTCCCGCCGCGGTTCCGCGGCGCTTTGAACGGTTCTCTGGACCAAATTTCTACAGTGTCTTTTAAAAAGCCTGAGTCGATTTTTGGAGTATGATTTATCATTTTTTGAACAAAATACAGAATCGACAGAAACTTGATTTTCGGGGTGTTTTTCGTGACTTTTTCTCCGATCGAATTTCTACTTACTTTGCTAACATGTTAGATAGTGTTTAACTAGGCTCTGATACCACTGTAAGTCCATGCTACCCTTCCCCGGTACTTACGGGGTTGCGGAAGTGGTGAAAAACGATTTTCAAGAGGGTGGTAACATGGACTACCAATACGGATCTTTGTTAAACAACTAACTAACAACCTAACAAGAGTTTACCTACTCGGTTAGGGGGCTATACCTTTCTTGAACTCCTTCGTCTTCGACTCCTCCCGGTGTACGGATCGGCCTCACCTCGTCGTCTCCTTGCGCCGAAGATGGATCCACCCGAAAGCTTCTACCTTTGGCTTCTTCTTCGAACTTTGAAGAAACTAGATCACTTGGCTTGCTAGGCCTTGTGAACTAGAATGAGTAGAGAAATGTTTTGGTGTCTTTTTATCTCTAAGGCAATGAGTCTCAACACATGAGAATGGTTTGCCTTGAGCTAGAGAGAGCAAGAGGAAGAGGGAGAGCTTGAGAATGAGAGAGCTCATGAGAGAGAAAGCAAATGAAAGAATGAGAAAACCTTTTGTCAACCTCTCTCCCATAATCCAAAAAGAATAATAATAATAATAATAATAATTGAGTATTATGTGATGGTTCATATCATATCAAGTGGCATTATCATTTCATGCACTCATATTGCAAAGCAAAACAAGCAAGCAAAAGTCTTTACCATGAAATGATAGCCAATGCAATGATGATGGTCAACTAGTCCAACCTAGTCAACCGGTCAACAAAGTCAACAAGTCAACAAAGTCAACCCCTCATCTCAACCATGACACAATAATACTTAATTAATATTATCATTAGACATATATCTTATTCTCATTAGGGTTTAGCCAAAAGTCAACAGTCAACAACCCCAATGAGAATCCCCTGCCTCTGTCTCTCTGTCAACTGTGCATACACACCCGCATCCGCGTTCTGAGGAACACGAATACAAACGAGATAAAATCAATCCTAAAACGTACACTAGGATCTGGCTTAAACCAAAGCCCGCTAGTGTTAACTTTCCGGACACTGTACGTGCACAAGTGCACGGATGTGACCGAACCCTGTCGCAATACCATGCGACCTCTACTCTTTTGCCTAAAGGCGAATAGCTTTCTGTGTGGGACTCTAAAGACTCGACACTACGCTGGCAGTGGGTTTAACCACAGACCGCAAGCGGCACTAGCTGTGCGTAACGGTCCCCAGGTAGATGCCGACAAGAAGACGGACGAGGTGAAACCCATCTGAACTCTTACTGAGCCTGAATGTGACAATCTCTGCACAGTCTGGTCTGTTCGTCTGATACATCGCATGGCGGGCCTAGGGGGCGGTAAACGTCAGTCCCCTAATAGCGGTACAAGTCGTGTCAGAGTGAAGCCCAGAACACACTGAGATAACACTGGAAACCTACCAGTATATCTCGCTTGCCCTGGCCAGGGACTACTCGTGTAATGGCTCTCCTAGACACAGCGCGATGTCAACCCCCAATACCGGGAGAGACGAATCCTGTCTAACCGTCACTGCCTCCAAGTGCTTCGAGACTGCACCCAACTACTACCTGTTTGCACGACTCCTTTGAGCCGTGGTAGGGTAGTAAGCAAAGTACAGTGGGAACACACTTGAGGCGAAGTGACAGTGTCAAGTCAGCGGACTAAGCTGTACTCATGTCACCTGGGAACTGATAACTGACGATAGGTATAGTACCAACCAACAGTTCCCGATGAGTCCTGTCCAGTGTACTCGTAACCCAACGAGCACCCGCATACTATCTCCAGTACGACGTACTGATGGCTGTGGGACAGACCATCTCCCCTGCTGGGATGAGAAGCGCATACGCTAGTCTACTCCGGAGTATCGATGCCCTGTCTCGATAGTCCTACGACTAGGGACTTGTATAAGGATATGCTTATAGATTACCCAGCTCCCACGAGTGTGACTGCCATCACAACGCTGGTAATCAAGCAAAGATCCTAAGGGCTCTACTAATATGTATAAGCGATATGCTAAAAGAAACACATGCACATATTGAAGTAGAAATAAACGAAGTAGCATACTACCATTTTGAGCAAGATTGTATTTACAACTGTGAATATCCCAAGCTTCCATTAAGTAATATACAAGCTAGTATGATACAGTAATGGCCTCTAGGGCATATACACTAACACAAGTTCCCTCGAGTTCGTATATAACCATACGATGGTTTTATCCAATGAAAGTGGATGTTCGTAGTAATACGGGGTGTTCTGAAGAAATGGGTAAAAGTATGAATGGCAATGAGGTATGCAACTCTGACAATCCAAAAGCCAGTGTTTTAAGAAAGTTCGGTTAACTTGGTCACTGAGTCATAGTCAAGGGTCGGGTCATGGTCGCTGCCAAAGATAGAAAGAAAAGAAACACTCTGTGTGCACTCTAACCTAGATCAGAATGGTTATCACTTTATCTAATCAGGAAACATCCCACTGTATCGTCAAATTCTCCTCCAAACCTGAAAGAAGAATTAGTCGGGATCACCCGAGGAGTAAACCAACTCATCAGTAGGAATCGGGATCCAACTATCATCGCATGATAACGTGATGGAATCCACTCACGTTATCACACTCCAGAAGGTATGCGCATATCTGGCAAGTTTCAGTTTCTTTAGAAACTCCCGATGTGATTTTTACCCCATGCTCTTATGACCTTGACTTTGGCCAACAAATCATAAGTCAAATGTCAAGTTCTACCCGTCATTATCCAGGTTAATTTGAACCCACCCATACCTACCCTTGACTTTGTCCAACAAAGCAGTACGACTGTCCCAAACCAACGCATCTATCTATGCAACAGAAAAGTAACAAATAGCTACCATACACTATACCCTGACTTTGGCCAACAAACATAGCATGAATACTAAGTGCTACCCGTCTGAAATGACGGAGGGATACGAACGGTTTTTGGCGAAAAACCTTTAACGTAATGAACTTGATATCGTTGAAGGAACCGGACAGCTTTTTATAAAATATAGTGGCGAAAACCTTTGCTAAAGAGATCACTCTGGGTAAAGGGATCTCGGCTCTTTCCCCGTAGAATGAGGTGCAGGATATTCCAACTGAATACCACGATGCAATGCAAAAAGGCAATCAGCTATAGTGAAGTTATTACCCTGACGCAAACTTCTGTCCAAGGGGTCACTCCTAGTGAAGGGATCTCGGCCCTTGCCTAGTCGACTGAGGTGCTGGATATTCATAACAGAATACCACTGTGCAAAACAAAAGAGAACGTCCTTGCAATAACAACTTTTTGAAAAATGTTCCAACAACATCAGAATAGGTTTGTTTAGCTTGCATTGATCCGAATCAATGCAGTCCCATCAATTAATCACACCACAAAAGAACGAAAATATGATGTACGTATATGCTATCCGCATTCGCCACTGGGTCCCGTCATCACCCGTTAGGTTACTTAACTAACGACAGAGCGGGGACTGGACTAGCACGGGTGTAAAACATATACAATATCAACTAGTATATATATCAATATATAATATTCGCTCATGGCGTGATAAAATGCAAAATCACAGAAATGTAATAAGCATCACAGAACAATACAGATAATCTGGGATCCCCGGGTTTCATAGAGCCGCTACTGAAACCCGACGTTCCTCTGGTCGTGTGAATAGCCTGTGCAATGAAATCCTAGACCCCTACGGACGCGGCAAGTTACCCGCCAAAACCTGAAGCGAGGCAGCCCCCTATAGCAAAGTGAATGGACCACCCTGCACTTTATGGAATCCGGTAACTTGAGCACCCCTCCTTGGGTCAACCTGTACCCCCTACGAGTGCGGCGAATAGCCCGCCAATTCTAGAGTGAAGCCCCCTTCGTCTCAAAGCCATGAGATGCGAACTCGTTTCCCTCTAGAACCCGGCTATTCGTGCACCCCACCGCGGGGTAATCCTAGTACAGAAAGTAAAATATATACAACGGGTACATTGACCTCAGCCCGGTCGTGCCCCAAAAGAATAATATACAAACAGGCAGTGACGGCAGTCCACATGTCGGACGCTCGCCCCGTAATATCAAATGTACAAATATAACCAAACTATACTACCATTGCATCCAGGCTATCCAGCACGACAAATCCGCAACATCACAGCACAACACAGAACATCAACTTGAATGTCACGTTCGCAAATCCGTCTAAAAGGGCTATAGCAATTAGATAAGATTTACCGATCAAATGACATTCACGGTCGCAGATATAAAGTAAGCACTGTGAACTAACATATTTAAAATTTTCGATCGACAAAATTTCCCTAAGTGGGCCCCAAGCACAAATCCAGCACTCAAAATAATCTGGTCCAAAACTAAAAATACCAAAAACCCTAATTCCAAGTCAGAGACCACTGCAGAAAATTTGGTGCAGTGTTGCTACAGTACTGCGGCGAAACCGCGACCAAAACGTGGGTACGGCCGCGGTTCCGCGGCGCTATAGTGATATCATGCTACGAAATTTCTACAGTGTTCTTAGAAAAGCTTGCCTAATTTTCTGCAATACACAAAATAATTTTTTGACCAAAAAAAAAATTCGACAGAAACTTCGTTTTTGAAATTGCGGTTTCGGAAATTTTTTTCTATCGATGTTCTAAACACGTTAGAGCAAGCTAGTAAAGGTTAATGGCACGGCTCTGATATCATGTAACTCTACGGTAGCGCCCCGGTCGTCTTTCCGAGGCCAAAATGCGGAAACGAAAACTTTTTCTAAACTAGAAACTGGCGCTATCGTATACTTTAAACCCGGATCGAACCGTTAACCTATAACTAGCAACTAGAGAAAGGTTAGAAAAGCTATACCGATCGATCCGTGTCTTTCGGTCTTTAGCCACCATCCCTAGCTCCTCGCGACATCTCCGATCTCCGGTCTCCTCGTCGGAAAGGGCACCACATCTTCGAGTCTTTTTCGGGCTCCCGCTTCGTCCGAAGCAACTCGGATACGAAGTTTGCTAGCCGACGTGTCCAAGGTGAAGTAGAGAATGTGTGTGACAACTTTGTCTCTTGCATCCATTGCATGGATGGAGGTTGAAGATGAAGCCATCAATGGAGGTTGTGAGCTAGAGGAAGAAGAAGAAGAAGTCTTTTTCTTTTGTGATGTATGATAATGAGAGTGAGAGCAAGAAGAAATAATACAAGAGCTAACCATCCCTTATGGCTGCCCTTTCTCTCTCTCCCTCTAATTTCATCCACTAATCAATCACACAATGTGACATATGTACAAGAAATGAGACCATGAGTCACCTATGAAGTACATATCTCATTTAATGTACAAAATGATGACTTAAGCTCACAATTTCCATTTGTAAACATTAATCCTAATGTTTACAACAATAAAAAGATATGGCAACATCTAAAGTAAACTCGTGACAGATCACAAGGATACTCCTCACCTGTATATACATACCTGCATCCGCATTCCGATCGAATGCGAATGCGATGAGACTAAAGTAATCCAACAAATCTAATACTAGGATCCGGCTTAAACCAAAGCCCACTAGTATGATCCGCCCGATCATGATCCGTGCACTACTGCACGTAAATGATCGAACCCTGCATTAATACCATACGGCCTCTACAACGTTTCGCCCGAAACTTGAGAAACTGTCTGTGGGGGACTCTAAAGACTCGTCAATAGTTTGGCTGTGGATTTAACCACTAGCACGTCAATGGTACTAGCCGTACGTAACGGGCTACCAGGTATTGACCAAAAGGAAGGTCGATGAGCGAACTCATCCTGACACCCTACTGAGCCTGTCAGTGACAATATCCGTACAGTCCGGTCCGTTCGTCAATGAGCATCGCATGTCGCGTCTAGGGGGTTGGTAAAAGTCAGACCCCCAAAACCGGTACAAGTCGTGTCGGAGTGAAGCCCAGAACACCCTGAGATACTACTGGAATACCTACCAGTAATTCTCCTGCCTTGGCCAAGGACTTCGTGTAATGGCTCACCTAGACACAGCGTGATCTCACCCCCAATACCGGGAGAGACGAAACCCCTGCCGATCCGCTCACTGCCTCTATGTGGCTCGGGACTGTACCCAACTAAAACCTGTTTGCACGACTCCTTTGAGCCGTGGTAGGATAGTAATCAAAGCACAGTGGGAACTCACACGAGACAAATGACGATCTCAGGTCGATGAAATAACATGTACACATGTCACCAGGGAACTGCTATCTGACGTCAGTTATAATACCAACTAGCATGTTCCCGGCGAGTCCTGTCCGGTGTACTCATAACCCAATGAGCACCTGTATACATCTTAGGTGAACCAACTGACACCAATGGCTTGTGAGACCGGCCACCGCCCCTCGTCGGAGTCTCGACTGTATACACTAGTATACTAATGGAGTATCGATGCCCAGTCTCGAAACTTCCACGACTAGGGATATTTTAAGGATGTGCTTATAGACCCCAGCTCCCACGTATATGATCGCCATCATACTGCTGGTAGTCAAGCAAGAATCTTAAGGGCTCTATCAATGTGTAATAGTGATCTGTAAGGTCACCTAAAGCTGTACACGATGATAAAGATAAACCAGATAGTATACTATCATCTTGAGTAAGACTGTCCTACCGGTATAGGTCCTCCCTCAATCATTGCAATCACGTGCCTGTGATCCAATAATTGACTCTGAGGGCACTATATCCAACATCTATAACCCTTTTTAGGGGACCCGCTATTGGATGGTGTAGATTATCGCACATCCTTGGGCTAGTAGAGAGAGATGCAGACCTCCTCACGGAGCATTCGATCTCGAAAGGTTTTTAAATATGGCTTTTAAGAAAAAAGCATTTTTCTAAATTAATAAAATTTATGTTTTAATAATTATATAAATATTACAAAATCTATATATTTTCAAAATATAATAATCTTATATTTTTTCAAATGAAAGAATTACAAGTTTCATCAAAATACCATCAAGATACCAACAAAAGTCAAGTTTTACAGTAAAATACCATGAACTTTCCAAGCTAAGCTATTATCACTAAAATACTTCAAATTCTTAAAATTTACATTCATGGAAACCCTAAATAATATAAATAATTTCTCGAGGTTATTTTGAAATTATATTAAAAATATTTTTCATAAAACCCCCTCAAGTTATATAAAACTATATTTAAGGACTTTAGTAAATATAGGTTTAAGCGGGATCAATTCTCTTGAGCCCCAGGGAGCCGGAGAAAGTGAGTGCTTGCCTATTTAAGGTAGAAAACTTAACGGCGTTATCAACGGTAATTATCTTGGAAAAAGACACAAATCTTGTCGTCCATATGCAGCAGTTATCGATAACTCCCGAACCTAATTCAAGATCTAAATCAGTTTAAAGTGTCTGACTCAAGTCTGAGTCTAAATCAAGCTTAAATCCAAACTCAAGTCAGAATCCAATTCAAACATGAACCCAAAGTCTAGCATGCATACTTGAACCTGAACCTGAATACTTGACTTCAACCACATATATCAAGCCTGAATACATGACTTGACTTGACTCGAACCATGAATACAACTTGATATGAATACTTGAAATATACATGAACTCAATCTTACAACTTGATGTATTCATGAATTCGAGCAAGGCTGGTAATTTTACCTGTAACTTAGCATACACGGGGTGTTGGGATAGTTCATGCGTGAATCCAACGAAATCTCAGGAGTCCCCCTAAATTATGAATCCATATCTACTAACACAAGTAAGCTATCATGAGGAACCGTGTTTCCTTGCTCCTAGATTACAGTGTCATGACCCACCCCCAAACACATATGATATTGTCCGCTCTGGCCGAAACCGCACGGTTTTGTCCTTTTGAATGAACCCAGGGCTACTTCCCAGTAGGTCACCCATCCCAGAATTTCTCTGGCTCAAGCACGCTTAACTAGGGAGTTTTTCAAACTCCGGAGTTCCGATTCATCCAAAAGGCGCCTCTATGTTAAAGGAGTGGTATCATTCCATTTATAGTTCATATCGTGCCCTCTTTCGGAATGGAATTCGATACTCCCCATTGTTCTGGTGGGTCCCCGTGTGCATCCGTATCGGCTACATCTCCACCTCGATACCAGATAACATCTCACTTCTCACGGGGTAAGTGGTATTCAGCCCCAACTCCACCTGGGGTATCACATCCCTCCCCCACTTAGAACAATGGTTCGTCCTAGAACCACATACCTACTTTTGAGGGGCCGGCTCTGATACCATATTTGTCGCGACCCACCCCCAAACACAGATGGTATTGTCCACTCTGGCCGAAACCGCATGGTTTTGTTTCTTTGAATGAACCCAGGGCTACTTCCCAGTAGGTCACCCATCCTAGAATTTCTCTGGCTCAAGCACGCTTAACTACGGAGTTTTTCAAACACCGGAGTTCCGATTCATCTAAAAGGCGCCTCTGTGTTATAGGAGTGGTATCATTCCATTTATAGTTCAGATCGTGCCCTCTTTCGGAATGGAATTCGATACTCCCCATTGTTCTGGTGGGTCCCCGTGTGCATCCGTATCGGTTACATCCCCACCTCGATACCGGATAACATCTCACTTCTCACGGGATAGGTGGTATTCAGCCCCAACTCCATCTGGGGTATTACATACAGCCTGTTGAGTTTGGAATACTTCAACACTATATTGAAGCCCCGTTACTAACACTTGATTCGGGCCAGTGGTTCCTTGCCCGTGGATTACAGCCTATTTGGTTTGAGAACACTCTTGAGATTGGTTGACATTCACCGAACTCACGTTAGTTAATTTTACCTTTTAGAGACTTTAAGGACATTTACTTTCCCTTCATGTTCACTATATTTACACTCCACAGCCATGTTATACCTATTGCCATGCTAATATAGTTGACATACACATTACCATGCAAGCTACTTGTTTATATGTTCATGATTTATATCCATGCTATATCATATATCACATTACACCTTTCATTTCATATATATTCATCACACTCATTTCTTTGGGACTTACTGAGCGAAAGTTCGCTGAAGGGCATTCCACCCACCTTTGTTTTTTTTTTGGAATGTTCGTCAAATACCGTGGAGACTGAAGAGGTAAACATCTCAGAGGAAGAGCACGATCAGACCGAGACCCAGGCCTAGACCAGTTACCTTTTCTCAGTTTATATACACCACTTGTTTAGGCGTTTTCATCCTTATATTTTCTTTCGGTTGAAATCATGTATTGTAAATGAATCAAGATGAATGTAAATAAAGTTGTTGAATTTTAAATCTCATGTTTATTCTCTTGTCATTTTATATTTCTTATTTTACGCTTAGCGTATTTATTCCGGAAAATGACCTTCTCGAAATAAATACATCGCGGCCTTGCCACGTCACTGTTTCCGTCTACTGGGAAGCGGGGCGTGACAAATCGGCAACTGCTGCACATGAACTGTAGGATTTGTGTCTTTTTCCAAAACAATTGCCATTGATAACTCCGTTAAATTGTCTAACCTGAATAAGTAAGAACTCACTTTCTTCGGCTTCTTGAGGCTCAAGAGAAATGATATCGCTTAAACCTATATTAATTCTAGAGTCCTTAAAGTAGTGTTTGCATATATCGAGGGGTTTTTATGAAAAATATATATTAATATTGTTTTAAAAATAACCTTGAGGGTGATTTGTAATATTTAGGATTTTCATGAACATGTATTTTAATTGTTGTGGTGTTTTGGTGGTAAAACCTAGTCTTTTTTAAAGTTTATGGTATTTTTGTGAAAATTACTACTTTTGGAAACTTAGTGGTATTTTATTAAAAGATTCTAATCTTTCATTTTTTAAAAAAAAATAGTTTCTTAATATACTTTTATTGAAAATAAGGGTTTCATAATTTTATATAATTTTTCCAAAAATTAGTTTTTATTAGAAAAGTCGCGTTTCTTAAAAGCCATATTTTATTTCCTTTCAAGACCGAATACTCCATGAAAAGTTCTACATCTCCCTCTACTATCACAAGAATGTACGATAATCCGCACCATCCATTAGCGAGTCCCATAACGAGAGTTGTAGAGGCGTAATTGCCTAGGATTTCGAAATACCGTTTTAAAGAAACCCGTTTTTGTAAAAGTGTGGTATTTTAATGAAAAAGTTCTTCTTTAAATTAACTATATCTCTAGAATACCATGCTATGTAACTATAGTGTGCGTGTGGGGTAGTTCGTTACCCCGTGAAGTTTTTGCTAAAGGTATTTAAACTAATTTTCGATAATAGGGTGATACTAAAGTTCATGGTATTTTACTGAAAAAGTTCATTATATATTCGTTTCATGCGAAAATTTTGTTAAATTAAAAACTAAAAGATGTGAAATTATGTTAAGATTAACGTAGCATGTTAGTTTGTTTTAATTTTCTTAACGCATGCCTCACAAATGTAAAAAGAATATGATATTGGAGATAAACTGCTCTTTTGTCGAGTTGTTTTAAAATACGAATTGAGATGAAAGAAATGGAGAGAAGAGGGACTTACAGTTTTTAGATGGTTAAGAAGAGATTGAAGAAGCTCTCGGGATCGTGGTTTCGTCGGAGATGCTCCGTTCGTCGAGTTTGGCTCGCTACTCCACTTGGCACTTAGAGTGTTTTGAAAGAATTTTTGCTAAAATTTCAGAATGGGGAGAACTATGGCATAGAGTGGTATTTATAGTGAAGAATTAGGGTTTGGGAATTAAAATCTTAGATTAAAATGCATTAAAAAGATATTAAATGGTGAATTGAAAAGTCTCTGTTTGATTGCAGGAAAATCAAACAGTGCAGGGGAGTTAAGGGGAGTCGAATGGACGAGTGTGCAAAGTACGGAGCAATTTAGGGCATATCTGACCGTTGGCGCCAGCCCTATCATGGGTTTGGACGGTCGAATCTTGAAGCATTGCCGCGAAATTCATGCCACGTGTCAAGTTTGGTGTGTACACCTCATTGCGCCTGTTTGATTTTTCTGAACTTTTCATTTCTCCGTGTATTGCACATACAACTCTTAAGCTTCCAAAATTAAAATGAAAAAATCTTTACAAAATGTATCTGATGAGAATCGAACACACAGGCTATGTCACAGCAGTACAGAGGCTTTACCGGTGAGCTACAAGTTGCTTTTTGCTTTTATTTAACAAAAATAACTTTTAACTCTTACACAGGCTGTAATACTCTTTTCTGTACAATAACAAGAAATTTCTGTATAGTGATTTCAGAGTCGTTATACCGGTTAAACAAGTCAAAGTCATTCAACCCCCTGCCAAGTGGGCCCGAGACCAAACAAGCGGGCCCGAGCCCAAATCAAAACCGAGCGAGGAAAGGGCCGGCTCCATGCCAAAAGAAGGCGATAAATTAGTTTAAATACATTTTTTAAGAATAAAATGTATGAAAAAGTGGCAGAAAACCAAAATTTTGTAAACCCCATGGCTTATGTGCAAAAAGAAATAAGCACATGAGGCATGGGGAGGCACAAGTGCCATTAATAAAAGCCGCATGGGTTATATGTAAAGTGTGTAGCCTATAAAAGGCAAACATGATGAAAAAATCAAGGACGACTTTCATTCTCTCAAAAAAATTCTAGGGTTTGTGCCTTCATCTCCTTTCTCTTAAGTTCTCCCTTTTTCTTTTCATTTCCAATTAAATAAAGAGTTTAACTCTTTTTTTTCCAAAAAGAAATAGTTTTTCACCATAAAACCCTTGAAGGGGAGTTCAGATCTCGCCTCAAATCCCTAAAAGGGAGATTTTTAATCTCACCTTCTTTTTTCTCCAAGATCCAGCAAAAGGAGAGGAGGAGGAAGAAGACCCACATCCAAAAATCCTACTTTGGGAGGATCTAAGGCTCCAGGGAGAAGAAATGGGTCCCCTTTGATCATCTCCGAAGATTTTCGAGGAGCTCAACTTCAAGATCCAAATCCTCAAAAGAGTTTAACACCACATCCATACTTTTTAAGAGTTTAACTCCAAATCCAAGCCTTTTAGGAGTTTTAACTCCAAAATCCAAATCTTTTGGGAGTTTAACATAAAATCTGTACCTAATTCCTGTTTAGGAGTTCAACTCCAAAGCCCCTCGGAAGTTCAACTCCCAGCCCAGGATCTAAGCCCCTTTCTCCGCTGATGTTTCTAACGATCGCGTGCCGCGCACTTGACCCGCTGGTGTCCAGCAGTAGCATGCCGGGCACGTGACCCGCTGGCGCCCAGCGCCCACGGGCAGGGCACGTGACCCGTGGGCGCCCGGCGCCCACGCGCCATTCACGCATCCTTAAGACACTCCTCACCCCTATATTTCAATCACGCTCCACACTTAAAACACGTCCCCCGTTAGAAAAAATTTCTAACAGGGCACTGCCCTACACCCGCAAGGGGGTTGCTAGCCCCCTTGACCCCCAGCCCGTTATCTGGGTAACAGGACCCCTGTAAACTCTGCGAGGCCCCCGATACGTCTAAGTCCCCTTCAAAACACAACACAAGCATACTGCACATTGAGTTCGTATGATCAGTTTTACTCGTCGATCAGAGGTTCTCTCGCTCCAAAAGCGAGGGGTGATTAACGGCGGTTTAGTCCGCGGCTGTCGGAGATTAGGATCACCACAATCAATAGACCCTAGCCTACCCCAAGCAGGGGGAATCTGTAATACACCTGACAAGCGACGCGTATTTCCCATCTCAATGGGGTGACAAAAAACACCTTACGAGTTCTGACACGCCCGGTGGGACCTTCTCTCCTCCCATATTTCAGGTTAAACGTTCATGGGAACTCGATCAACATATATATCGATTGCCTGTACTGAAGTCATTTTTTTGTGTACAGGTTAAAAACTTTCATTCACAATCATGAACTCAGCAATCACGTCCCCCAAGACGATCTTCATTTCTGACGCGACTCCGATTGACTACGTAGTCAAGATCAATGCCCGTGTGGTTCTCCCTGCAAGTCTTAGCCTGCAATTGAAGGAGCCACCCAGTCAATTTGGTTCCATCATCATCTACCCTACCGGAAGCGCTCATTTGGTGAAGGTCCCGGCGAACCAAGCGGCCAGACCGACCTCAAAAGGCAAGAGGCTGAACGTTGTGGTTACCAAAGCATCCCACCCCAAATGCAAATCTGTATTCAAATGGATCTCCACTGTTCCAACTGGGGGCAAGGCCGTCAACACCAATGGAGCCAAAAAGCATCTCCAGCAAGCTCAGACGATGCCTTTTACAATCGCGCGAGCAGGCGTCTTCTCTGGACTTTCTGTCAATCGGTCTACGGTGTCTTTCCGAAGGGCCGAAGCCTGCCAAGTGCACAAAACAGAAAAGTTGAGGCAGAAACGACTCAGATATAGAGCCAACAAGAGGACCAGGACTCCGGCCAAGTGGAATCTTATGAGGTTCCAAGAGCAGGGTTACCTCGCGACGACGGCTGAGTTGGACATAAAAGTCAGCAATTCCTTCGAACCCGTGAAGTGGGTTCAGAAAAATTCCATGACCTCCAGAATCAAGAAGACATCAAACCGGACGATGCTCCAAATTGGCGTGCCTCAGTCCCAACATCGAAAGCATGACACCATCTCTTCAAAAGTCTATTAGACACTTTCTGCCGTGCAAAAGAAGCGGGGCAAAGCCAAAAAGGAAGCGCCAACACCATTCAAGAATCCGGTCAGGCCAGCCACCTTCAATCGATTTCCCGTTACCAAGAAAGAAGGGCCACAACATCAGTCCGCAAAATCAGCTTCGAAGGATGAAAAGATGGCCGGATATGTTATCCATACGGTCTATATGGCGGGGGAGCGTCCCAGCAACAACTTTCGCAGCAAAAGCAAGGATGGGGCTACCATATCCAAGCCCAATCTGGCTTGAATGTGGTTGCCATTTCCTAAGATCACCTCCGCTGGACGATGAAAACCCTCTTGATGAAAGACCCCTAAGTCGATGTGGAATCAAGATCAGACAGAGATGAAAAGCCGATTTTTTGCCCCAGGACCACAGAGCAAGATCTTCTTCAAGAGCTTCGAAAACAGCTCAGGAGCAAAGATAAAGAGATAGCCAAGTTCTACTCAAAAATTGATGACCTGACAAATGTTGTGATGCAGGTCACAGCTCAAATTGCTCTGTTGTCTTCCAATCAAGCACATGTCTCTACTCATGAGCCGGGCGATAACAACCCGAAGCAACCAATGCTTGCACCTTTAGGTCCAAGTATACACGAGCCGCACGAAATCCGGCCACATTCCAATTCCGGGGACGCCTTGGCCCCAGATGGCACTATCCCGCTAATACAAGATCGGATAATGGACTTGGTCACCAGCAAGGTTAAAATATTGGTGGCCGAGACCGAGGCTCAGAAGGACATTGGTAGTAGTGGGCGGCCATATCCCGTATAGTACAATCTGATCGAGTTCCCCAGCAGCTAAGTCATTCCTAAGTTCGGAAGATTTGATGGGACGGGAAAAGCGAATCAACACGTCACCCATTTTAAAGCGTCGTGCGGAAATACAGGGGGCGATGATGCGCTCTTTCTTCGTCAGTTTGTCAACAGCCTGACTGGTGTCACTTTCGACTGGTACGCAAGCATACCAGACGGGTCCATCACTACTTTCGCACAAATAGAATCTCTGTTTCGGCAAAAATTCATGAGTGTTAGTGACAAAATCTCCATTGCTGACCTAATGAGAACCAATCCGGAGAACAACGAAAGAAACACGGATTTTATTGCCCGATGACGCAACCTCACTGTCAAGTGCAAACTGCCGCTAGAGCAGGACCAGTCCGTCAGCCTCCTCATTGGAAACCTCAGCAATTGGATGGTCTCATTCTTGTGTACAGCATGCCTCGACACGTTTCAGGAGCTGACCAAGAAAGTCCATATATTGGAACGCTCGAAGAAAGAGTATACCCCGGACTCTCAGAGAGACAGGACTTGGAAGAGCAAGAGGGACGAGAACCGTAAAAGCGGGAATTCCAACAATACCAATGTCTTCAATGTGTTCGACAATCAAGACAAGCGAAAGGCAGACAAATCCAAAACCAACCGGTCTCGAAAGCCAGGAGGAGAAGGGCCTTCCCTAAAGGAGAAAAAAGAACAAGGTTTACTCTTTCAGAAGAGACAAGGTCCGAAAGATATTCAACGATATCTTGAACAACGGTCTACAATTTCCAGAGTCGAACAAACCCCACGAAGCAAAAATAGCCGACAATTCTCTATATTGCCCGTACCACCGAGTGGTGAGCCATGCGATCGAGAATTGCTATATTTTCAAAGACTAGGTCGAGAAACAGTATAAGACTGGGGAGATTGAGTTGTCAAAGAGTGTGTTGATGAACAATCAAGCTGAAACCTTCTAGGAGCAGACAGTTGAACCCGCCACCCTGAGGAATGAAACCGACTCGCCGCAGCCTCCATGGAGTATGCACATGTCCAAAATTATAAAGAAGATGTTAAAATTGTTTCAGAAAGAGCCCAGAGCTGAATAGGAAGGGCAGAAAAAGCCCACCATTCCAGCTACCAATTCGGCTCAATCAGGCCCAAAATCCAAAAAGCTCAAGAAGAAGAAAAATATGGCTCGACACGAAAAAGAGTCTGTGAGGAGATCGACCATTCAAAAGTACATTGATTCCCTCAAAGAATATGAACAAAAGGAAAGAACTCCGATTCAATTGAAGGAGTTCTTCCCCGTAGAAGCGACTGAGATTCTGGAGGAGATAGAAGAAGACTCCAATAACGAGATCCCTTGGTAGCGACTCTGAGGAAGAGCTATGTTGTCACGACCGGGAAATGGCACGTGACCGGCACTTGAATCACGTGAAGCCTATATGACCCCACCGTTACCCAAGTAAGCCGAAAGCCCAGAAGTCTAAACATTTTTAGGAAAATAATGGAGGTAAAGTTTTGAAATAAAGGTATAATGAAATCAAGTTCTTTCTTTTTAATGTATATATAAAGTTCGTTTGAAACACAAGTGAATTATATGCTATAATTTGAAAACGTTTTCGTCATTTGAAATTTGGGCAGTATCTCCTTTGTAAATTTTGATAAAAAAAAGTACATAATCAATATAATATGGAATCTCCAAGTGGGAGCTAGCTCTTCGCCAATTGGCGGAATTACAACCACGCAGTATGAATATATGACACCCAAGGCGAAGATCAACACAGAAAAGAAAGTAAAGAAAACCAAAGTATTATCAAATCCAAAATAAAGAATAATAGACACATCTAACTCTAAGTCTAAAAGAATATACAAGTCTCTGGTTTCTGAGTCTACCAAATATACATGGTCTGGTTGATAGACCTTTTAACTAAATACAAATGAATAAAAAATATATACAATAGCGGTTACGATCCGAGGAGTAACTCACCTACCAATGCAAACCACCCAAAAGAAAAGATGTGCCAGCAAGCCGCTACTGATCCGAGCGGTCGATCCAGTAAGAAAACTATGGCACAACGGGGGTGAGTTGCCAACTTATGAGTAGAAAATATAAGCAGGTAGAAATCGAATGTATAACGATCTCCTAAGTTATATTGTAATATAATAATATTATACCGTGTGGTATCTAGCGTGATCGTGTATACATAAGTATAATGATATAAAAATATCGTGCCTGTGATAATATATGGTACCATGTCATCTGTGTCATATGTATGTATAAATATGTATCATCCAACATGTGTCTATTAACGACACATCAAATCATCATAAAACCTGAGTGCCCAGCATTGACACTCGAAATCATCATAAAACTCGTGTTCAATATCAACACGTAAATCCTCATATCTCAGGTACTGTCTCATCAGATCGGTCCTCATATTCATCTGTCTCGTATCACTCCGGTCGGTATCCTCCGGATATCCAGCCGAGTCTAATACTATCATCGGTAGGTAGTGTTCCCCTGTCGGGCTCAACGCCTTTCTATTCGATCTTCTTGCCCCGGGGTACCGTACCGGTTCCACCGTGTACCCACAGACGGTGACTCCTCACTCCTCGAATCGGGTAATCATCATAGTTCAGCACCGAGAAAACTCATGGTGGACGTCGAAATATCATATCAAGAGAAACCGCGTTTTTAAAACAATCATAAGTTTTTAAAATGTATCTGCGGTTTCTCAAATCCAGAAATCTCATAAAAAACAGAATCTCATAAGCATGTAACAATGATGAAATAATATGTGCAGGCACAGAACTATAAAGTATAGCAATTGTTTTCATATGAGCGTGTCGTGTAGCTAAATAAGAAAGTGCAATGTCTGAACTAGTATGTGTGGTACTGAGTACTAAATAATAACTAAGATTCTACAGGTTATAAGGCGATACAGTGACATGGCGATTTCTAATGTGTATGTGGCATGGCAATTACCGATGATGTGTGTGTGAGCCGACGAGTATGTGTACATGCAATATGTGCATCATCAATAATGGTGCGTGTGTCCTAGCAGACGAAATCGTATAAAGATAAATACACGAAACGTAGTATATATGTCGTAATGAAAATAACACGAGTGTATGCATAAATAAAAAAAACGTAAATGCGGACAGTATAAAATACGTAACTACGTATGAACCATATAGTTATAGTTTAAAATAGTACAAATCGTTGATTTTGAAAATAAGAGCTACGATGTTTTTGAAAAAGATACCATTTGAAAATCCGTAACATCCCTTGAAGTTATCATTTAAAAGTGCCTAACGGTTCGTTGGTTTTGAAAATAGGTATAGCTCAAAATATATTCTAATATCTACTTAAGTGATTTAAAAACGATATATCTCAAGTTGATATATACATAAGTCGGCGATCCATCCTCATCATATCACGTACGCTATAATCCATCGTACGATATCATCAAATTAAATAGTACGGATCTATCATCACGTACATCATATCACGTACGGTATAATCTATCGTACGATATCATCAAATCAAATAGTACGGATCTATCATCACATACATCATATCACGTACGGTATAATCCATCGTACGATATCATCAAATCAAATAGTATGGATCTATCATCATGTACATCATATCATCTTATCTCGTCATATATCATCACATGTCATATCATCTCGTATCGCATCATGTATATATATCGCCTCATATCATCGTATCATATCATATCGACTTGTTTCATCATATCGGATCATATCCTCGTCATATAGTATCATATCGTAAATATATGTAATTATATAAATTCATGAGTAGACGTAGATCATAGGCTAAGAACTAGTACTGGGGATATGTCATTCTACTAATATACTACTATCACCTGTAATATTCAAGATACACTATTAGCTAAGTATTCGTATCCTATATATATATATATATATATATATATATATATATATATATATTCATATATACCCTAATACTACGGTGGCAGGGATGCTATACGTCATCCACCCGACTTCCCCCATAGATATACATCTCCTTACCTGGAACTCCTCGCTCTAGTCGATCCCAATGGATGCCTTACCCTCATTCGTCATCCCGGAAATCCACGCTCTCATACCTACAGATCAAAACATATCGTATCGCATCAAAATGTCACTACTACAAATAAGGGTTGCCCCTACGGATTTATCGGTAGGGCAACCCCCTGCCCCTACGGAGATGTACGTAGGGGCGAAAAAAGACCCCGTAGGTACAAAGGCCGCAGGTACAAGTTGAAGCCCTGAACTTGCCCCTACGGGCAAAATCTTGCCCCTACGGAGTTCTGTGTAGGTCCTGTTTCACCTACGGAGTAGGCCGTAGGGTAAAAAAAGTTATATTATTTAAGGTTCTTTTAAATATATTAACTGTACCTACGGAGATAGCCGTAGGGCCACGTACTATCCCCTACGGATACCTACGTAGGTACTTATCCGTAGGGGCAAAATATCAGAAATCCTGATATTTTACCCCTACGGATAACTCCGTAGGGGCGTTTGTGTGCCCCTACGGATATATCCGTAGGGGCAAGCCCAACCCCCTGATACTGAGATCACGGGGGAAATATCAGTTAATGCTGATATTTTGCCCCTACGGTTTAAACCGTAGGGGCAACATGTGTACCTACGGATTAATCCGTAGGTACACATTATCTGTTTTTTTTTTAAAAGGGCTGCCTGATTTTTTTCTCGCCCTGTGCACAATAATATATATCAATCAAATATAAAATTAATCATCAAGCAACATATATCGCAGTATTCATAATCACATCTCACGCATATAATATACAAAAGAAACCCAAAAACTGAATATGATATAAATATAAACCAATATCAATATCAATATCGTTTCAAAATGAAGTACAATATGTATCATATAAATAAATACATGTTTCAAAAAATAAGAATCAAAAAGCTACCCTAGCTCGGTCCAGATCCACCTCTGATAAACGATAGAATCTGGCGCGCCTGCTCCTCGGTCAATAAACCATGCAATTCGGCGCGTGCGGGAGTCTGAGCGGCCTGTGGAGCTGGCGATGTGGTCTGCCGCCGTCGAGGTAGTAGCTTGCGGAGCCGCGGCTGCGGGAGTCTGAGCGGGCGGTGGAGCTATAGGAGCTATCTGCGGAACCGCAGCCGATGTAGCGGCTTGCAGAGCCGCAGCCGAAGGAGATGCCTCGGCCGATGTACCCTGTCGCGTCTGGACCTAACGTGTGGAGACGCTGCTATTCTTTGTGGAGCCGCTGCTATTTATGAATCCAGCTGGAACCCTCTGCATGAGTTAGTAGTCATGGAGATTGATTATAAAAGAAATAGAGAGAAGAAAATAGAAATTGTAGATAGTAGAATAGCACACTCATTTCAAAAATTGCACTTTGATCTTTATGTCTACCTTTTTTTTAATTACCAATGTATCTCGATTTTATTCGCAAAATATCCTTTTCTGTGTGGCGGCTGGCTGGCTCAATTTCATACAACATAATAACTGCGCCGGGCTTGAAGTTGCATATTGCCCTCAACTTTAATCGCCATTAATTTATGGTTTTGCAACTTTGTAGTAATCCCGAAACATGATTTATTTTCTGCAAATGCTAGGAAATTTCACTCCTCAAATTTTGCATCTTTACTATATTTTTCACAACGGTTAATTTGTTATGTTTCACCACTTGGGTATTTGAGGAAACATCTTCTATTTTCTACCATTTTACTGAAATTGCATGTTTTTATTGAAAGTAATACAATTGCATAACCTTAAGAAAAACAACCACCCCT
The DNA here is from genome assembly GCA_030015575.1 of Agapanthus africanus. NCBI lineage: Eukaryota > Viridiplantae > Streptophyta > Magnoliopsida > Asparagales > Amaryllidaceae > Agapanthus > Agapanthus africanus. Next base: position 480,325,017 of record JASDDO010000022.1, on the reverse strand, counting down.
TTTTTAATGAATTTGGATGGGTAATTATCCCAAATTTTTTTAAAACAAAAGAAAAACAGTGACCTATATACAAAATGGGTAAATGTCGTGATCAATAAATTACTTACCATTTGCCGAGACATGTATTTTTGCAGCATCCATACATCCTTTTCCTCTTCTTCGATACCGTATTCTCATTATCTTCGTCTAATCCATCTGAATCTGCAATTAAATTTAATTAAACCAAATAAAATCAAAAATTAAAATCAAACAACAACAACAAAATCAATGAAATTTATAGCCTACCAGAGTCTTCAAGAATCTCCACATATGAATCCTGGGCCTTCTTCTTTTTCTTCAAAGATCTTTTAGAAGTAGAGAATTTTGTTTTCTGGCAAGTGCTTTGAAGCTAAACACCATATTGCCTTTGTATTTGAAAACCAAAAAATGCCCAGTTTGCAGATTATTGGCTACTGTAAATTCATGCCACCCATCTCCACTCATGAAAGCAACTTTGTTCTCGATGTGAAGATCAACATGCCATATTTTGCCATTGTGGCTCACTAGGTTAGCCTTTTCTCTTCTCTTGACCATCTTACTAATCTGCTTGGTAAATTTATTCGGAACCGGCTGCGAATCATTAAAAGACATGCATAAGAAAGGAAGCTAAAATACAGATATATAGCATACCGATACATCGAAACTTCAAAGTTGCGATGACAATCCAGAGATATTTATTTCTACACTCGTGGTGCACATGCGAATGAGTCAGGCATCATGGACAAATATTTGAGAACATGGAAAGTATTATTAGTATAAAGTAATTAAAGCTTTTAAACACCTTGGGTAGATATTTTCTTAGTTGATGCAATCATATCATGAGGACTAAATTTAAGCTATTATATATATGCATATGTATTTTTCTAATCTAATATATTACACACACACACACACACACAGAGAGAGAGAGAGAGAACCAATTTGGTAGAAAAATCAGGTAGCAGGACCCTGAAGAAATGGAGTCCATAGCATTGCTCATCATCATCATCCATGATCCCTTTGAAGAAATATTGTCAAAAGGGGAGAATAAATACTACAAGCATTGAGAATTATTATATAAATGGGTTGAACGCACGTTTCAACTTCTTGCAAGCATTAACTAGCAGTAACAATGTATAGCAACTTTTATTTTTTTGAATTTCAAACTCGTCAATGAGATCGGATCCTGACTTCTCAACTCCCCCTTATTGATAATTCCTATATGTGGTTTATAGGAAGGAAAAAAAATAACTAAAGGCAGTAATATCGAATACTACTTTATTAATTACCATTCCGCATGCATATAATGCAAGAGATAAGGATGAAACTCGCATCATCTCGAGATGATGTGAGTTTCATCCTTATCTCTTGCATTGTATGCATGCGGAATGGTAATTAATAAAGTAGTATTCGATATTACTGCCTTTAGTTTTTTTTCCTTCCTATAAACCACAAATAGGAATTATCAATAAGGAGGAGTTGAGAAGTCAGGATCCGATCTCATTGACGAGTTTGAAATTCAAAAAATAAAAGTTGCTATACATTGTTACTGCTAGGTAATGCTTGCAAGAAGTTGAAACGTGCGTTCAACCCATTTATATAATAATTCTCACTGCTTGTAGTATTTATTCTCCCCTTTTGATAATATTTCTTTAAAGGGATCATGGATGATGATGATGAGCAATGCTATGGACTCCATTTCTTCAGGGTCTTGCTACCTAATTTCTCTACCAAATTGGTGTTCTCTCTGTGTGTGTGTGTGTGTGTGTGTGTGTGTATGTGTAATATATTAGATTAGAAAAATACATATGCATATGTATAATAGCTTAAATTTAGTCCTCATGATATGATTGCATCTACCCAGAAAATATCTACCCAAGGTGTTTAAAAGCTTTAATTACTTTATACTAATAATACTTTCCATGTTCTCAAATATTTGTCCATGATGCCTGACGCATTCGCACGTGCACCACGTGTGTAGAAATAAATATCTCTGGATTATCATCGCAACTTTGAAGTTTCGATATATCGGTATGCTATATATCTGTATTTTAGCTTTCTTTCTTATGCATGTCATTTAATGATTCACAGCCGGTTCCGAATAAATTTATCAAGCAGATTAGCAAGATGGTTAAGAGAAGAGAAAAGGCTAACCTAGTGAGCCACAATGGCAAAATATGGCATGTTGATCTTCACATCGAGAACAAAGTTGCTTCCATGAGTGGAGATGGGTGGCATGAATTTTAAGTAGCCAATAATCTGCAAACTGGGCATTTTTTGGTTTTCAAATACAAAGGCAATATGGTGTTTAGCTTCAAAACTTTTGATCAAAGCACTTGCCAGAAAACAAAATTCTCTGCTTCTAAAAGATCTTTGAAGAAAAAGAAAAAGGCCCAGGATTCATATGTGGAGATTCTTGAAGACTCTGGTAGGCTATAAATTTCATTGATTTTGTTGTTGCTGTTTGATTTTAATTTTTGATTTTATTTGGTTTAATTAAATTTAATTGCAGTTTCAGATGGATTAGATGAAGATAATGAGAATACGGCATCGAAGAAGAGGAAAAGGATGTATGGATGCTGCAAAAATACATGTCTCGGCAAATGGTAAGTAATTTATTGATCACGACATTTACCCATTTTGTATATAGGTCGCTGTTTTTCTTTTGTTTTAAAAAAAATTGGGATAATTACCCGTCCAAATTCATTAAAAAAGGGGCGGTTGTTTTTCTTAAGGTTATGCAATTGTATTATTTTCAATAAAAACATGCAATTTCAGTCAAATGGTAGAAAATAGAAGATGTTTCCTCAAATACCCAAGTGGTGAAACATAACAAATTAACCGTTGTGAAAAATAGAGTAAAGATGCAAAATTTGAGTGAAATTTCCTAGCATTTGCAGAAAATAAATCATGTTTCGGGATTACTACAAAGTTGCGAAACCATAAATTAGTGGTGATTAAAGTTGAGGGCAATGTGCAACTTCAAGCCCGGCGCAGTTATTATGTTGTATGAAATTTAGCCAGCCGGCCGCCGGACAGAAAAGGATATTTTGCGAATAAAATTGAGACACATTGGTAATTAAAAAAAATGGTAGACATAAAGATCAAAGTGCAATTTTTGAAATGAGTGTGCTATTCTGCTGTCTACTATTTATATTTTCTTCTCTCTATTTCTTTTATAATCAATCTCCATGACTACTAATTCATCCAGAGGCTTCCACCTGAATTCATAAATATCTGCGGCGACAAAAAGAATAGTGAAAAGGTAATTATCGAGAATTCAAAGGGTCGTACTTGGGTTGTGGACCTCATACGTTGCGATGGCCAAGTTAAAATGTGCAGAGGATGGCCGAAATAAGCTCATCAAAGGGATCATGGATGATGATGATGAGAATGCTATGGACTCCGTTTCATCAAATTGGGATAATTACCCCCTCCAAATTAATTAAAAAAAGGGTCATTGTTTTTCTTAAGGTTATGCTATTGTCTTATTTTCAACCGTATCGATCTTGACGTATAAAACATGCAATTTCAGAAAAATACTAGAAAATAAAAGATGTTTCCTCAAATACCCAAGTTGTGAAACATAACACATTAACCGTTGTGAAACATAGAGTAAAGATGCAAAATTTGAGGAGTGAAATTTCCTAGCATTTGCAGAAAATAAATCATGTTTCGGGATTAATACAAAGTTGCGAAACCATAAATTAGTGGCGATTAAAGTTGAGGGCAATGTGCAACTTCAAGCCCGGCGCGGTTATTATGTTGTATGAAATGGAACCAACCAGCCGCCGCACAGAAAAGGATATTTTGCGAATAAAATCGAGACACGTTGGTAATTAAAAAAAAAGGTTGACATAAAGATCAAAGAGCAATTTTTGAAATGAGTGTGCTATTCTACTATCTACAATTTCTATTTTCTTCTCTCTATTTCTTTTATAATCAATCTCCATGACTACTAACTCATGCAGAGGGTTCCAGCTGGATTCATAAATTCCAGCGGCTCCATAAAAACAAGGCCACTGTCAATAAATATAGACAAATACGTCATAAAAACAGTAACCAATTAACAAGTTGATTAGCATCTGGATCAAGAAAATGATAGGAAAAACAATTGACTATGATCTATAATGACAAGTCTATTACCATGACTCTCGACTAACAAAGGTGGCTTTTCATCCTCGGTAGCTTGATAATTGATGGAGGATATAAACTTTTGACGACACCTAACGAAAAGTGGACCCTCTTTTCTTCATTAATTCACTCCCTGTGTATGTGTTTGTTTGTTTTTTAAATTAAAGGTCATTGATTTTAGAAAGACCTGATGATATATATGTTGAATATATGTAGGGTGATATGCATGATCACAAGAGCTTGGTGGAGGCAATAAAAAAAGTTGATGTGGTGATCTCTATGCTGGGCTACAAATATCATGAGCAGTTGGTTGATCAAGTTAAAATCATAGAGGCTATTAAAGAAGCTGGAAATGTCAAGGTAATCAACAAATATATATTTATATTAGGATAAGGAAAACGAGAAATTTGGATTGGATAATTATAATATTACATATTGTTATTTTTTCACATCTTTCTTGTTTTCTGTTAATTGCACAAAAACTCCTTTTAGTTTATCCCATATAGCAATATCCCCAGCCCCACCCCAACCGAACCCTAGCCCCAGCCCCAGCCCAGCCCCAACCCCAACCAAACCCTAGCCCCAGCCCCAGCCCAGCCCAACCCCAGCCCCAGCCCGGCCCTACCCCAACCGAACCCTAGCCCCAGCCCCAGCCCCAGCCCAGCCAAAGCCTAGCCCAAGCCCCAGCCCCAGCCCCAGCCCAGCCAAAGCCTAGCCCAAGCCCCAGCCCCAGCCCCAACTCTAGCCCCAACCCTAACCCCAACCCTAACTGAACCCCACAACCGAACCCTAACCCTAACCCTAACCGAACCCAATGCCGACGCCGACGACGATGCCAAACCCTCACCCCTACCCGAACTTGGCCTGAACCCTAGACTACAACGTCAAAATTAAAAATTATTTGAGATTTACTTACAAACCGTGCGCGCGGTGGAGGAGATGGTAGAAATTGGTAGTCGACGACGATCGGCGAAGGTGGAGACGAGGCGCGGGAAGTCGACGAAGGTGTGGGAACGACCGACGAAGCTGGCGACGAGGCGCAAGCGCGGTGGCGACGAGGCGCGGGAACAGGCGATAAGAGGCGCTCGGGAGTGAGAGAGAGAAATTTTGGGAACGATGAATAATTTTTCTGTGCTTTTTTTTTATTAATAACCTATTTAGATGCCCCTACGGACATAACCGTAGGTCCACGGCTTGCGGCTCCATAGGGCCAAACAAAAAATTAGAACGTAAGGCACCGTAGGGACAACGATGTGGCCCTACGGATAAATCCGTAGGGGCAAGAAATATTTGCCCCTACAGATTTCTGAGTCCGTAGAGGCAACCCCATATTGTAGTAGTGTGTAAGGTTGTGTAACACCACCACGAAGTTTAGGAAGGCATCACACATGCTATATTGAAAATTTTAGGGGTGCTATGAAACCCTAACCAAGATCATAACTAGAGAATTAGGGTTAACTTTGCATGTAAACAACTTTACATCTAAGAGAAAGGGATTACAACCTTTGTAGTCCGTTTCTTCGCTTCATAAGCTCCGAGTAGTATTCCCTTCGCCGCGATCCATGAACTCCCGGACTCTAGAGAGGCTCCACAAGTCGACTGATCCATACTTGCTTGAAGACTTCGAAATCCAAGATGATCTACTTCGAGGAAACACGAACTCAAGCTAAGACTTCACTAATTATGAATTAGTGAAGCCAACACACTAATCTATATGGCTAGTATAGAAGAGGATGATGAAGTAGGAATTTTGCTCACTTTATTATTTAATTTCTCTCTATTTTCTTCTTGATCTCAAAAGCTAGCAAGCAAAATGAGAATGAGGAAGAAGAAGAAGAATGAATAAGATTAAGGTTAGAAATGCAACCATGGGTCAAGTATATCATCCTTAACCATTGTAGAGAGTTAACCATGGCTATGTGTCATGGTTGGGTTAGAAATATCTAGGGCAAAAAAAAAGGGTAGACTTGGTCAATGGTAATCTACAAGCTTCATGAAGCTTCATCCATGACGTATTTCCACAATTTGAATTACTTAGATATTTAAACCCAAACATTACATATAGCAAGGTATAATTTTCATACATACATGTTGCATGTATAACCAGCATGCTACAATATTATATATCACATATATAATATTTATGTAACAAAAGAAAACAATACAATAAACATATATCACCTATATGTTAAATGTATCATAAGTGAGAATAATAAATACTTAAGTGAGCATATAATATATATAAATATATATATATCATTTTATTGAATCAACACTTGATCCAATAACCCGGCTATATCACATATAACTGGTCGATATCATATATCATGAGAATAGAATACGGTTTCATATATCGTATTAATCTCGGTCCCCGCACATATCACATATGTGCTCCTACTCCGTTTTGCCTGAGCCAGGAAACCTCTGTGTAGGACTCTAAAGACTCGTCAATACACCGGCAGTAGGTGATGATCATATCAAACACCTACAAGCTGTAAGCGGTCAGCTAAACGTAACAGCCACCCGGGTATTGAGCAACCAGAAGATCAACAAGCAAGCCTGTACATACTCCTGCGAATCCATTCAATAACACTACCGTACAGTCCGGTCTCTTCGTCTGATATGTAGCATATCCAGTCTAGGGGTGGTAAACGTCAGACCCTATTAACCGATAAGTCGTGTCGATGTGCGATAACTCTTACCAGTAAATCTCCATATCAGACCTGGCCAGGGACTTCCAGTTATTGCCAATCGAACACAGACAACATCAACTCCCAATACCGGGAGAGACAAAACCCCTCCTATCGCTCATTGCCTCCATGTGATTCAGGACTGTACCCAAAAGCCACCGTTTTGCACGCCCTCTTGGACGTGGTAAGGTGGAAATCAAAGCACAATGGGAATCATACAAGACTCTATGACGATCTCGGGTCTACAGACTAACCTGTACCAGTGTCACCGGAGAACTGCTACCTGACGATAGGTATAATACCATCTAGGAGTTCTCAGCGAGTCCGTTCAGTGTATCCAGTCTCCACTGAGCAACCGTATACCATCTTTGATGTCACACACCAATGGATGTGGGATCATCCATCGCCCATCATATGGGTCAAGACGCGTATACGCTAGTCTACTCTGGAGTATCGATGCCCTATCTCGATACACCCTCGACTGGGAACAGTTATAGGATGTACTCGTGGACTACCATGGCCCCACTAGTATGATCTCATCATAGTCCTAGTAGTCGAGTACAGATCCTAAGGGCTTTATCAACATGTGAGAGCAAGATAGTAAACTAATACAAGTCAACATGTTTAGACAAAGTTAAACCAGATAGCATACTATCATATCGAGCAAGAAAGTCCTCTCTATATATATCCAAGCATCCATTATAATATACATCATATGTACAACAATGGCCTCTAAGGCATATACATAACTAACAATCTACCACTTGTACTAAGGCCAGTTGTTGTAGCATCGCGGTAACCATTTTCTCCTTCTCCAGATGGTCACTTCGTGTCGTTTTTTTTTTTGGTTTCCCAAGGATTGTATACGTAGAATAATTTATGTGGTCTCCCGTAGAGCGTGGATTAGTCCAAATCCGTATCTTCTTAGATTTGGGTTTGGGGGTTGGTTTTAAGGATACGTTAGCCTCATTCGAGACTAAGATCAACTTAAACGTATGTTAAGGATACGTTAGTCTAATTTTAGACTAAGATCAACTTAACGGGATCGTTTAGATCCAACAAAAGTATTTGGACTCTATTGTTTAGTTTAGGGACATTGCGGTCGATTAGTTTAAGGACATTACGGTCCATTGTTAGTTTAAAGACATCTCGGTCCAAGGTTAAGGACATCATAGTCCATGAGTTTAAATACATCACAGTCGAGGTTAAGGACATCATAGTCCGTAGGCTTAAGGACCCCACAGTCCGTGAAATGTGTGGTTGTCGGGACCCGTCACCTCTCTGAAAACGTTGAAGGATTACAACGACAGATATCAGAGGATTAAGAGATGTACCCTTGAACCGGTGTGAGTTGGTTGGAAGATCTGTAGTCCAATTTGGGACTAAGATCTATTGAAATATTTATGAGCAGATGGGCTCAATTTATATAAGTTGAGAACTTATGGCCGATATTGGGCTAAGTCCAATAAATGTTTAACATTTTTTGTTCTGGCTATTGAGCCTTTATTTGGGCTTGGCCCTTTTGTCAATATTTTTTGTCTTTTATTGAATGCTGAGCATTCATCAGAGCTCTAGGCTTATTAAAGAACAATTTATGTTTTGTCAGTGCAACAAGTGGCGCGCCAGGCGCTTTGCGCCAGTTAAAGAGCGTAATACGCTTCTGCCGAGTAGCGCACATGTAAGGGACACGTATCGCACTCAGCGCTAGGCGCCAGATGATGAGCGCATGATGCCAATTTATGAGCGTTGAACGCTAATTTAGTGGCGCACACACGAGTGACATGTGGTGCTCTTGGCGCTGAGTACCAGCCCATGAGCGCAGTGCGCTATTTCAGAAGCACAAAGCACAAGTTGTTAATTAGCGCATACGTGGTTGACACGTAGTGCATTTGGCGCTGAGCGCCGATCCAGGGAGCGCAGAAGCGCAGTTCAAGAGCGCAAGGCACATTTCAAGAGAGCAAAGCGCATTTGATCAATTTTATGATCTGGGAACAAATTTATGTTCTTTTCAAAGAGACTTTGTCTCAAGATTTAAGAACAACAGTTCTTATTTTACAGGAGAGATTTTCAATCTCTTATTTTGATGAAAGGCTTTGCCTTTATAGATCCATGATCTGTGAGAAGAAATATGTTCTTCTTCTATTTTATGATGAGATCTTTTGATCTCTTCTATGGAAGACTTTTTGTCTTGTAGATCTATGATCTTTCTTAAAGAAAAGAATTCTTCTTTTTATGAGATGATTTCATCTCTGTGTTCATCATCCATCTTTACCTTAAAGAAGTATCTTCTTGCAAGAGATTGCTCTTTATCATTGAGTTTTTTCAAAGTTTATGGGGGGGTTTCTCTATACAAGACTTGAAGTCTTGGGTCCTTTATATAGGGGAGGCTGATTTGTTGAATCGGTTAAGGAGATCTTCTCTCCAATTGATTTATGGAATTTCCCATCGTTGGATCTTTGATCCAAGGGCTTCTGATTTACAGAAGGTAATCTTCTTGTTTTTAACAAGATTGATAAATCTTTCCATACAGATTTTATTCTGTCTTTTGGTAATTTTTATTTACCATTGGATCATTGATCCAACGGTGCTCTGATTTACAGAGAATCTTGTTATTTGGAAAGATTTTGAGGAATCTTTCCTTAACAGAATTTAATTCTAGTTAATTAATGATTTATCATTATTATTAGATCTTTGATCTGACGGTGGGGAGCTTTTAGCTTCCAGCGCTAGCGCACCCGTGCTTTGCACGTGGTGCACTGCTTAAAAGGCAGCGCACATTGCTCTAGCGCACCCGTGTTTGACACGTGGTGCACTGCTTGGAGCGCAGCACGCCTAGCTCTAGCACACCCATGCTTTACACGGGGTGCGCTGCTTAGAGCGCAACGCACCTAGCGCTAGCGCACACGTGCTTTGCACGTAGTGCACTGTTTAGGGCGCAACGCACTTGGCGCTGCATCTGAAGCGTTGCTTCACAATGTTTTAACTCTTGGGTTTGAGGAATTTGTTACATTCTTTGCATATGGAGTTTTTCCCTTCATTTTTTATTTTATTATTATTATTTTATTATTATTTATTTTATTTTTTTATTTTTATTTTTATTTTTTATAAGGGAGCAGGTTGTGAGCCAAAATTTTGGCGGGAACAAATGCCCCCACTACTTTGCCCACGTAAGTATGTACGTGGGTGAAGTAGTGCAGAGTTATGCATGGCCACGGAATTGAGGGCTTAGGAGACAAGTTTAGGGTCCTTGTAGCATAAGACTTTCTTCGTCTTCATGAGCCGTATGAGTCTCATAAAGGTATTTCTCCCTACGAGTCGAGAGGATCTTGTGGGTGCAAATTCTCCCTAGAAATCGTGAGGATTTCTAAGTGTTCATTACCTCCGTGAGTCATAAGGATCTCACTCGAGTATTTTTCCTTACGAATCGTGAGGACCCGTAAGTAGCTTCTTCACTTCAGCGACGAATGTGGCTTTGGCAAATGTGGCCCATAGATGGTAGATGAAATTTCATCCTGAACTCTTTATAAGGTAGTGATGGCTTAGGAGACAGGTTCAGATCTGCCGCCTAAGGCTTCCCAACTTTATGAGCCGTGAGGGTCTCATAAAGATTTTTCTTCCTACGTGTCGAAAGGATCTCGTAGGTGTATTTTCTCCTTAGGAATTGTGGGGATTCCCAAGTGTGCTTTCTCTTGAGAGTCGTAAGGATCTCACAAGAGAATTTTCCCTCTTACAAGTCGAGAGGACTTGTAAGTGGTTGTTTCCCTCCTTATCGAGATTCGACTTTGGAGAGTGTGACCCGTGAATAGTATGCAAGAGTCCATTTTGGACCGACTTGCTGGGACCCAGTGCTTAGGAAACAGGTTTTTTAATCCCTGCTACATAAGGCTTTTCCTCATGAGTCGAGAAGATTCGAGAAGTTCTCGCAAAGACACTAATTTCCTCACGAGTCGAGACGAATCGAGCAGTTCTCGCAAGAATATTCTAACGTCACAGTTAACCTCCGCTCTTTACGACAGAGGTCCATTAGGGTCTGTGGTACTAGGGTTTTGTCCGTCATACCGTCGCTTTGGCTGATGTATTCCTCGATAGGCAATCTTGCTGTTCGAGTAACCTTGCGACTGGCGTGTCTCTAATCCCTTCGGGGGCTGGACAAGACGTCTTCAAGCAATCCTCCAAAGCAGTTTGACCGTCGGAAGAGCAAGCGTTAGGAGTTTTGCCATGCTGCTTTTTACTTGAGGTTGGGCTCATTTTAGGGAGCCCCGATGAGTCATAACCACTCCGCGCTGGTATGGGATGATCGCTGATAGTCTTTCAGGTTTTATATAAGTTGACGTCAAGACCCTGAAGCTAGGAATTTGGCCTTTGCTTCGTTTGCTGGTATTGCATCTGCTGTATCGAGAAGAATGCCACGGTTGTCTCTAGGTTGTTGGTGAACCGTCGAGGTTTGGAACTAGGGATTTTGTCGTGGCTCCGTTGTTTGATTGTCGCGTCTGAATCCTGCTGGAGGAAGAACGCTGTGGTGACATCTTGTCTGCTGTATCGAGACGAATGTCGAGGTGGTGACCACTCCATGCTGGCATGGGATGATCTCCGATATCCTTTCAGGTTTTATATGAGTTGCCTTCAAAACCCTGAAGCTAGGAATTTTTCCTTTGCTTCATTTGCTTAAGCGTTGCGTCTGCTGTATCGAGACGAACGTCGATGTGGTGACCACTCCGCGCTGATGTGGGATGATCTCCGATAGTCTTTCAGGTTTTATATGAGTTGCCGTCAAGACCCTGAAACTAGGAATTTGGCCTTTGCTTTGTTGTTTTGGTGCGTCCGAATGTTGTTGGAGAAAGAACGCTGGGGTGACATCACGTCTGCTGTAACGAGACGAATGCTGAGGCGGAGCTGGGATTTTGCCATCACTCCGCTTTGTTTCGACCGTGAGGTATTTCGTTGACGTTGCATCTACATCCAGCTGGACTGCGAAGGAACGCCGTTGTTGACATTGTGTCTGGTGTAACGAGACGAATGCTGAGGTGGAGCTGGGATTTTGCCGTCACTCCGCTTTGTTTCAACCGTGAGGTCTTTCGTTGACGTTGCATCTGCATCCTGCTGGACTGCGAAGGAATGCCGTTGTTGACATTGCGTCTGGTGTAACGAGACGAATGCTGAGGTGGAGTTGGGATTTTGCCGTCACTCCGCTTTGTTGACGTTGCGTCTGCTGTAACGAAACAAATGTTGAGGTGGTCTCTAGGTTGTCAGTGAACCGTCGAGATTTGGAACTAAGGACTATGTCGTGGTTCCGTTTGGTGATGTTGCGTCCGAGTCCCGTTGGAACGAGGAGGGTCATCGTTGCTGACTTTTAGGCTGTAAATATTGCCGTTAAGAATTGGGCATTTGCTTCGTTTGCTGGCGTTGTGTCTGCTGTATTGAGACGAATGTCGTGGTTATCTCTAGGTTGTTGATGAACCATCGAGGTTTGGAACTATGGATTTTTCCATGGCTCCGTTGTTTGATTGTCGTATCTGAATCCTGCTGGAGGAAGAACGCTGTGGTGACATCTCGTCTGCTGTATCGAGACGAACGTTGAGGTGGTGACCACTCCGCGCTGGCGTGGGATGATCTCCGGTAGTCTTTCAAGTTTTATATGAGTTACCGTCAAGACCCTGAAGCTAGGAATTTGGCCTTCGCTTCGTTTGCTTTGGCGTGTCCGAATCTTGTTGGAGGAAGGACGTTGTAGTGACATCTCGTCTGCTGTATCGAGACGAACGTCGAGGTGGTGACCACTCCGCGCTGGTGTGGGATGATCTCTGATAGTCTTTCAGGTTTTATATGAGTTGCCGTCAAGACCCTGAAGCTAGGAATTTGGCCTTCGCTTCGTTTGTTTTAGCGTGTCTGAATCCTGTTGGAGGAAGGACGTTGTAGTGATATTTTGTCTGCTGTAACGAGACGAATGTTGAGGTGGAGTTGGGAATTTTTCCATCACTCCGCTTTGTTTCAACCGTGAGGTTTTTCGTTGACGTTGCATCTGCATCCTGCTAGACTGCGAAAGAATGCCGTTGTTGACATTGCGTCTGCTGTAACGAGACGAACGCTGAGGTGGAGCTGGGATTTTGCCATCACTCCGCTTTGTTTCGACCATGAGATCTTTCGTTGACGTTGCATCTGCATCTTGCTGGACTGCGAATGAACGCCATTGTTGACATTGCGTCTGGTGTAATGAGACGAATGCTCAGGTGGAGCTGGGAATTTTCCATTACTCTGCTTTGCTGACATTGCGTCTACTGTAACGAGACGAAGGTTGAGGTGGAGTTAGGATTTTGCCATCACTCCACTTTGTTTCAACCATGAGGTTTTCGTTGACGTTGCATCCGCATCCTGCTGCACTGCGAAGGAACGCCGTTGTTGACATTGCGTCTGCTGTAACGAGACGAATGCTGAGGTGGAGCTAGGATTTTGCCGTCACTCCGCTTGGTGATGTTGCGTCCGAATCCTGTTGGAATGAGGAAGATCACCGTTGCTGATTCTTAGGCTGTAGATATTGTCGTTAAGGTTTGGAACTAGGGACTATGTCATGGCTCCGTTTTGTTGTGTCGATTCTGTGCCTTGCTGGCATAAGGAGGAACGCTGTTGCTAGCCTTCTGGGATGAAGATGTGACCGTCGAGACTTGGCACTCTTTATGATGGAGCCTGGTGGGATTATATGGTTTCCTCTTTGTTTGCGCCCCTGGATTGTATACAGGGATCGATGTGATATCGCCTGTAGGGCAAGAGTTTCATTTCATTTCATTTTTTTAATTTCTTCCCGCGATGCTCTATCATTTCAGCTTTTATATCGCGAAAGTTGCGATTGCCCAATCATTTCGATTATTTTTCGCGGTGCCCAATCATTTCGGCTATTTTTTTTATTTACTCGCTGCTTTTTATTGCGAGTTGCCCAATCATTTCGGCTATTTGTTTTATTTACTCGCTGCTTTTTATTGCGAGTTGCCCAATTATTTCGGCTATTTTGCATGCATACATTTTTACTTGTTGATTTGCAAGTTGCCCAATCATTTCGGCTATTTCATATGCATTTGTGGCTCGCTGACTTTTCGCTGCGAGTCTGAGATTTAATACCGATTTAGGCATCAGCATTGCTACAACTGGGATATTGCCAGGAGCGAATCATCATTTGCCTCTGTCGATCAGCGAATAGGGTTAGGATCCTGTCGACTAAGGCTTTTGACTTCATGAGCCGTAAGGGTCTCATAAAGGTATTTCTCCCTGCGAGTCGTGAGGATCTCGTAGGTACGTTTTCACCTTAGGAATCATGAGGACTCTTAAGTGTATGTTCTCTTATAAGTCGTAAGGATCTTACAAGAGCGTTTTCTCCTTACAAGTCAAGAAGACCTATAAGTGTTTGTTCACCGTGTGAGCATATCCCTAGTCGCTGATGGGACTCTGTTAGGGAAATGTTCATTCGTGCCCGTGTATTGTATACAAGGGTCAGCATTGAGCCGTTTGTAGGGCAAAAGCGGGGTGTATGACGGCTTAAGAACAGGTTCAGATCCCTATGACTTAAGGCTTTTGAATCTTATGAGCCGTGAGGGTCTCAAAGGGGAATTCTCCTTACGAGTCGAGAGGATCTCGTAAGTGTATTTTCTCCTTAGGAATCGTGAGGATTCCTAAGTGTGTTACTCCCTTGTGAGTCGTAAGGATCTCACGCGGGTATTTTTTCCTTACAGGGTCGAGAGGACCTTACAAGTGTCTTTTAACAAGATTGCGCCCTTTCGGGTTTTCACAAACTCGCCGGTAGTCCTGCTGTTTTTACTCATTGAGCCCTTTCGGGTTTTCATTAGTGCCCATCTTGCTTGTGGACGTACCGTTTTTTTTTACGAGTCTGTGCCTTTTTGGGTTTTTGTAGGGTTCCTAGGCACACTCAAGAGGTTCCACAAGGCATCAACCATGCCAAACAAAAATTTTCCGGTGCCGAGAAACCCTAATTAAGATCGTTAACTAGAAGTTAAGGAGAAAAGGAAGAAAGTAAACAACTTTATTGCTAAGTGAAAGGGATTACAACCTTTGTAGATCCGCTCCACCATTTCTTTAGCTCCGTGTTGACGTCCCTCCGCTGCGATCATCGGATCCTGGACTCTAGCGATGGTTTCGTCGGAGAAATGATCGGGCTAGGTCGTTGACTTCGATGCCGAAGATGATCTACGTCGAGGCGACTCAAACTCAAGCTCACCTTCAACTTGTGAAGATAACACACTCTACTACATAGCAAGTGGTAGAAGATGAAGAAATAGGAAGTGGGTTCACTTTGGATTTGGATTTCTCACTTGATTTCATCACTTGGCATTTTTCTAGAAAGCTTTTCTTTTCTTCACTTGAAGAAGAAGATGAAGAAGAAGAAAAAGAATCAAATTAAATTACCAAAAAGAAAATACAAGTGATAACTATCATATTGCAACCATGGGTAAGTTTAACTCATGTAGAGAATAAACTAGGGTTTAGTTAAAGGGTTAGGGTTAAGGATAAAAACAAAATGCCTAAGACTTTGTCAAAACTATCATGAAGCTTCTAGTGTAAAACAAAGAAAGCCACCCATTTTGTTTTTGCCAAAAGGAAAATGAATAAATAAATGAGTGAAATGAAACCCTAACCATTTACTAAACATGGTTTAAATCAAACATACACCCAAGTTTGCATGTATCATCAAACATGATACAAACTAGTGCACAAACATATATCATGTATACAATGTGCACAATCAAGTGAGAAAATAATCTTAAGTGAACCAATACTAGTTAATGTAAAGTAATATATCAAATATATAATTATACATTAAATCATTAAATCAACACTTGATTTAACGATCCGGTCATATCGCATATGACCGACTAATATCAAGTGTATCAATGTATCGAATCAACACTTGATTCGGTAACCCGGCTATATCTCATATAACCGTCCAATGATACAAATCGCGAGAATAGAATTCAGTATCACATACTGATATTATTCTCGGTCCCGCACATATCTCATATGCGCTCCTATTTCGTTTCGCTTGAGCCAGGAAACCTCTGTGCAGGACTCTAAAGACTCGTCAATACGCCGGCAGCAGGTGATGATCATATCAAACACCCACAAGCCGCAAACGGTCTTCTAAACGTAACGGACACCCGGGTATTGAGCGATCAAAAGATCAACGAGCAAGCCCGCTCACACTCCAGTGAATCCAACCAGTAACACTACCGTACAGTCCGGTCTGTTCGTCTGATATGTCGCATATCTCGCCTAGGGGTGGTAAACGTCAGACCCCAATAACTCGATAAGTCGTGTCGATATGAGGCTCATAACGGGTCGAGAAACTACTGGTAACACTTACCAGTAAATCCCTAAAACAGCCTTGGCCAAGGACTTCCTGTTATAGCCAATCGAGCACTGCGCAACATCAACTCCCTATACCGGGAGAGACGAAACCCCTCCTACCGCTCATTGCCTCCATATGATTCGGGACTGTACCCAAAAGACACCTTTTTGCACGCCCACTTGGACGTGGTATGATGGAAATCAAAGCACAGTGGGAATCACACAAGACTCTATGACGATCTCGGGTCTACAGACTAACCTGTACCAGTGTCACCAGAGAACTGCCATCTGACGTAAGGTATAATACCATCTGGGAGTTCTCGGCGAGTCCGTCCAGTGTACCCAGTCTCTACTGAGCACCCGTATATCATCTCTGATGTCAAACACCAATGGATATAGGATCATCCATCGCCCATCTGTATGGGTCGAGAAGCTACACGCTAGTCTACTCTGGTATATCGATGCCCCGTCTCGATATACCCACGACTAGGGACTTTGAAGGATGTACTTATGGACTACCACGTCCCCACTAGTATGATCCGCATCATAGTCCAGGTAGTCAAGTACACATCCTAAAGGCTTTACCAACATATAACAGAGAGACAATCAGTGTACACGTTAAGGTAAAGAGTAACCAGATAGCATACTATCATATCGAGCAAGAAAGTCATCCCTATATATGTCCAAGCATCCACTACAATATACATCCTATGTATAGTAATGGCCTCTAGGGCATATATAACTAACAATCTCCCACTTGCACTAGGGCCATCTGATAGCAGTGGTTATAGTATCTCATACTCAACCATCCCATAAAAGTCTCTCTCTGGGAAAAGGCCTTTCGTGAGTGGATCCGCCGTGTTGTCCTCTGAGTCTACTCTCCTAACCTCGATCCCCTGGAGATCAACCATCTCCACGATCAGGTGATACTGCCTAAGAATATGTCTGGATCACTGATGGGACGGGCGTTCCTTGGCCTAAGCCACAACTCCATTGTCACACAATTGGAGGAACGAAGTTCATCTCATGAACTAATATACACCCAGACTGCCTCTTTGGTAGCATCTTTGGTAACGATGTATCTCGCCTTTAATCGTCTAGTATGTCACGGTATCTAGCTTGGAACTCTTCCAACATACCGTCCCTTTACTGAGGGTAAAGACAATGCCTGCGGCTGACATTCAGTCGTCCTTATCACCCTGGAACCTTTCCAGTGATTCTCCCCAGGATCGATTGATACCATCTCACTACAACTAGTGAGTATCCTAACATCCAATTAGATCTATCTCATAGATCCAAAACCCAGGATTTAGTAGGTATCATTTTGATCCTATATGGAGAATCCTTGTGATAAGCGGAGATTGACCGAGCGTAGCATAGGAAACTTCTTCCCTATCAAGAGTATGTCATCCACGTACTCTACGAGGATCATCACCATACTCCCTACTACCTTTTTGTATATACAAGGTTCATCTACCATTTTGATGATGTCAAACTCTTTGACTAACACATCAAAACAGACGTTCCAACTCCGCGATGCCTGCTTTATCACATAAAACATCTTGCACACGTTTCCGCTGCTCCCACTGTCTACGAGGCCCTCTGGCTGTGTACTTATAGACACACTCTTCTAAAACATCATTTAGAAAAGCAGTCATGGAACCCAACCGCCAGATATCGTAGTCATGGTATGTAGCCGTGGCAAGTAGCATCTGGATGAACTTAAGCATAGCCACTGGAAAAAGGTTTCATCGTTATCCACGCCTGGTCGATGACGAAAACCTTTAACAAGTCTAGCTTTGAAAGTCTCAACTTTTCCATGTACACCAAGTAATCTTCTCAAGATATACTTGCTCCTGATGGGGATTTAACCCTTCAGATAAAGAAACCAAAGTCCATACTTTGTTGGTGTATAAGGATTCCATCTCAGATCGATAAGCATCCAGCCATTCTTACAGAGTCCCTACTCTTAATGGCCAGCTCGAAACTAGTTGGGTTATCATCTCATGATGCAATCCTCGCTCCCACTGTCATAGAGAAACCGAAGTAACTCTCAGGTGGGTGAGGAACCCTACTAGATCGGCGGAGAGGCTGAGGTTCGTTGGAATCTACTGAATCCTTTGGTTCTATCAAATCATCAACTGCAGTTTGTATAGCTGGAACATTTCCAGTTCTACATAACAGACCTTGCCTCGAGCTTGTCCGGATTTTGCTTTTTAGACATAGGCTGGACAACCCCAAATCTTAACAAACTTAAGATATGGGCTCTTCCCTTTCCATATCACATATGAAGTAGTAGGCAACTAATTTGATTTGAACCCCATTCAATAGGTATGCAGCTTCTTAAGTGCATAACTCCCAAAAGGAAATAGGAAACTCAGTAGTACTCATCATAGAGCGCACCATATCATATAGGGTGTGATTGCTCCGCCCCGATACACCGTTGTGCTGTGGTGTATTCAGAGGAGTAACACTGAGAGAGAATCTCATTCTCCTTTAGAATAGTCCAAGAATTCCATGCACAAGTATTCTCCTCCCTGATCTCATCATCGGACATAATACTTATACCCGTATTTTGGTTCTCTACTTCTAACTTATATTCTATGAATATCTCAAAAGGTTCGGACTTGTGTTTCAACAGGAACATATGTCTGAATCTTGAGAGATTATCAGAGAATGTAATGAAGTACAAAGAACCGGTCTTAGCATGTGTAGACAGGGGACCTTCATACATCAACATGTATCATCCCAAGAGTTCACTAACTCTTTCTCTGTTTCCAATAAACAGAGCTATGGTCATCTTATCTCTGTGACATGACTGGCAAGTTTCACAAGATGTAAATTCAAACTAATTTAAATATGCATCTATATGTAACTTAAGCTAATCGGGTCGCATTGATATGACCTAGTCTACAATGCCTCAAGAAGGATTTGTTCATTTCTGAACTCTTCCTCTTGTTTGTGTTCTGTATACTAAGAACTGTAGTTTGATTTAGAACGTTAATGCTTTTAGATATCGTGCCTGAACTGATCAACTCTTGATATAGGAAATGTTCAAAACATTATCCAACAATACAAAATTATATCCTTTCTTTACTAATAAAGAGACTGATATGATTTTGTATATCAGGTTCGGTATCTAATGACATTTGTTCAGAATCAATGTATTCAGGTAATACAGGGTGACAGTGACCAACAGACCTGGCTGCAACACTTGCACCGTTTTCTGCCTCATTAAACTTATCACCCGTTCTCAGTTCTCTACCTTTCTGTAGCCCATGTAATATATTACATATCTGGGATCCTGATTCGGTATCAAATACCCAGGACATAGAGGATCTTTGAGAAACAGATCTCTGTAATGAACACACCCGAAGATGATGCATCGGTATGCACTTTCGTCGTTTGGGCGGCACGGGAATCTGGTAATCCCCTAATTCCTGCTCTGTCTTATAACAATTATAAGTTGAAGCGGGACCAACGTTCCCCAGCTCAGTATAACAAGCGGGTTCGGTCAATATATCCGTTTTATTATCTTGATTAAGGCGTGATATGGTCGCTACCTGAAGAGAGAGAGAAGAAAACACTCAGTGTATGCTCTAGCAAGATCAGATTGGTTATTATTTTATCTAATCAGGATGGCTCCTACTGTTTTTTATCAAATCTTCCTTCAAACCCTAAAAGGAAAGACTAGCCGGGATTAATTACACGCTACAAGTTCACCAATCTTTCAGCCAGGCCAGTGTCAGTACTTTGAGGGAGGTTCCCCGTGCTTTCGCACGGACCTAATTACAGTAAACCTCGTTTTCCTAGAGGTGTAACCCCGTTGACACCTTTGTAGACACCTACTTGATCGGCTAATTGTAATGTGTAAAACTCTTCCAGGAGTAACAATTACTCGCAGTGGGTATCGGGATCCAACTATCTCATAGAAGGTATGCAATCTCATTGCAAATTTTAACACTTGAAATTCCCAATAATGCTTTTGCCCCTAGCGTGCTATGACCTTGACGCATGCCAAACAACCCATAGTCCGCTAGTCAAGTTCAACCCGTACATTTCTTGATTGAATTAAACCCACCCGCACGACCCTTGACGCATGCCAAATAACGCCGTACGAATACCCTAATCCAATCGCATCGTATACTAGCAGATAAGCACTAGTTAGCTACCGTACACTACGCCTTGACGCATGCCAAACTACCGCAGCACGAATACTAAGTAGTACTTATCTAAAATGACGGAGGGCTACGCAGGTTTTTAAGAAAACCATGAGCGTAATGAACTTGATATCGTTGTAGAATTAAATGATTTTAAAATGGAGTGTTTTTGAGGCTTTTCTAGTTTTGCTAAAGGGGTCACTCCCGGTGAAGGGATCGTCGGCCCTTTCCTCGTCGAATGAGGTGCAGGATATATCATATACATCACTGTGCAAAGCAAGAACTATAGGAGCAATCAAAAGACAAACCGAGGGTTGTAGTATCTGCCAGTTATTGCTAAAGGAGTCACTCCCGGTGAAGGGATCTCGGTCCTTTCCTTATCGAATAAGGTGCAGGATGTTCTACAAGGAACACTGCGATGCAAAGCAAGAACTGTAGCTACCTGTTTTTGAAAATTCGATTCCACAACATCTTTAGGTTTCTTTTTCTTTCATTAATCATATTAATGAAGTCCCATCATTTAAGTCACCTAAACATCACAGATAAATACGACGTACACTTATGCCATCCGCATTCGCCTCGATGTCCCCTCGTGCACCGTTAGGTTAGGTAACTAACGGCAGAGCGGGGCAGGGCTAGCGCGGGTGTAAAACATAAGTAACGCCTATATAATATATCATATATACTATATACAGTATTTATCACAGAACATCAAATGATCACATCACAGATATCACAGCAGAAGAATCATATGAAATATTGGATATACTAGGACGCCCGTGTTTTCAATACGAGCCAGTATAAAACACGGATTCCACGGTCGCGATGAATAGCCAAACCCACACCCCTAGACCCCTACGAGAGCGGCAAGCAACCCTATCAATTCTAGAGTTAGGAGACCCGGACTTGACTCCTCGAGTTGGTCTCCCACTGGACTCCAGAACCCGATTACTTGTGCCCTCCTTCTTGGGTCTATCCTAGTGCGGAAAAGTAAATAATATACAAAAGGTGACATCTTCCGCAACCTGGAAGTGCCCCAATAAAAGAATATTACATACAATTAATTTTTACATGAATGAAAATAAAAACTCTCATCTCACATAAAACCCCCGGCTATTCAAAACGCGACGATCCAATATAACATATCCAGCAACACATAACATCACATGTCATCAACGTAAGTAAATATGCGCATCCCAATTGTCGTTGACATATAGCAACGAAACCGGCGATATCACATATTACGCTTACGGTCACAGAAAAGAAAGTGTAAAACTACAACAGTTGGAATCCGCAACCCTATTAAACATCACATGCCTAACCAAATGAATTCCTTAGACATCGCATGCCTAAAAATTATAAACCCCGCATTTTAGTCTTTATTCCTTAGAGGTTTGTTGTCTTCTAGAGGGTCCATCGCGTTACTTGCACTACTTAGAACGTTTTCAAACTACGGAAAAATCCAACACTTGGAAATTTCCCGGCGGGGGAAAAATTGGGTATTTATATCCGGTCGAACTTTTTAACATATTCAAAATTATCCGGAAAAACACAGACAAAGTTAAAGATTCCGATCGAATCGTCGAACTCCCAATATATACAACCCAGAAAACTCAACTCTTGAGCAAATTTTAAAAATTCCCAGAAAATACAGCACTTTCAGAGAGAGATTACTGTGCAAAAAGTAAAAGCTAATATGACAGAAAGGTCGCGGAACCGCCGCACAAGCCAAGCTTGTGCCGCGGTTCCGCGGTGATATAGTCGACTTAGCCACTCGTTTTGCACAGTAACTCCTAAAAACGCCTGCTGATTTTTCTGCATATTTTTAATTTGGAAAAATCCACATTTTCAGAAAATGTACAGAGAAGGATTTGAATTAGGGTTTCAGGGTTCGATCGGATTTCTAACATCGTCTACACTTCGCCTAAAGCTCTAGCTAGGCTCTGATACCACTGTAAGGTTCCTAGGCACACTCAAGAGGTTCCACAAGGCATCAACCATGCCAAACAAAAATTTTCCGGTGCCGAGAAACCCTAATTAAGATCGTTAACTAGAAGTTAAGGCGAAAAGGAAGCAAGTAAACAACTTTATTGCTAAGTGAAAGGGATTACAACCTTTGTAGATCCGCTCCACCATTTCTTTAGCTCCGTGTTGACGTCCCTCCGCTGCGATCATCGGATCCTGGACTCTAGCGATGGTTTCGTCGGAGAAATGATCGGGCTAGGTCGTTGACTTCAATGCCGAAGATGATCTACGTCGAGGCGACTCAAACTCAAGCTCCACCTTCAACTTATGAAGATAACACACTCTACTACATGGCAAGTGGTAGAGGATGAAGAAATAGGAAGTGGGTTTACTTTGGATTTGGATTTCTCACTTGATTTCATCACTTGACATTTTTCTAGAAAGCTTTTCTTTTCTTCACTTGAAGAAGAAGATGAAGAAGAAGAAAAAGAATCAAATTAAATTACCAAAAAGAAAATACAAGTGATAACTATCATATTGAAACCATGGGTAAGTTTAACTCATGTAGAGAATAAACTAGGGTTTAGTTAAAGGGTTAGGGTTAAGGATAAAAACAAAATGGCCAAGACTTTGTCAAAACTATCATGAAGCTTCTAGTGTAAAACAAAGAAAGCCACCCATTTTGTTTTTGCCAAAAGGAAAATGAATAAATAAATGAGTGAAATGAAACCCTAACCATTTACAAAACATGGTTTAAATCAAACATACACCCAAGTTTCCATGTATCATCAAACATGATACAAACTAATGCACAAACATATATCATATATACAATGTGCACAATCAAGTGAGAAAATAATCTTAAGTGAACCAATACTAGTTAATGTAAAATAATATATCAAATATATAATTATACATTAAATCATTAAATCAACACTTGATTTAACGATCTGGTCATATCGCATATGACCGACTAATATCAAGTGTATCAATGTATCGAATCAACACTTGATTCGGTAACCCGGCTATATCTCATATAACCGTCCAATGATACAAATCGCGAGAATAGAATTCAGTATCACATACTGATATTATTCTCGGTCCCGCACATATCTCATATGCGCTCCTATTTCATTTCGCTTGAGCCAGGAAAGCTCTGTGTAGGACTCTAAAGACTCGTCAATACGCCGGCAGCAGGTGATGATCATATCAAACACCCACAAGCCGCAAGCGGTCTGCTAAACGTAACGGCCACCCGGGTATTGAGCGATTAGAAGATCAACAAGCAAGCCTGCACACTCCAGTGAATCCAACCAGTAACACTACCGTACAGTCCGGTCTGTTCGTCTGATATGTCGCATATCTCGCCTAGGGGTGGTAAACGTCAGACCCCAATAACTCGATAAGTCGTGTCGATATGAGGCTCATAACGGGTCGAGAAACTACTGGTAACACTTACCAGTAAATCCCTAAAACAGCCTTGGCCAAGGACTTCCTGTTATAGCCAATCGAGCACTGCGCAACATCAACTCCCTATACCGGGAGAGACGAAACCCCTCCTATCGCTCATTGCCTCCATATGATTCGGGACTGTACCCAAAAGACACCTTTTTGCACGCCCACTTGGACGTGGTATGATGGAAATCAAAGCACAGTGGGAATCACACAAGACTCTATGACGATCTCGGGTCTACAGACTAACCTGTACCAGTGTCACCAGAGAACTGCCATCTGACGTAAGGTATAATACCATCTGGGAGTTCTCGGCGAGTCCGTCCAGTGTACCCAGTCTCTACTGAGCACCCGTATATCATCTCTGATGTCAAACACCAATGGATATGGGATCATCCATCGCCCATCTGTATGGGTCGAGAAGCTACACGCTAGTCTACTCTGGTATATCGATGCCCCGTCTCGATATACCCACGACTAGGGACTTTGAAGGATGTACTTATGGACTACCACGTCCCCACTAGTATGATCCGCATCATAGTCCAGGTAGTCAAGTACACATCCTAAGGGCTTTACCAACATGTAACAGAGAGACAATCAGTGTACACGTTAAGGTAAAGAGTAACCAGATAGCATACTATCATATCGAGCAAGAAAGTCATCCCTATATATGTCCAAGCATCCACTACAATATACATCCTATGTATAGTAATGGCCTCTAGGGCATATATAACTAACAGTTTTCACAAATATCGTCGGTAGTCCTGTTGTTTTTACTCACGGAGCCCTTTCGGGTTTTCATCCGTGCCCATCTTGCTTATGGACGTACCTTTTTTTTTTGCGTCAGGCTTAGGATGCTGGGGTCCGTAGTAGTTTATAGACGTTTCGGTCAATTGCAAGTTTTAGGACATTGCGGTCCATTGTTAGTTTAACGACGTTTCGGTCAGTTGCAAGTTTTAGGACCTTGCGGTCCATCATTAGTTTAAGGACATTTCGGTCCGTCGTTGCCATATTTAAGGCGAGTTTCTAGTTTACGGACTTTTCGGTCCACGGGGCTTTCTCTATGAATGAGCACGATGCCCACGGCATGTCCACCTTTTTAGGGGCGTGAGGTTGTGGCGGGTTCACCTTCCAGTTTTCGGATAATGCGAATTTGCCTTGTTGGTACTGGTCTTCAACCCAGTTTTTGAAGACGTAGAAATCTTCGAATGGATGGCCCATTACTCGATGGTAGGGACGGTAATTAGGATCGTTGAAGTCGCTCAGTCGCGGTGGATGTCTCGACTCCGGTAGAGTGATAAATCCGTTGTGCACTGTCAGTTCAAACAGTCTCCTTATTTTGTCCCAGGGAAACGAGTAAGGACATCTCAATTTCTTATCGAAGGATTGCCGCTTGTTGCTTTGGCGAAGAAACGGTCTCGGGTTACTCGGTTGTTGTTGAGCGTTGGCGAAGAAGATTGCTTTCCCTTTGCCCTTTTTGTTCCAAGGCTCCGACTTTAAAGAGGAAAGCCAATGGCCCATCTGGTCCATTTGGGCCAGCTTGTCAATCAAGGCCTGGAAGGTGGTCGGCTTGAAGAACATCATGAATTGGGATATGGTCGCTTGAGGGTCGAGAGTACCCATGAACATGCCTACTGCAGGAGCCTCTTCGATGCGATGTTCGTACTTCGACCATAGATTCCGCCACCGTATTGCGTATTGCACCCATGTTTCGTCTGGTTTCACTCTGGCATTGATCAACGCCGTGATTGGGGTGCTTCGCTGGCGCTTGCAAATCTTTGTGTGAATAGTAACTCCATTTTTGCAAAAGTTTTGACGGAGTCGTTCGGGAGCTCAGAGTACCACTCAAAGGCCATTTCCGCCAAACTGCCGACGAACTGGCGAAGTAATAGTTTGTCATCACCTCCGGTATGGCCGCAAAGAGCCCTGAACTGAGCGACATGCTGATGTTACCCACCTATTCTGATGAGGTCAAAGCCTATGACTGTCACATCAAAATTAGATGATCTATTTCCGCTATACCTGCTTTAGTCTATAAATAGACATAAGCTACTTGCCCACTATGCTTCCGCTGCTCCCACGGACTACAACAACCCTCTGGCAGAGTCATATACACGTGCACTTCTAAAGCAAGTTTAGAACGACGCTATACTCATCCTCCTACCGGGTCTTATAGTCTAGAACAGCAGCAATGGCAAGTCTGGGTAAACAAGAACCTCCCTGTCACCGTCTCTGAGAAGACCGAAGTACCTCTCGGGTGCCTGAGGTTACCCACCAAAATCTGCGGAGTGGCTAATGGAATGTCGAAACTAATTGAATCTTTAGGTTCTATTAAATTTTCAGTGATCGTTTGTGGTTCTGGAATTACTTCCAGTTCTACCATACTCCCACTTATGTTTTTCTGAAAAAATCCATTATATTAAAACTGTGGCGAGTCAAGAACAATATAAATATTGACCTTCCTGATGGTAGAAAGTTAACCCTCGTCAAAGCCCGAGATAACCCACAAACAGCCATTACTGAAACGCGCCTTGAGTTTATCCGGATTTTGGTTTTAAGCATCAGCCGGACAACTCCCTATACCTTAACATTGTTAAGATATAAATTGATTCTATATAAAACTAATATAGAAACAAAAGCACTAATTTAATTGGAACTAGATTCAAAATCATGCAGCTGTCTCCAGTGCATATCAGCCAAATGGAAAAAGGACAATCAGCATTACTCATCTAAGAGTGCATCCATATATGAGTAACCTGAAAGAGAAACAAGTTCTCAAAACCATTACTCTCAATGGAATACCAAACACAAGTATCTACATCTTCGACTTCCTCGAAGAATCCTGATACTTCCAACAAATGGTTCTCTACTTTATTCTTATACCTATAACTTCTCAATATCTGGACTTTGCATTTCATCGAAGTACTTGTCCAGAACTGGAGAAGTCACAAGTAAACAGAATATAGTACGAGTACCAACCCCATTGTCCTAACGGACACTGAACAACATACAATACTTTGTATAGGTCCCCTGAGTCCAATAACTCAAACTCTGTGCGTCGTAGGTTGAAAAAATTGTACTTTGGTTAAGAAGAGTTACACCGCTGTTGAATGCACATTACCTAATCACCAACTGATATAGGTAAATGTCATAGACACAATATCAAAAAGTTATATCTCACTTTATAAAATAAATGTACAGATATATCAGTTTGAAATTGGTGCATAACAACGGATATTCAAAACCAAATATTTTCCATCCGGCAAAATCCAGATGATTTCCTCAAATATCACCAATTACAACGAATTCCGATATAATGAGGATCTAATCACCCAATTCCCAATATCTTACTCCCACTCACCATCTGTAATAACATACAGATGTGAGAAACTGATCTGGTAAATATATACTCTGGAGTTAGATTCCAATTGGGAAAACAGTTTTCAATTAACATTGCACAGTGAAACTGAAACATGAAAATGTTTCAAAAGGGTTAATTGGTATTCCTAGTAACGCCTCTTCCATTATCCTGAATAATGACAGTAACCATATACTTACCTGCCCTCACTCCAATCCCTTTATTATGTCTTTACTTATTACCTTCTGTACACCTTCTTTATGCTAATTGGTTTTCTTCATTCCCTACCCTTCGGCACCAGCCTAAGGTTTGGAAGAAGACTATCCAATAAGCGTAATAGGTGTACTCTCCTAATCCTAGGAGCCCTTACAACCTGAGAGAAGGTAAAAAGAAAAGACATCTGAATAATCTTATCCAATCTCTCCAGAACCAGAATCCATCCTCGAAAAAGTTCATTCGAGTTCGTATGTAACTATACGATGGATTTATCCAATGGAAGTAGATATCCGTGGTGATACGGAGTGTCCTAGAGAAATGCAAAGTTGATGTAGGAGTGGCAGGGGTATACCCGGTCTTTGTCGTGAATGATGGTGATCACAATTTCCTTTGCCATTATTCTAATCCCTTTATATGTCTTTACTTATTACCTTCTGTACACCATAGTTAAGCTTGTTAGTTTTCTTCCTTCCCTACCGTTCGGCACCTGCCTATGGTCTGGAGGAAGACTATCCAATAAGCTCAATAGGTGTACCCTCTCCTAATCCTAGGAGCCCTCACAACCTGAGAGAAGGTAAAGAGAAAAGACAACCGAATAATCCTATTCTATCTCTCCAGAACCAGAATCCATCCTAGAAAAAGTTCCTTCGAGTTCGTATGTAACTATACGATGGATTTATCCAATGGAAGTGGATGTTTGTAGTGATACGAGGTGTTCTGGAGAAATTTAAAGGTGATATAGAAGTGGCAATGATGTATGCGACACCGTGACATTCCAAAAGTCAAAGTGTTTTAAGAAGGTTCGGTCAACTTGGTTTCATGAGTTTTAGTCAAAGGTCGGGTCATAGTCGCAGCCAGAAAGAGAGAGAGAAAAGAAACACTCAGCGTGCACTCTATCCTAGATCAGAATGGTTAATCATTTTATCTAATCTGGATGGATCCCGCTGTTTCCTCTAATTCTCCTCCAAACCCAAAAGGAGAATTAGTCGGAATCAACCGAGGAGTAATCCTACTCATCAGTGGGAATCAGGATCCAACTATCATCGCATGATAACTTGATGGAAGCCACTCAAGTCACCACACTCCAGAAGGTATGCGCAAGCCTGGCAAGTTTCCTCTATGTTTGAAACTCCCGATATGATTTTTACCTCTAGGACCTAAGTGACCTTGACTAAAGATCAAAATGTCAAAAGGCCCTAGTCAAGTTCTACCCGTCATTATCTTGACTACATTAGACCCACCCGTATGAGCCTTGACTAAAGATCAAAATGATTGTACGACTGTCCTAACCAATCGCAGTATCTCTGCAACAGAAAAGCACTACATAGCTACCGAACACTACGTCTCGGCTAATGCACGACATACGCAGCACGAATACTAAGCAATACTAGTCTGAAATGACGGAGGGCTACGGCTGGTTTTTGGCGAAAAACCTTTAACGTAATGAACTTGATCTCGTTGAAGGAATCCAAGTGGTTTTGCAAATATATAGTGGCGATAACTTTTGCTAAAGAGATCACTCCCGGTGAAGGGATCTCGGCTCTTTCCTTGTAGAATGAGGTGCAGGATATTCCAAAATGAATACCACGATGCAAAGCAAAAGAAAACGACTATAGTGAAGTTATTACGTTAACGCAAACTTTTACTCAAGGGGTCACTCCCGATGAAGGGATCTCGGCCCTTGCCTCGTCGAATGAGGTGCAAGATATTCCCAATCGAACACCACTGTGCAAAGCAAAAGAGAACGTCTGTAATATCAATTTTTAAAACTTGGTTCCAACAACATCATATATATAGGTTTGTTTTTTCCTTGCATTGATAAGAATCAATGCAGTCCCATCAATGAATCACACCAGAAAAGAACGAAAATAAAATGTACGTATATGCCATCCGCATTCGCCACTGGGTCCCGTCATCACCCGTTAGGTTACTTAACTAACGACAGAGCAGGGACTGGGCTAGCGCGCGTGCAAAACATATACAACATCTACTAGTATATATAAATATATATATATATATAACAATCGTCCCAGGCATGATATAAAGCAACATCACAGAAACATTACAGAAGCAACACAAAATGTTGGATAATCTGGAGCCCCGGGTTTCACTTGAGCCGCAAGTGAGACCCGACGTTCCCTGTCGTGTGGATAGCCTGTGCAATGAAAACCTAGACCCGTACGAGCGTGACAAGTTACCCGCAAAACCAGAAGCGAGGCAGCCCCCTTCAGCAATGTGAATGGACCACCCAGCACTTCACGGAATTCGGTAACTTGAGCACCCCTCCTGGGTCAATCTATACCCCCTACGAGTGCGGCGAATAGCCCGCCAATTCTAAAGTAAGGTCCCCTCCGTCCCAACGCCATGAGATGCGGACCGGTTGCCCTCTAGAACCCGGCTATTCGTGCACTCCACCGCGGGGTAATCCTAGTACATAAAATAAAATAATATACAAGGGTGACATCGACCTCAGCTCGGCCGTGCCCCAAAAGAATAATATACAAACTGGCAGTGACGGCAGTCCACATGTCGGACACTCGTCCCACAATATCAAATGTACAAATAAATCTAAACTGTACTATCATTGCACCAATGCTATCCACCACGACGATCCAACCAACATCACAGCACAACACAGAATATCAACGTGAATGTCACGTTCGCAAACCCGTCTAAAAGATATATAGCAATTAGACGAGTTTACCGATCAAGTGACATTCACGGTCGCAGAATATAATGTATGTACTGTCAAACGCATGCTTAAAATATAGATCGACTAAGTTCCAAATTGGCCCCAATAGTAAAACCAACACTTCACAGAAACCTGGGCCAAAACAGGATATTAAAAAATCACAATTCTAAGTCAGGGGGCTACAGGAAAAATTTCGAAGCCCGTCGCCACTAAATGGCCGCGGATCCGCCGCCGATAGGGGATAAGTGCGGCGGTTCCGCAGCTCTTTAAAGGAATCAGAAGCCCAAATTTTTTCTGTACCCATAAAATCGCCTGCACGGATTTTTAAGCCACTGGAAAATATTTTTGAACACATTTTAAAATCGATAGCAAACCCAAAAATGAAATCGTGATTTCTGTAAATTCCGTCAATCGATCTTTTAAGCACGTTTAAACAAGCTAGTAAGGGGTTTAAAGGGTGGCTCTGATACCATGTTGGGTCACGGCAAAGCCCCTACCGTCGAAACGCGTCCAAAATGCGGAACAAAAATTTATCAACCGGCGCTACCGCTACCCGAATCCCGGATTTTAAACCCTAAACTAGCAAACTAACTAAGAGTTAGAATCGTTATACCGAGTTGATCCGTGTCCTTCTGTCTTCATTCCAAGCTCCTAGCGGCTCCTTGATGTGGTTTGGTTGCCGGTCTTCCTTCGTCTCCGATGATCCACCCGAGGGAAACGGCGCAAGCTCCAACCTCGTCGAACGAGATAACCGACGCTCCAAAGTCGCTAGCGATGGAGAGTGGGGTGTATGAAAGTGTCACTATAATTTTCTCTCAAACCATGAGCTCAATAAGAAACTCAAGAAGAAGATGAAAGAGGTGATGAAGCTTTTTCATGAACAAAGGAAAATGGCTAAGTTTCTTTGAAGCATGAGAGAGTGAGAGAGAGCGCTAGTGTAATGAATAATTGTCACGCCCTGCTTCCCAGAGTACGCAAGATTGGGTACGTGACATAGCCAACCATGCTACCTGTGGGTAGGAAGTATCCATCCACAGTCACATTACGGTTGTAGAGATATCAAGAACAAGATAAATAAACTAATCTAACACATGTCCAGATCCATAATAACAAGAGTCAATAAACAATACGTGCGGAAGCAAATGATCCAATACAATAAATAAACAGTACGTCCCATAATGCGGGCTCACATCTGGAAATGAAATGAAATAAATAAACTAAACACTATGGAACTCACAGATCAGCCTGCTGGCTGAAGTACTCCTGCTCGGTCGTCGACAGTGGTAAGGAATCTGGGCCATGCAAAACCCAGACGTCAGCGCGTCATTTCAACCAATAATATAATATAAACATGGTGATAAGCAATGCAGGGATGAACATGAATGAAGCAGTACTATGAAATAACAGTGCAGGGTAATATGCAGTGGTAACTAAACTGTCCTATCAGGTTTCTACTCTAAAGTCCTTGAAATCAATTGGTGACTCGTCGATGTAACTCAATAGTATCTCGTGCGTGCCCGGGACCACGGTCAAGATCCTCGGGGCTGAATCCCAGACGTGCCGCTAGGCAGTAATAGGTAGCAGGATGGGCGAGTGATGTCAGCATCATCACTCCGGGGCTGGCCAAGCCCGTAAGACTGATCAGAACAGGTATCGAACTGTTGAGTTACAAGTCGGTTTCACCTTTGATTTCCCCATACCCCCAAGTTATGTATGTCAGGTCAGGTATTCAGTAATCAAGGACTAATGCCAACACAGGATCAGGTAACAGGTCAGGTTTGTCTGGATAGACAACAGGAATGGTCCATGAGGACCCCAAGTCAGGTTTGTTGGCATTAGGCAAGAGATCAGGTAATCAGTCAGGTCGTGGTATAACAGGTTGAGTCGGTATGTATATATATGTCATGTGTAACAGGGTCAGGCCAATATGTAGTGCAATCGGGTATGTGCTCACAACAGGTATACAATCAAATAAGTAACAGCAGCAAGAATTTAAAGTAAACAGCAATAATAGTCACTTAATCACAATGGTACTTTGTATTATCTTTATTAACAGGTTCAAGCACCCTTGGGTGCAATAGTCACAGGGTAAAGCAATATCAATAACGTAAAGCAATGAAACTATATGAAATTAAAACTAAAGCATAAATAGTTGTCACATGGATGATCTAACAAATAAAGCAATGACGATCTAACTGGTTTAGTTTGTTAAAGCATGGATTGATAGCAGACCAATTAATTACAAGAAGCTACTATAATGATTCAATGTTAAAGATAATTGCAACCGTCAATTCTAAGTTATACTAAATATCGATATTACCATCAACTGTGTGGTTATACTAAATAATATGATAATTAAATGTATAGCAAGACTTAATCTTGTATTAGCATGTTAGAGCAAGTATTCGGATACTTGTCTCGACGGTTTCGCAAACCGGAAAACACGAATGCAACGTCGGCGGAAACACGAGGCGGATGCACGGGCCACGGATCGAGTCCAAACAGCGAACAGCGGGACCACACGGACCAGAGTACTTCGCTGAAGAGTCGGGTCCAAACATCGGCACGGCCGGAATCCGGCAAAATGTCAAAACGACGACGAATTAGAAAAATACGACACACGGACACTAAGACCAGCGAGGGGGTTAACACGAATGGAAAGGTAAGGAGATGCTTACAGGGAAGAACCAGGGGGCAACCACGACGGGCTCGATGGTGATGGGACGCCGGCGAGGCAGCGCCGGCGAGCAGCGAAGGCTGAAAAGTTTCTGGGTTCGCTGGAAAGGGGTGGTGAGGTGAGTAGAGGGGGTGCTGGCCTGCTCTGGTGTTCAGGGGGAGAAGGAGGTGGTCGGAGGTGGCTTTGGCAACGACGGCGAGGATCGACGGAAAGTTTCCCGGCGACTAGGGTTGATGTTAGGGTTGGGCTCGGGTTCTGTGGTGGTCCGGCGAGGGGAGGAGGAAGACGAGGAGGTCGGGACGAGGGTGAAGGGAGGAAGTCTCTGGCGTCGTCGGCGATGGGAAGCGGCGGCGACGGCGAGATCTGCGTGCAGTTGGTGTCTTCGGGGGTTGGGTTGCAGGCTCGGGAAGGAGGGAGGAGGGTTGCGGTCGAAGCTGTGGAGGTGTGGATGATGACGGGGAGGTCGGCGGCGAGGTCACGACGAGGCTAGGGTTAGGGTTCGAGGGTTCGCGATGGGTTTCTCGTGGTGGTTCTCGCGAGGTCGAGGACGTGATAAATATAGAGGGAGAGAGAGAGATTGAGAGAGATTGAGAAGAAGAGAGAGATAGAGAGAGATAGAGAGAGATTGAGAATTGGTGGGGCCCACGAGGGATTTTCTCCCTCGTGATTGGCCAGAAGGAAAAATCGTAGGTAAATCCTAAAAGATTTAAAGGGAATCTAAACGTTACTTACGTAACAGTAATATATAAATATAGTTTTAATGTATTTAATTAAATGGTCCTTTCGGCGCTAAATGAAACATTTCCAAATCGCGCCCGGGTTGCGCCCAAATGTTTCAAATTCAAATTATAGGATTTTAAGCGAGTTCCAAATTTTGAAAAGTGGTGTTTAATGATTAAAATGCATGCCCCCAAGTCGGACACTTGCACATGCGCGTAGTCGTCCAAACTTGCCCGTTTCACCGAACGGGATGAAATCACGACGCGCGGACGCTACCACGCGACTAGTGGCGACGAGTAGGCCAACATGGATATTTTTAATTTCATTTTAGGTGTTAAAATTTGTTATATGCCAAAATGACTTATCCGGTTAAAATTTAGCAATAAACACCAAAAAATCAAGATAATTGAAATGAGCAATGTATAACACTCAACTAGTAATAGAAATAGTATTATTGGGCTCGGGTGTTACATCATACCCAACTACAAAAAGAATTTCGTCCTCGAAATTCCAAGAATACAAGATAGCTAACTACGGGAAAAGGTGAGGAAACTTCTGCCGGACCTCGTCTTCTCGCTCCCAAGTGGATTCTCCATGCAATCGATTACCCCAAGAAACTAGCACAAGAGGGATAACCTTGTTCTTAAGAACCTTTTGTCTTCGATCCTTGATTTCAACCGGTCGCTCCTCAAAAGTTAGGTCTTCCCGTACAGTCAACTTCGAATGATCCAAGACGTGAGTTTCATCGCGAACATACCTCCGTAGTTGAGATACATGAAACACATCGTGCACTCCTGCCAATGACTGTGGTAACGCCAAACGGTACGCTACCTCTCCAGCACGCTCCAATATCTCGAAAGGTCCAACGAATCGAGGACTAAGCTTTCCCCGACTCCCAAAGCGAATCACCCCTCTAGTCGGTGATATCTTCAGGAATACCAAATCACCCACGGCGAACTCTAGAGGTCTTCTTGACGTGTCCGCCCAACTTTTCTGTCTGTCTTGAGCTGCCTTCATATGCTTCCTGATTGTATTCACCTTCTCGACTGTCTGTACTACCAAATCTGGTCCTAGTAACCTTCGTTCACCAACATCATCCCAACAAACAGGTGAACAGCACTTACGACCATACAACGCTTCAAACGGAGCCATCTGAATAGTCGCTTGGAAGCTATTGTTGTACGAAAACTCCACCAGGTGTAGATGATCCTCCCAAGAACCTTTGAAGTCCAACATGCAAGCTCTCAACATATCTTCAAGGGTCTGGATCGTTCTCTCCGATTGTCCATCAGTCTGAGGATGATAAGCTGTGCTAAACTTCAATCGAGTCCCCAAACTTTCTTGTAAACTCCTCCAGAAGTGCGACAAGAACCGAGTGTCCCGGTCGGACACGATGCTCACCGGTACTCCATGCAATCTTACAATCTCCTGCATGTACCGCTCTGCCAAAGTCTCCGTCGATTGACCAACCCGAAAAGGAATAAAGTGAGCAGCCTTGGTCAACCGATCGACAATCACCCATACTGCACTGTTGCCCTTTGGACTCCGCGGTAAAGCCGTCACGAAATCCATGGTTATATGTTCCCACTTCCACTGAGGAATCGGAAGTGGTTGCAACAAACCAGCAACCCTTTGGTGTTCAGCCTTGACTTGCTGACACACCAAGCAATTAGCCACGAAGCGAGCAATCTCCCGTTTCATGCCTTCCCACCAAAAGTGCTGTCGAATATCTCGGTACATCTTTGTCCCTCCTGGATGTACAGAGTAAGCTGAACTGTGTGCCTCCTTCATAAGCTCTTCACGCACATCTCCTTTTGGCGCACACACACGGCTACCATACCTTAACGAACCATCTTCATGGATCAGTAAATCGGTTCGCAGTCCGGCTTCAACCTGCTCTCGAAACTTTTGCAGTCTAGGATCCTGCGATTGTGCCGCTTTAATCTTCTCAACTAAGGACGATTGTACCTGCAATTGCATCAACTGTCCCATAGCATGTGGTAGCACAACCTCCAAGTCAAATCTCCGAAAATCCGCAATGATCTCCCTCTGTGCAGTCAATGCCTGAATCGCTGGTAACCGACTAAGCGCATCCGGCACGACGTTAATCTTTCCCGGATGGTACTTAAGATCAAGGTCATAGTCGGCCATCAGCTCCAACCATCTGCGTTGCCTCATGTTCAACTCCTTCTGAGTGAACACATACTTCAAACTCTTATGATCTGTAAAGACTTCGACTCTCTCGCCCAAAAGGTAGTGTCTCCAAATCTTCAAGGCGAAGATCACGGCCGCAAGCTCCAAGTCATGAGTCGGATAATTCTTCTCATGAGTCTTCAGTTGTCTCGATGCGTAAGCCACGACCTTCCCATTCTTCATCAAAACACATCCCAATCCTTTTCCAGATGCGTCGCTGTGAATCACCAGTCCTCCTGAATTATCTGGTACGGTCAGGATAGGGGCGTTTATCAACTTCTGCTTCAACGTCTCGAAGGCCGATGCACATCCATCCGTCCAAACAAACGGTACCTCCTTGCGCGTGAGCTTGGTTAACGGCTCTGCCAAACGAGCGAAGTTCTCCACAAATCTCCTGTAGTATCCGGCGAGTCCAAGAAAACTTCTTATCTCCGCAACATTCTTTGGAATAGGCCAATCTCGAACTGCTGCAATCTTCTCGGGATCAACGGCGATTCCATCGCCCGACACGACATGTCCCAGAAATTTCACTTCTTCAAGCCAGAATTCGCACTTACTCATCTTCGCATACAATTTCTCATGTCTCAGCGTCTGCAGTGCGATCTTTAAATGCTCAGCATGTTCCTCCGGACTCTTCGAGTACACCAGAATATCGTCAATGAATACCACAATAAACTGGTCCAAGAATGGTGAAAAGATCCTGTTCATCAAATCCATGAATATTGCCGGCGCATTCGTCACTCCGAAGGGCATCACCAGATACTCGAAATGTCCATATCGAGTTCGAAACGCCGTCTTGCAAATGTCTTCTGCTTTCACTCGGACCTGATGATATCCGGATCGCAAATCCAGTTTCGAGAATACCCTCGCGCCACTAAGCTGCTCAAAAAATTCTCCAATGCGAGGGATCGGGTACTTGTTCTTAATAGTCACCCGGTTCAATTCTCGATAATCAATGCACATCCTTCTCGTGCCATCCTTCTTCTTTACTAAAAGAACTGGAGCTCCCCAAAGCGAGTTGCTGCTTCGGATCCATCCCTTCTCAAGTAATTCACCAACTTGTTTCTTAACTTCTTCCAATTCTACTGGTGCCATTGGATAATAAGATTTTGATACTGGCGCTGCACCAGGAATAAGGTCAATCGCGAACTCCATATCTCGCTTCGGCGGTAAGCCCGAAATATCTGCAAATACATCCATAAAGT
This sequence comes from Agapanthus africanus, assembly GCA_030015575.1. Taxonomy (NCBI): domain Eukaryota; kingdom Viridiplantae; phylum Streptophyta; class Magnoliopsida; order Asparagales; family Amaryllidaceae; genus Agapanthus; species Agapanthus africanus. The sequence continues at coordinate 480,288,192 of JASDDO010000022.1, read as the reverse complement.
CGCGAACAACTGCCGGCTCTTCCTTACTATCAACTTCCATTGCTGCAAGAACACCGCGTGTCGGCCTAGCCCTGAACTCGACTGGCCCGACAGAACTGCTTCCCCCAGTGAAGGTAAACTCAGGGTGTCCGGGAATCTGGAAAATTACCTTCCTTGCCCTACAGTCGATGTGGGCGTGGAAAGTGCCAAGAAAATCCATTCCCAAGACAACTTCATAGCTGCCCGTATCAATCACCAAGAAATCTGCAAAGAGCTCCCGTCCGCAAACAACAACTGCACAATCCCTACACTCCTTACTAGCTATGATTTTCCCATTCCCAGTGTGTATGTCCCAAAAACTAGACAGGGTCGTACAGGTAATCGAGTGTGTAGTTATAAATTGGGATGACATAAAACAGTGGGATGCTCCGGAATCAAATAATGCCAATGCGGGAAAACCATGAACGAGTAAAGTACCTGAAACCACTTCCCCTGATGCCTTAGCTTCCTCAGCTGTCAACGTGAAAGCTCGAGACTGATTTGGTCCTTGAGTCAGCTGTTTCTGCCCTTGGAACGGTCTCTGCGGAGGCTTCTGTATATCATCTCTCGTGCGAAGCTTCGACGGACAGGCACCAACTGCGTGATCGGCCGCTCCACAAACCAGGCAAAGTCCCAGTCTCCTTCGACAATCCTTCTGCACGTGCCCAGGTAAACGGCAGTAGTCACAAATCACGCTCTTCCTTCGATCAACGATCACAGGCTTCTTCATTGGTGCTACACCTCGACGGTCCACTGGAATACCTCTGCGCCCATGATCTCGGTTAGGTACAAATGCGGGCTTTCTGGCCGCAACTGCTGTCTGCTATAGGTTCCCTTTCATTCCCGACAAACTCTGCTGCTCTCTGGCTGCCGTAAGAACCTACGAGAAAGTGGTCAAACCCAGGGAGACAATCTGCCTCTGGATGTCCACATCCAAACTGCGCAAGAACCTTCGCGCCCTGTCTGCCTCCTTGGCGACTAAGGGTCCAGCGAAGCGGCTGAGTCTCGTCCATTCCGCTGCATGTACATCTACAGCTGCTCCATTTTGTCTCAGCCCAATAAATTTCTCTTCCATTTCCTCCCGTGCAGTCCGCGGAAAGAACTTCTCCAGGAAACTTTTAGAGAAATCCGCCCAACTGATTGGCTTGGGCAAGCGGGTCTCCTCCACAAGCCACCACTCTCGGGCGTAATCCGCCAGCTGAATGCGCACCACATCAACTCTCTTGTCTTCTGGGATCTGTGCCGCAATCAGTAAATTCTCTGTGTCCACTAGCCACTGCTCGGCTGGCAACGGCTCCTCCAGACCAGTGAAAGTAGTAGGACCCAACCGTTTGAAATCTGCCACGGTCCCTACTTGGTCAACTGGCTTCGCTACAGCAGTGTTTACAGATTGCCGAATGGCCTGCATACCCTCCTGAAATGAATCTTCTTGCTGCTGGATCAGCTCAGTTTGCCTTTTCTGATTCTCCAACATCCCACGTATCACTCCTAACATGGCGGCTTCATCCACGCGCCTCTGATACGTCTTGAAATTCTTATCTTCCATGGTCCTGAAATCAAAACAAACAACATTAGCATGATGATAGATTCAATATATAAATCAAGGCTAGAACTCCAAGATACTTAAATAGAGTACTGCATTGTAGCTATGCCGCGGTATCATAGCCGCAATTACTTAACTCCACCCAAGTCGCCTAAGTCCTAGAGATAACAAGGAATTAGGTTTTCGAGTTGACAAATGCAAAGTAAGTTTGCATGTCGACATGATCCGGAAGAATGATTCAAGGATGGTAAAACGGTCAAGGTGGCAGGACATGTTTCCTAATCACGGGTATTCTGATTCGTGTATCGGGTATAATACCCAACTACAAAAGAATCAACCCAATTAACCTATGGCTATGATACCAAAAGAACCATGTCACGCCCCGCTTCCCAGAGTACGCAAGATTGGGCACGTGACATAGCCAACCATGCTACCTGTGGGTAGGAAGTATCCATCCACAGTCACATTACGATTGTAGAGATATCAAGAACAAGATAAATAAACTAATCTAACACATGTCCAGATCCATAATAACAAGAGTCAATAAACAATAAGTGCGGAAGCAAATGATCCAATACAATAAATAAACAGTACGTCCCATAATGCGGGCTCACATCTGAAAATGAAATGAAATAAATAAACTAAACACTATGGAACTCACAGATCAGCCTGCTGGCTGAAGTACTCCTGCTCGGTCGTCGACAGTGGTAAGGAATCTGGGCCATGCAAAACCCAGACGTCAGCGCGTCATGTCAACCAATAATATAATATAAACATGGTGATAAGCAATGCAGGGATGAACATGAATGAAGCAGTACTATGAAATAACAGTGCAGGGTAATATGCAGTGGTAACTAAACTGTCCTATCAGGTTTCTACTCTAAAGTCCTTGAAATCAATTGGTGACTCGTCGATGTAACTCAATAGTATCCCGTGCGTGCCCGGGACCACGGTCAAGATCCTCGGGGCTGAATCCCAGACGTGCCGCTAGGCAGTAATAGGTAGCAGGATGGGCGAGTGATGTCAGCATCATCACTCCGGGGCTGGCCAAGCCCGTAAGACTGATCAGAACAGATATCGAACTGTTGAGTTACAAGTCGGTTTCACCTTTGATTTTCCCATACCCCTAAGTTATGTATGTCAGGTCAGGTATTCAGTAATCAAGGACTAATGCCAACACAGGATCAGGTAACAGGTCAGGTTTTTCTGGATAGACAACAGGAATGGTCCATGAGGACCCCAAGTCAGGTTTGTTGGCATTAGGCATGAGATCAGTTAATCAGTCAGGTCGTGGTACAACAGGTTGAGTCGGTATGTATATATATGTCATGTGTAGCAGGGTCAGGCCAATATGTAGTGCAATCGGGTATGTGCTCACAACAGGTATACAATCAAATAAGTAACAGCAGCAAGAATTTAAAGTAAACAGCAATAATAGTCACTTAATCACAATGGTGCTTTGTATTATCTTTATTAACAGGTTCAAGCACCCTTGGGTGCAATAGTCACAGGGTAAAGCAATATCAATAACGTAAAGCAATGAAACTATATGAAATTAAAACTAAAGCATAAATAGTTGTCACATGGATGATCTAACAAATAAAGCAATGACGATCTAACTGGTTTAGTTTGTTAAAGCATGGATTGATAGCAGACCAATTAATTACAAGAAGCTACTATAATGATTCAATGTTAAAGATAATTGCAACCATCAATTCTAAGTTATACTAAATATCGATATTACCATCAACTGTGTGGTTATACTAAATAATATGATAATTAAATGTATAGCAAGACTTGATCTTGTATTAGCATGTTAGAGCAAGTATTCGGATACTTGCCTCGACGGTTTCGCAAACCGGAAAACACGAATGCAACGTCGGTGGAAACACGAGACGGATGCACGGGCCACGGATCGAGTCCAAACAGCGAACAGCGGGACCACACGGACCAGAGTACTTCGCTGGAGAGTCGGGTCCAAATATCGGCACGGCCGGAATCCGGCAAAATGTCAAAATGTCGACGAATTAGAAAAATACGACACACGGACACTAAGACCAGCGAGGGGGTTAACACGAATGGAAAGGTAAGGAGATGCTTACAGGAAAGAACCAGAGGGCAACCACGACGGGCTCGACGGCGATGGGACGCCGGCGAGGCAGCGACGACGAGCAGCGAAGGCTGAAAAGTTTCTGGGTTCGCTGGAAAGGGGTGGTGCAGTGAGTAGAGGGGGTGCTGGCCTGCTCTGGTGTTCAGGGGGAGAAAGAGGTGGTCGGAGGTGGCTTTGGCAATGACGGCGAGGATCGACGGCAAGTTTCCCAGCGACTAGGGTTGATGTTAGGGTTGGGCTCGGGTTCTGTGGTGGTCCGGCGAGGGGAGGAGGAAGACGAGGAGGTCGGGACGAGGGTGAAGGGAGGAAGTCTCTGGCGTCGTCGGCGATGGGAAGCGGCGGCGACGGCGAGATCTGCGTGCAGTTGGTGTCGTCGGGGGTTGGGTTGCAGGCTCGGGAAGGAGGGAGGAGGGTTGCGGTCGAAGCTGTGGAGGTGTGGATGATGACGGCGAGGTCACGGGGAGGTCGGCAGCGAGGTCACGACGAGGCTAGGGTTAGGGTTCGGGGGTTCGCGATGGGTTTCTCGTGGGGGTTCTCGCGAGGTCGAGAACGTGATAAATATAGAGGGAGAGAGAGAGATAGAGAGAGATTGAGAAGCGGAGAGAGATAGAGAGAGATTGAGAATTGGTGGGGCCCACGAGGGATTTTCTCCCTCGTGATTGGCCAAAAAGAAAAATCGTAGGTAAATCCTAAAAGATTTAAAGGGAATCTAAACGTTATTTACGTAACAGTAATATATAAATATAGTTTTAATGTATTTAATTAAATGGGCCTTTCGGCGCTAAATGAAACATTTCCAAATCGCGCCCGGGTTGCGCCCAAATGTTTCAAATTCAAATTATAGGATTTTAAGCGAGTTCCAAATTTTGAAAAGTGGTGTTTAATGATTAAAATGCATGCCCCCAAGTCGGACACTTGCACACGCGCGTAGTCGTCCAAACTTGCCCGTTTCACCGAACGGGATGAAATCACGACGCGCGGACGCTACCACGCGACTAGTGGCGACGAGTAGGCCAACATGGATATTTTTAATTTTATTTTAGGTGTTAAAATTTGTTATATGCCAAAATGACTTAGCCGGTTAAAATTTAGCAATAAACACCAAAAAATCAAGATAATTGAAATGAGCAATGTATAACAATCAACTAGTAATAGAAATAGTATTATTGGGCTCGGTTGTTACAATAATCATCAAATGAAATCAACCCCCACCAATGTGGTCGGCCCCCCCTCTCTCATTCCCCAGAAAAAAATATCATTTCCAATTTAAACCATTAAACAAATGTGCACCATACTTTGCACCATGCCTCAAAACCATGCCTTTGCCACATCACACCCTCCTCCTCATTTATAAGACAAATGAATTTCCATAAATGGAAAATCATATAAATGAGGTGGCATCTTCTAGAAGCTATTCCGTATAAAATATGGAATACTTCCCGGTACATGTCGCGATTAGTACAAAAAATACGAATAGCCAAGAGAGAAAATGAATAGTGAACAATAATACTAGAATACGTATATACAAATACATATATAAATTATTAAATCAAAATCTGATTTAATAATCCGACTTAATCCTAAGCCGCTAGTATTATCAACCGTCCGATTAAAGTCTGCGCATCATGTGCACATATTTAATCGGACCCCTGTATGCATCAACATACCTCATGTACACCATATCGCCTGAACCGTGAAAAATCCTCTGTGTGGGACTCTAAAGACTCGTCAATACGCTGGCAGTGGGTTTAACCACAAGCACGTCAGCGGCACTAGCTGTACGTAACGGCTACCCAGGTATTGAGCGAAAGGGAGGCCGACGAGCAAACTCATCCTGAACCCCTACTGAGCCTATCAGTGACAATATCCATACAGTCCGGTCTGTTTGTCTAAGAGTATCGCATATCGAGTCTAAGGGGGGTGGATAAATTCAGACCCCTAACAACGCGACATTTAGTGTCGGTATGAAACCTATCACCACCTGAGAAACTATCGATCCTGGATCGGTAATTCTCGTCCACCGTGGCCACGGATTTATGGTGATGGCCATCCGTACACAACGCGACATCAACCCCCAATACCGGGAGAGACGAATCCCCGACGATCCGATCACTGCCTCCATGTGGCTCGGGACTGTACCCAACTAAAACCTGTTTGCACGACTCCTTTGAGCCGTGGTAGGGTAGTAATCAAAGCACAGTGGGAACTCACACGAGACAAATGACGATCTCAGGTCGACAGACTAACTTGTACACATGTCACCTGGGAACTACCATCTGACAATAGGTATAATACCAACTACCAGGTTCTCGGCGAGTCCGTCCAGTGTACTCATAACCCAATGAGAACCTGTATATTATCTTAGGTGAACAAACTAACACCAATGGCTTCTGAGACCTGGCCACCGCCCCTCGTCGGGGTCTCGATCAGTATACACTAGTCTACACTGGAGTATCGATGCCTGGTCTCGATACTCCTACGACTAGGGACATTTAAGGATGTGCTTTTAGACCCCAGCTCCCATATATATGATCGCCATCATAATGCTGGCAGTCAAGCAAGAATCTTATGAGCTTTATCAACACGATGATAAAGACAAACCAGATAGTATACTATCATCTTGAGTAAGATTGTTTTATCGGTATAGGTCCTCACTCAATCATCATATTCACAAGTCCGCGACTATGATAATTGCCTTGAGGGCACTATAGCCAATAGCTGTCGTCTTTTGTGGCTTGACAGGATGGTCCTTTTCTTGCCGAACTTTTATCTTTTTCTGTTGGCGAGAGTAATCTTGATCAATTACTGAGTCCTGAACCTGTCACCAGAATTTGTAAATTTTGGAAGAAAGCCGCTGAGGGGGTTGTTCTGGCTTCGCCTTCGACGTATTCTCTACGGGTGGAGGAGATCTCTTCGGCACTGCAGTCGGAGAGTTCCTGCGCACCTTGTTAAGCAATTCAAAACTGTTCCCGATTGGAACAGCAGCAGCGATCTCCACCGTTGGAGCTGGTGGAGTAAATCCAGACGGAGAGCTGCCCCCAGCCTTCCTTACTCGGCGCCAGTGACGACGGCGAGTATGTCGCGCAGATGGTGGTTGTTCAGCTATGGGGATGGCTTTGTCATGCCCCCTGTTCTGGTGAGGCGGTTCTGGTACCAGCCTCTTGAAGACCGACGTCCATTGAGTAGCAGTATCCAATCTGTCAAAGACAGACCTTTGAGCAGGAACGGGAGCCGGAGTGGCCAGCCTCGTAAAGACTGATCCTTTGACGGGAGAAGCTTCTTTAGTGACCTCGAGAGCAGGAATGGCTATCCGTTTTGGGATGGCCGCTTCAGGTATCGTGGGCTTCTTGACGGGCCCATTGGAGTTCAGGCTCAGCCTATCGAAGACTGATGTTGTTGGCTTGACATTGGATGACCCGTTGAGAGGGGCCGTGGTGGTAGTGAGCCGATCAAAGACCAACTTCTTTTGCACTTCTTGCGGCAGCGGGATATTAACGCTCACTGGTGGGAGCATGGTCCCGAAGAACAACCCGATGGTAGCCTGCGTCACCTGCTCTACCGGCATTGTGAACAGGGAGGCCGCCTGGGGCCCATAAGTTACACCTCCTGATGAGGTGGAACGGAAGTTGCAGTTGCAGATGGAACATTTCGTGCAAGTAAACGCCATTGATCTTTCGTCTTCTGCACGGAGCAAGACACCAAATCTTAGTACCTCGAACCCAAAGGCAACCATATCAAACCGTGATTCGTTCGCGAACACGACACATGAAGTGTGGAGTGGAAAGAGGAAAAGGTCCCACCGGGCGTGCCAGAATCTGTTCCCCGCCGAAAGACGCGGTGAACGTCTTGCCTAAATTTCGGGACAGATGCTAATTGGTGCTATCCGTCCACCTCTCCGAAGATGCCAAGTTGATTTATGGCACCAAGTATCGAAGGTTTACACGGATGCGGCCGATGTAGCAGACTTTGTCAGATTCCCCCTCGTTGATGAGGGGTTTTTGATTATGGGGACGCTCTTCCCTGCAAACGCAAGCCCCTGCAGTTAATTACGCTACCGCAGCGCGGTAACCACTTTCTCCTTCTCCAAATGGTCACTTCGTGTCGTGTATGGTTGTTTTGTTTTTGGTTGCCCGTGGATTGTATACGGAGACTAATTTATGTGGTCGTCCGTAGGGCGTGGATTAGTCCAAATCCGTATCTTCTTAGATTTGGGTTTGGGGGTTAGTTTTAAGGATACGTTAGCCTCATTCGAGACTAAGATCAACTTAAACGTATGTTAAGGATACATTAGTCTAATTTTAGACTAAGATCAACTTAACGGGATCGTTTAGATCCAACAAAAGAGTATTTGGACTCTATTTTTTAGTTTAGGGACATTGCGGTCGATTAGTTTAAGGACATTACGGTCCATTGTTAGTTTAAGGACATCATAGTCCGTGAGTTTAAAGACATCACAGTCGAGGTTAAGGACATCATAGTCCGTGGACTTAAGGACCCCACAGTCCGTGAAATGTGTGGTTGTCGGGACCCGTCACCTCTCTGAAGACGTTGAAGGATTACAACGACAGATACCAGAGGAGTGAAGAGATGTACCCTCGAACCGGTGTGAGTTGGTTGGAAGATCTGTAGTCCAATTTGGGACTAAGATCTATTGAAATATTTATGAGCAGGTGGGCTCAATTAATATAAGTTGAGAACTTATGGCCAATATTGGGCTAAGTCCAATAAATGTTTAACATTTTTTTTGTTCTGGCTATTGAGCCTTTATTTGGGCTTGGCCCTTCTGTCAATATTTTTTGTCTTTTATTGAATGCTGAGCATTCATCAGAGCTCTGGGCTTATTAAAGAACAATTTATGTTCTGTCAGCGCAACACGTGGCGTGCCAGGCACTTTGCGCCAGTTAAAGAGCGCAATGCGCTTCTGCCGAGTAGCGCACATGTAAGGGAAACGTGTCGCACTCAGCGCTAGGCGCCAGATGATGAGTGCATGATGCCAATTTATGAGCGTTGAGCGATAATTTAGTGGCGCACACATGAGTAACATGTGGTGCGCTTGGCGTTGAGCGCCAGCCCATGAGCGCAGTGCGCTATTTCAGAAGCACAAAGCGCAAGTTGCTAATTAGCACATACGTAGTTGACACGTGGCGCATTTGGCGCTGAGCGCTGATCCAGGGAGCGCAGAAGCGCAGTTCAAGAGCGCAACGCGCATTTTAAGAGCGCAAAGCGCATTTGATCAATTTTATGATCTGGGAACAAATTTATGTTCATTTCAAAGAGACTGTCTCAAGATTTAAGAACAACGGTTCTTATTTTACAGGAGAGATTTTCAATCTCTTATTTTGATGAAAGGCTTTGCCTTTATAGATCCATGATCTGTGAGAAGAAATATGTTCTTCTTCTATTTTATGATGAAATCTTTTGATCTCTTTTATGAAAGACTTTTTGTCTTGTAGATCTATGATCTTTTTTAAAGAAAAGAATTCTTCTTTTTATGAGATGATTTCATCTCTGTGGTCATCATCCATCATCTTTACCTTGAAGAAGTATCTTCTTGCAAGAGCTTGCTCTTTATCTTTGAGTTTTTTCAAAGTTTATGGGGGGTTTCTCTATACAAGACTTGAAGTCTTGGGTCCTTTATATAGGGGAGGATGATTTGTTGAATCGGTTAAGGAGATCTTCTCTCCAATTGATTTGGGGAATTTCCCATCGTTGGATCTTTGATCCAAGGGCTTCTGATTTACAGAAGGTAGTCTTCTTGTTTTTAACAAGATTGATAAATCTTTCCATACAGAATTTATTCTGTCTTTCGGTAATTTTTATTTACCATTGGATCATTGATCCAACGGTGCTCTGATTTACAGAGCACAATCTTGTTATTTAGAAAGATTTTGAGGAATCTTTCCTTAACAGAATTTAATTCTGGTTAATTAATGATTTATCATTATTATTAGATCTTTGATCTGACGGCAGGGAGCTTTTAGGTTCCAGCGCTAGCGCACCCGTGCTTTGCACGTGGTGCGCTGCGTAAAAGGCAGCACACATTGCGCTAGCGCACCCGTGTTTGACACGTGGTGCGCTGCTTGGAGCGCAGCGCGCCTAGCGCTAGCGAACCCATGCTTTACATGGGGTGCACTGCTTAGAGCGCAGCACACCTAGCGCTAGCGCACACGTGCACGTGGTGCACTGTTTAGGGCGCAGCGCACTTGGCGCTGCATCTGAAGTGTTGCTTCACAATATTTTAACTCTTGGCTTTGAGGCATTTGTTACATTCTTTGCATGTGGAGTTTTTCCCTTTATTTTTTTTATTTTTATTATTTTTTTAATTTTTTTATTTTTATTTTTATTTTTATTTTTTATAAGGGAGTGGGTTGTGAGCCAAAATTTTGGCGAGAACAATATATTCCAACTCCGTGATGCCTGTTTCAACCAATAGATGGATTTAAGCTGCTGGCACACCTTTCCGCTGCTCCCACTGTCTACGAACCCCTCTGGCTGAGTCATGTATATACACTCTTCTAAATCACCATTTAGAAAGGCGGTCTTAACATCCATTTGCCAGATTTCATAGTCATGGTATGCAGCAATGGCAAGTAGGATCCGGATGGACTTAAGCATATCCACTGGAGAAAAGGTTTCGTCATAATCCACACCAGGTCGTTGACGAAAATCCTTTGCAACAAGTCTAGCTTTGAAAGTCTCAACTTTTCCATCTACACCAAGTTTCTTTTTAAAGATCCATTTGCTCCCAATGGGTTTTACCCCTTCAGGAGAAACTTCCAAAGTCCATACTTTGTTGGTGTATATGGATTCCATCTCAGATCGCATTGCATCCAGCCACTTCACAGAGTCACCACTTGTGATGGCCTGCTCGAAGCTAGTTGGGTCATCATCCTCCATGATGCAATCCCCGCTCCCACCATCGACGAGAAAACCGTAGTATCTCTCAGGTGGATGAGGAACCCTACTAGATCGGCAGAGAGACGGGGGTTCGTCGGGAACTACTGAATCCTCTGGTTCCATTAAATCCTCAGTTGCAGTTTGTGCTGCTGGAACTTCTTCCAGCTCTACCTCTTTACCACTAATTTCTTTTGCAAGAAATTCCTTTTCCAAAAAGGTGGCATATTGAGAAACAAACACCTTTTGTTCCTCAGTGTTGTAGAAAATATATCCTTGTAAATTCTTAGGATATCTCACAAACTTGCAAAGAACTGATCGTGCCTCGAGTTTGTCCGGATTTTGCCTTTTGACATAGGCCGGACAACCCCATATCTTAACTCGTTTAAAATATGGTCTCTTCCCACTCCATATCTCATGTGGTGTGGTAGGTACAGATTTAGATGGAACTTCATTCAATAGGTATGCTGCTGTCTCCAGCGCATAACCCCAAAAGGAAATAGGCAACTCAGCGGAGCTCATCATAGAGCGCACCATATCTAAGAGGGTGCGATTCCTCCGCTCCGATACACCGTTGTGCTGTGGTGTATAAGGAGGAGTAAGCTGAGAGAGAATCCCATTCTCTTTTAAATAGTCCATAAACTCATTACTCAAGTATTCTCCTCCTCGATCAGATCGAAGGATTTTAATACTTTTACCCGTTTGGTTCTCGACTTCGTGTTTATATTCCTTGAATTTCTCAAAAGCTTCTGACTTATGTTTTAACAAGAACACATGTCCGTCTCTTGAGAGATCATCAGTGAATGTAATAAAGTACGAAGAACCATTCCTGGCATGTGTAGACATGGGACCGCATACATCACTATGTATCAGTCCCAAGAGTTCCGTAACTCTTTCTCCGTGTCTACTAAACGGAGTTTTGGTCATTTTTCCTTTGAGACATGACTGGCAAGTGTCATAACATGAAAATTCGAACAGATTCAAATATCCATCTTTATGTAACTTAGCTAGTCGTGTCGTATTGATATAACCTAGTCTACAATGCCACAAGAAGGATTCGTTCATTTCTGAACTCTTCCTCTTATGTGTGTTCTGTATATTAAGAACTGTGTTTTGATTTAGAACATATATGCCATTATGTAACGAGCCTGATCCAATCAACTTTTGATTTAGGAAGATGTTCATAACACTATCCTGTATTACAAAATTATATCCTTCTTTATTTAATAAAGAAACCGATATAATGTTGCATATCATGTTCGGTATATAATAGCATTCGTTCAGAATCAATGTATTACCACTTGGTAATACAAGGTGATATTCGCCAACTACTTTGGCTGCAACATTTATACAATTCCCTACTCTTACGGAATGATCACCTATTCCCAGTTCTCTACCTCTCTTTAGCCCATGCAATATATTGCATATGTGGGATCCTGATCCGGTATCTAATGCCCAGGACATAGAGTGAACTGAGAAACAGTTCTCGGTAACTAACACACCAGAAGAAGATGCATCAACATGCTTATTCTTCGTTTGGGTGGCGTGAGAATCCAGATATTCTCATATTCCCTGCTCGGACTTATAACAATTATAAGTGGGAGCGGGACCAACATTCCCCTGCTCAGTATAACAAGTGGGTTCAGTCAATACATCCATATTATTATCTTGATTAAGGCCTTGTTAGTTGTATGTATGCCCTAGAGGCCAGTATTGTACAGATGATGTATATTATATTGGATGCTTGGACATATATAGAGATGACTTTCTTGCTCGATATGATAGTATGCTATCTGGTTGCTCTTTATCTTAACATGTACACTTGTCTCTTTAAACTGTCTTATAGTTACATGTTGGTAAAGCCCTTAGGATGTGTACTTGACTGCCTGGACTATGATGCAGATCATACTAGTGGGGACATGGTAGTCCATAAGTACATCCTTCATGGTCCCTAGTCGTGGGTGTATCGAGACGGGGCATCGATATACCAGTGTAGACTAGCGTATACGCTTCTCGACCCATGAGATGGGCGATGGATGATCCCATATCCATTGGTGTTTGACATCAGAGATGGTATACGGGTGCTCAGTGGAGACTGGGTACACTGGACGGACTCGCCGAGAACTCCCAGATGGTATTATACCTCACGTCAGATGGCAGTTCTCAGGTGACACTTGTGCAGGTTAGTCTGTAGACCCGAGATCGTCATAGAGTCTTGTGTGATTCCCACTGTGCTTTGATCTCCACCTTACCATGTCCATGAGGGCGTGCAAAACGGTGGTCTTTGGGTACAGTCCCGAGTCACATGGAGGCAATGAGCGATAGGAGGGGTTTCGTCTCTCCCGGTATTGGGGGTTGATGTTGCGCAGTGCTCGATTGGCCATAACAGGGAAGTCCCTGGCCAGGGCTGATCAGAGATTTGCTGGTAAGTGTTACCAGTAGTTTCTCGACCCGTTATGAGCCTCACATCGGCACGACTTATCGGTTATTGGGGTCTGACGTTTACCACCCCTAGACTTGATATGCGACATATCAGACGAACAGACCGGACTGTACGGTAAGTGTTACTGGTTGGATTCACAGGAGTGTGAGCGGGCTAGCTCGTCGATCTTCTGATCGCTCAATACCCGGATGGCCGTTACGTTTAGCAGACCGCTTGCGGCTTGTGGGTGCTTGATATGATCATCATCTGCTACCGGCGTATTGACGAGTCTTTAGAGTCCTACACAGAGGTTTCCTGGCTCAAGCGAAACGAAATAGGAGCGCATATGAGATATGTGCAGGACCGAGAATAATGCGTGTATGTGATACCGTATTTCATTCTCGCGATGGATGTATCGAATGGTTATATTTGATATAACCTAGATATCGAATCAAGGATTGATTCGATAAGCCGATTCATTGGATACTAGTCGGTTATATGCGATATGACCGGATCGTTAAATCAAGTGTTGATTTAATGATTTAATGTATAATTATATATTTGATATATTACATTGCATTAACTAGTATTGGTTCACTTTATATGGATTTTCTCACTTGATGTGCAAGAAGTATATGTGATATACTTTTGTGCACATATTTGTATCATGTTTGATGATACTTGATCATTTTTTTAAGTGTAAAGAATTAAAACCATGGTTAAGTGTTGATTAGGGTTTTGCATATTCATTTATTTATTTATTTATTTGAAAAGGATTATGATGAGAATGGTGGCTTTCTTTGTTTTAAGTTGAAGCTTCATGAAGCTTTGACTTTTGTAACCATTCTTGTCATCATGCTTAACCCTAACCCTCTCAAGTAACCATGGTCTATTCTCTACACTTAACCTTAGTTAGTGAATGATAAGTATTGATTTATTTTTCATTTTATCAATAACACTTATCATATTCTAGCTTCATCTTCTTCATCTTCTTAAAACAGAAAGCTTGATGCCATCAATGGCAACTTGAATTCTAAAGTGAGAAATCCAATTCTAAAGTGAACCCACCTCCTATTTCTTCACCCTCTACCTCTTGCCAAGTTGTTTTGGGTGTTTTCTTCACAAGTTTCACTACTTGGTGAAGTTGGAGCTTGAACTTGTGCAACCTCGACGTAGATCATCTTCGGCACGAAGCCGACGACCTAGTCCGCCCAATTCTCCGATGAAGCCGACGTTTGAGTTCGGGATTCGAGATGGACAGCGAGAGGACGCCTACGTGGAGCCAAGGAAGTGGATATCCGGATCTACAAAGGTTGTAGCTCTCTTCTTTTAGTTAAGATGTTAACTAGTTTACAGTTTCGCCTAGAATTCTAGCCAACGATCCGTAGTCTAGGGTTTCTCGGCACCGTAAATTTTGAAATTGGCATGGTTGATGCCTTGTGAGACCTCTTGAGAGTGCCTAGGAACCCTACAGTGGTATCAGAGCCTAGCTAGAGCCTTAGGCGAAGTCTAGACGACGTTTGAAACCCGAATACGCATCGAAACCCTAACACATCATGCTCTCTGGACTTTTTCTAAAAACTGGGATTTTTCCAGATTAAAAATGCTCAAAAAATTCAGCAGGGAAATCTAAGAATTACGATGCAAAAATTATTCCATGAACAGTAAATAGTGCGGCGGAACCGCGGCAGAAGCCTGGCTTCTACGGCGGTTCCGCGGCCGTATGATGACGTCATCCCTCATTCTTTGCACAGTAATTCATCATTTCAGCAGCTGAGTTTTATGGGTATTTTTAATAATTTTTCAAGAGTTGAATTTTCTGGGGTGTTTTAGAGCTTCGATGTTTCGATCGGATTATCAAATTTCGTCTTTGTGTATTTCCGGATGACTTTAGAATATGTTAAAAAGTTCGACCGGATATAAATACCCAACTTTTCCCCTGCCGGAAAATATCCATGTGTTGGATTTTTGTGTGGTTTAAAGACGTTCTGAGTAGTGCAAGTAACGCGATGGTCCCTCTAGAAGACAACAAACCTTAACTCGATTATGTGACCGTCTTGAACTGCCCTTTGAACCTTCGGGTTTGGGGCAGTACGGCGTGCCACATGTGAAGCGTTGGCTTGACCCTTCTACGGCTGGACCGTTGGTACTGAGGCATGAAGTGAACGTCTTTGAACTTATTTCATGTGTTGAACGGTTTCGGGAAAACTTGGGTGTTCGAATGTTCGATCGGAAAGTTTAATATTATCTATTTATCCGGAATGGGATACAATAATTGGAATTCACAAACAGTTATGAGATAACTGAATGAATGTTATAAATCTAGCGGTTTAGTTTCATTTGATATTGAAAAGAGTTTTCGATAATGAGACTAAAATGCGGGGTTTATAGCTGTTAGGCATGTGATGTCTAAGTATTTCATTTGATTAGGCATGTGATGTCTAAAAGGGTTGCGGATTCCAACTGTT
This sequence comes from Agapanthus africanus, assembly GCA_030015575.1. NCBI lineage: Eukaryota > Viridiplantae > Streptophyta > Magnoliopsida > Asparagales > Amaryllidaceae > Agapanthus > Agapanthus africanus. Next base: position 480,272,737 of record JASDDO010000022.1, on the reverse strand, counting down.
GTAGTTTTACACTTTCTTTTCTGTGACCGTAAGTGTAATATATGATATCGCCGGTTTCGTTGCTATATGTCAACGACAATTGGGATACGCATGTTTACTTACGTTGATGACATGTGATGTTATGTGTTGCTGGATATGTTATATTGGATCGTCGTGTTTGAATAGCCGGGGGTTTTTATGTGAGATGAGTGTTTTTCATTTTCATTCATGTAAAAACTTGTATGTAATATTCTTTTATTTGGGGCACTTCCAGGTTGCGGAAGTTGTCACCTTTTGTATATTATTTACTTTTCCGCATTAGGATAGACCCAAGGAGGGGAGCACAAGTAATCGGGTTTAGGGGTCCAGTGGGAGACCAACTCGAGGAGTCGAGTCCGGGTCTCCTAACCCTAGAATTGGCAGGGTTGCTTGCCGCTCTCATAGGGGTCTAGGGGTGTGGGATTGGCTATTCATCACGACCGTGGAATCCGTGTTTTATACTGGCTCGTATTGAAAACACGGACGTCAGAGTATATCCAATGTTTCATATGTTTCTTCTGCTGCTCTATCTGTGATGCGATCATGTGATGTTCTTTGATAGATACTTTATATAGTATAGATGATATATTATATAGATGTTACTTATGTTTTGCACCCGCACTAGCCCTGCCCTGCTCTGTCGTTAGTTACCTAACCTAACGGTGCACGAGGGGACATCCAGGCGAATGCGGATGGCATAAGTGTACGTCGTATTTATCTGTGATGTTTAGGTATTTAAATGATGGGACTTCATTAATGTGATTAATGAATGGAAAGAAACCTAAGATTTTGTAGAATCAAATTTTAAATAAAACAGGTAGCTACAGTTCTTGCTTTGCACAGCGGTATATGTGATATATCCCGCACCTTATTCGATGAGGAAAGGACCGAGATCCCTTCACTGGGAGTGACTCCTTTAGCAATAACTGGCAGATGCTACACACTCGGTTTGATTTTTGATTGCTTCTATAGTTTCTGCTTTGCACAGTGATATATATGATATATCCCGCACCTCATTCCACGAGGAAAGGGCCGACGATCCCTTCACCGGGAGTGACCCCTTTAGCAAATCTAGAAAAGCCTCAAAATCACTCCATTTCAAAACTTCATTTGATTCTACAACGATATCAAGTTCATTACGCAATAGGTTTTCAGAAAAACCTGTCGTAGCCCTCCGTCATTTCAGATAAAAACTGTTTAGTATTCGTGCTGCGTTTGTTGGCCTTTGTCAAGGCGTAGTGTGCGGTAGCTGAATAGTGCTTATCTGCTTATGCATGTGATGCAGATTGTTTCAGGGTAGTCGTACGACCTTGTTGGCCTTTGTCAAGGGTCGTGCGGGTGGGTTTGATTCAATCAAGAAATGACGGGTTGAACTTGACTAGCATGCTATGATTTGTTGGCCTTTGTCAAGGTCATAGGACGCTAGGGGCAAAATATTATCGGGAATTTCAAGTGTTGAAATTTGCAATGAGATTGCATACCTTCTATGAGATAGTTGGATCCCGATACCCGCTGCGAGTAAGAGTTACTCCTGGGAGAGTTTTACACATTACAATTAGCCGATCAAGTAGGTGTCTAGAAAGGTGTTAACGAGGTTACGCCTCTGGGAAAACGAGGTTTACTTTAATTAGGTCCGTGCGAAAGCACGGGGAACCTCCCTCAAAGTACCGACACTGGCCTGGCTGAAAGATCGACGAAGTTGTAGGGTGTAATTAATCCCGGCTAGTCTTTCCTTTTAGGGTTTGAAGGAAGATTTGATAAAAACCAGTGGGAGCCATCCTGATTAGATAAGATAATAACCAATCTGATCTTGCACGAGCATACGCTAAAGTGTTTTCTTCTCTCTCTCTCCAGGTAGCGACCATGTCATGCCCTAATAAAGATAATAATATGGATGTATTGACCGAACCCGCATGTTATACTGTGCTGGGGAACGTTGGTTCCGTTCTTTCTTATAAGAGTTATAGGAATGAACAGGACATAGGGGAATACCAGGATTCCCATGCCACCAGAATGAAGAATGTACATAATGATGCATTTTCTTCGGGTGTGTTCGTTACTGAGAACTGTTTCTCCATTTGCTCCACGTCCTGGGTATTAGATACCGGGTCAGGATCCCATTTATGTAATCAGTTACATAGGCTCAGGAAAGGTAGAGAACTTGGAGAAGGTGATAAAGACATTAAAGTTGGAAATGGTGCAATTGTTGCAGCTAAGACTGTCGGGGAATATCACCTTGCATTACCAACTGGTAATACATTGGTTCTGAACGAATGCTATTACATGCCGAACCTAATATGCAACATTATATCGGTTTCTTTATTGAGTAAAGAGGGATATAATTTTGTATTACAGGACAATGTTATGAACATTTTCCGTAACCAAAAGTTGGTTGGATCAGGCACGTTGTGCAATGGCATTTATGTTCTAAATCAATCAACAGTTCTGAGCATAACAAACACACACAAGAGGAAGAGTTCAGAACTGAACGAATCCTTCTTATGGCATTGTAGACTCGGTCACATCAATGCGACACGACTGGCTAAGTTGCATAAGGATGGATATTTAAATCCGTTTGAGTTTTCATCTTATGACACTTGCCAGTCATGTCTCAAAGGCAAGATGACCAAGACTCCGTTTACGGGGCACGAAGAAAGAGTTACCGAACTCTTAGGACTTATACATAGTGATGTATGCGGTCCTATGTCTATACATGCCAGGGATGGTTCTTCATACTTCATTACATTCACTGACGATCTCTCTAGATTCGGATATGTGTTCCTGATGAAACACAAATCAGAAGCTTTTGAGAAATTTAGAGAATATAAACAAGAAGTTGAGAACCAAACCGGAAAAAGTATTAAAATCCTTCGATCTGATCGAGGAGGTGAATACTTGAGCAATGAATTCCTGGACTTCCTAAAAGAGAATGGGATTCTCTCTCAGCTGACTCCTCCATATACACCACAGCACAACGGTGTATCAGAACGGAGGAACCGCACCCTATTAGATATGGTGCGCTCTATGATGAGCACAGCTGAGTTACCTATTTCCTTCTGGGGTTATGCGCTGGAGACAGCAGCATACCTATTGAATCAAGTTCCATCTAAATCTGTACCTACCACACCATATGAGATATGGAGTGGGAAGAGACCATTTCTTAAACGAGTTAAGATATGGGGTTGCCCGGCCTATGTCAAAAGGCAAAATCCGGACAAACTCGAGGCACGGTCAGTTCTATGCACGTTTGTGGGATATCCCAAACATTCACATGGATATCTTTTCTACCATACAGAGGAACAAAAAGTGTTTGTTTCTCGACATGCCACCTTTTTGGAAAAGGAATTTCTTGTAAAAGAAATTAGTGGCGATAAGGTAGAACTGGAAGAAATTCCGGCTACACAAACTCAAACTGAAGATTTAGTGGAACCAGAGGATTTAGTAGCTCCCAACGAACCTCAGCCTCTCCACCGATCTAGTAGGGTTCCTCGTCAACCTGAGAGATACTACGGTTTTCTCATGGATGGTGGGAGCGAGGATTGCATCATGGAGGATGATGACCCAACTAGTTTCGAGCAGGCCATCACGAGTAGGGACTCGGTGAAATGGCTGGATGCTATGCGGTCCGAGATGGAATCCATGTACACCAACAAAGTATGGACTTTGGAAGTTGCTCCTGAAGGGGTAAAACCAATTGGGAGCAAGTGGATCTTCAAGAAAAAACTTGGTGTAGATGGGAAAGTGGAGACTTTCAAAGCTAGACTTGTAGCAAAGGGTTTTCGTCAAAGACCGGGTGTGGACTATGACGAAACCTTTTCTCCAGTGGCTATGCTTAAATCCATCCGGATCATGCTTGCCATCGCTGCATATCATGACTACGAAATCTGGCAAATGGATGTTAAGACCGCCTTTCTAAATGGTGATTTAGAAGAGTGCGTGTACATGACTCAGCCAGAGGGCTTCGTAGACAGTGGGAGCAGCGGGAAGGTGTGCAAGCTGCTTAAATCCATTTATGGATTAAAGCAAGCATCGCGGAGTTGGAACATCTGTTTTGACGTCGTTATCAAAGAGTTTGATTTCGTCAAAAACCCAGATGAACCTTGTATCTACATGAAGGTGGCAGAGAGTAAGGTTGTCTTCCTCGTATTGTACGTGGACGACATACTCTTGATAGGAAATGATATTCCTATGCTGCAATCGGTCAAGCTCTTCTTATCACAAAGATTCTCGATGAAAGATCTTGGTGATGCCTCCTGCATATTGGGGATTAGGATCTATAGAGATAGATCCAAACGGATATTGGGATTGTCCCACTCCAAGTACATTGACACCATACTAAAGAGGTTTAGTATGGAAGAATCCAAGCGTGGGAACTTGCCCACGATCTCTGGAGTCACTCTCTCCAAAGAGATGTCTCCCAAGACTGATTTGGAGAGAGCTCGCATGCAAGGGATACCCTATGCTTCGGCTGTAGGCTCTATCATGTATGCGATGCTATGTACCAGACCCGATGTAGCATACTCACTAAGTGTAGTGAGCAGGTATCAAGCTGATCCTGGAGAGAGTCACTGGACAGCTGTGAAGAGCATTCTCAAGTACTTACGAAGGACTAAAGAGATGCTCTTGGTGTATGGTAACGGAGAACTCCAAGTGGAGTCCTTTACCGATTCGAGCTTCCAGAGTGATAAGGACGACTCTAAGTCGCAGTCGGGATTTGCCTTTACTCTCTACGGAGGGGCGGTTAGCTGGAAGAGTTCCAAGCAGGAAACCGTGGCAGACTCGACAATGGAGGCTGAATACATCGCTGCCAACGATGCTGCCAAAGAGGCTGTCTGGATCAAGAAGTTCATTACTGAACTTGGAGCGGTTCCATCCATTGAGCATCCAATACCTTTGTATTGCGATAACAATGGAGCAGTGGCTTTGGCCAAGAAACCCAGGTCCCATCAGCGATCCAGGCATATTCTGAGGCGGTATCACCTGATCCGGGAGATAGTTGATCGCCGGGAGATCGAGGTCAGGAGGGTTGACACGAAGAACAACACGGCGGATCCACTCACGAAGGTCATTCCCCAGATACAGTTTGAGAGACTCTTCGGGATGCTCGGTATGCGATACTACAGCAGCTGGCCCTAGTGCAAGTGGGAGATTGTTAGTTGTATGTATGCCCTAGAGGCCAGTATTGTACAGATGATGTATATTATATTGGATGCTTGGACATATATAGAGATGACTTTCTTGCTCGATATGATAGTATGCTATCTGGTTGCTCTTTATCTTAACATGTACACTTGTCTCTTTAAACTGTCTTATAGTTACATGTTGGTAAAGCCCTTAGGATGTGTACTTGACTGCCTGGACTATGATGCAGATCATACTAGTGGAGACATGGTAGTCCATAAGTACATCCTTCATGGTCCCTAGTCGTGGGTGTATCGAGACGGGGCATCGATATACCAGTGTAGACTAGCGTATACGCTTCTCGACCCATGAGATGGGCGATGGATGATCCCATATCCATTGGTGTTTGACATCAGAGATGGTATACGGGTGCTCAGTGGAGACAGGGTACACTGGACGGACTCGCCGAGAACTCCCAGATGGTATTATACCTCACGTCAGATGGCAGTTCTCAGGTGACACTTGTGCAGGTTAGTCTGTAGACCCGAGATCGTCATAGAGTCTTGTGAGATTCCCACTGTGCTTTGATCTCCACCTTACCATGTCCATGAGGGCGTGCAAAACGGTGGTCTTTGGGTACAGTCCCGAGTCACATGGAGGCAATGAGCGATAGGAGGGGTTTCGTCTCTCCCGGTATTGGGGGTTGATGTTGCGCAGTGCTCGATTGGCCATAACAGGGAAGTCCCTGGCCAGGGCTAATCAGAGATTTGCTGGTAAGTGTTACCAGTAGTTTCTCGACCCGTTATGAGCCTCACATCGGCACGACTTATCGGTTATTGGGGTCTGACGTTTACCACCCCTAGACTTGATATGCGACATATCAGACGAACAGACCGGACTGTACGGTAAGTGTTACTGGTTGGATTCACAGGAGTGTGAGCGGGCTAGCTCGTCGATCTTCTGATCGCTCAATACCCGGATGGCCGTTACGTTTAGCAGACCGCTTGCGGCTTGTGGGTGCTTGATATGATCATCATCTGCTACCGGCGTATTGACGAGACTTTAGAGTCCTACACAGAGGTTTCCTGGCTTAAGCGAAACGAAATAGGAGCGCATATGAGATATGTGCAGGACCGAGAATAATGCGTGTATGTGATACCGTATTTCATTCTCGCGATGGATGTATCGAATGGTTATATTCGATATAACCTAGATATCGAATCATGGATTGATTCGATAAGCCGATACATTGGATACTAGTCGGTTATATGCGATATGACCGGATCGTTAAATCAAGTGTTGATTTAATGATTTAATGTATAATTATATATTTGATATATTATATTGCATTAACTAGTATTGGTTCACTTTATATGGATTTTCTCACTTGATGTGCAAGAAGTATATGTGATATACTTTTGTGCACATATTTGTATCATGTTTGATGATACTTGATCATTTTGTTAAGTGTAAAGAATTAAAACCATGGTTAAGTGTTGATTAGGGTTTTGCATATTCATTTATTTATTTATTTATTTGAAAAGGATTATGATGAGAATGGTGGCTTTCTTTGTTTTAAGTTGAAGCTTCATGAAGCTTTGACTTTTGTAACCATTCTTGTCATCATGCTTAACCCTAACCCTCTCAAGTAACCATGGTCTATTCTCTACACTTAACCTTAGTTAGTGAATGATAAGTATTGATTTATTTTTCATTTTATCAATAACACTTATCATATTCTAGCTTCATCTTCTTCATCTTCTTAAAAGAGAAAGCTTGATGCCATCAATGGCAACTTGAATTCTAAAGTGAGAAATCCAATTCTAAAGTGAACCCACCTCCTATTTCTTCACCCTCTACCTCTTGCCAAGTTGTTTTGGGTGTTTTCTTCACAAGTTTCACTACTTGGTGAAGTTGGAGCTTGAACTTGTGCAACCTCGACGTAGATCATCTTCGACACGAAGCCGACGACCTAGTCCGCCCAATTCTCCGATGAAGCCGACGTTTGAGTTCGGGATTCGAGATGGACAGCGAGAGGACGCCTACGTGGAGCCAAGGAAGTGGATATCCGGATCTACAAAGGTTGTAGCTCTCTTCTTTTAGTTAAGATGTTAACTAGTTTACAGTTTCGCCTAGAATTCTAGCCAACGATCCGTAGTCTAGGGTTTCTCGGCACCGTAAATTTTGAAATTGGCATGGTTGATGCCTTGTGAGACCTCTTGAGAGTGCCTACGAACCCTACAGGCCTGACATGGTCGCTACCTGGAGAGAGAGAGAAGAAAACACTTTAGCGTGCGCTCTTGTAAGATTAGATTGGTTATTATCTTATCTAATCAGGATGGCTCCCACTGTTTTAATCAAATCATCCTTCAAACTTTAAAAGGTAAGATTAGCCGGGATTAATTACACCTTACAAGTTCGTCAATCTTTCAGCCAGATCAGTGTTGGTACTTTGAGGGAGGTTCTCCGTGCTTTCGCACGGACCTAATTAGAATAAACCTCATTTTCCCAGAGACATAACCCCGTTAACACCTTTCTAGACACCTACAGGATCGGCTAATTGTCCTGTGTAAAATTCTCCCAGGAGTAACTCTTACTCGCAGTGGGTATCGGGATTCATCTATCTCATAGAAGGTATGCAATCTCATTGCAAATTTCAACACTTGAAATTCCTGATAATGCTTTTGCCCCTATCAACTTATGACCTTAACATAGTCAACAAATCATAATTGCTAGCCAAGTTCAACCCGTCAATTCCCGATTGAATTAAACCTACCTGCACGACCCTTAACATAGTCAACAAAGTCGTACAACTACCCTAATCCAATCACATCTCATGTTTTAGCAAATAAGCACTAATTAGCTACCGCACACTATGCCTTAACATAGTCAACAAACGTAGCACGAATACTAAGTAGTACTTATCTGAAATGGCGGAGGGCTACGCAGGTTTTTCAGAAAACCATAAGCGTAATGAACTTGATATCGTTGTAGAAACAAGTGATTTTAAAAAGGAATGTTTTTTAGGCTTTTCTAGTTTCGCTAAAGTGGTCACTCCCGGTGAAGGGATCTCGGCTATTTCCTCATCGAATAAGGTGCGGGATATTTCATAAATACCGCTGTGCAAAGCAAGAACTATAGAAGCAATCAAAAACTAAACCGTGAGTTTGTAGCATCTGCCAGTTTTGCTAAAGAGGTCACTCCCGGTGAAGGGATCTCGGCTCTTTCCTCATCGAATAAGGTGCAGGATATTTCATAAATACCGCTGTGCAAAGCAAAAACTATAGCCACCCTTTTTGAAAATTTGATTCTACAATATTTTTTAGGTTTCTTTTCTTTTATTAATCTCATTAATAAATCCCATCATTTATGCTTCCTAAGCATCACAGAAGAAACGAAAATTGTAATATTTATATATCATATATATAAGCATTCGTCACAGGCAGTAATATGATCTCATCACAGAACATTGCAGCAGAAGTCAACATATGAAATATTGGATATACTAGGACGTCCATGTTTTATTTTGAGCCTACATAAAACACAAATTCCACAGTCACGATGAATAGCCAAACCCACATCCCTAGATCCCTACGAGAGCGGCAAGTAACCCTGCCAATTCTAGGGTTAGGAGACCCGGTCTCGACTCCTCGAGATGGCCTCCCACTGGACCCTAGAACCCGGTTACTTGTGCCCTCAGCCTTGGGTCTGTCCTAATGCGGAAAAGTAAATAATATACAATTGTGACATCAACCTCAACCCGGAAGTGCCCTAATAAAAGAATATTACATACAAATGAATTTTACATAAATAAAAATAAAAACCCTCATCTCACATAAAACCCCCGGCTATTCAAAACACGACAATCCAATATAATATATCACAGCAACACATAACAACACATGTCATCAACGTAAGTAAATATTCCTATCATAATTGTCGTCGATCAATAGCGACGAAAACGGTGATATACCACATATTACACTTACGGTCGCAGTAAAGAAAATGTAAAACTACAATATTTGGAATCCACAATCTTTTTAGACATCGTAAACCCGAAATATCACATATTACGGATTTCATGCCTAACTAAATGAATTCCACATATTGTATCACAACACGGATATCTAGACTAAGTTACATAATTCGATCGATTCAACGAATTCCTAAAATACCACAGTAAGCTCAACACTTGAGCAGAAAATAAAAATTCCCAGAAGCATGCCCTATCACCTACGGACCGTCGCTGAAGTGCCCGTCCCAAGCCTCCACAGTGGCGCCGCGGTTGCGCGGTCACTGTAGCGAGTTAGGGGCTCGTTCTTCAGGTGGGTCTATAAAATTCCCTGCATGATTTTCTGAGTATTTTTAATATGAAAAATTTCAACTTTTGAAAAAAATTCCAGAGAAGGGGTCTCGTTTGGATTTTTGGGGTTCGATCGGACTTTAAACTTCGTCTATACAACGCCTAATGCTCTAGCTTGGCTCTGATACCACTGTAGGGTTGCGTAACACCACCACGAAGTTTAGGAAGGCATCACACATGCCATATTGAAAATTTTAGGGGTGCTATGAAACCCTAACCAAGATCATAACTAGAGAATTAGGGTTAACTTTGCATGTAAACAACTTTACATCTAAGAAAAAGGGATTACAACTTTTGTAGTCCGTTCCTTCGCTTCATAAGTTTCGAGTAGTAGTCCCTTCACTGTGATCCATGAACTCTCGAACTCTAGAGAGGTTCCACAAGTCGAATGATCCATGCTTGCTTGAGGACTTCAAAATCCAAGATGATCTACTTCGAGAAAACACGAACTCAAGCTATGACTTTACTAATTATGAATTAATGAAGCTAACACACTAATATATATGGCTAGTATAGAAGAGGATGATGAAGTAGGAATTTTGCTCACTTTATTATTTAATTTCTCACTATTTTCTTCTTGATCTCAAAAGCTAGCAAGCAAAATGAGAATGAGAAAGAAGAAGAAGAATGAATGAGATTAAGGTTAGAAATGCAACCATGGGTCAAGTATATCATCCTTAACCATTATAGAGAGTTAACCATGGCTATGTGTCATGGTTGGGTTAGAAATATCTAGGGCAAAACAAAAAGGGTGGACTTGGTCAATGGTAATCTACAAGCTTCATGAAGGTTCATCCATGACTCATTTCCACAATTTGAATTACTTAGATATTTAAACCCAAACATTACATATAGCATGGTATAATTCTCATACATATATGTTGCATGTATAACCTACCATGCTAAAATATTATATATCACATACATAATATTTATGTAACAAAAGAAAACAATACAATAAACATATATCACATATATGTTAAATGTATCATAAGTGAGAATAATAAATACTTAAGTGAGCATATAATATATATATATATATATATATATCATTTTATCGAATCAACACTTGATCCAATAACCCGGCTATATCAAATATAACCGGCCGATATCATATATCGCGAGAATAGAATACGGTATCACATATCGTATTAATCTTGGTCCCCGCACATATCACATATGTGCTCCTACTCCGTTTCGCCTGAGATAAGAAACCTCTGTGTAGGACTCTAAAGACTTGTCAATACGCCGGCAATAGGTGATGATCATATCAAACACCTACAAGCTGCAAGCGGTCAACTAAACGTAATAGCCACCCGGGTATTGAGCGACCAGAAGATCAACAAGCAAGCCTGTACATACTCCTGCGAATCCATTCAGTAACACTACCGTACAGTCCGATCTCTTCGTCTGATATGTCGCATATCCAGTCTAGGGGTGGTAAACGTCAGACCCTATTAACCGATAAGTCGTGTCGATATGAGGCTCATAACGGGTCGAGAAACTACTGATAACTCTTACCAGTAAATCTCCATATCAGCCCTGACCAGGAACTTCCAGTTATAGCCAATCGAACACAGCGCAACATTAACTCCCAATACCGGGAGAGACGAAACCCCTCCTATCGCTCATTGCCTCCATGTGATTCGGGACTGTACCCAAAAGCCACCGTTTTGCACGCCCTCTTGGACGTGGTAAGATGGAAATCAAAACACAGTAGGAATCACACAAGACTCTATGACGATCTCGGGTCTACAGACTAACCTGTAACAGTGTCACCGGAGAACTGCTACCTGACGATAGGTATAATACCATCTAGGAGTTCTCGGCGAGTCCGTTCAGTGTACCCAGTCTCCACTGAGCACCCGTATACCATCTTTGATGTCACACACCAATGGATGTGGGATCATCCATCGCCCATCATATGGGTCAAGATGCGTATACGCTAGTCTACTCTGGAGTATCGATGCCCTATCTCGATACACCCTCGACTAGGAACAGTTATAGGATGTACTCGTGGACTACCATGGCCCCACTAGTATGATCTCATCATAGTCCTAGTAGTCGAGTACAGATCCTAACGGCTTTATCAACATGTGAAAGCAAGACAGTAAACTAATACAAGTCAACATGTTTAGACAAAGTGAAACTAGATAGCATACTATCATGTCGAGCAAGAAAGTCCTCTCTATATATATCCAAGCATCCATTATAATATACATCATATGTACAACAATGGCATCTAGGGCATATACATAACTAACAATAAATCAAATTCAAAAACTGACACGACACGCAAAGCCTACATAAGTTAGAAAGTATGGTCAACATGCGCTAAAACAACAAAACAACCCCTGGCGTTGACGTACGAACGTCAAACGACCGAGTCAAAACTCAAATATCAAAAGTCAAGTTTTCAAAAGTCGCACAACATCGCCAGAACTCAAGTAAAAAAACTCTAAGGTGGAATTAGACTTTTTGCATATAAGGTAGGTCTAGTTATCTAAAAAGTGAACTACAGACCAAAACTCATACCCTATCTCCAAACTTGGGCCGCAAATTGCGGCCAAAACGAATTAATTGGCGGCTAAGCTAAGTTAGATTTGGCTCGGGTTTCAAGGGTAGCTTCCTATGGGTCTACACATCTCACTGTATCTTCTATTTAATTTTCAGAGTCTCTGAGTAAAACCAGATTCCAATTGATGATCAATATCCCCACAAAATCGACATCGAAAAATTCTAAGTTCGTCTTTGAACCTTCTAAACTCATTTCAATCAAGGCTACCACCACTACTAGACCAGTAGACACTCATTACACCCTCTACTATACATTCACTACAAGCTTCACTCCCTAATTCTCAACCTAGAATTTTCCAAGTTTACTAAACATTAACTTTTTAACTCTAACTAATATCGGAGGTTAAGAAACCTAAAGACTTGTTTAAAAGGTGAAAGTTTTACCTTAAACAACAACTCAAGAAAATTTTTAGGTGGTTAAAGTTGCTCAAAACTAGAACTTGATCCCACCATGATGTGCAGGATAAGATGAGGAACAATTTTTGTGAAGGTTGTGTGAGGTTTTGAGGTGGTTTTGAGGGTGGTTTCATGGTGGTAGTGAGGGTGGAAGAGATGAAGAAGGAGGAGGAGATGAAGAAAATGGAGGAGGTGAAGAAAGCAAATGGAGAATTTTCCATGGTTGTAGCAATCATATCTCTCTCTTTCTCTCTTTCTCACTCTCTCTCCTCATAACTCAAGGTCACCTCCTTGTCCTCTTTCTCATTTATTATTTTTTTTTCCTTTTCTTTTCTTATCTTTTCCTTTCCTTTTCTTTTTAAAAACAAAACCATACTACAAATCAAAATTTCAATGTTATATATCATGACATATTAAATATGGTTTTAACAAAATAACTTGGTTTAATGCACAATTAATGAAATACTAATCAAGTTTAACATAAACTTGTATGTAAATAATTGTATAATAATTTATAAAAGCCCAAATCCAATAAATATTTTTATAAATGATAATGTATTCTTAAATTCCAATTATATTCCAAAATATAGGTATATATAATTATACCAATGTACGAAAACTCAAATCTATATTCGTGTAATATTCATGAAATTTATTATTTTATTATTTAATTTTAAAAATATTATTTTATATTTTCTGAAATGTTGCATATGTTTTCCCGAAGAGGACGAGGAGCTCGCCACAAAGGCCAACCAAATCCAGCTCAGAAACGGCAGGGCTCTACCGCCAAATCAGGGCAACGCCCCAAAATGAAAGGAAAAACAAGTCGCTAATGAAGAAGATGGCGGAGAGCGGGCTCATGAAAACTCGAGTCCTTCCTCAGTGGACTATAATATCTTGGCCCATCTCCGAAAGCTTCCGTCTCTCCTGAGCATCTACGATACCTTGGTCCTATCTAAGGAGCTTAGAGATGTTCTCATTCACGCTCTACAAAACCCCGAGTGGTACCAGGCTCGCTTTGCGGAAATTAATATGAAAGAAGTCCAGTACACTCTGCATGCTTCTGCGGTCATGTTTAAAGACGAAGACCTGCTACTGGGAACAGCTGATCATAACCGGCCGCTTTACATGACCGGGTACAGCGACGGAGATCGAATTAATCACATATTGATTGATCCGGGATCCTCAGTGAACATCATGAACTTGCGGACTCTGAAGAGTCTGTCAATGGATGTCCGACACCTGTCAAGAGAAAGGATTGTCATTCAAGGTTTCAAGTTCTGCGATCCATAGCTCTGCCGATCAGGTTCGGGGACCTACAAACCGAAGCCAAGCTATACGTGATCAACGTCGACACGTCTTATAAAATTCTCCTAGGACGGCCGTGGCTCCACGATTACAGTATCATTCTGTCAACTCTCCATCAATGCATGAAGTATACCAGAAATGGTGAAGAAATACGTATTGACGGAGACATCCGGCCATTCGGTTTGCATGAAGTTCGATATGAAGATTCTCGGTACTTCGTGAACCCCCAAAATACTGAGCCACGACTAACCAAAGACAGAACGACTTCGAAACTCAAAAGCAAATCTGAGCCGGCTATCACTTTCAAAAGGAAAAACCCCCCAAGTGCGTCCGTGTTTTGGCAGTGACACTGATGAGTCTGACACTGGAAGTCCGTCCTTCCGTAAAAACCGCCCTCATCTTGGTAACGATACGGACGAGTCTGATATCGAAGGCCCATCTGGCAGAAAAATTCGCCCTCGTTTAGGCAGCGACACTGAAGAGTCAGAAGAAGAGGACCTGCCTTACAACGGCTATGCAGATTGGGCCCCCATGCAAAAAGCGAAGCTAAGAGAAACTTTCGAGGTTACAAAAGGGTCTCTGACTATCACAAGGGTGCCGGAGCAGATGTACAAGGAGCTAGATGCATTGTCAGTCTCTACCGTGGACCAACTGAAAACTTTCTACATTACCAGAAAGAAAAGTAGACAGAAGGGCACCATGTTTTATGGGTCAAATCCTGTCACGCACCTGGATAATTTGTCTATCACGTGCCTTCCCTATGAGAGAGGTATAAGAGTCGTCCTCAATCCCAGATATTATGCACCCAAGATGTGAGAATATTTTAAAAAGTGCGGATGTCGGTTATATCAAACAGACTTCGAAGCGAAGTTTTATGAAGGGTTGTGGCATCCGCCTCAGGTCCGAGCACTCATCGATGGACGAATCCCAGATAGACGGGGCATAGGTTTCATTCAACCTGATGTCAGAGCATGCTACATGATCCATGTTGGTAAAACCAGCGAAAGGTCAAATGATGAAGACGAGCCAGCCGAACCAGAAGAAGCCCCTCGAGAGATCGAAGATGGCGGACAAGCAACCTTCGACGAGCTAACTAAGATTGATTTGGGAGCGCCCGATAATCCAAGACTGACCTATATCAGCTCACTCTTGTCAGAGGAAATGAAAGAACGGATAATCGCCCTACTACATGAGTTCGTCGACTGCTTCACGTGGATATATAAAGAAATGCCTGGCCTCTCTCCTGAAGTGGCCATGCATAAGCTGACTATATCTCCTAATACCAAGACAGTCAAACAAGCTCCTCGAAGAATGAGAAGGGAGCTATAAGAAAAGGTCATCGAGGAAACTAAGAAATTTATCGATACTGGCTTCATCAAAGAAGAGAAATATGCGGACTGGATCGCATGCATCGTCCCAATAAAAAAGAAAAATGGGCAGATCCGAGTTTGTGTCGATTTCAGGATCTCAACAAGGCATGCCCTAAAGGCGATTTCCCGCTTCTGGTCATGAAAATGATGGTCGACGATACCTCAAATTACGAGCTGTTCACCTTCATGGATGGCTCATCTCGATATAATCAGATAAAAATATCGCCTGAGGATAAGAAGTATACAGCATTTCGAACCTCGATCGGCAAATACTGTTACAAAGTGATGCCGTTTGGACTGAAAAACGCAGGTGCTACATATCAAAGGGGCAATGACCAATATCTTTGATGACCTAATCCATGAAGTCATCGAATGTTATGTTGATGATTTGGTCGTCAAGACTAAAACCAAGGCCAATCACATCCAAGATCTCAAGACCATTTTCACCAGACTGAGGGAATACGATCTGAAATTGAATCCTCTGAAGTGCGCTTTTGGCGTGTCATCGGGAAAATTCCTGGGCTTCATAGTTCGACATCGAGAGATCGAAGTTGACCCATTAAAAATAAAGGCCATCATGGAGATGCCCCCTCCAAAGAATCTAACGCAGCTGAGATCTTTTTAAGGCAAGTTTGCTTATATACGAAGGTTTATCTCAAATTTATCGGGGAGATGTAGGCCCTTCTCAAAGCTTATGAAGAAAGGAGCTCCTTTTGTTTGGGATGCCGAATGTCAAGAAGCGTTCAAAAGTATCAAATAGTACATGTTGCAACCTCCGGTGCTTACTACTCCCATTCCAAACAAATTGCTGATTCTCTACACTGCCGCGCTAGATGAATCACTCGGTGCGCTCCTTACCCAGAATAACAAGGGAAAAGAAAATGCCCTCTACTACCTCAGTCGAACTTTAGTCGAGGTGGAACATAACTATTCCCCGATCGAAAAGCAATGCCTGGCCCTGATATTCGCCATGAAGAAATTGAGGCACTATCTGCTCGCTCATCGGGTTATACTGATCTCCAAGGTCGACCCACTTAAACACTTAATGACCAAAGCAAGCCTAACCGGCAGAATGGAAAGATGAGCTATCATACTGCTTGAGTTCGACATAGTCTATATTCAACAAAGAGCAGTAAAAGGACAAGCCCTCGCCGACTTCCTTACTACTCATCCCATACCAGAAGGGTCACCGCTCAATTGCGAGTTACCCGACGAAGAAGTGCTACACCTCGAGGATGACGAGCCATGTTAGGAGCTCTACTTCGATGAAGCCTCATCAATAAGGACCTCCAGCAAATCAAGCTTCCCAGAGATAAAAGCAGGGGTAGGATTGGCGTTCGTCACGCCATTAGGAGGAACCCTACGACGTTATTTTGCTCTTACCGGGCCTTGCACAAACAACGAGGTTGAGTACGAAGCTCTGATAGCTAGTCTGGAGCTCGCCATAGAAATGGAAATCCTTCGGCTACGGGTTTATAGGGACTCCCAGCTTGTCGTCAACCAAGTGAGCAGCGACTACAAGATATATAAGCCCGAGTTAGCTCGATACAGAAGCTGAGTGGTGGAACTCATGAAACGGTTCACTCATATTGAACTAATGAGAGTCCTTAGGGCGTTGAACGGAAAAGCCGACGTATTCGCTCGCATAGCCAAAGAGCTGGATGATCCCGACATAGATGAAATTCTGATCACAGCCAGGAGCCGGCAAATTCTGCCCCCAGTCTCTTTATGAGAAGAGGAAATCGCGGAACAAAAGAGCAATCATACCGAAAAAGTTCTGATCATTCAAGACGAGCCCGATTAGAGAGAGCCTTTCATAGAGTACCTCCGATACGACAAGCTGTCTGAAGAAAAATCTACGAAGGTTCGGCTGAAAAAGAGAGCTCTCCGATACATGTTTGTAAATAATACGCTATACCGCGGATCATATGACCAACTCTGGGTCAGGTGTCTGTCATCGGCCGAAACCCAAAATTCATGAAAGAAGTTCACTCGGGCATCTGCGGAGCTCACCAATCTATCCCAAAAATGCGGCTTCAAATTAAACGGCTTGGGTATTATTGACCTACCATGATAAGGGATTGCGAAGAAGTGTCATCTCTGCCAAATTCACGGTGACTTCATTCACAAGTATCCCAATCCGCTGCATCCTACGGTGGTATCATGGCCCTTCGAAGTTTGGGGCACCGACCTAGTTGGTCCAATTGATCCTCCGTCATCTAAAGGCCACCGGTTCATATTGTCCGCAACTAACTATTTCTCCAGATGAGCTGAAGTTGTTCCGCTAAAAGAAGTCAAGATAGAAGATATTCTGACATTCTTCCCGCATAATATTCTATACCGCTTCGGTACACCTAGAAGAATCATTTCTGACAACGGACCTTCTTTCAAGAGCTTCAAAGTCTTAAAGTTTGCCACTCAGCATAAGATAGACTGGAGATATTCCTCCATTTATAATCTAAGAGCCAATAAGCTAGCCGAACCCTTCAATAAAACTCTATGCAAGCTCCTGAGGAAAAATGTTTCAGCCAACAAGAGAGACTGGAATCTCAAGCTCCACGAGGCATTGTAGGCATACCGTACTATGCACCGCACTCCAACTCAGTCCACTCCATACTCATTACTCTTCGAAGTGGAGGCAATCCTCGCCCTCGAAGTCGAAGTTCCAAGCCTAAGAATGGCCGTTCGGCACGAGTTGACGGAGGAGGAAAATGTCCTTCTTCGGCTCGAAGAGCTCGACGCCCTCGAAAAAAAGAGGCTCGCAATACAGAAAAATCTGGTACTATACCGAGCCCAAATGTCACGGGCCTATGACAAGATGATCCGTCTCCATGCCTTCAATAAAGGCAAATTGGTATTGATCCTCAAAAGACCGATCATCCCCAATCAACATGCCCAGGGAAAATTCGATCCAAATTGGGAAAGGTCATACGTCATCGAGAAAGTGTTCTACAGAGGATCCTACCAATTAATAAGTGCCGAAGGAGAAAGGCCCATGCCACCCATCAATGGTCGATATCTCAAGAAATACAACATGTGAATGCTCTAAGTCGCAGACGAATTGAGCACACCGGCTCTATGGTCTGGATCATGCATCCTATAAAACTGTATACAATCCATGGGCACAAGTGACCCCTATCTCTCCCAAGTCCTACCGACGAGACTACATCTCAAGTCTTACTGGCGATAAAAAAAAATGAAGAAGAAGAAAAAAAAGGTATGTCCACAAGCAAAACGAGCACGGATGAAAACCCGAAAGGGTTTCGTGAGTAAAAACAGCAGGACTAACGGCGAGTTTGTGAAAACCCGAAAGGGCGCAAACTCATGAAAAAAGATAAAATACACTTGCAAAGTTCTCTCGACCTTGTGCGGAGAAAATCCCCGCGTTAGATCCTTACGACTCACAAAGGAGCAACACACTTAGGAATCCCCACGATCCTTAGTGAGAAATACACCTGCGAGATCCTCTCGACTTATAGGGAGAAAATGCTTTTATGAGATCCTTACGACTCATAAAATTGAAAAGCCTTAAGTGATAGGGATCTAAACTTGTCTTCTAAGCCATCGCTCCCCAACAGGCAAAGGTAAATGATGAGTCTCTCCTGGCACTACGCTTCAGTATTAGCGGTGCTGATGCCGACCCAAAACATAAACCCAAAGTTTTCCCAAAAGCAAATGATGAGTCGCTCCTGGTACTATGCTTCAGTGTGAGCGGTGCTGATACCGACACAAAACTCAAACCCCAAGTTTTTCCATAGGCAATGATGGGTCGCTCCTGACACTACGCTTCAGTGTTAGCGGTGCTGGCCGACCCAAAAACCAAATCCCAAGTCCTCCTGAAGCAAATGATGAGTTGCTCATGGCATTATTCCAGTGCAGCAATACTGATGCTAAATAAATTCCAAATCCCAAGTTCCTCTCAAATTCAAAAGTCCCGCCAAATAAGGAAGAAATCAAACAGATCAAATCAATATCCCACCCGGTAGCGCTTCCAAGCTCAAAATTCCCGCTGGACGGGTAGGGAACTCCCAAAACAAATCAAATCCCGACACCGCAGAAAGCGGAGCAAGTCAAATCAAGCACCGACTGTCCACGTCGCTAAAAGGACAGCATCGACCCTCCACAGGAAACCAAATCAAATTAATCTCCATATAGAACAAAATCCATCAATTTCATGCACACAACTCATACACGTGGTGTGCATTTATTGATGGGGTCAAAAATTACACCCCGGTTGACCAAGTCAAACTCAGTCAACCCCCAGCCAAGTGGGTCCGAGCCCAAGAAAGCGGACCCAAGCCCAAGTCAAGACCGAGCGAGGAAGGGGCCGGCTCCATACCAAAAGAAGACGATAAATTAATTTAAATACATTTTTTTTAGAATTAAATATATGAAAAATGGGCAGAAAGCCAAAATTTTATAAACCCCATGGCTTATGTGCTAAAAGAAATAAGCACATGAGGCATGAGGAGGCACAAGTGCCATTTAGAAAAGCCCAATGGATTATATGTAAAGTGTGTACCCTATAAAAGGCAAACAAGATGAAAAATCAAGGACAGCTTTCATTCTCTCAAAAAAAATCTTGGGTTTGTGCCTCCATCTCCTTTCTCTTAAGTTCTTCTTTTTCTTTTCATATCCAATTAAATAAAGAGTTTAACTCTTTTTTTTCTAAAAAGAAATAGTTTTTTCCATATAACCCTTGAAGGGGGTTCAGATCTCCCATCAAATCCCTAAAATGGAGATTTTTAATCTCACCTCTCTTTTTCTTCAAGATCCAGCAAAAAGAGAAGAGGAGCAGGAAGATGACCCACCTCCAAAAATCCTACTTTGGGAGGATCCGGGGCTCCAGGGAGAAGAAATGGGTCCCCTTTGATCATCTCCGAAGATTTTCGGGGAGTTCACCTCTAAGATCCAAATTCTCAAAGGAGTTTAATTCCACATCTAGACCTTTTAGGAGTTTAACTCCAAAACCAAGCCTTTTAGGAGTTCAACTCCAAAATCCGTTCCTCGATTCTGCTCAGGACTTCTGTTAAACCTTTGTCCATGTCCGGGCTTTACTTAACTTCGTATTTCTGGCCGAGTCGACTAGACCGCTTTCATGCTACTTTTTCCGTATCCGGTCAAAATCTTGGCTAATTGATCGAAGTGGGAGTTTAACTCCAGATCTGTACCTAATTCATGTTTAGGTGTTCAACTCCAAAGCCTCTCGGGAATTCAACTCCCAGCCCAGGGGCTAAACCCTTTTCTCCGCTGGTGTTTCCAGCGGTCGCGTGTCGCGCAAGGCACATGACCCGCGGGCACTCAGCGCCCGCGGCCAAGGCATGTGACCCGCGGACGCCCACAGGCCACTCACGCGTCCTTAGGACACTTTTCATCCTTCTTTTTCCCTCACGCTCCACACTCAAAACACGTCCCCGTTAGAAAAAAATTCTAACGGGACGCTGCCCCGCACCCCGCAAGTACGCTACTAGCCCCCTTAACCCTCAGCCCGCTATCCGGTAGCAGGACCCCCGTAAACTCTGCTAGGCCTCCGATACGTCTAACTCCCCTTCAAAACACAACACACGCACACTGCACATTGAGTTCGCATGACCAGTTTTACTCGTCGATCGGAGGTTCTCTCGCTCCAAAAGCTAGGGATAATTAACGGCAGTTTAGTCCGCGGCTGTCGGAGATTCGGATTCACACGATCAATAAATCTCAGCCTACCCCCAGACAAAGAGATTCTGTAATACGCCTGACAAGCTACACGTATTTTCCATCTCAATGGGGTGACGAAAAACACCCTATAAGGACATGGGAGAAAATCATGCACCAAACAAATCATGTTGCATTTGAAAAATATGTGTTATGTGCATGGATATGTATAGGTTAGGGCTTATGAGCCAATGCCAAACGCACACACGATGCAGCTACTCTGAAAGAATATCTTATACTTCTGACTTCATGCATATAAATAAAAAAGAATTCTTCAAGAACAATATTGTCAGTTTCTTAATCCTAATGACAACAGAAACATGATGAGGACGTGGGAGAAAATCATGTACCAAACTTCTTTATGGTGCATTTGAAAATTATGGATAGGGATCTGAAATCTTCAACAACTTCATGATGTTTTCATGTAGTGGAGTGTTATTGGTGTTGAAAGGGCAACCAAGCCTTATACTATGTTATACACTACATTTTTAATATTACTTTGTCTTCTTCTTCTTTTCCTTCTAAATTAGCTAATGTCATCAATAGGATTAGAAAAGAGAGAGAAATTAGAAAAATCGCCCACTTCCTAGTACAATGTTGGACAGGAGAATAATGCACTCACTCACATGATATAGTGTCCTGGGAATCTTGATGCAGGTATCCAACTAATTTTTTTGAGTTGGCTAACTGAACATGCATGTTATAAAACATATAAGCACATCTAAAGTCCAGATATAGAAACACAAGTTACCAGGAGACAGAATTATAATTACACTCAACATGACAACAGAGAATGGATAAATCGACTTTGAATGGATAAATGGACGCAAAAGAAGTTGCATATATTTCTTCGAAGAAAATATATTTATACAAAAGAACATATACATAAAACACCACAAGAGCACAAATAAGAAGTAATGAAAGATATATCAGCTGTCAATTTAATTGGCAATTATGCAAGGAAAAATAAAATCAAGGAGCCACCAAAATATATTGTTTAAAGTCTAGTTGTCATACATATGCACCATGAGTTGAAGTCCAACGGCTAAAAATGGAGCTCAGATGTCAACTCTTAACACAGCATTAACATCAGTAACAGGGTGAAGTCCAATGGCTAAAAATCAAGCTCAGATGTCAACTCTTAAGACAGCATTAACATCAGTAACAGGGTAAACCTAATTATAGCTGTCCTTATTCACAAAAGCAAGCATCTCTGAAGTCCTATGTTAAATTTTATCAATACAAGCAAAGGAAATCTCTTTCCTGTAAGGTAATGCTTTCTTCCTCATACATCCGTAACCTCTCCAGGAAGTCCAGAATAATCCGTAGGCTCATCAACTTGTTTAGGAGCGTTATCTTCGCTTTCATCTCTCCCATCATCATGAGGAAACCATCTTCGAAATGGCGATGATTCCAAGCCACGACGAGAGGGGTAGTCGAAAGATTGGAAGAATTCGTTGGCCATCTCTTCAGCTGCCTCTATGAATTGGCCTAGGCCTCCCGACAAGCTTCGCTCGATAGATTCAATGTCGCTGCAGAGCCCAGGGAAACTGAACGGCTCGACTCCAGATGATCCGAATGCGTGCCTGCCATTAGTCACTTCGTCGGTAACGTCGTCTTCGGTGTGCTCGGTTTTAGATTCCACAACTTCTACAGGCCTGGAAACAAAACAGCTATCAGTAAAAGCTGTTCAAATATACAAGGTCATACTGCAGGAAATATCATGTTATTGCCTGTATTGAAGGATACAGCCCTTTTTTTTTTTAAAAAACTTCAATTTCCACTTTGCCTCGTTGGCTCCTTTTATCCAACCGCCAGCATATTTCTTCCATTTCTGTAATTTTTGATACAGTAATATCATGAGTTGTACGTAATAAGTATGCATTGTTAGTATACTGGGGGTATTCTGGATTTGAAAAAAATTGCACTAAAGGTTTAAGGCAAAGAGAAGGTATCAAGAACAGAGGCACTCTACTGCTAATCGGGTAAAAATGAGGGATGATTCTTGCAATTGAGCCTAGAAGTAAGAGATAAGGATCGCATACCACTCTTCCGTAAATATCAAACAAAGCAATAGAGAAAGCTGCACAATTGGTGGAAGCAATTAAATAACACCGGTTTTTCAGCAAGCCATATACCTTATGTTAGAGTTCAGAAAAGCTTACTACTATATTACGAGCTTGCAGAGTATTAGCATTAATATTACCACAAAATCAGAAGATGAACTTATATATACATATATAAAGAAAATTTTAATTTTCAGATATAATGTATACCGAAACCACTTGGAAGTATGATTTACAGTTAAAGGTCCAGGCATATTACAAGAGATGTAGATCCATTCAACCAGATCACTTGTAACAAACTATTACAGTCATTAAGCCGGAGGGTCAGCAACACACACACAGAGAGTCATTAAGCCGGCGGGTCAGTGACACACACACAGAGAGAGAGCCATTAAGCCGGCGGGTCAGCGACACACACACACACACGGAGAGAAAGAGAACATTCTGAAAAAAATGTATTATTTTCTCATGAGCGTGATTAGAAATTGATAGTATACCCAATCTGCCTATATCATCAAGGTTTACTGCTAATTAATTTCAACTCCAGATAAATTGCATAAATCAATTGGGAAAGCTGTCATCAGTTGCTATTACAGGTACTCAGACTATTCCAAACATTACTACAGAGTTGCTCCTTGCTACTTACTACATACCACTAGTCCCTATCAGTTTTGAGTATTAGTTCTAATAGATTGCTAAATTATATCAGCATACGATGTATTTTATCAATTTTGAATAGTAATAACTACTCGAACTTGCTGTTAGCATATACAAGCTACTTGGCAAAAACAATAGCATATAGAAGCTATTTGCCTTATAGTAACAAGCTAAACGAACAATTTACAAACAGGGAATGAGCTTATAGACAATAATAATGATCAGGAATCGCATCAACAGGGTTAAAATCAGTAATAAATAAGAACACGGAAAAATATTTATAATGCTAGAATGGTGGGATAAGAAGCTGAGGAGGTGTAGAGAAGAGGGGTGACCGGTGAGATTCAGATGAGAGGTTAATAACCGATAAGAAACCCATGCACTCTTTGGTGTCTTGGCAAGTAACAAATCCTGATTATATATCCGAAAATAGATGAAATAAGGATATAAAAGAACAGCTGAGGTTTATAATTTATTCAAAAGTAGAGCAGATCTAAAATGCTTGTTCCAATGTTATGTAAAACATATCTTGCCACACACAAAAACATAGAAAACACTTAAACCATCTTTAGACCATAGGCAGCCACTTTGTCAAGAACTGCTGCAGATGGAGAAGTCAAACTTCAAACTTCATAGTTAATGAAACTGGAACCTGCTAGTTTTAACGATAGCAAAAGCTTTGAATGAAGGTAGGTACAGCACTAGTCTCTGCCTAACCACCCAAGATAGTGAGTGAAGGGCCAAGTTCCCATTATAACAAATCAAAAAAAAGAACAATGATAAATTAATGAAGGTCAAGGGTTAAGACCATTTTTCACCCAAAAAAATCGATAAACTAATGATGATGAATATATAATAGTTAAAAAAATTATTTGTTTCATTATTATCTTATTTATTAAACAAGGTGTGTTCACACCGTTTCAACCCAAAAAAAAAAAAAATAAACTCTGAGCATAAGTAAACAAAGTCGTAACACAAGTCAACGGATGATCTTTTTCTTCTTCCTCATCCTTTTCAGTTAGTTTTTAGACAGACCTGACAAATATGAAAGTACTGTACATGCCATCTCAACTTAAGGTAAATAAATAAATTAAATTAAAAAATTCATTGTGCATCAATGATGAAGTAAGGCGGAAAAGGAGAATACTTATAGCCTCCACCAACAACAAGAAGAGCACACTGAGGTGGTGAAACAAAGGGTGGCAGGGATAATGTGATTGCATAGGCTGCTATATCATTCAACAGGCTAAATTATATGAAATCGACTTAGTAAAACACAACATGAGTTCCACATATGAAGTAGCGCTTAACGGTTAACATATTAATATGCAAGCAATCAATCTTGTTTCACTGGTCTTATTCACCCACACTATAGAGGAAATCAATCACTTTGTAGGACATAGTAAAATCATGCATCAAATACAGGAGGATCATGGCCACCAAAAGAAATCAAGATATTATGCAGAACAGTTATAGACAGTCAGTTATCTCAAATCAGATGAAAACATATACCCATTAACATTTACAATACTGATACTTGTTATACAAAATTATACTTCATATGTCATGAGGATAAGTAAGGCTAAATATATATACACTTGCCCAGAAAGTTAAACTATTAATTGGGCATCAAGAAACTAACCACTGAATCATTTAGAAAAATACTAACTGTATCACTTGGAACTCGCTTCCAAACTCACAGTGGATCGGAGATCAAAACAAGAAGATGAAAGAGCTAATGTTGCTTGGCATTTGCAAAGTACAAATTGAGAATTAGTGCATAACAAGATAATCTGAGAGATATGTCTAGTGAAGGGGGTATATGTTTCCGGTGGAAATCAGGGCTTTCGAGTTCTTTTTCATTAAACAGTTACAAGCAATTTTCTCTTTTTACAAGTATGTAAATATATGCAAAAAGAAGAATAAGAATAAAAATATATAGAGATATGGGGATTCGATATGGCGGCACGATCCTTCGTAAACACGAGGTTCCCTTTGACCGTACGGCACGAATGAAGCGTCGGACAGATTCTCAGCGAATGCGTTACAAGGTTTCGACTGATCGACGAGATCTTGGCTTTAAGTCTTCGATATCTTGAACCTTCGAAACTTCAAGTCTTGATCTTGAAGAGCTTCGAGAAGAGTCTTCAATGGAGGAGTCTAAACAAGAGAGCAATGGCTTCCACCTTCACGAAGTCTCAAAAATCCAAAAAGATACAATGGCCGAGAGAGAGAAAGATGGCAGAGTCAAAGCTTCCGTACAAAAATTCTCACCCTCCTGAAAATGAGCCAATGGGGGCTCTATTTATAGGGAAATTGGGCTAGACGGCAGATAGCACCAGCGCGCAGCGCACGTGCCGAGCACGCTAGCGCCCACGTGAAGCGCCAGCGCCCGCGTGCCACGCACGTGAGCCGCTGGCCCCGCATGCTTTGGACGCTTTTTCTCCTTATATACATGTATATGTGTGTGTATACACACACTCCACACTAAAAATACCTCCCCGTTAGAAATTTCTAACGGGGCGCTGCCCCGCACCCCGCAAGGGGGCTGCTAGCCCCCTTGACCCCCAGCCCGCTATCCGGGTAGCGGGACCCATGTAAAACTCTGTAGGGACCCCGATATATCCAAAACCCCTTCAAAACACAACACTGCACATTGAGTTCGCATGACCTGTTTGACCCGTCAATCAGAGGTTCTCTCGCTCCAAAGACGAGGGGTAATTAACGTCAGCTTAGTCCGCGGCTGCCGGAGATTCGGATCCTCACAATCAATAAACCCCAGCCTACCCTAGGCAGGGGGAATCTGTAGTACGCCTGACAAGCGCGCGCGTATTCCCATCTCAATGAGGTGACGAAAAACACCCTACACTGGTCTTGAGGGTGCTGAGCATAGCAGAGCTGCGGCAACTTTTGCCTTTCGTTCCTTGTATCAGAGCATAGGATTCTACCTCTGCAAGAACCTCAGCAGTACAGGTGCCCCTACCCAACAGATCGAGGTGTTTCTTTTGGCTTCGTCAATATCATAGGCGGATATGGAGAGCCAGAAATCATGACTATACTTCACGGTTACCTGGCCCAGCTGATGTCCACGTTGCATTCAGTGACGGACCTACGCTCTGGTGGACAATCTACCTTGATTGGGGATGTACGCGATGAGCTTCGAGTTGCACAACAGGAGACGGATCGGAGATATCACGATTTAGTTGCTGTGTGGACAGATGCAGAGGTCAGGACGATAGTTGTGTCTCGGCTGATCGGGACGAGATGACACGCAGCCACGCTGAGACTATGAGCCCATTATGAGGCTTCGACAAAAGTTAGTTGCTGCGGAAGATGGGTTGGGTAGGCTAAGCCAGCGCTTGCGGACGGTTGATGTCGAAAAGGCCGAACTTATCAGGACCATAACGAGCACCGATGTGGAGATCGATGAGTCACCTCACATCGCCTTAGTGAAGAGGAGTTACATAGACGGGCGACCATCGAGGGTAAGCGTCGCCACGCTGAGCAGATCCAGCGAGCCACTGCCATGTTGGAGTCGGTTATGCATCGCCTTACTTCTGCCCTATAAGGCTTATGTACTTCTTTTTGGCAATATATGGCCTTTTTGTCGAGACTTTTAGTTAGCGTAATTTTACATGTTTTTTACTACACTTGCTATCTCTTAAGTAGATTTTATTCTATGCATGTGATTGTCATCACTTTATTTTCACATTACTTATTATGCGACTTAATACTCCTACGTTAGGGATAATACCACTTCAGGTATCGACCAGTGATAGGGTACATCTCTAAGTTCCTTTTTTCGTCAATGAGCCGATACGCCCCATTTGACAGGACCGTGTCAATTACGAATGGTCCTCATTTACCCTTTGACTTGTGGATT
Organism: Agapanthus africanus; assembly: GCA_030015575.1. Taxonomy (NCBI): domain Eukaryota; kingdom Viridiplantae; phylum Streptophyta; class Magnoliopsida; order Asparagales; family Amaryllidaceae; genus Agapanthus; species Agapanthus africanus. The sequence continues at coordinate 480,245,281 of JASDDO010000022.1, read as the reverse complement.
GGGATCATGGACATCCGCATGACTAATACCAAGTCTCCTTTCTGGAAGGCTCTCATCCGCACATTTTTATTGAAGGCCCTAAAGGTCTTATAGCTTAGTACGGCTCTATGTGTTGCCGCGCAGCCAAACGCTTCTCATCGAGCACTTCCAACTCTTGAAGGTGGAGCCGGATGTTATCATCGGTCTTCATTTGGGCTGCCATTGTCGTGCGATACGTTGGGATCTGCATCTCCAACGGGATCACCGCCTCGCATCCGTAGGTTAGCGCGAATGGCATGTTCCCTGCAGGAGTCCGTACCGTCGTGCGATACACCCAAAGTCACTCACCAAGTTTGTCGTCCCAGTCTCCGGTAATGCTTATTACCAGAGACGAACTTCTTCACTATCTTGATGATAGTCTTCTTGAAGGTCTCCGCCAGCCCATTACCAGCCGGATTATAAGGAGTCAAGACCACACTTTGGATTCCGAACTTTACACAGAACCGTTCGAATACTTGGCTGATAAACTGGGGACTGTCATCATGCACAATGCGCCTCGGGACCCCGAATCTGTACAAGACGTGGTGTCTCAGAAAGCTGGTCACCTGACTGGTCTTGACTTCCTTAAGCGGTATCGCTTCCACCCATTTGGAAAAGTAATCGGTCACCGCTAAGATAAAACGGTCTCCTAATTAACAGAAGGTTGATGGGGCCGACGATATCCATACCCTACATCTCGAACGGCTATGAAGACATCGTCGGATGCAAGAACTCCAGGACTTGGTGAATGAAATTGGCATGGTACTGACACACCGGACACCTTTTGGCATACTCCATTGCATCGGCTACCATGGTTGGCCAATAGTGGCCGAGACGCCTCAACCGATATTACAATGTAGGGCCAGGCTGACGGACTCCACAAGTTGCATCGTGGGCTTCTTTCAGGACTGCTTTGGCTTCGGATCCGGCTAGACATCCAAGTAATATCCCGTCGAAAGAGCGACGATATAAATTCTTCGTGGTCGGATCGATAGAATCGCGTCGATCTATGTTTTATCGACGACCCTTCTTTGGGTCCTCGGGGACAATGCCATAGAAGGCGAAGTCTATGATGGTGAAGCGCCAATCTTTCCCTACGGAAGGTGACGTAGAGAGAGCTGCTGCTACCTTCAATTCTCGGGGCTCGAGTTTTAGGTAGTACAGATGATGGCCAGTGACATATACAACTTGCATCTTTCCACAGGGTAGGGAAAGGATAGCCGCAAGGCCTGCCAACGCATCTGCTCGTGGGTTTTCATTCCACATAATATGTTCGAGGCTGAAGGTCTTGAATCCATCGATGATTTCTTTCGCAGCTTGGTAGTATAGTAAAAGTCCTTCGTGACGGACTTCGTACTCTTCGTTAATTTGCTTCACAATCAACTGAAAGTCGCCTTTTGCCTCCAAGCTTTCCACCCCCAACTCTTTAGCGAGGGCCAAACCGATGAGTAGGGCACCATACTCGGCCACATTATTAGAGGGCACCATACTCGGCCACATTATTAAAGCAAGGTTCGGACAAGGAAAACGATCGGCGTATGACCTAGTTTTCGGACGTAAGGAAGATTATACCCACGCCAGCTACCATTGTATTCTCTGGGTCAACTCTAGATACGCCATCGAACCATAGCTTCCACGGCCTTGGCTCCGTGGTGAGGTGGCCTCATAAAATTTATCGAGTATCTCGTCGTATAGCTTTAAGTACCCTGGGACTAGAAGGTCAGCTAGGAACTCAGCGATGGTGTGACCCTTAACAGCCTTTCGCGGGACGAACTCCATGTCGTATTGCGACAACAAGATAGCCCACTTTGCTAATCTCGAGTTCAAAACGCCTGGCTTGGTCATAAGGATTCTCAATGGGTTAACATTGGAAATCACTTTAATTGTTTGACCCACTAGGTAATGTCGCATCTTTTGGACTGTGAATATTAATACCAGGCATTCTTTCTCTACTGGGGTGTATCGGAACTTTGCTCTGACCATTGTGCGGCTGAGGAAGTAGACGGCTTGCTCGTGTCCTTGTTCGTTGTGTTGTGCCAGCATCGCGCCTAAAGAGTGACTCGTTGCGTGCACATAGAGCATGAAGGGTTTCCCAAAGGTTGGTGGCACCAAGACCGGCGGCTTCGTAAGAGGTCTTAATATCTTCGAACGCCTTCTGACACGTTTCATCCCAGACGAAGGAAACATTTTTACGCATCAATTTGGAGAATGGCTGGTATTTGCTCCACAGATTATTGATGAATTTTCGGATGTATGCCAAACGCCCTTGGAAGCCTCGGAGCTCTTTTAAATTTATCGGGGACGGCATCTATATGATGGACCTGACTTTGTCGGGGTCGATGCGGATTCCAGTAGCTGTTACTACGAACCCAAGAAACTTCCCACTCGACACTCCGAAGGACTTAAAAGGGTTCATCTTCAGATCATGCTCTCGCATGATATCGAAAGCAGTCTTCAGGTCTTAGAGATGAGTCTCCTTTTTCTTGCTCGACGGCAATGTCATCAATGTAACACTCGATCATCTTGCCGAGATGTTTAGAGATGATTCGATTCATAGCCCTGTGATAGGTAGCTTCAGCATTCTTCAATCCAAAAGGCATCACAGTATACGCGTAGATTCTCCGTGTTGGGATTCTAAACGCAGTGTGTTGCCAATCGTCTTTATGCATCTTGATCTGATTGTAACCCGAGTAGCCATCCATGAAGGACATCCGCTCGAAGCCACAAGTGTTGTAGATCATGATATCGATGATCGGTAACGGGAACTCGTCTTTCGGACAGCCCTTATTCAAATCACGAAAGTCGATGCATATTCGTACTGTTCCATTTTTCTTTGGCACCGGAACAATGTTAGGTATCTAGAGTGGGTGTTGGACATTTTTTTACGAAGCCAGACGTTATGAGCTTCTCCACCTCTTTATCGATGGCATCCATTAACTCCAGCTTGAACCGTCGTTGTGTCTGGACCACAGGTTTGACTTCGGATCGGATGCTTAAGCGATGAACTGCTACATCTTCTCAATCCCGGCATATCTTTGTAGGTCCACGCAAATATATCAATGTATTCGCGAAGCAATGCAATGAGCTCTTGTCGCTCCTCAGGAGAAAGACCCACACTGATAGAAATGGGTCTCGGGGTACTTTCATTTCCAAGATTAACCTGTTCCACTTTATCATCTATGGATAGCTCTCGTAATTCAAAACGGGCCTCCCACGGTTTGTCTTGAAGTTGTGCCCATGAGTCGTCTTCAGGTTCTTTTGATAACGCGGACTCTTTTTCGTCGTAGGTCACGGAGGCCTTGTTAATTGAGAATTCTTTTAAAAGACTATTGATCTCTACATCATATTGAGAATCTCATTCTAAAGTGTCCGAAGAGTGTGTGAAGGATCCATCGGAACCATCTTCCCGCTCAGATGCTTCAGGAGGGGTGATATAACCCAACCCCCGGCCTGTTTGGTCGTAATAATTTGCATCACGTCCTTTAGGCACGAAGGGTTTGAGCCCTCCGGCTCGCCTTTCATTATGATCAAGACTAAGGCGAGCTGCTAAGTCATATCCCTGATTCTTCATCGTCTGGCGTGCACCTTATTATAGTGATGGAACTCTGCACTTCATCTTCAGATTCTGATTCTTCCGAGGTCCGATCATTGTCCTCTTCGAAACGACCAAAGTGTATTGGTGTTTCGTTCTCGAACTTAGTCGGAACAACGGAAGTATGTCCTACTCGAACACTGGGACTCTCCGAGTTCATATGATATCCTATTTATGGGCACGTTTAGTGTAAGATCATAATTCAGACACAACACCCGCTGCGGGACATTTTCTCTGAATATAGGTGAGGTCTTTGCACACAACTCATAATTAAACTTCACTTCATTAATGATGAACTTGGGTTTAGCTGGACATGGCCGACACTAGGCGCCTCCATGTGGATTTGGGGCACCTGCGGATCGTTTAGTGGTGGAACAGTTGCGGGACCGGCTCCACAGTTGATCACTCTGGACAAGGGTAGGTTGTCTCTGCGATTGTTGGTTCCATGTCTCGACAATTCGTACCGGAGGTGGAATGGCAGCGCTCGAGGACGGCGCTAAGTGAATTGGGACACTACCCCTGTGTTTGATCCTGTCGGTATCTGTAGACTGGCCGCGGTTGATGGTGGTGGAGGGACTCCAAATAGAAGAACCGTTGGCAACTCCAGTTGCTGCACAGTGAGCTGCGTCTGCTGATGAGATTACATCTACATCATCATCACTTTCATAGCCTTGATAGAGGCGTTTTGTTCTCGGAGTTCTTGTCGAGATCTCTGAACTTGGAGCAGCAAATTTGCGATATCATGAGTGGCTTGATTGCTATTTCTGACGTCATCGTCCCCTTGATCATCGGGGTCTGTCCCCGCATTTCAACTTCCACTTCCCAGGGCTGTTAGGAACTCACTATACTATCTGTCGCGTACGCGGACAGTTCGTCGAGTTGTCGCCGGAACATGAAATCTTTGGCCCTTTGAGCCAACTGGTCTCAAGTTCTCGTGACAGGAGGCCCGAATCCATAGAAGGTGGGGAATTCTATAGGAGAAATTCCACCCAGCCTCAACTTGCGAGGAGGTTCTTGGAAGTCAACCATGTGCACGGATGCGTAGGTCGACTCACCGGACCTCTTTGTTCTTTTTCGCTCCCTGTTGGCCGGGGACAAGGTCGAGCCTACGGACAATCAGTCGAAAATAAAGATTCGACCTAGGTGCACTGGCTCGTCCATCGAAACACGGCACAAGGGAATAAACAAAGGGCAGTAGGGACAACACTGCATGTGGCCCACAGTTACAATTGGGCCATGGCAGTGTGCATTACCGGCAAAGGGCTTAGACGATGGACGGGCGGTGGCCCGGTCATCGGCGATCAGAGAGTACTTCAGTACTTCCGCGCTTGATGATTAGAGGCGGCATTGGCTTCGCCTCAACTTTTCTCTTCATTCCCGATGCGACGGGCAGCAACGGGGGGAACTCTTTCTCTTTGAGCTGGAAGGAGGATTCCTGCTTGCGTCGAACGCCTTTTCCTCGGCATGAGTTTCCTTCATTAGCCGTAGTGACAGGCGTCACGATTTTGGATCTCAGCCTTGGGTAGGGCGGCATTTCGATTTGACGGGCCGCAAGTTCAGCTTCTCGTCTCTTCCGCTTTATCATACAGCGAGAGACAACAGGAGTTCATTCCTCCTTGACAGAGGTCTTCTCGACAAGTGGGACATGGTCGAGGCCGGCGGCGGCTGCTAGTCGACGAGCGATGGCGCACACGGCACTGGCCTGACGCAAAGCTGCACGGGACTTCAGCACAGATGCGGTGCCAGCCGTACCATCAGCCATGGTAACAGCGGCGCGCTCGGCCAAGAAACAGCCTACAGTTGGTTCAGCTTCAATTTCATCAACTTTCGAACCGACGGACATCCAGACTTAGAGCGGGACGCCGGATCTCTCTCTTCGTCTTTGAACTTCGGCGAGAGTGTCGATCTTCTATCTCCTCTTCGGAGGAGAGGCAACGGGCCTTTGCGAGGAAGGTCGCTGCATCATTGACGGAGGGGCGGCCGAGGCAACACGGAGGTTGGCCTTAGACGAGCGCTTAGGGCAACTCATCGATCCCCTTTCCTTCAAATTCTGCTCGAAAGCTTTTTGGTCGATTTTCATCACGTACGTCGCCTTCTTGATGGGTGCCGTACTGCGACACTAGCTCTTCCTCGGAAAATCTTCTTCCCAACGGAGTCTCCATCTTGTTTCCGGTGAAAATCGGGGTTTTCGCGTTCATTTCCATTAAACTGTTACAAGCAATTTTTTTTACAAGTATGTAAATGTATGCAAAAATAAGAAAAATAATTTAAAAAATTATAGAGATCAGGGAATTCGATGTGGCGGTAGGATCCTTCGTAAACACGAGATTCCCTTTGACCGTACGGCACGAAATAAGCGTCGTACAGAACCTCAGCGAAATGCGCAATAAGGTTTCGACTGATCGACCGGATCTTCGCTTCAAGTCTTCAATATTTTGAACCTTCGAATCTTAAAGTTTTGGTCTTTAAAGTCATGATCTTGAAAAGCTTCGAGAAAGTCTTCAATAGAGAAGTTTAAACGAGAGAACAATGGCTTCTACCTTCGCGAAATCTTAAAACTCCAAGAAGAGACAATGGCCGAGAAAGAAAGATGGCAGAGGCAGAACTTCCGTGCAAAAATTCCCACCCTCCTGAAAATGAGCCAATGGGGGCTCTATTTATAGAAAATTGGGTAAGACGGCGGATAGCCCACTGATGGCAAACGACGGGCATGCCGGACGACGGAGGCCGCAGACAACGGCCGATGAGCCGTAGAAAACGGGACCGCGGACGACGAGCATGCCAAACAACGAACAACGAGACCATGGACGACGGGCCGCGGACGACGGGGCCTGCGGGCCGTAGAATGTCGGGCCGCGGTCTGGCGTGAGTGCGGGGTCCTGGTCAGAGACACGAGCGCGTTCTTAACTTAGTTTTCTTAATGTGGGCCCACACTTCTCATTTTGAGCCTTTATGGGTTCGATTATTATTTTACCCGCCTATGTGATACACCGTGGATCACTTCCGCTTTAAGGCAAAGTTAATCTGAGCCATGGGTCGCTTTCGTTACACTTTTTCTTGTAGCAAGGAGGACCTAAACCATGAGCAGCTTTGACAACGAATCTAAACCCTCGCTTTCTCTAGAGACAAGACTATCTGCCAAAAAAATGAAGTCGCGGCATACAAGTGTAGACGGCAGGATGACAACAAAACGGAGCTGTGAAATAGATCTCTTTAATGTGAAAGGGCACGACGGCAGGATGACATGGTTGCAATATGATGGCAAAAACAGAGCCGTGGTCCCAAGATTGCGACAGAAATTTCACAAGATTACAAGATGACGTACAAAAAACCATAACATACACCAAGTGACAAAATTGGATGATAGCAAACGATGCACACCAATGTTCTAAATTTCGGATGTCTGTATCATATCGTCCCGAAAATTTTGATGTCGGATATCAGATATCGTGAAATGTCGGATGGTTTTATCAAACATCAGGTTCTATATTTTTATAATATAAACGTCATTTACATATTTTTTTGAAAAAATATTAATTTCTGCAGATTTTTAGTTTTATTAAATTTATATCATCCTCAATAACTCAGTGGTAAAGCGGCCGCTATTAGTTACTTAATGTACAAAGTCCAAAACCCAAAACCTGAAAGAAAATTACCCAAAAAATTATCCTCATCAGAAAATGTAGGGTACAATGGCGACATCACGAAATGTCGGCCGATATTTACCAAATATCGGTAACCGAAATAATTCTATAAATATGTGTCGTTTTTTTCCAAAACCGACATTTCTGCGATGTCGGACGACATTTAAAATGATGCACGCGACTCAAATACACCAAAGCTCATGCAAAGAAAGGGAACAAGCAGGAAACAAACAATATGGTGACAAATAAAGTTAAGGCTTAACTTAAGATCATAACATAACCATGGAAATCAAGGACTAATGACCAGTGCACAAGATCATGTTGCGCCACGGCAGCGCCCCGGCCGTCTTACCGAGGCCAAAATGCGGAATCAAAATTTTTCCTTGCTCGGAATCCGGCGCTACCGCGGACAAAGAAAACCCGGATCGTTTACCATTAACCTAACGCTAGCAAATGAGAGATGGGAAGAGAAGTATACCGAGAGATCCGAGTCCTCCGGTCTTCTCGTCATCGTCCCGATCTCCCGCGGAAAGTCTCGTCTCCACATCGTCGCCTCCTCGCCGGAAAGGGCACCACATCGCCTGCGTCTTTTACGGGCTCCCGCCTCAATACCGAGGTAACTCGGGCATGAAGCCGGCAACTCGACATGCTCAAGATATGCTGTAGAATGTGTTGTAGATCAAGCTAGTCTCTTTGGGGTTTGTAGTTGCCTTGATGGAGGAATGGGGTTAGGAAAAATGGTGCTTTCATTTTTCCAAAAACAAGAAGAAGAAAGAGATGAAGAATTCCTCACAAATCATAGATGAACTCTCTCATTATTTTCTTTCTCTCTCAAATGTTTTTCAACCATCTCATAGAATGAGAATGGTGGAGGAAGAATACTAATACCAAGGGAGGTGAGTGTAGGAGAATAGAAGAGGTGACCATATCCAAAGACAAGAAAACATCAACCATACCCTTTCATGTCTTAATTAATGCAAGTGATGGATGAAAGATATCATAATCCCACAATTGCAAGAAACCCCTCCACAAATGTTATTTGCACAATTGCAAATAACCCCCCTCCATCGGAAAAGTCCGGCCGGAAAAGAACAAAGGAAAACCGGCCGGAACGGAATGCAAACTGGCAACTCCAGAAAACTGGTCGCATAATAAATTACAGGAAAACCCCGATACTGTGCATACACACCCGCATCTGTATACCGACCGGATACAAAAGCAATGAGACAAAATCTACACTGTACTATACTAGGATCCGGCGTAAACCAAAGCCGGCTAGTAATATCCGTCCGATCCTGATGCGTGCAATACCGCACGTATCTGATCGAACGCTGCCATATAACCATACGGCCACTAGTACAAAACTGTCCGATCCTGATGCGTGCAATACCGCACGTATCTGATCGGACCCTGCCATATCTCCATACGGCCTCTACAGCGTTTCGCCCGAAAGCTTGAGTAACTGAAAGTGTGGTGGACTCTAAAGACTCCTCAATACTATGGCTGTGGACTTAACCACTAGCACGTCAGAGGTATTAGCCAATACGTGACGGGCCACCAGCTATTGACCAAAAGGGACGTCGATGAGCGAACTCATCCTGACACCCTACTGAGCCTGTCAGTGACAATATCCGTACAGTCCGGTCCGTTCGTCTATGAGCATCGCATGTCGGGCTTAGGGGGTTGGTAAAAGTCAGACCCCCAAAAGCGGTACAAGTCGTGTCGGAGTGTAGCCCAGAACGCCCTGAGATACTACTGGAATACCTACCAGTAAATCTCCTGCCTCGGCCGAGGGCTTTGCGTAATGGCTCTCCTAGACACAGCGCGACCTCACCCCCAATACCGGGAGAGACGAACCCCTGAAGATCCTCTCACTGCCTCCATGTGGCTCGGGACTGTACCCAACTAAAACCTGTTTGCACGACTCCTTTGAGCCGTGGTAGGGTAGTAATCAAAGCACAGTGGGAACTCACACGAGACAAATGACGATCCTCGGGTCGATGAACTAACCTGTACACATGTCACCAGGGAACTGCTATCTGACGTCTGGTATAAGACCAACTAGCAGGTTCCCGGCGAGTCCTGTCCGGTGTACTCATAACCCAATGAGCACCTGTATACATCTTAGGTGAACCAACTGACACCAGTGGCTTGTGAGACCGGCCACCGCCCCTCGTCGGGGTCTCGACTGTATACACTAGTCTACTCTGGAGAATCGATGCCCTGTCTCGAAACTCCTACGACTAGGGACCTTTTAAGGATGTGCTTATAGACTACCAGCTCCCACGTATATGATCGCCATCATACTGCTGGCAGTCAAGCAAGAATCCTAGGGGCTCTATCAACGTGTAATAGCGACATGTCAGGTCACCTAAAGCAGTACACGATGATAAAGATAAACCAGATAGCATACTATCATTTCGAGTAAGACTGTCCTACCGGGATAGGTCCTCCCTCAATCATTGCAATCACGTGCCTGTGATCCAATAATTGACTCTGAGGGCACTATCTCCAACAATCTCCCACTTGCACTCAAGGCTAATTATTGCGATGCCGCATACTCACAGCCCGTGTGATACCGAACACCCAACTCCTCTACTAGTCAGTCTCACAAAGCTCGTTTGCGAAACTATTGCGTTCGAGGAATAGCCTCAGTGAGTGGATCCGCTGTGATGTTTCTTTCTATGTCTCTCTATATCTCAAGTTCGCGGAGAAAGCCATCTCCCGAAATGAGCAATACCTGTCTTAGAATGTCTGGATGTCTGATGGGACCTAGCTCATAAATGAACTCCAAATCCAAAATTCTTAGACTGTATCGTCAACCGAACTTAATCAGTATCCTGCGCCAAGCCTTCCCTCAGTATCCATCTGGACCATATGTCCAAAATACTGCCCCTCGTCAGAAGGAAAACTATAACTCTGACAACCTCCTTGTCGTCTATGTCACCTTGAAAGCCTGGAATGATAACTGTCTCCCAAATGAGGCTGTCGCTATCATATCCCTAGAACATCCACTTATGTTCTAAAACTGCTTCCGACTGTTTCTCCAGGATTGGATCAATGTCAACTTATTGCATCTAGTGCAAGAACAACATCTGGTGTGGTACTTGACATCTCATGATTGACTCAATTGCCTAAGCAAGTGATCTGTCAATCATGCGTATCCCTCTCCCCTTTAGTCTGTAAGACACCTTTAGAGAGGGTGACTCCATCACCTGCAGGTACACTACCGTGCCAGGAGTCGTCCATTCTAAATACTCTTAGAATGCTGTCAAGGTACCCTGATTGGGAAACCACCCAAATCAAGATCTAAAAACATAGATCTAGTAACCAGTATGTTTTATATAATGTCCAAGTCCCTTGTGGAGAAACCACTGTGTGACGACCAAAGTATAACCGATCGTAGTATAGGAGTATCACTTCCTACTACCTTCTCAACAGATCCATCCCCTATTCTGATGACGTCAAACCTATGACTGTCACATCAGAAATAGATGATCTATCTCCGCTACATCTGCTTTAGTCTATAAATAGACATGAGCCTGATGTCCACCAATGCTTCCGCTGCTCCCACTGACTACGACAACCCTCTGCCAGAGTCATATAGACATGCACTTCCAAAGCTAGTTTAGAACGACGCTATACTCATCCTCCTGCCGGGTCTCGCAGCCTGGAACAACAGCAATGGCAAGTGTGGGTAAACAAGAACTTCCCTGTCACCGTCCTTGAGGCTACCGGAGTACCTCTCGGGTGCCTGAAGTTACCCACCGTATCTGCGGAGTGGCCAATGGAATGTCAAATCAGATTGAATCTTTAGGTTCCTTATTAAATCTTCAGTAATCGTTTGCGGTTCTGGAATCACTTCCAGTTCTACCATACTCCCACTACTGTTTTTCTGAAAAAATCCATTTTTATTAAAACTGTGGCGAGTCTAGAACAATATTGCTATTGTTCATCCAGATGGTAGAAAGTCAACCCTCGTCATAGCCTGGGTCAACCCACAAACAGCCATTACAGAAACGTGCCTTGAGTTGTCCAGTGTCTGATTTTAAGCATAAGCCGGACATCTCCCCGTACCTTAACATCGTTAAGATATGAACTGTTCTATATCCAATATAGAACCAGAGGCACTGATTCAATTGAACCAGATTCAAATCATGCAGCTATCTCCAGTGCATGTCAACTAAATGGAAAGAGGCCGATCAGCGTTACTCAACTTAGGAATGCTTCCAATTATGAGTATCCTGAAAGAGAAGCAAGTTCTCTTAATCATTACTATCAACTGAATACCATACACAAGTATCTACATCTTCGATCACTTTGAAGAATCCCGATACTTGCTATACCTGGTTCTCTACTCTATTCAAAAACCTATAACTCCTCAAAACTTAGACCATGTGTTTCCACGAAACACATGTCTAAGAACCAGAAAAGTTAAAAGTAAACAGAATATAGTATGAGGACCAACCCCTCTGTCCTGATGGACACTGGACAACATACAATACTCTGTATAAGTCCTCTGAGTCTAACAACTCTTTCACTGTGTGTCGTAGGTTGAAAACTGTATTTATGGTTAAGAAGAATTACACCGCTGTTTAATGCTCCTTACCTAACCATCCACTGATATAGGTAAATGTCATCGACATAATATCAAAAGGTATATCTCACTCTATGAAAATAGACGTACAGATATATCAATTTGAAATTGGTGCACAACAGCGGATATTCAAAACCAAATATTTGCCGACCGGCAAACAACCCAGGTGGCTTCCTCAAATATCACCAATTACAACGAATCCCGATATAAAGAGGATGGTCACCTAATTCCCAATAACTTACTCCCACTCAGCATCTGTAATACCATACAGATGTGAGAATCCAACCTGGTAAATACATACCCTGAAGCAAGCGTCTAATCGGGAAATCAGTTTTCTTTTAACAGTACACGGTGAAACTGAAACATTGAAATGTTTCGTCGGGGTATCCTGGTATTCCTAGTAATGCCTCTTCCATTATCCAGATTCACAACTGTAACCGTATAATTCTTTGCCACCTTTCCAAATTCCTTTATATGTCTTTAGTCATTACCTTCTGCACACCCCTTTAAGCCAAATGGTTTTCTTCCTTCCCTACCGTTCGGCACCAGCCTATGGTTTGGAAGAAGACTATCCAACAAGCATAAAGGGTGTACTGCCCTAATCCTAGGAGCACTCGCATCGCGAGAGAAGGTGAAGATAAAAGACACCTGAATGTACTTTATTTCTATTTCTCCTGAACCAGAATCCATCACCGAACTGGAACAAGTTCCTTTCGAGTTCGTATATAACCATACGATGGAGTATCCAATAAACTGTGGATCTTCGTAGTGATACGGAGTGTCCTGAAGAAATACAAAGGTGATTTAGGATTGGCGAAGAAATACTTGGTTTGGTCGTGAATATCAGTCGCAATTTACTTTGCCCTCCTACTAATCCCTTGCTTTGTCTTAACTTAATACCTTCTGCACACCATCGTTATGCTAATTGGTTTTTCTTCATTCCCTACCGTTCGGCACCAGCCTAAGGTTTGGAAGAAGACTATCCAATTTGCGTAATAGGTGTACTATCTCCTAAACCAAGGAGTACTCGCAACCTGAGAGAAGGTAAAAGGAAAAGACAACTGAATAGTCCTATCCGTTTTCTCCAGAACCAGAAACCATCCTCGAAGTCCTTCGAGTTCGTATATAACCATACGATGGTTTTGTCCAATGGAAGTGGACGTTCGCAGTAATACGGGGTGTCCTGGAGAAAAGGGTAAAAGTAGGAGTGGCAATGAGGTCTGCAACTCTGACAATCCAAAAGCCAGTGTTAAGAAGGTTCGGTCAACTCGGTTACTGAGTCATAGTCTTAGGGTCGGGTCAATGGTCGCTGCCAGAGAGAGAGAAAAGAAACACTCAGCGTGCACTCTAACCTAGATCAGAATGGTTATCACTTTATCCAACCTGGAAGCCTCCCACTGTACCTCAAATTCTCCTCCAAACCCGAAAGAAGAATTAGTCGGGATCACCCGAGGAGTAAGCCAACTCATCAGTGGGAATCGGGATCCAACTCTCATCGCATGATAACGTGACAGAATCCACTCACGTCACCACACTCCAGAAGGTATGCGCATGCCTGGCAAGTTTCAGTTCTTTTGAAACTCCCGATGTTTGTTTTTACCCCTAGGACCCAAGTGACCTTGACAATGCCAACAAATCAAAGAGTCCTAGTCAAGTTCTACCCGTCATTATCTTGATTGCATTAAACCCACCAGTACGAGTCCTTGACAATGCCAACAAGACCGTACGACTGTCCTAACCAATCCACTTATCCTTGTGACAGAAAAGCATTACATAGCTACCGAACACTACGCCACGGCAATGCACGACAAACGCAGCACGAATACTAAGTAACACTAATCTGAAATGACGGAGGGCTACGACTGGTTTTTGGCGAAAAACCTTTAACGTAATGAACTTGATATCGTTGAAGGAACTGGATAACCTTTTAGAAGATATAGTGACGAAAACCTTTACTAAAGAGGTCACTCCCGGTGAAGGGATTTCGGCTCTTTCCCCGTAGAATGAGGTGCAGGATATTCCAACTGAATACCACGATGCAAAGCAAAAGCAATCGGCTATAGTGAAGTTAATGCGCTGACGCAAACTTCTGTCCAAGGGGTCACTCCCGGTGAAGGGATCTCGGCCCTTGCCTCGTCGACTGAGGAGCAGGATATTCCAAATGAATACCACGATGCAAAACAAAAGAGAACGTCCTTGCAATAACAGCTTTTTGAAAAGTGTTCCAACAACATCAGAATAGGTTTGTTTTAACTTGCATTGATCCGAATCAACGCAGTCCCATCAATTGATCACACCACAAAGAACGAAAATATACTGACGTACGTATATGCCATCCGCATTCGCCACTGGGTCCCGTCATCACCCGTTAGGTTAGCTAACTAACGGCAGAGCGGGGACTGGACTAGCGCGGATGTAAAACATATACAACATCTACTAATATATATACCAATATATTATATTTCGCTCAAGACGTGAATAAAATGCAACTTCACAGAAATGTACAGCATCACAGAACAATACAGATATCTGGGATCCCCGGGTTTCACAGAGCCACTACTGAAACCCGACGTTCCCCTGGTCGTGTGGATAGCCTGTGCAATGAAATCCTAGACCCCTACGGGCGCGGCAAGTCACCCGCCAAAACCTGAAGCGAGGCAGCCCCCTTCAACTCCGTGAATGGACCACCCAGCACTCCACGGAATCCGGCAACTTGGGCACCCCTCCTGGGTCAACCTGTACCCCCTACGAGTGCGGCGAATAGCCCGCCAATCCCAGAGTGAAGCCCCCTCCGTCTCAATGACATAAGATGCGGGCTTGTTGCCCTCCAGAACCCGGCTATCCGTGCACCCCTCCGCGGGGTAATCCTAGTACAGAAAGTAAAATATACATACAACGGGTGCATCGACCGCAACCAGGTCGTGCCCCAAAAGAATAATACAATCAGGCAGTGACGGCAGTCCACATGTCGGACGCTCGCCCCGCAATATCAAATGTACATAATACAACAGCACTGTACTAGCATTGCATCCAGGCTATCCCCACGACCGATCCGCAACATCACAGCATAAACATAGAACATCAACGTGAAAGTCACGTTCGCAAATCCGTCTAACCGGGCTATAGCAGTTAGACGGGATTTACCGATCGAGTGACATTCACGGTCGCAGATATAATGTAAATACTGTGAAAAATGTGTTTAAAAATATCCGATCGATCAAAAATTAACAAGTGGGCCCCCAATCAAAACTGTAGCACTCACAGAAAACCTGGGCCCAATTTTAATATTCCAAAACCCCTAATTACAGCCCATAAGCCCACTGCAAAAAAATAATCACACGAACCCACACTCCTGCGGCGGAAGCGCGGCCAGAAGGGGGTTTTGGCCGCCCTTCCGCGGTCGTACGGAGGAATCGTGTCACCAAAATTTTCCAGTGTTCTTAGAACTCCCTGCACATCATTCTGAAACCACCTGAAAAATTTTTAGACTCCAAAAAATTTCGACAGAAACTGATGTGAACAAAAATGTAAGTTTTGGAATTTTGGTCGATCGGAAATGCAAAACACATCAAACGAAGCTAGACGAAGTTAATGGCGTGGCTCTGATACCATGTTGCGCCACGGCAGCGCCCCGGCCGTCTTACCGAGGCCAAAATGCGGAATCAAAATTTTTCCTTGCTCGGAATCCGGCGCTACCGCGGACAAAGAAAACCCGGATCGTTTACCATTAACCTAACGCTAGCAAATAAGAGATGGGGAGAGAAGTATACCGAGAGATCCGAGTCCTCCGGTCTTCTCGTCATCGTCCCGATCTCCCGCGGAAAGTCTCGTCTCCACATCGTCGCCTCCTCGCCGGAAAGGGCACCACATCGCCTGCGTCTTTTACGGGCTCCCGCCTCAATACCGAGGCAACTCGGGCATGAAGTCGGCAACTCGACATGCTCAAGATATGCTGTAGAATGTGTTGTAGATCAAGCTAGTCTCTTTGGGGTTTGTAGTTGCCTTGATGGAGGAATGGGGTTAGGAAAAATGGTGCTTTCATTTTTCCAAAAACAAGAAGAAGAAAGAGATGAAGAATTCCTCACAAATCATAGATGAACTCGCTCATTCTTTTCTTTCTCTCTCAAATGTTTTTCAACCATCTCATAGAATGAGAATGGTGGAGGAAGAATACTAATACCAAGGGAGGTGAGTGTAGGAGAATAGAAGAGGTGACCATATCCAAAGACAAGAAAACATCAACCATACCCTTTCATGTCTTAATTAATGCAAGTGATGGATGAAAGATATCATAATCCCACAATTGCAAGAAACCCCTCCACAAATGTTATTTGCACAATTGCAAATAACCCCCCTCCATCGGAAAAGTCCGGCCGGGAAAGAACAAAGGAAAACAGGCCGGAACGGAATGCAAACTGGCAACTCCAGAAAACTGGTCCCGTAATAAATTACAGGAAAACCCCGATACTGTGCATACACACCCGCATCTGTATACCGACCGGATACAAAAGCAATGAGACAAAATCTACACTGTACTATACTAGGATCCGGCTTAAACCAAAGCCGGCTAGTAATATCCGTCCGATCCTGATGCGTGCAATACCGCACGTATCTGATCGAACGCTGCCATATAACCATACGGCCACTAGTACAAAACTGTCCGATCCTGATGCGTGCAATACCGCACGTATCTGATCGGACCCTGCCATATCTCCATACGGCCTCTACAGCGTTTCGCCCGAAAGCTTGAGTAACTGAAAGTGTGGTGGACTCTAAAGACTCCTCAATACTATGGCTGTGGACTTAACCACTAGCACGTCAGAGGTATTAGCCAATACGTGACGGGCCACCAGCTATTGACCAAAAGGGACGTCGATGAGCGAACTCATCCTGACACCCTACTGAGCCTGTCAGTGACAATATCCGTACAGTCCAGTCCGTTCGTCTATGAGCATCGCATGTCGGGCTTAGGGGGTTGGTAAAAGTCAGACCCCCAAAAGCGGTACAAGTCGTGTCGGAGTGTAGCCCAGAACGCCCTGAGATACTACTGGAATACCTACCAGTAAATCTCCTGCCTCGGCCGAGGGCTTTGCGTAATGGCTCTCCTAGACACAGCGCGACCTCACCCCCAATACCGGGAGAGACGAACCCCTGAAGATCCGCTCATTACCTCCATGTGGCTCGGGATGTACCCAACTAAAACCTGTTTGCACGACTCCTTTGAGCCGTGGTAGGGTAGTAATCAAAGCACAGTGGGAACTCACACGAGACAAATGACGATCCTCGGATCGATGAACTAACCTGTACACATGTCACCAGGGAACTGCTATCTGACGTCTGGTATAAGACCAACTAGCAGGTTCCCGGCGAGTCCTGTCCGGTGTACTCATAACCCAATGAGCACCTGTATACATCTTAGGTGAACCAACTGACACCAGTGGCTTGTGAGACCGGCCACCGCCTCTCGTCGGGGTCTCGACTGTATACACTAGTCTACTCTGGAGAATCGATGCCCTGTCTCGAAACTCCTACGACTAGGGACCTTTTAAGGATGTGCTTATAGACTACCAGCTCCCACGTATATGATCGCCATCATACTGCTGGCAGTCAAGCAAGAATCCTAGGGGCTCTATCAACGTGTAATAGCGACATGTCAGGTCACCTAAAGCAGTACACGATGATAAAGATAAACCAGATAGCATACTATCATTTCGAGTAAGACTGTCCTACCGGGATAGGTCCTCCCTCAATCATTGCAATCACGTGCCTGTGATCCAATAATTGACTCTGAAGGCACTATCTCCAACAGATCACATGTCTTGATCTGAGTAAAGAGTGCACGTGATCACAGGCATTGGTCTCACAAAAAAAAGAGGCCAACGTCCTATTAGCGCCAGTTAAGAACTCAACATATAGAAGATGAAAGTATCACACATTACTTGTTTTGGTTGGGGAAAGGGAATGGAGTGATGGCGGAATACAAAACAATGGAGCACAAATAGCATGCTAAGTTCAACGCAATGATGTCCTTACAATATGCTAGGGTTTATGTATACATAATGTTCTTATGGCATGTTGAGGCACACAAAAACAAACCTAACCTTATTTTCGGTTGATTGGATCAGGGTGAAACAGTCACCAACGAACCCCAGTTGTGATGAGGTGGCAACCAAGAGATGGAGCAAGTGATGATGCTCAAACAATGATCAAAGTTCGCTTTAATACTAGGCGTGGACTGTTCTCGGATTTAAAAAGTTTCTCTTTCCTCTAGAGGTGGAAGAAATATAAGTTCCTAGCATTTGGAAAGCTAAGCTCTAATACCATGATACTCCCTTGTATAAAATAGGCTTAATTCCATTAAAAAAACATCAAGTTTCACGGTTTTTCAGAAAACCCGTCTTAACTTTGGAAACTCCAAAAAAAACCTGGGTCTATTAGCCACGTCATCACCCCTAACTCTGTTAAACGGCGGCGTTAAAAGATCAAATTGCCCTTCAATTATATTATAAATAAATAATTATTAAATATTTTAAATAATTATTAATTAACATATAATTATTAAATATTTTAACCAATTGTTAATTTACATATATTGACTACGGCAACCATGATGGCCGGCTGAGGTGACCGGAAAAGATAGCCAGTGGCGGTGGCCGAACAAGATGGACGTGCGGGTATAGGAGGACGGGAAAGAGTTATGGGTTTAGGATTAGGGCTAATTCAGGGTTAGAGTTTGGTGAAGAGGAAGATGAGAGATAAAGAGAGAGGGGAGAGGGCGGACCGGCGGTGAACGATGTCGGAGGAAAGGCTTTGGGGACGGAGCAAGAGATGGGGTGGAAGATACATTGAGGTGGTTGATAGGTTTGAGTTTGTCAGAAAAGCATGAGGAAGAAGAGGATGAGATAAGTGGGGATTTTTGTAAGGATAGGGACGAGATTGGAGGAAGAAGAAAATGGAGAAAGAGGAAGCGGTGGTGGGAGATGGTGGAATTTTAAGAAAGAAGGAAGAGTAGAAAGAGAAAGAGAAAATGATAGGAGATGGACGGCGGCGGTACGGTGGAGACATGCCGGCGGTGGTGGTGCAGAGGATGGCGCACGGTGGCTTAGTGGCAGTGGCTGTGAGTGAAAGAGTTAGGGTTGGGGTTTGGGATTAGAAAAATGAGATGAAGGTTGAAGAAAGGGGTAATTTGAGAGTTTTTAAATTTTTTTGATGATGTGGTACTGTCAGGGATGAGGTTGCACCGTTAGTTAGGGGTTTTCTGCACTTTTCAAAGTTAAGATGTATTTTCTATAAACCCAGCAAACTTGATGGGGTTTTATAGAATTAAGCCTAGAAAATATTTTCTCCATACATGATGAACCCAATAGAGGAATTAGTAAAGACTCATGACTTTTCTATAAACCCAGCAAACTTGATGGGGTTTTATAGAATTAAGTCTAGAAAATATTTTCTCCATACATGATGAACCCAATAGAGGAATTAGTAAAGACTCATGACTTGAACAAGTAGTAACGGAAAACTTGGATACAAAGAAACTAGCCTCACTTTGTCAAGTAGACTACCTATAGCACTAACACCGAAACGAAAGAAGAAAAACTCTTTCCGACATTCCCATTGATTAAACAAACCTGCCATTAAATCATTAGCTCTTTCAATGTAATCTCATATCTGGTCAGCAATAACGATTAAGGACATCATTCATACTTCCTAAAGCATTGTCTATCCACTATCCTAACTGACCAACAAGCTTCTACGGGCATCTCAGTCTTGTCCATCTTGTTTATTGGCCACCATCTCTATCGATCCTCTGCCATCTTCTATTTGCTCTTGAGTTACAAATAGGGATGGATTTATTTCTCTTCTATTAGGAATATGATTTTTTTTCCCTAGAGGAAATGAATATGGGCATAGATCCTCCCAAGCTAGAAATGGAACAAGCCCGCGTTGCTACTAGCAAAGTGTGGCAAAAACTATTCACGTTCAAATAAAGTTGTTGCAATAAGCGATGAGTCATGGCATAGGTTTGTCTTGCTACAGTTGTCTGCAAGCTTATCTTTTTGTGCACAAACCATAACTTTGCAACTTGCGGATATCAAGCAGCATAAACTTATTTTTTGACACTATCCAAACTTTGTTATCCAAGCCGACAATGTTCAATCCACGGCGAGTGTGAAAGGGGGTGTTTCTCGACCAAGCAAGGCTAGTTTCTTCACATCCATATTTTCCCTTTCCTTTTTGTCCAAAACATGGATGTCATGGAGGCTAATTAGGTATGGATAAAATATTTTTGTTAAGCAAACATCACGCTATCAAAGTTTAGGGTCTTCAGTAATTAGAATTTACATTTCTAGATAGATCTTCCTCCTAAGAAATATAAAAAATAATGTATTCCCATGATAGATCACAGTAAGCATAAGTACCAGAGGTTCCCTTCTGAAAATATCTTAATTGAATCTTTTGATCTCCTTATTTCAATCTGCATCTTTTTCTCCAATACTCATCCATTTTCTTCCGTGTATAGCTCTAATTTCTAGATTTAAACACCCTAAGTATAGAAACGATTGTAGACAAAATAAATACACACATAAATAAAAAGGAAAAATTAGGGGGAAATAATGGAATACCTTCCAACACAATCCCTAAGGATCTTTTCGGTTTTGTCGCACTTCCTGATGAATCGGCCAGGCTCCACCTCCTCGGTTCTGCAGCTCGATTTCACGATCCTTCTCGTCGAGCAGCGCTCCTCCTCCTCCATCGAATCTCTAGGGTTAGGGTTAGGGTTTAATGCATCTCTATACGGAGTAGATCGAGTTCGATGACTCGTCGTCATCTTCCAACTTCCACCCCATCGCTCTCTCTCTCTCTCTCTTTCTATCAGTTACTTCGAGCGCAATCCAGAGGATAACTGAGACCAGGGATATTTTATAGTGGGCTTGGGTGATCTCGTGCTGCTATCCGACCCGAAATCAAGCCTATTGTGTGGATTTAAGGGTACCAAAAGGCCAAGCCCAAAATTGTAAGTCCAAGTCCATGCTCTTTTGGACAATTCCTGCTAAGGTTGCCCTAGGTAGAAGGCAATATATACATGTGATAATCCTATCCCATAAAATATTAGCAGGTTTGTTTTGACATAAAATATATTCTCAAGAATATAGGATTATCTTGGTAATTAAATGATCGGAATCCCATCCCCCCTAAACATATGTCTATTCTAAATTACCACGAAATATTCCTACCTAACACGAGACGTGTCATGACCGTCCGCCACCTGCCATCGCCTCTTTCGCGACCGGTGGGTTGCCTTGTCGCTGGTTGACCGTTCGTCGCCGATCGGCTGCCGGTTACACATACATATATTACCGGTGTACGATCATATTCTCGAGAATGTGGGGATTCCCGGTAATCTTTCATCCCATGTACCAAGGCAACCTAAGGATAAGGGAGGGTTATTAATTTATATTCTGATTTAAACCTTGGTTGCTAAAAGTTTACGTTCGTGTCCCTTCCACTGTAGCAAAACTCTAATCATACGATGAGTATTGATGGATTTATTTTTATATTTTAAGTCCTTTAGGCCAAAACCCTAAACTTTTGCGCAACAGTGTTTTAAATTTAAATAAATTTGGTTTTCATACGTTCCCGATGAAAATCGAATTTGGATTACTCTAATACAATGTGAATTGTTCCTTCCGTTGGAATAAAACTGCGAAGTTATAATAAGAGCTAAGGATTATTATGTCCATTTTCAGAATTTAAAAATCGTATATTAAAATAATATATGACGAGTTGGACTCGAGCTACATGCGAATGAAACCATAATTAGGGTGTGAATCTTCAGCTAAATAAGCCCAACATCTTGTATATCATCGCATGGAATTTGAACGAGTTTTTATGAGCACTCTTGTACTCTTATAATGGGATTTATGGCTGCCATGTTCCCGCATTGTAGTTAAGAGCTCTCACACCATAGCTTCAACTTCAACTTCAACAGGAGAAAATGAAGTTTCCCAAATTCCTAACTTCAAACAACATCTCCAACAACCTCAAAACCCATTAGATGAGTCATGGCATCTCAGCCTTGTCCATCTTGTTTATTGGCCAACAAACTTCTATAGGCATCTCAGTCTTGTCCGTCTTGTTTATTGGCCACCATCTCTATCGATCCTTTGCCATCTTCTATTTGCTCGAGTTACAGATGGGGATGGATTTATTTCTCTTCTATTAGAAATATGATTTTTTTTCCTAGAGGAAATGAATAAGGGCATAGATCCTCCCAAGCTAGAAATGGAACAAGCCCGCGTTGCTACAAGCAAAGTGTGGCAAAAACTATTCACGTTCAAATAAAGTTGTTGCAATAAGCGATGATGAGTCATGGCATAGGTTTGTCTTGCTACAATTGTCTGCAAGCTTATCTTTTTGTGCACAAACCATAACTTTGCAACTTGCGGATATCAAGCAGCATAAACTTATTTTTTGACACTATCCAAACTTTGTTATCCAAGCCGACAATGTTCAATCCACGGCGAGTGTGAAAGGGGGTGTTTCTCGACCAAGCAAGGCTAGTTTCTTCGCATCCATATTTTCCATTTCCTTTTTGTCCAAAACATGGATGTCATGGAGGCTAATTAGGTATGAATAAAATATTTTTGTTAAGCAAACATCACGCTATCAAAGTTTAGGGTCTTCAGTAATTAGAATTTACATTTCTAGATAGATCTTCCTCCTAAGAAATATAAAAAATAATGTATTCCCATGATAGATCACAGTAAGCATAAGTACCAAAGGTTCCCTTCTGAAAATCTCTTAATTGAATCTTTTGATCTCCTTATTTCAATCTGCATCGTTTTCTCCAATACTCGTCCATTTTCTTCCGTGTATAGCTCTAATTTCTAGATTTAAACACCCTAAGTACAGAAACGATTGTAGACAAAATAAATACACACATAAATAAAAAGGAAAAATTAGGGGGGAAATAATGGAATACCTTCCAACACAATCCCTAAGGATCTTTTCGGTCTTGTCGCACTTCCTGATGAATCGTCCAGGCTCCACCTCCTCGGTTCTGCAGCTCGATTTCACGATCCTCCTCGTCGAGCAGCGCTCCTCCTCCTTCTCCATCGAATCTCTAGGGTTAGGGTTAGGGTTAGGGTTTAATGCATCTCTGCCCAATCCTTTTGGGGAGTAGATCGAGTTCGATGACTCGTCGTCATCTTCCCACTTCCACCCCATCGAGATCTCTCTCTCTCTCTCTGTGTCCGTCGGTTACTTCGAGCGCAATCTAGAGGATAACTGAGACCAGGGATATTTTATAGTGGGCTTGGGTGATGTCGTGCTGCTATCCGACCCGAAATCAAGCCTATTGTGTGGATTTAAGGGTACCAAAAGGCCAAGCCCAAAATTGTAGGAGTCCAAGTCCATGCTCTTTTGGACAATTCCTGCGCCCTGGGTAGAAGGCAATATATACATGTGATAATCCTATCCCATAAAATATTAGCAGGTTTGTTTAGATATAAAATATATTCTCAAGGATACAGGTAATCAAATGATTGGAATCTCATCCCTACTAAATATATGTCTATTCTAAATTACCACGAAATATTTATACCTAACACGAAACGTGTCATGATCGTCCGCCACCCGCCGTCGCCTCTTTCGCGATTGGTCGGGTTGCCACGTCGCCGGTTGACCGTTCGCCGCCGATCGGCTGCCGGTTACACATACATATATTACCGGTGTATGATTAAAATATTCCGAGTGTGTTGATGCAAGATATTTTAGAATTAGATGTCGAGTGATCACATTCTCGAGAATGTGGGGGTTCCGGTAATCTTTCATCTCATGTACCAAGGCAACCTAAGGATAATGGAGGGTTATTAATTTATATTCCGATTTAAACCTTGGTTGCTAAAAGTTTACATTCATATCCCTTCCGCTGTAGCAAAACTCTAAAGATACGATGTGTATTGATGGATTTATTTTTATATTTTAAAAGGCACCCTAAACCTTTGCGCAAGAGTGTTTTTAATTTAAAAAAATTTGGTTTTCATATTCCCGGTAAAAATCGAATCTTGGTTACTCTAATACGATGTGAATTGTTCCTTCCGTTGGACTAAAACCGCGGAGTTATAATAAGGGCCGGTGATTGTTATGTCCATTTTCAGAATTTAAAAATCATATGTTAAAATAATATATGACGAGTTGGACTCGAGCTGCATGCGAATGAAACCATACTCGGGGTGTGACTCTTCAGCTAAATAAGCCCAACATCTTGTATATCATCGCATGGAATTTGAACGAGTTTTTATGAGCACTCTTGTACTCTTATAATGGGATTTATGGTTGCCATGTCCCCGCATTGTAGTTAAGAGCTCTCACACCATAGCTTCGACTTCAACTTCAACAGGAGAAAATGAAGTTTCCCAAATTCCTAACTTCAAACAGCATCTCCAACAACCTCAAAACCCATTCCTCTCCTTTCTCCACTCGTTCAAAATCCTCAAACAAACGCCATCCTCGTAACTCCTCACCCTCCAAAAAACCCAAACCAAAACAATCCTCTCCTTCTCTGTACCAGAGAATCACAGACCTCGTCGGCGCCGAAGACCCTGTGTTATCTCTCTCCAAAGATGATTTAAAAGCTAGCAATCCAAGTACCCAAGTCTGCACACCAACTGTTTGTCAAAATGCCCAAGAAAGCTCAACTATTCCAAAGGAAGATGCTGGCCCAATTGTTCATAAGATCACCAGGATTTTACGTGCGGAGAACTCACGAATGCCCGTGGAACGAGGGTTGGAGGAGATGGGTGCTATCTCGTTCAGCTCCGAGATCGTGGAGAAAGTATTGAAAAGGTGCTTCAAAGTTGGGCATTTGGCTCTTAGGTTCTTCGATTGGGTCAAGCTCCGACACGGGTTTTGTCATAACACGGAGACTTACAACGTGATGATTTATATCGCAGGCGAGGCGGGAGACTTTGATTTGGTGGAGAAATTGTTGAGGGAAATGGACGAAGGTTCGTGTTCGAAAAATATTAAAACTTGGACCATTGTCATTTCGCATTATTGTAAGGCAAAGAGGATTAGCAAAGCACTGAGTGCTTTTGAGGAAATGACGAGATCAAGATGTGTGCTTGATTTTGGGGTTTATGAAGCGATTCTTCGGGGTTTGGTGATGGCAGGGAAAAGTGAGCTTGCAATGGAGTTTTACAAAGAAATGGTATCGAAACACGTTGAGGTTGTTGATATTAACTTGTATGAGTTGCTAATAGTTTGTTTGTGTAGATCGGGGGACGTAGCAGCTGCTCGGGCGATTGGAGATGATATGACTAAGAGTCTTAAGGTTTCGGAGAGTGAGGGATATACTCGTATCATGAAAAGTTTTTGTGTTTCGGGGAAAATCGATGAAGCTCAAGCACTTTTAGAGGAGATTAAGAGAAAAAATGTGGTGGTTGATTCGAAGCCTTATGAAGTTTTGCTGAAAGGGCTCTGTAGCGCAAGAAGAATTGATGAAGCTATGGAAGTTGTAAACGGCATGAAGAAGTTTTCGGCAGTCGACGGTAAACTTCACAGCTTTTTGATCGACGGTTTTCTGAGAAATGGCGATATTTCGAAAGCCATGGAGCTTTTGTCAAGTATGAGGAAACTGAATTGTGTCCCAATGATCTCAACTTATACTCATATGGTTCAACATCTCTTGAGGTCGAATGAATATAGGAAAGCTTGTGAAGTTTACGAGGATATGATAGAAAATGGGATCGAACCCGATGTTGTAGCAATCACGGCTATGGTTGCTGGCCACATTCAAAACAAACGAATTTCCGAAGCATTGGAGCTTTTTGACAGCATGAAGAAGAAAAGCGTAAACTTTACTTCAAAAGCTTACTCGGTTATCATCAAAGAACTTTGCAAAGCTTCGAACCCCAATGAGGCTTTCAAACTTTTGAATGAGATGGCAGCTTCTAACTTAAATCCAAGTGAATATATATTTGGTTTGGTTATTTCATCGCTTATGAGAACAGGCGAAGTGGAGAAAGCAAAAATAGTCAAGGAGATGTCTAAATCCTTCAAACCTGGTAAATGCCTAGAAAACAGAAGAGTGTATCAAGTACTCGATGATCAGCCGATACATTGCTCATCGAAGCATGAGGACTTAAAACCGGTGCAAACACTGAAGGAATATAATGATCGTGATATACATTGTTCATCGGATCATGAGGACTTAAAGCCGATGCAAACACTGAAGGAATATAATGATCATGATCTTATGGAACTGTCCAAAATTTTATCTTCATCTACCGATTGGAATTCAATGGAAGAAGTCTTAGGACGGAGCACTGTTTATTTCACCCCAGAACTTGTGGTAGCAGTTCTCAATAGCTGCAAGAAGCAAGGTCGTGTTGCTCTAAATTTCTTCGCTTGGCTCGCGAAAAAAGAAAATTATAGACACACAACCGATACCTACAATCTGGCCATCAAAATTTCAGGATGTGGGAAAGATTTCAAGCACATGAGAGAACTCTATCGAGAAATGAAGAGAAACCGATGCTTGATAACTCCAAATACATGGACGATTATGATAGCTCAATACGGGCAGGCTGGCCTTACAGAGATCGCTATGAAAACTTTCAAAGAGATGAAACTTGATGGTTTTCAACCAAATGTGAGCACTTTCAAGTACTTGCTCATGTTTATATGTCGAAAGAAAGGCCAAAAGCTTGAAGACGCCATCAAAATATTCCACGAAATGATGCAAAAGGGATTCATACCCGATAGAGAAACGGTGGAGGTGTATCTTTCTTCTTTATGCGAAGCAAAGAAGGTTGTAGATGCTAAGAATTGCGTTAAATCTTTACTCAAGAAAGAATTCGCAAAGCAGCTCGGGTACTCTTTGCTTGTTAAATCTCTTTGCCGAGCTGGAGAAATAGAAGAAGCTCTAACAGTGACCAAAGAGATGGAGCTCGATGGATGTATAATAGATCAATTTATATATGGGAGTATTGTTCATGCTCTCCTAAGAAAGAAGAGACTGAACGAGGCATTAGAGAAAGTAGAGTCGATGAAAAGAGCAGGCATTTCGGAATCGGCGCACATACAAACTTCATTCTTAGTTCATTTTTGTAAAGAAAAAGACATTGGAAAGGCATTAGAAATATTCAAAAGGATAAAAGAGCCGTCTCTTGTTACTTATTCTGCCATGATCCGTGGATATATGAATATGGGGATGACTTCAGATGCTTGGGGAATTTTCCGACATTTAAAAGCCAAAGGCCCGAATCCTGATTTCGAGACTTATTCAATGTTTATATCTTGTTTGTGTAAAATGGGAAAATCTGAAGATGGGTTGGAACTTGTTCATGATATGCTCAAAAGTGGGATTATTCCGAGCGCGGTTAATTTTCGGACTGTGTTTCATGGATTGAATAGAGAAGGCAAACAAGAATTAGCTCACTCTGTGCTCCAAACAAAATGGAAACTGAAGAGACAGAGAATGCTTTTTATGTAAGTTAATAAGAATGTTCATTTGTTATTTGATATTTTTTGATGATAAAATCATGTAATTTGTTGTAAATTATCCAACATTTTGTGGCCTATTTTAAACTATTTACACTGGACTTAGTTATGGCTATATTATTTTAGGCTATAAACAGTTGCACTTTAAGCTTTTTCTTCTTAATTCTAGCTCATGAGGAGTTACAGACATATGTTGACAGCAATTATAATTCTGAGGTGCATAATTGAGAATCTTTGATTCTTATTTTCCTAATTTATTCAGGATATTTCGATCATGATTTTTTATCATCATATCAGCCTTCAATATATCAGAGAGGAATAATATTTTGGCATTAACTTTTTTTATTAATTTGATTGTATGATGTAAATCAATTCTATATGCTTGATCTTTTCCACTTTCCTTATTACAAAGATCTTCACTTCACGTGCATGGCACGTGCTATATAAAAATATTTTTCCTAATTTTCTTTTTTATTTGCCCTTTTCCTTTCCTTTTTTTTTGGGTGAAGAAAGAAAGAAAGTAAGACGTCATGTTTAATGGGCTAAAAAGTTTTGATATCAAATACTTATGCTATCGCACTATCAGCCATTTTATGTTTATGTATCGATCACAAATTAAGATGGAAAATTAACTACCACATAGCCTAGTTCTTAAATTACATATATGTAATGTAATATCTAATAACTTTATTCCATTAGTTTTGTTATTACTATGCATATTAATATAGTTCTTCATCAAACAAAAGACACCAGAGAGCATTTTAATAAATATTAACCCAATGGATAGAACTTCCAAAACAAAGTTAATTTCCATGAATTTAATACTACTCAAAAAGAAAATAACATTATTAGAAAATCACTAATATATTTACATGGCTACTAATTAGAGAAAGCACAAATAAAGCACCCAAAACCTAACTAATGATTAACTACTTGTCTGTTGAGTAAAAAGACAGCAAACAGAAAATTCAAAGATGCCACCAACGTAAACCTAAAGCCGGCATATGAAGAAGTGACTAAGCTCAAAGATCATGAAAAGTAGGGTAGTAGGATGTTGTATCCCATAGTTGTGGTATCTCCTCCAATGCACTTCCCCCATATATATAGTATCCAACCACATTCTCCCTAGGGTTAGGGATGTAAACAACAAGAGCCTTTTATCCCAAGCATATGGGGTAGGCTACATGAACCAACATGAGAATCACGCTGGGCCCAGCACATGAATCCTCCGCCTCCACTCACTCCTATCGAATAATATACTTTCATTGAGGCCTTTGACAACCATATCTTTTCGTATCACCACCATCCATGTTAAGATTGCTAAAGTAGGGTTAGGGTTAGGGATGTAGCTAGGGCTAAAGCTAGGGTTAGGGTTGCTCGCATCCACCATCCACCCCTCCATCGCCATCTTCCCCTTTGTTTGCTCTATCCTCTCCCGGACCGCCTTTGCCTTTTCCTCCAAAACCCTCCCCAATATCACGCCATCCTTGTACCCGAGAACATCCCTAACACTTCTTCTCGTGATCCCTCGATGCATTAATAACATCATCTCGAGCTCCTTGTTCTCCCCCTTTTGTCTCCTAACTTCTCCTCAAGCTTCAATATTCGTTGGTGCAAAAGCCGTTCTTGATCCACCATCTTCTTGCATTGCTCCATCTCGGGCATTGCCTTGAATCAGACAAGCATGTTGCTTGCTTCGAATTTCGATGGCCAAACCTCAGGCCGAGGCTCGTTAGGTTCGTAGACGATTGATCGCGCATGCCTCGACCTGTTAGGACTTCACACGCGCACGCCGATGTGTTTTGAAAGAAGGTTTTAGAAATATGGCGCACGCGAGCTCAGTCTCGTTTTAAAAATTTATAAACCGTAGGTGTTTAGCTCATTGTAGCTAGCCGGCATGTACAGGTCGATCCACAGGGAATTGGAGATTAGGAGTTTTTACGTCAAGTTTAAAAGAAAAGAACTCAGTTTGTTAGTGTATATGCCCTAGAGGCCATTACTGTATCATACTAGTTTGTATATTACTTAATGGAAACTTGGGATATTCACCTTGTATAAACAATCTTGCTCAATATAGTAGTATGCTACTTGGTTTGTTTCTACTTCAATGTGTACTTGTGTTTATTTCAGTATATCACTTATACGCATTAGTGGAGCCCTTAGGATCTTTGCTTGATTACCAGCGTTGTGATGGCAGTCACACTAGTGGGGGCTGGGTAATCTATAAGCACATCCTTATACAGGTCCCTAGTCGCAGGACTATCGAGACAGGGCATCGATACTCCGGAGTAGACTAGCGTATGCGCTTCTCATCCCAGTGTGGGAGATGGTCTGTCCCACAGCCATCAGTACGTCGTGCTGGAGATAGTATACGGGTGCTCGTTGGGTTACGAGTACACTGGACAGGACTCGTCGGGAACTGACAGGTTGGTATTATACCTATCGTCAGTCATCAGTTCCCAGGTGACATAAGTACAGCTTAGTCCACTGACTTGACACTGACACTTCGCCTCGAGTGTGTTCCCACTGCACTTTGATCACTACCCTACCATGGCTCAAAGGAGTCGTGCAAACAGGTGGTGGTTGGGTGCAGTCCCGAAGCACTTGGAGGCAGTGACGGTTAGACAGGATTCGTCTCTCCCGGTATTGGGGGTTGACATCGCGTTGTGTCTAGGAGAGCCATTACACGAGTAGTCCCTGGCCAGGGCAAGCGAGACATACTGGTAGGTTCCAGTGTTATCTCAGGGTGTTTTGGGCTTCACTCCGACACGACTTGTACCGCTATTGGGGGACTGACGTTTTACCGCCCCCTAGGCCCGACATGCGATGTATCAGACGAACAGACCGGACTGTACGGAGACTGTCACATTCAGACTCAGTAGGAGTTCAGATGGGGTTTCACCTCGTCAGCCTTCTTGTCGGCATCTACCTGGGTACCGTTACGCACAGCTAGTGCCGCTTGCGGTCTGTGGTTAAACCCACTGCCAGCGTAGTGTCGAGTCTTTAGAGTCCCACACAGAGGGTATTCGCCTCTGGGCAAAACAGAGTAGAGGTCGCATGGTTTTGCGACAGGGTTAGTTCTCCTCCGCGCACTTGTGCACGTTTGGAGTCCGGACGGATATTGCCAGCAGGCTTTGGTTTGAGCCGGATACTGGTATATGTTTTGGGGTTGCTTTTATCTCTCAGTATTCATGTTCCTCGGAACAAGAATGCAGGTGTGTATGCACAGTTATTTGAGGAGGAGGAAGATGACTTTCATTAGGGTTTCGAAACGGGTGCGTATGCACAATTGACAGTTATCTTTTTCCAAACCCTAATGGATTTATGGATTATCTATTAATAATAGTAATTAAATGATAATTATGTTATGGTTGATTTTGTTGACTTGTTGACCATGGTTGACTTGTTGACCATGGTTGAATGTTGACCACCATCATGCTTTGTAAAGATCCTCCTTGATTCATGCTTACATTTCATTTAATGAAGCATGATAGTGGTCATTCCAAATTACCATCAACTATTCTTATTTTGAATTATTATTATTTAGATAATTCTTTTCTTTTGGCATTATGGTTGCAAGAAAGAAAATGATAGCTCATTATCTCATTTAGCTTCTCTCTCCTCACTTCATCTTCTTCTTCCTCAAGCTCAAGGTGATTCCTTCTCATGTGTTGAGAATCCTTCACCTTGAAAAGAAAACAACCCCTAGACACTCTCTACTCTCTCTAGGGTTCAAGGTTTAGCAAGCCGGAAATCCTAGTTCACTCCAAGTTCGAGAAAGAGCCCAAAGGTTGAACCTTCGAGGTGGATCCATCTTCGACGGAAGAAGGCTACGAGGCAAGAACCATCAACCTCTACAAGGTTTGAAGAAGAAGGAGTTCAAGTTTAGGTATAACCTTCATCCGAGTAGCTAAGTCTCTTTAGCAAGTTTGCTAGTTTAGTTTAGACACGATCCCGACCTTGTTTAGTCCATGTTGCCTCTTGCGATAAAAATTTGTTTTTTATACCGTTTCCGCCTCCCCGTAAGAACCGGTGGTCGCAATATGGACTTACAAGTTTGAGTTTGGTTTTTTTTGTCACGAAATAATGAAAATATGAAGTATAAGAAACAAAGAATGAAAGGCGGCCGTGGCTTTAGTTCGGATGGACAAATCGTGACGAAATTTTCAACCCCCTTTTGATCATGCATGTATCCTCCTTTTGTTAGAACCGACATGAATTATGACTTGTCAAGGTGTTTGTGAAGCACAAACTATCAAGATGACGAACTCATACTCGAGAAATGAAACGAGTCCGAATTGTTCTCACTTACCATTTTGTATGTCCAAACATGTCATATAGAAGCAAGTCACTAAATATCACAAGGCATATAACATCAAGAAAAAAACCAATTAGCACATGAGAAACAAAGTGTTTAGCATTGAACTTGCCAAGTGTGGAATAATAGTATATGATATATACTTAATGAAGTGTGTCAAACAACAATAAGTAACATATCCTATCTAAACAACTTTAGCAATCTTAATACTAGTCTTGATTCTAAGTTTAACATTGTTTATGGATGAGTTGAGAGAATATGGTATATGATGAATTTACCAAATAACCATGAAATCAAAATACAATATCAATCGAGAACCATAATACAACTTTAAACTTACAGTCACAATTTAGCTTAATAAATATACACAAGAGAAATGAGAGGAAGGCTTGGCCATTCATCTCTCATCCTCACCATCACCATAGCTTAAAAGATTACCCCATCATCACAAAAAGAAAAGGAAAAACACAAAAGAAGAAAATCATAAAACACAAGAACAATCAAAGAAGTCAGTATAAAAGAGTGCAATTGTTATTCACAAAATCGGAGGGATAAGAGGTACAAGATAGTTGACAGCTTCAACCTCTACTTTCCAAGCTTTCAAATGAGAGCTTGTAAAGGGAAGTAGAAAAAGTGATCATACATTTCACACTCAAATTCTCATTCTAGAATCCAACCCAGAACTTAAACAGATACCTGCTGTTTATAGGGGGTTTTCCGGACAAAACAAATAATAAAAAAGGCTTGAGATGACAGAGAGAGACCCACTACAAGAGTACAAGGCCATTTGGCCAAGGTTGGGCCGCCGAAAACAGTTTTTTTGGAATAAACCAACGGCCTAATTTTGGGAGTGGGGCGTCATCTTTCTACTGTGGTCCTCTGAGTTCCTCATCATCTCACTGGTATACTTCTTTTCTTTTTTTTTATTCTCACTTGCATTCTGGAGCATGGGACAGAAACAAGCGGGCAAGCGTTCACACCTCACATTATAGCTTTATCAATATCATCATTGTGTTTTTAACATGATTCATGCCTACTTGCATGCCAACTTGAGTTTACACTTGCACCATGGCTATCTCATGAGTGCACAAAAATGCCTTCACACATTATCAAATTGTATCATGTTGGACCATTTGGATTATTTTTGTTCCATACACTTGATATGTTGCAAAACAGCCTAGACCTTGATCAGTTTTCTGTCTCGGTTGCAGTATCGGCTCAAAATCTTCTTATCCGTGCAAGTTGTATGTGCTTTCAGTGATATTTCCCGATGTACCTATAATATGTACTAATGAGCAGTTGCGGATTAAATAGCACTGTTTATTTACAAAATAATAAGAAATGAGCGGTATTAAAATGCAATTAATCGTTCCGAACATGATCCCACAAAGCGTTGACAACTTGCTAACCTTTTTGAGGAGACCCTTGCGACGCTTTTTTAGGGTTGTCATTGGCAATCCATGTGAGCTTCACCTTCTTCCTGGCCATTGCTTTTTTCTTCTTAATTTGTTATAATTTCTATGAGTTTGTGAAGCTTGTTGTTATTGTTGGCTGCATATATAAGAGAGGATGGAGAGAATCAAAACCTTTGACAATGGATACAATATTATCGGGAGATTTTAATTAAAAAGCAGGTTTTTTTTATACTTAGTAAATCTAAATTTCACCCCAAAGTGTCTCTGTTATCCAAAAATATCCATATTTAGTGCATTCCGTTAAGATTTAACCAGGATTATTGTTTTCACCGGAGGCTTGAATAAAAAACACATACTACCACGTTCCCTTCTCTCTCCCTCACCCTCTAAAATAACACAAAACCCTACTTCTTCCCTCTCCATCTACAAATTCTCCATGTCTAAATCATCTCATATGTAGAAATTAAAACGCCCAAAATCTTGTAGTAATCTCCGAGGTAGGTTTTGTTTGCTTGAATGGTGAAGATTTGAGAACTCCAAACCCTAAATTATTGTTCTGCTATTAGTGAGGTAAAATATTTTAAGAACCCTGTTGCTAAATAGTGCCAAAGACAGTTTTATTGTACTTATTTATGGCTGTCTTTATATAGTAAAGTGATTTTCTCAAATATATATTTTTTCGTTTAGGGTTTTTAAATGTCTTCAACTGAGTGTAAAATTAGAGCAAATAGAGCTTTGATGGGCCTTGCATGTATGTCGAGCTTCTTGTAGATTAATTAGTTTACACCTATTTTGTATTGTGTATCTGAATAATTTAAAGTCCAATAACTATATTTTAAAGGAATTTTTTTTGGAATAAACCAGTTTAAATTAATATTATTAAAAATAAACAACTTTCAAAAGATAGTACAAAAATAGGCCATTTTTTGCCACTGGACGCCAGCTCAGCACGGGCGCTGGCGTGTTAAATTTTTTTTTAAAGGACGCAGTTTCAAACTGTGCTCATTACAAATGTAAGAGACGTAGTTTCAAATTGCGCCCATTAAAAATGAAGCAAAAAATATGAATTATTAATTGGCGCACTTTCAAAGTGTGCCAATTAATTTTATCAATGGACGCATTTTGAAAGTGCGACCATTGATTTTCATTAGGCATACTTCTAAAGTGCGCTCAATACATCATTTTCTTTGTAGAGACTATGTTTTTTCTTGGCGCAGTTGCAAACTGCGTCCCCAAAAGAAATATACTCATTCACGGGTTTGTATCTTTTTATAGCACGGTTTGCAACGGCACCCCAAAAAGAAACACAATCATTCACGGGTATGTGTTTTTCTGACGCCCCAGAAAAACACTTACCCGTGATTGATTGTGTTTCGTTTTGGGAAGAGTACGGTCTCTTCCTCTCTATTTCAAATCTCACTCTCTGTACCGCGCTCTCTCTCACTCTCTCAGATCTCATCGTCATCACCATCTTTATCTTTCTCCCTCTCAGGTCTCGGTCTCGCTCTCTCTCAATATCGGGATCTTCATCTGCAGAATTGGTATCAATTGATGAAATCAAGAGGTGCATCCTGTACATCGTCGTGAAATCTATATACACGAGGATAGACTACACTAGTTACGAAGCCATTCTCTATCGATTACGGAGGGGTATGCACTGGCCGATAAAGACCGATCGTGAAATCCTGCAGCTCTTGCACTTAGCCGTATTGACGCTCCTATCTCCCCCTGAAGAAGTAACCCATGACCACCATAGGGAAGCAAATCGTCGTTGCCACTTCTTTTATTCTATGGGTTTTCTTTCTGGTCGCAATATCGAGTACTCCGCAAGTTCTCTCTACCGCATCTTTATGCACCGTCGGAATTTGAACCATCTCGAACTCACTCGATATTCCGCGGTAGGTGATGAGACCATTGATACCATTACAGAGCGGATCAATTCTATTGCCGCGGAGCTTAGTACTGAAGAGGAATTATTTCTGAAATTTTAGTGATGAATTATGGTGTTGTTACTGTTCTTACTATCTATTTTGCTTGCGACATTTGCGTGAATGTTATGGATGTGTGTACCATGTATGTGTAATATATTGTGTATAAATATGTATTTGCGTGAAAGAGAATTAACGTTTGAATTAAAATGAATTAAAATGTTTTTTGTAAAGATTTAATGTTTGAAAATCTGACAGCACCTCCTTCGTAAATTTTGAATAAAATTCATGTACAAGAATAGTAAAATAATAATATCCACGGACGGAGCTAACTTAACGCCTAAACGGAGGAGACACAATCCACGCAATATATACGATGCCCAAACGACGAAGCTCAATAAGCTGAAAACAATAAACACTGTAAAATAAATAAAGTAAAGCCGACTCCATACAAGTTCGACTACAATACAATACAACATAATACTTCGTGCAATCTAACGAAGTCGTCGCAATATCCCTGGTATCCTCTTCTTCACTACAGGATGTCGAGACTGTGACGATCCGGTTTTTCGGCGGCAGGTGGCTAAGACGGCTCTGCCTGTGATGGTCCATGCTCGTACTCATCGGGACACTGAAAGGCTCTAATTATGCCTTTCTAAATCTTGTTCGTGCATATGTGATAGGAATGACTGATGCGGACACAGGTGGTGGAGGCACGGGTGGTGCAGGCACGGCCGATGGACATGTGAATCTGTGCTTCGTCGTCACACTCCTAATGAGGGTCTTGATGTTCATAAAGCAGTTCGCTGAGTCCCTAGTGCCAGTAATCCCCTCATCAGCTATATGCTCTAACACGTAAATGGTTTGGACCTATATTGATGGTAAATAAGATAATAAAATTCTAAAAAATAAGATTATAGTTTTATAAGGTTTGATATAAAGTTATCAAATTTCTCTCTATTGGTTCTCAAGACGTAGATAATGTGGACGGAGGGGCGGCTGTGATGACGAATCTGTAGGTAATCATCCAATATTAGGCAAGGTACTGGTCTATCGGTATACGTGGCCATATGTCATTGGTTATGTAGTTTACCATATTGTACCATCGACCTACCTAAATATGATACTCTACAAACCAAGCATCTCCAGCCAGCGTTCCACCTTGACGCGGTGTCAGCTCCACCACGCCTGGTATGTGCTGCCTCAAGCCGAACCGTCGAAGTACATGATCTGACACGTGCATTTGAATAACATCGTTGCATATGATCGGCATCCGCGCACGCCAAAAATTGGCGCCTGCTAAGCATAATGGATGAAAGTGCCCAAAAGGTCAGGTGTGTACAGTGCCCACGTAACAGATGACTCCTCCATGACGTTGAACTCGTTGCGGTAGAAGCGGAGGCTGCGATCCGGTATCGCATCCCATAACCTGGTCACATTCCACCTGCATAGAGATTACACACAAGTTAATATTCCAAAAAAACTTCAAATTTGAAACATGCGCATAGGTTCAATTATTTATTGGCAATCATATGGCCTTTGGCCATCTAAAGCGAACTGGATCGTAATGGTCGAGCGACCAATAGAGAGATATATCCATGACCATATCTGAAACAAAATATGATTTACATCAAATATCAATTTAATTACGCAAAATTAGTAGAATGCAGTTTTAAGTATTTTATACCCGAAGAAGCGTCAAACAGCCCCAAAACTTTTCTGCTCCATCAATGCAGCCATCCTCAGCTCACTGTAAAGGAATGACAGAACTACACTCCCACACGATAAAAAGGCACACGGGTCGAGATCAGCTAAAAGCGACAACCAGGAAAGACTAACTTCGCTCTTACTCCTATCCAAAAATAAGCGAACCCCCATCTGATGTAAAATATAGGCTCGCGCGTGTTGTTCGATTGCCGCAAGCATAGCATCCATTGTAGGCTCAGCACTAAACGCTTCACGCGGCCAACTCAAGTTAATAATACTGCCTCTCCTCTGTTCAACACGCGGAATCCTACCCAACAAGATGGGATACAAATCTGACCAATCGTAAATGTACTCCATAACAATCACCTGTCCGTCTAGAGGCAGACCAAGCAGCACAATGACGTCCTATAGGGTGATAGTCATCTCACCAACTCTAAAATTAAATGTGGAGGTCTCTGTTCTCTATCTATCTACCGAATCCGCAATCAAGTTTCTATCCTGACGTATATACTCTAATCTGGATAGAAGATGAAAGCATACCCATTGCAGCTCAACCTGCACATGGGTATCTCCAAATGGGATCCTGCTGCTCTGGACTGAATGGTCAACACATATAATCACCTGATCACTCTATCGATTACAATAAAATAACTTGTATCGGTAACATATAAATAACATATGTAATTAAAGAATAAAAATACAAAGTTTTACCTGTACTAATGCGGTGTTGACTGATCTGTGGTCAGCCTGCAAGTACAGAATACTCGTATCTATAAGTCCAGGCTCCATAAGTATATTCGCACAATGAAAAAGTTGAGTTATATTAATTTTAAAAAAATGAGCATGTATAACAAAGAACATATGTGTGCGCGTATGTGTGTATATTTGTTTTTTGTGTTTGAATGTATGTGTGTATGTGTGCGTATATGCATGTGTGTGTATTTCAAAGTATATGCGGTGATTACCAATGGCGACGTGGTGCTGGAAGATTTTTGTATCGTGCCTTGTTATGACTATACTCGTTGCAGATACTGCATCTATTTTGCCTACATCTTTCTCGTGAATCTTCATAACACCTTTGATACGAGTAGAATGTGGTCGTCCTGCTTGTTTCCTACCGATAGATGGTAATATCAATGGACCGTTGTATGTCTCTCAATATCGGCTATTAGGTATATGATGGAACAATGGAGCATAAGCAGTTTTGTATTTAGAGACAGGATACCATTTCGAAACAAGATCGTAATGAGCAATGTTCCCCCCACCTTCTGCTCGTGTACATGCTGAAATTACATGTGAATAAGGCAACTTTTGCAACTTAGGTATTGTTGGGAATTCACTCGCGCGCGCAAACGCGTATGTTTTGGAAATGGATATGTTTTAAGAAATGGATTGCGCACGCGAGCTCGTTCTCGTTTTAAAATTTATAAAACCGCAAATGCACGGCGCGTTGTAGCAAGCCGGCAAGTACGGGTCGATCCGCAGGGAATTGTGTATTAGGTCTTGTTGTTTAAGGTTCAACAAATAATGAATGGTTTGGTTTGTCACTAAAAATAGAAAGAATACGAAAACAAGATAACAAAGAAAACAAGTTAAGAAAGAAGTGGTTGTGGTTTTGGCTCGGAAGGTTGAATCGCGACGATTCCTTCGACGCTCCTTTGATCATGAGTTGTTCGTCCTTACGTCTATCCCGGCATGAAGCATGACTTGTCAAGGCGGTTGCAAAGCACAAATCATCAAATTCCGATATTCGCCACAAAACACGAAACGAGTCCATTTTGTTCACTTACCGTTTGTATGTCCAAGCTTGGGGTATCAACACTAAGCACGAGGGTTAGCAAGCTTACCACAACATTAAAAACACAAATTAGTGAATGAGAGCAAATGATTTTAGTGCTGAGTTTGCGAAGTGTTTGTGATAGTATATTGTATATGAAACCAAGCGATTGTCAAGCATTTGATCACAAAATACCATATTTAAACCTAGCAACCTTAACACTAAATTGATTTTAACTTAAACATTGTGTCACGCCCCGCTTCCCAAAATACGGACTACGAGGGGTTGATAAGGCCAGCCATGCTCTTACGGTCAAGAAAAAATCCTGCCGTAGTCACACTTCGGCTTCTAGCACTACGTGGTAATCAGTAATCAATGCATAGGTAATGAGAAATGCAGTCACTAAATCAAAACTAATACAAAACTAACCAGATAGAGTTCAAGGAAAGATAGCGCTGAGTCGTTGATCAAGATGTCCGCAATATCCTCGAGGTACGTCAGGTCCTGGTCCGAGATAAATCCACTTCTCACTCTGAGCATGTATACTCAGGTCGTTAGAGCGACGCAATAGCAATATATATAAATACAAGTGTACACATGTGCAATAATGATGAATGTGAAACAGTAAGCATGGAATAATGACGCGAGCATGGAGTAGCCAGTACAGGTAGACAATAGAGCAGGTAAACAGTAAAGCAGGTATATCGAATCAGAAAGCAATGCATGTCAATGTCACTAACCATATCATTCTCTAAGTTTCACTGTCCAGGTCGCTAAACCTATCATTAGTCCAAGTGTGAGAGTCAACCACTCGTGAGTATCCTCCATCCAAGGGTAATACCCCAAGGGCAAGGGAACACGGGCCCGAGTCGCTCGCTAATAATCAGTAATATCACCCATATAACTCCAGAATCGTTGTGTATGCCGGCAATGGAACTCCCGAGATTCCGTTGAACTCACACTCAAACTGCCCCACACCCCGTGGTCTACATCAAACACCAACCATAAACTCAAATACTAGTCGGTCCATGACAAGTCTACGCGAGAACTGGGGACAGGATCTCCATCAAGCATGTCTCGACTGATACCCAAGATAAATGGATAGTGTTTGGTGCCTTACCTATGGCACCCATATAAGTGCTTCCATAATCGTCCTATACCAATTATAGTTACACTTATACATGTCCCATAGACGTCGACAATGCAATAATTTAGCTGGGTCCGTTGATTGTGTACAAGTACGTGTCACTTTCACTTACTCATTCACGCTTTAACACTGACGTATTTGCCACAATCAAACACTAATATCTAACAATGGGTAATGCACACGACCACCAGGTCATCAATGTATATGAGCTCTACATGATATGATGATAATGCAATAATCATGATATGAATAAAATGTCATCAGCCAGTGTCCTACCACTTGCATAATTTACTATAAATCATACATACAGAATTTAGCGAAACAATGTAAAAGGGGTAGGCAGTATGTTCAATTATCTATCCTTCAAAATTGGTTTCGCGTCAATCGGTTTTCAGGTTTGCTAGTTATGGCCATTTCATTTTAAGTGTTCACTGCTGGAAATCCGGTTTCAGAACTGCAAGTCCGTTTCGTAACACGCTTTACTCCCAGTTGGGATCATAATTAGGCAACGCTATAGTTGAATAATATGTAGGGTTATCAGTTAGGTTTCCAACACAATTGGAGGAACAGTAATATCCTATATCAACAGGGAGTTATGGACAGGTTATGTTCGATTTGTAAAATCTGTCACTGCATAATTCAGCAGAACATATCGACATTATAAAATAGGTTAAAAATATCATACAGTTGAGTAATCCAGTGAGACCAGTTGGATATGAAATCTAACTCAATTTTATAGGTAACTATATAGGGTTCCGCACATTCTCGCATTTGAATAAGGATATATAGTGATTTAAAAACAGGGGTTAACTGTGATTACTGCTCTGGGCTGCAGTCCAGAATCGTAATTCCCCGCAGTTTTCTCTATCGTAACTAGTTCAATTTTAGATATAAATTATGGGGTTCTGTATATTATTCCATTGGCTTCGATACGAGCCATGGAACGCCAAAATCCGATTCATAGAAGATTTAACATGAATTTAACGGTCTAGCATGTTCAGGAAATTCAGATTTCGTACCGACTATCGGGGGCATCATTACATAGGTGAAACGACCGTGGTTTTCAACTAAATTTCTACAGCATATCGGTAAACAATAGGCTGGTTTAATGATCACAAGTTCTGCCATTTAA
Organism: Agapanthus africanus; assembly: GCA_030015575.1. Taxonomy (NCBI): domain Eukaryota; kingdom Viridiplantae; phylum Streptophyta; class Magnoliopsida; order Asparagales; family Amaryllidaceae; genus Agapanthus; species Agapanthus africanus. The sequence goes on along the minus strand of JASDDO010000022.1, from coordinate 480,204,499 downwards.
AGTCCGGTTTTCACATATAGTTTCTATCAAACACTTGCATCATATTGGTTTGCACGAATTATCTATACACGACATTAATTCGAAATTGGGTTAAATACATAATAATAGCATGAAGCAAGCAATATACTTGCCTGACGAAGTATCAACGATGGTACGGCAACGGCGATTTAGGCACGGCACAACAGCAACACGAGTTTCGATCTTGGCAGCGACGGCTATGGCACAAGCTGCAGCAGCAACTAGGGGTGCTCGGCTATGGAGAGGAGTAGGGGCTTCGAGAGTTGCAGATGGTCGTCGGCACGGTGAGAGGAGGTAGCGAAGAGTAGGTCGGGGTCGGGGAGATGGCTAGCGGCGAGCTCTGGTGTGCAGGTGAGAGGGTGTGCTCGGGGGTTTTTCTGGAGAGAGGAGAGAGGAGGGGGTTGCAATGAGGTGGCCTCGGGGTTTTGGCGAGGGGAGCTAGGCGATCAGCGGCGGTGAGAGAGGGTGCAGTGGGGAAGCTCGGTGAAGGGGTGAAGTGAGGAGATGGGTTTTGGTGAGGGTGGAAGTTGTGGCTCTGCATAGTAAGGGGGGACGGGGTCGTGGGAGAGGGGCGTGGGCGTGCGTGCGAGATTGTGGTCGCGGTCGCGGCGGGGAACGGCGACGAGGGCAGAGATCGGGCGATGAGGCGAGTTGGGGGTGTCGTCGATGGTGAGGGGAGGCTCAGCGCAGGGGTATGCAGGCGAGGGACTCTGGTTGGTGGTTGGAGGCGAGGGTGAGGTGTGAGGCGGAGCTCCGACGGTGGGTTAATAGTAGGGTTCTCGGCGGCAGCAAGGGAGATGGGTTTTGGATAGAAGTAGGTGGTGGAGGTGAGGGAGCTGTAAGTGCACGGCGGTGCCCCGGCCGTCAATCCGACGCCGGAATGTGGAAACGAAAAACTTTTCAAACTAGAAAACCGGCACCACCGCGCACAAAAATCCTGGATCGGTCCATTAACCTAACTCTAGCAAACTAAAATAAGAGTAGAGAAGCTATACCAAGCGATCCGTGTCCTTCGGTCTTCGCCTCCACTCCGATCACCTCGCGGAATCTCCGGTCGTCGCCTCCTCGTCGAAACGGGCACCACATCGCCGGATTCTTTTACGGGCTCCCACTTCTGGACCGAGGCAGCTCGGGCGCGAAGTTGGCTAGCCGACGCGTCCAAGGTTGAAGTAGATGAAGTGTAGAATCCATTGTCTCATTTGGGGTTTATCTAGTTGCCATGGTGATGGAGGAATAGAATAAAATGAACTTTCAAGTGGAGCTAGAATTTGTGTAGCAAGAAAATGAGATGAACAAATTTCCCTCATCAAAAATGAACCCCTCCCTCTCTCCCAAAGTGGCCGGCCCCTATATGAACAAATGGTGGAGGGAAAAAGGAATAAAACATGAAGGGAGGTGAGTGTAGGGAAGGAAAATGGTGACCACACCTAAAAGCAAGCCTCACATCATTTTTAATCCATATCCTATCTCATTAATGCAAAAGAATGGATGGAAATAGAATCTCATCATGCATGAACCATCATGATGCCACCATTTCACAAATAAAACCTCCACAATATGCTAATTTGCGAACTTGCAAATTATCCCCTCCAACGGAAAAGTCCGGCCGGGAAGGAACAAAAGAAAACAGGCCGGAACGGAATATAAACCGGCAACTTCAGAAAACTGATCCCGTAATAAATTACAGGAAAACCCCTCGACTGTATATACATACCCGCATTTGTATTCCCACTGAATACAAATGCAAAGAGACAAAATCTACACTGTACAATACTGGGATCCGGCTTAAACCAAAGCCCGCTAGTATCATCCGTCCGATCTTGATCCGTGTAATACCGCACGTATCTGATTGAACCCTGCCATATCCCCATACGGCCTCTACAGCGTTTCGCCCGAAACTTGAGAAACTGGTCTGTGGGGAACTCTAAAGACTCGTCAATACTTTGGTTGTGGATTTAACCACTAGCACGTCAGAGGTATTAGCCTATACGTAACGGGCTACCAGGTATTGACCAAAAGGGACGTCGATGAGCGAACTCATCCTGACACCCTACTGAGCCTGTCAGTGACAATATCCGTACAGTCCGGTCCGTTCGTCTATGAGCATCGCATGGCGGGCCTAGGAGGTTGGTAAAAGTCAGACCCCCAAAAGCGGTACAAGTCGTGCCGGAGATCAGCCCAGAACACCCTGAGATACTACTGGAATACCTACCGGTAAATCTCCTGCCTTGGCCAAGGACTTTCATGTACTGGCTTTCCTAGACACAACGCGACCTCACCCCCAATACCGGGAGAGACGAACCCCTGCAGATTCGCTCACTGCCTCCATGTGGCTCGGGACTGTACCCATCTAAAACCTGTTTGCACGTCTCCTTTGAGCGTGGTAGGGTAGTAATCAAAGCACAGTGGGAACTCACACGAGACAAATGATGATCTCAGGTCGATGAACTAACCTGTACACATATCACCAGGGAACTGCTATCTGACGTCTGGTATAATCCCAACTAGCAGGTTCCCGGCGAGTCCTGTCCGGTGTACTCATAACCCAATGAGCACCTGTATACATCTTAGGTGAACCAACTGACACCAGTGGCTTGTGACACCAGCCACCGCCCCTCGTCGGGGTCTCGACTGTATACACTAGTCTACTCTGGAGTATCGATGCCCTGTCTCGAAACTCCCATGACTAGGGACCTTTTAAGGATGTGCTTATAGACCCCAGCTCCCACGTATATGATCGCCCTCATACTGCTGGTAGTCAAGCAAGAATCTTAGGGGCTCTATCAACGTGCAATAGTGATCAGTAATGTCACCTAAAGCAGTACACGATGATAAAGATAAACCAGATAGCATACTATCATCTTGAGTAAGACTGTCCTACTGGGACAGGTCCTCCCTCAATCATTGCAATCACGTGCCTGTGATCCAATAGTTGACTCTGAGGGCACTATCTCCAACAATCTCCCACTTGCACTCAAGGCTAATTATTGCGATGTCGCATACTCACAGCACGTGTGACACCGAACACCCAACTCCTCTACTAGTCAGCCTCACAAAGCTCGTTTGCGAAACTATTGCGTTTGTGGAATAGCCTCAGTGAGTGGATCCGCCCTGATGTTTCTTTCTATGTCTCTCTTTATCTCAAGTTCGCGGAGAAAACCATCTCCCGAAATGAGCAATACCTGTCTTAGAATATGTCTGGATATCTAATGAGACCTAGCTCATAAATGAACTCCAAATCCAAACTTCTTAGACTGTATCGTCAACTGAACTTAATCAGTATCCTGCGCCATGCCTTCCCTCAGTATCCTCTTGGACCACCTGTCCAAAATACTGCCCCTCGTCAGAGGGAAAACTATAACTCTGCCAGTCATTCTGTCATCCAGGTCACATTGGAAGCCTGGAATGATAACCATCTCCTAAAGGAGGCTGTCGTTATCATATCCCTAGAACATCCACTTATGTTCTAAAACTGCTTCCGAATGTTTCTCCAGGATTGGATCAATATCAACTTATTGCATCTACTGTAAAAACAACATCTGGTGTGATACTTGACATCTCACGATTGACTCAATTGCCTAAGCAAGTGATCTGCCAATCATGCACATCCCTCTCCCCTTTAGTCTGTAAGACACCTTTAGAGAGGGTGACTCCATCACCTGCAGGTACACCACCATGCCAGGAGTCGTCCATTCTAAATACTTTTAGAATGCTGTCTAAGTACCCTAGATTGGGAAACCACCCAAATCTAGATCTATAGATCTATTAACCAGAATGTCTAATATAATATCCAACTCCTCTGTGGAGAAACTACTGTGTGACAACCAAAGTATAACCGATCGTAGTATAGGAATATCACTTCCTACTCTGTGTATGTCATCCAAATACCAGGACATCACACCCTACTACCTTCTTAATAGATCCATCCCCTATTCTGATGATGTCAAACCTATGACTGTCACATCAGAAATAGATGATCTATCTCCGCTATATCTGCTTTAGTCTATAAATAGACATAAGCCACTTGTCCACTATGCTTCCGCTGCTCCCACTGACTACGACAACCCTCTGGCAGAGTCATATAAACATACACTTCTAAAGCTAGTTTAGAACGATGCTATACTCATCCTCCTGCCGGGTCTCACAGTCTGGAACAACAGCAATGGAAAGTCTGGGTAAACAAGAACCTCCCTGCCACCGTCCTTGAGCATACCGAAGTACCTCTCGAACGCCTGAGGTTACCCACCATATCTGCGGAGTGGCCAATAGAATGTCAAACCAGATTGAATCTTTAGGTTCTTATCAAATTTTCAGTAATCGTTTGCGGTTCTGGAATCCCTTCCAGTTCTACCATACTCCCACTACTGTTTTCTGAAAAAAAATCCATTTTAATTAAAACTGTGGCGAGTCTAGAACAATATCACTATTGATCTTCCAGATGGTAGAATATCAACCCTCGTCATAGCCCGGGTCAACCCACAAACAACCATTACAGAAATGTGCCTTGAGTTATCCGGAGTCTGGTTTTAAGCATAAGCCGGACACCTCCCCGTATCTTAACAAAGTCAAGATATGAACCGTTCTATATCCAATACAGAAACAGAGGCACTGATTTAATTGAACCAGATTCAAATCATGCAGCTGTCTCCAGTGCATGTCAACTAAATGGAAAAAAGGCCGATCAGTATTACTCAACTTAGGAACGCTTCCAATTATGAGTAACCTGAAAGAGAACCAAGTTCTCTTAATCATTACTATCAACTGAATACCATTCACAAGTATCTACATCTTCGATCACCTTGAAGAATCCCGATACTTGCAATACCTGGTTCTCTACTTTATTCATATACCTATAACTTCTCAAAACTTGGACCCTGTGTTTCTACGAAACACTTGTCTAAAAACTAGAGAAGTCATAAGTAAACCGAATATAGTACGAGGACCAACCCCTCTGTCCTAATGGATACTGGACAATATACAATACTCTGTATAAGTCCCCATTCACTGTGTGTCGTAGGTTGAAAACTGTACTTATGGTTAAGAAGAATTACACCGCTGTTCAATGCTCCTCACCTAACCATCCACTGATATAGGTAAATGTCATAGACATAATTTCAAAAAGGTATATCTCACTCTATAAAAATAGACGTACATATATATCAATTTGAAATTGGTGCATAACAACGGATATTCAAAACCAAATATTTGCCGTCCGGCAAACAACCCAGGTGATTTCCTCAAATATCACCAATCACAACGAATTCCGATATAATGAGGATGATCACCTAATTCCCAATAACTTACTCCCACTCATCATCTGTAAAACCATACAGATATGAGAATCATACCTGGTAAATACATACCCTGGAGCAAGTGTCTAATTGGGAAATCAGTTTTCTTTTAACAGCACACAGTGAAACTGAAACATGTGAATGTTTCAAAGGGGTATCCCGGTATTCCTATTATTGCCTCTTCCATTATCCAGATTCACAACTGTAACCGTATAATTCTTTGCCACCTCTCCAAATCCCTTTATATGTCTTTAGTCATTACCTTCTGCACATCCCTTTAGGCCAAATGGTTTTCTTCCTTCCCTACCGTTCGGCACCAGCCTATGGTTTGGAAGAAGACTATCCAATAAGCATAATGGGTGTACTATCCTAATCCTAGGAGCACTCGCAATGCGAGAGAAGGTGAAGATAAAAGACAACCGAATAAACCTTATTCCTATTTCTCCTGAACTAGAATCCATCCCCGAACTGGAACAAGTTCCTTTCGAGTTCGTATATAACCATACGATGGAGTATCCAATAAACTGTGGATCTTCGTAGTGATACGGAGTGTCCTGGAGAAATACAAAGGTGATTTAGGATTGGCGAAGAAATACTTGGTTTGGTAGTGAATAGCAGTCGCATTTTACTTTGCCCTCCTACTAATCCCTTGATATGTCTTTACTTAATACCTTCTGTACACCATCGTTATGCTAATTGGTTTTCTTCATTCCCCACCGTTCGGCACCAGCCTAAGGTTTGGAAGAAGATTATCCAATTTGCGTAATAGGTGTACTATCTCCTAAACCAAGGAGTACTCGCAACCTGAGAGAAGGTAAAAGGAAAAGACAACTGAATAGTCCTATTCGTTTTCTCCAGAACCGGAAACCATCCTCGAATAAGTTCCTTCGAGTTCGTATATAACCATACGATGGTTTTGTCCAATGGAAGTGGACGTTCTTAGTAATACGGGGTGTCCTGGAGAAAAGGGTAAAAGTAGGAGTGGCAATGAGGTTTGCAACTCTGACAATCCAAAAGCCAGTGTTATAAGAAGGTTCGGTTAATTTTGGTCACTGAGTCATAGTCAAGGGTCGGGTCATGGTCGCCGCCAAAGAGAGAGAGAAAAGAAACACTCAGCGTGCACTCTAACCTAGATCAGAATGATTATCACTTTATCTAATCAGGAAACCTCCCACTGTAACGTCAAATTCTTCCCCAATCCTGAAAGAAGAATTAGTCGGGATCACCCGAGGAGTAAACCAACTCATCAGTGGGAATCGGGATCCAACTATCATCGCATGATAACGTGACGGAATCCGCTCACGTTATCACACTCCAGAAGGTATGCGCATATCTGGCAAGTTTCAGTTTCTTTAGAAACTCCCGATGTGATTTTTTGCCCTATGCTCTTATGACCTTGACTAAGGCCAACAAATCATAAGTCACATGTCAAGTTCTACCCGTCATTGTCCAGGTTAATTTGAACCCACCCGTACAAGCCTTTAACTAGGGCCAACAAGGCTATACGACTGTCCCAAACCAACGCATCTATCTATGCAGCAGAAAGGTAACAAGCAGCTACCATACACTATGCCTTGACTAAGGCCAACAAACATAGCATGAATACTACGTGCTACCCGTCTGAAATGATGGAGGGCTACGAATGGTTTTTGGCGAAAAACCTTTAACGTAATGAACTTGATATCGTTAAAGGAACCAGATAGCTTTATAAAAATATAGTGACGAAAACCTTTGCTAAAGAGGTCACTCCCGGTGAAGGGATCTCGGCTCTTTCCCCGTGGAATGAGGTGCAGGATATTCCAACTGAATACCACGATGCAAAGAAAAAGTAATCGGCTATAGTGAAGTTATTGCCCTGACGCAAACTTCTGTCCAAGGGGTCACTCCCGGTGAAGGGATCTCGGCCCTTGCCTCGTCGACTGAGAAGCTGGATATTCATAACCGAATACCACTGTGCAAAACAAAAGAGAACACCCTTGCAATAGCAGCTTTTTTAAAATAAATGTTCCAACAACATCAGAATAGGTTTGTTTAGCTTGCACTGATCCGAATCAACGCAGTCCCATCAATTGATCACACCAATAAAGAATGAAAATAATGATGTACGTATATGCCATCCGCATTTGCCACTGGGTCCCGTCATCACCCGTTAGGTTACTTAACTAACGACAGAGCGGGGACTGGACTAGCGCGGATGCAAAACATATACAACATCTACTCGTATATATATCAATATATAATATTCGCTCAAGGCGTGATAAAATGCAACATAACAGAAATGTAATAAGCATCACAGAACAATACATATATCTGGGATTCCCGGATTTCATAGAGCCGCTACTGAAATCCGACGTTCCCCTGGTCGTGTAGATAGCCTGTGCAATGAAATCCTAGACCCCTACGGGTGCGGCAAGTTACCCGCCAAAACTTGAAGCGAGACAGCCCCCTTCAGCAACGTGAATGGACCACCCAGCACTTCACGGAATCCGGTAACTTGGGCACCCCTCTTTGGGTCAACCTGTACCCCCTAAGAGTGCGGCGAATAGCCCGCCAATTCTAGAGTAAAGCCCCCTCCGTCTCAACGCCATGAGATGCGGGCCCGTTGCCCTCTAGAACCCGGCTATCCGTGCACCCCTCCGCGAGGCAATCCTAGTACAGAAAGTAAAATATACATACAACGGGTACATCGACTTCACCCCGGTCGTGCCCCAAAAGAATAATATACAAACAGACAGTGACGGCAGTCCACATGTCGGACGCTCGCCCGCAATATCAAATGTACATATAAAACCAAAATGTACTACCATTGCATCCAGGCTATCCCCCACGACCAATCCGCAACATCACAGCACAACACAGAACATCAACGTGAATGTCACGTTCGCAAATCCGTCTAAAATGGCTATAGCAGATAGACTGGATTTACCGATCGAGTGACATTCACGGTCACAGATATAATGTAAATACTGTGAACAAGCATGTTTAAAATATCTGATCGAACAAATTTACCGAAGTGGGCCCCAAGCACTACTGTAGCACTCTAAGAAAATCTGGGCCCAAACAGAATATCCCAAAAACCCTATTTCCATGTCAGAAGCACTGGAAAAAATTGGTGAAATGAAGCTTAATTCCTGCGGCGGAACCGCGGCCAAAGTGGGGTTATGGCCGCGGTTCCGCGGCCCTATTGAAGGATTAGGTCACCAAATTTTTACAGTGCTCTTACAAAACCCTGCACATGTTTCTGCAATGTACTGAAAAATTTTTGGAGCTAAAAAAAATTCGACAGAAACATGTGTACTAGAAAATACAGTTTTTGGGATTTTTGTTCGATCGAGTTCTAAACATACTAGAGTAAGCTAGACTAGGTTAATGGCGTGGCTCTGATACCAATGTAAGTGCACGGCGGCGCCCCGGCCGTCAATCCGACGCCGGAAAGCGGAAATGAAAAACTTTTCAAACTAGAAAACTGGCACCACCGCGCACAAAAATCCCGGATCGGGCCATTAACCTAACTCTAGCAAACTAAAATAAGAGTAGAGAAGCTATACCAAGCGATCCGTGTCCTTCGTGTTAGTTATATGTATGCCCTAGAGGCCATTACTATACATAGGATGTATATTGTAGTGGATGCTTGGACATATATAGGGATGACTTTCTTGCTCGATATGATAATATGCTATCTGGTTACTCTTTACCTTAACGTGTACACTGATTGTCTCTCTGATACATGTTGGTAAAGCCCTTAGGATGTATACTTGACTACCTGGACTATGATGCGGATCATACTAGTGCGGACATGGTAGTCCATAAGTACATCCTTCAAGGTCCCTAGTCGTGGGTGTATCGAGACGGGGCATCGATATACCAGAGTACACTAGCGTATACCTTCTCGACCCATACAGATGGGCGATGGATGATCCCATATCCATTGGTGTTTGACATCAGAGATGATATACGGGCGCTCAGTAGAGACTGGGTACACTGGACGGACTCGCCGAGAACTCCCAGATGGTATTATACCTTACGTCAGATGGCAGTTCTCTGGTGACACTGGTGCAGGTTAGTCTGTAGACCCGAGATCGTCATAGAGTCTTGTGTGATTCCCACTGTGCTTTGATTTCCATCATACCACGTCCAAGAGGGCGTGCAAAAAGGTGGCTTTTGGGTACAGTCCCGAATCACATGGAGGCAATGAGCGATAGGAGGGGTTTCGTCTCTCCCGGTATAGGGAGTTGATGTTGCGCAGTGCTCGATTGGCTATAACAGGAAGTCCTTGGCCAAGGCTGCTTTAGAGATTTACTGGTAAGTGTTACCGGTAGTTTCTCGACCCGTTATGAGCCTCATATCGACACGACTTATCGAGTTATTGGGGTCTGACGTTTACCACCCCTAGACGAGATATGCGACATATCAGACGAACAGACCGGACTGTACGGTAAGTGTTACTGGTTGGATTCACAGGAGTGTGAGCGGGCTTGCTCGTCGATCTTCTGATCGCTCAATACCCGGGTGGCTGTTACGTTTAGCAGACCGCTTGCGGCTTGTGGGTGCTTGATATGATCATCATCTGCTACCGACGTATTGACGAGTCTTTAGAGTCCTACACAGAGGTTTCCTGGCTCAAGCGAAACGAAATAGGAGCGCATATGAGATATGTGCGGGACCGAGAATAATACCAGTATATGATACTGTATTCGATTCTCGCGATTTGTGACAGTGATCGGTTTTATGCGATATAGCCGGGTTATCGGATCAAGTGTTGATTCGATAAGTTGTTACTATTGATATTAGTCGGTTATATGCGATATGACCGGATCATTAAATCAAGTGTTGATTTAATGATTTAATGTATAATTATATATATGATATATTACTTTGCATTAACTAGTATTTGTTCACTTAAGATGGATTTTCTCACTTGATGTGCACATTGTGTATATGATATATTTTTGTGCACAAGATTGTATCATGTTTGATGATACATGCTAGTTTGGGTGTATGTTTGGTTTAAACCATGGTTGGTCAATGGTTAGGATTTCAATTGATTTATTTGCTTATTTATTTATTTATTCATTCATTTTGGCAAAAGAAAAAATGGTGGCTTGATTTGTTTTCTAGTTGAAGCTTCATGAAGCTTTGAATAAGTCCACCATTTTTGTTTCATGCTTAACCCTAACCATTCAACCCAACCTTAGTTTATTCTCTACACCTAACTATGGTTGCAAATATGATAAGTATCATTTAGTTTTCTATTTTGAGAAAAAACTTATCATATTATCATCTTCTTCTTCTTCTTCAACACAAGAAGAAAGCTTGCCTCCATCAATGGCAACTTGAGAAAAAGAGTGAGAAATCCAATTCTAAACTGAACCCACTTCCTATTTCTTCATCCTCTACCACTTGCCAAGTAGTATAGGGTGTTTTCTTCACAAGTTTCATGGCTTGGTGAAGTTGGAGCTTGATCTTGTGTTGCCTCGACGTAGATCATCTTCGGCGTCGAAGTCGACGACTTAGCCCGCCCATTTCTCCGATGAAGCCGACGCTAGAGCCCGAGATCCGATGATCGCAGCGAGGGGACTTCATCATGGAGCTATGGAGGTGGAGGACCGGATCTACAAAGGTTGTATTTTCGTTTACCCTTTAGTTAAGTTGTTAACTAGCTTCTAATTTCGCCTAAACTCTAGTTAACGATCCGTATTAGGGTCTCTCGGCACTTGTAAAATTTGAAATTGGCATGGTTGATGCCTTGTGAGACCTTATTAGTGTGCCTAGGAACCCTGCAGTGGTATCAGAGCCTAGCTAGAGCCTTAGGCGATGCGTAGACGGAGTTAGAAGTCCGATCGAACCGAAACCCTTACTCCAATATGCTCTCTGTACATTTTTGAAATTCGTGGAATTTTGTAAATTAAAAATTCTTAAAAAATTCAGCAGGAAATTCTAAGAATTACGGTGCAAAAATTACCTAATGATATGTCTAAAGCGCGGCGGAACCGCGGCATTAGCCAGCTATTGCGGCGGTTCCGCGCTCATTTAGTCTCTTCAGTCAACCATTTTTGCACAGTAACTTCTTTATTTAAATGCTGAGTTTTATGGGAATTTTTAATATTTACTCAAGAGTTGAGTTTTCTGGGTTGTATTGGGGACTCGGTGTTTCGATCGGATTGTCTAATTTTGTCTGTGTGCTTTTCCGGATAATTTGTTGAATATGTTAAACTGTTCGACCGGATATAAATACCCAATTTTTCCCCTGCCGGAAAATTTCCAAGTGTTGGATTTTTCCATGGTTTAAAGACGTTCTAAGTAGTGCAAGTAACACGATGGACCCTCTAGAAGACAACAAACCTTAACTCGATTATGTGACCGTCTTGAACTGCCCTTTGAACCTTAGGGTTTGGGGCAGTACGGCGTGCCACATGTGAGGCGTTGGCTTGACCCTTCTACGGCTGGACCGTTGGTACTGAGGTATGAACTGGATGTTTTTAAACCTATTTCATGTGTTGAGCTGTATCGGGAAAACTTGGGTGTTTGACTGTTCGATCGGAAAGTTTAACATTTTCTATTTATCTGGAATGAGATACAATAATTGGAATCCACAAGAAGTTATGAGATAACTGATTTAGATGTTATAAACATAGCACTTTAGTCTCACTTGATCGGTTGCCACGGAATTTTGATGTGATCAAAAGTCCGTCGCAATCACGTAGCATACGCGGATACTCGCCGGGTAAACTTAATAGACTGCTACACCCCATAGCCCCGACCAAGTGACTGTAGGAGAACCCCATCGCCGAAAGCATCCATTCGGGTGCTAGCGGCAGCGGTGTTCCGCCTTGGTGCACTTCGTCGACGGTATCGGGGGTGCGGCCGTCTACTAAAGTTTGCGACGAGCATTCGATCAAAATGTCAGGAATCTTGTTGAATTGCCCGACCTGAAATTGAAAATTGTTTTCGATAATGAGACTAAAATGCGGGGTTTATAATTGTTAGGCATGTGATGTCTAAAGAATTCATTTGGTCAGGCATGCGATGTCTAAGGAGGTTGCGGATTCCAACTGTTGTAGTTTTATACTTTCTTTTCTGTGACCGTAAGTGTAATATGTGATATCGCCGGTTTCGTTGCTATATGTCAACGACAATTGGGATACGCATGTTTACTTACGTTGATGACATGTGTTGTTATGTGTTGCTGGATATGTTATATTGGATCGTCGTGTTTGAATAGCCGGGGGTTTTTATGTGAGATGAGTGTTTTTCATTTTCATTCATGTAAAAACTTGTATGTAATATTCTTTTATTGGGGCACTTCCAGGTTGCGGAAGTTGTCACCGTTGATGTATATTATTTACTTTTCCGCACTAGGATAGACCCAAGGAGGAGGGCACAAGTAACCGGGTTCTGGAGTCCAGTGGGAGACCAACTCGAGCAGTCGAGTCCGGGTCTCCTAACTCTAGAATTGGTAGGGTTGCTTGCCGCTCTCGTAGGGGTCTAGGGGTGTGGGTTTGGCTATTCATCACGACTGTGGAATTCGTGTTTTATACTGGCTCGTATTGAAAACACGGACGTCCTAGTATATCCAATATTTCATATGTTTCTTCTGCTGCGATATCTGTGATGTGATCATGTGATGTTCTATGATAGATACAGTATATAGTTATATGATATTTTATATAGACGTTACTTATGTTTTACACCCGTGCTAGCCCTGCCCTGCTCTGCCGTTAGTTACCTAACCTAACGGTGCACGAGGGGACATCGAGGCGAATGCGGATAGCATAAGTGTACGTCGTATTTATCTGTGCTGTTTAGGTATTTAAATGATGGGACTTCATTAATGAGATTAATGAAATAAAAGAAACCTAATGATGTTGTAGAATCGAATTTCAAAAATAAAACAGGTAGCTACAGTTCTTGCTTTGCATCGTGGTGTTCCATGTAGAACATCCTGCACCTTATTCGATAGGGAAATGACCGAGATCCCTTCACCGGGAGTGACTCCTTTAGCAATAACTGGCAGATGCTACAACTCTTGGTTTGTCTTTTGATTGCTTCTATAGTTTTTGCTTTGCACAGTGATATATATGATATATCCCGCACCTCATTCGATGAGGAAAGGACCGATGATCCCTTCACCGGGAGTGACTCTTTTAGCAAAACTAGAAAAGCCTAAAAAACACTCCATTTCAAAATTCATTCGATTCTACAACGATATCAAGTTCATTACGCAATAGGTTTTCAGAAAAACCTGTCGTAGCCCTCCGTCATTTCAGATAAGTACTAGTTAGTATTCATGCTACGTTTGTTGACTATGTTAAGGCGTAGTGTGCTGTAGCTGATTAGTGCTTATCTGTATAAGCATATGATGCGATTGGATTAAGGTAGTCGTGCGACTTTGTTGACTATGTTAAGGGTCGTGCGGGTGGGTTTAATTCAATCGGGAAATGACGGGTTGAACTTGACTAGCACTTATGATTTGTTGACTATGTTAAGGTCATATAGCTGCTAGGGGCAAAACATTATCGGGAATTTCAAGTGTTGAAATTTGCAATGAGATTGCATACCTTCTATGAGATAGTTGGATCCCGATACCCGCTGCGAGTAATTGTTACTCCTGGGAGAGTTTTACACATTACAATTAGCCGATCAAGTAGGTGTCTAGAAAGGTGTCAACGGGGTTACGCCTCTGGGAAAACGAGGTTTACTGTAATTAGGTCCGTGCGAAAGCATGGGGAACCTCCCTCAAAGTACCGACACTGGCCTGGCTGAAAGATTGGCGAACTTGTAGCGTGTAATTAATCCCGGCTAGTCTTTCCTTTTAGGGTTTGAAGGAAGATTTGATAAAAAGCAGTGGGAGCCATCCTGATTAGATAAAATAAATAACCAATCTGATCTTGCAAGAGCGCACGCTGAGTGTTTTCTTCTCTCTCTCTCCTGGTAGCGACCATATCACCCCTTAATCAAGATAATAATACGAATGTATTGACCGAACCCGCTTGTTATACTGAGCTGGGGAACGTTGGTCCCGCTCCAACTTATAAATGTTATAAGACAGAGCAGGAAATTAGGGAATACCAGATTTCCCGTGCTGCCCAAACGAGGAAAGTGCATATGATGCATCATCTTCGGGTGTGTTCGTAACACAGAAATATTTCTCCATATCCTCTACGTCCTGGGTATTCGATACCGGATCAGGATCCCAGATATGTAATTTGTTACATAGGGCTACAGAAAGGTAGAGAACTGAGAACGGGTGATAAGTTTCATGAGGCAGAAAACGGGGCAAGTGTTGCAGCCAAGTCTGTTGGTCACTGTCACTCTGTATTACAAATACATTGATTCTGAACGAATGTTATTAGATACCGAACCTGAAATACAAAATCATATCAGTCTCTTTATTAGTAAAGAAATGATAAAATTTTGTATTGTTGGATAATGTTTTGAACATTTCCTATATCAAAAGTTGATCGGTTCAGGCACGTTATCTAAAAGCATTGATGTTCTAAATCAAACTACGGTTCTTAGTATATAGAACACACACAAGAGGAAGAGTTCAGAAATGAACGGATCCTTCTTGAGGTATTGTAGACTAGGTCATATCAATGCGACCCGACTAGCTAAGTTGCACAAAGATGCATATTTAAATCTGTTTGAATTTACATCTTGTGAAAACTTGCCAGTCATGTCACAAAGATAAGATGACCATAGCTCTGTTTAATGGAAACAGAGAAAGAGTTAGTGAACTCTTGGGATTGATACATGTTGATGTATGTAAGGTCCTCTGTCTACACATGCCAGGACCGGTTCTTTGTACCTCATTACATTATCTGATGATCTCTCAAGATTCAGTCATATGTTCCTGTTGAAGCACAAGTCCGAACCTTTTGAGATATTCACAGAATATAAGTATGAAGTAGAGAACCAAAATACGTATATATGTATTATGTCCTTTGATATGATCAAGAAGGAGAATACTTGTGCATGGAATTCCTGGATTATTCTAAAGGAGAATGAGATTCTCTCTCAGCATTACTCCTCCGAATACACCACAGCATAACGTTGTATCGGGGCGGAGCAATCACACCCTATATGATATGGTGTGCTCTATGATGAGTACTACTGAGTTACCTTTTTTCCTATTGGGTGTTATGCACTTGAGAAGTTGCATACCTACTGAATAGGGTTCCAATCAAATCAGTTGCCTACCGCTTCATATGTGATATGGTATGGGAAGAGCCCATATCTTAAGTTTGTTAAGATTTAGGGTTGTCCGGCCTATGTCTAAAAGCAAAATCCGGACAAGCTCGAGGCAAGGTCTGTTATGTAGAACTGGAAAGGTTCCAGCTATACAAACTGCAGCTGCTAATTTGGTAGAACTAAAGGATTCGATAGTAACCAACGAACCTCAGCCTCTCCGCCGATCTAGCAGGGTTCCTCACCCACCTGAGAGATACTTTGGTTTCTCTATGATAGTGGGAGCGAGGATTGCATCATGAGATGATGACCCAACTAGTTTCGAGCTGGCCATCAGGAGTAGGACTCTGTAAGAATGGCTGGATGCTTAGCGATCTGAGATGGAATCCTTATACACCAACAAAGTATGGACTTTGGTTGCTTTATCTGAAGGGTTAAATCCCCATCAAGAGCAAGTATATCTTGAGAAGATTACTTGGTGTACATGGAAAAGTTAAGACTTTCAAAGCTAGACTTGTTAAAGGTTTGCATCAATGACCAGGTATGGATTATAATGAAACCTTTTCTAAGTAGCTATGTTTAAGTCCATCCAGATCCTACTTGCCACGGCTACATACCATGACTATGATATCTGGCGGTTGGGTGTCATGACTGCTTTTCTAAATGATGTTTTAGAAGAGAGAGTCTGTAAGTACACAGTCAGAGGGCTTCGTAGACAGTGGGAGCAGCGGAAACGTGTGCAAGATGTTTTATGTGATAAAGCAAGCATCACGGAGTTGGAACATCTGTTTTGATGAGTTAGTCAAAGAGTTTGACATCATCAAAATGGTAGATGAACCTTGTATATACAAAAAGGTAGTACGGAGTATGATGGTGATCCTCGTAGAGTACATGGATGACATACTCTTGATAGGGAAGTAGTTTCCTATGCTACGCTCGGTCAATCTCCGCTTATCACAAGGATTCTCCATATAGGATCAAAGTGATACCTACTAAATCCTGGGTTTTGGATCTATGAGATAGATCTAATTGGATGTTAGGATACTCACTAGTTGTAGTGAGATGGAATCAATTGATCCTGGGGAGAATCACTGGAAAGGTTCCAGAGTGATAAAGATGACTGAATGTCAGTCACAGGCATTGTCTTTACCCTCAGTGGAGGGACGGTATGTTGGAAGAGTTCCAAGCTAGATACCGTGACATACTAGACGATTAAAGGCAAGATACATCGTTACCAAAGATGCTACCAAAGAGGAAGCCTGGGTGTATATTAGTTCATGAGATGAACTTCGTTCCTCCCATTGTGTGACAATGGAGTTGTGGCTTATGCCAAGGAACGCCCGTCCCATCAGTGATCCAGACATATTCTTAGGTAGTGTCACCTGATCGTGGAGATGGTTGATCTCAATGGGATCGAGGTTAGGAGAGCAGACTCAGAGGACAACACGGCGGATCCACTCACGACAGGCCTTTTCCCAGAGAGAGACTTTTATGGGATGGTTGAGTATGAGATACTACAACCACTGCTATCAGATGGCCCTAGTGCAAGTGGGAGATTGTTAGTTATATGTATGCCCTAGAGGCCATTACTATACATAGGATGTATATTGTAGTGGATGCTTGGACATATATAGGGATGACTTTCTTGCTCGATATGATAGTATGCTATCTGGTTACTCTTTACCTTAACGTGTACACTGATTGTCTCTCTGATACATGTTGGTAAAGCCCTTAGGATGTGTACTTGACTACCTGGACTATGATGCGGATCATACTAGTGGGGATATGGTAGTCCATAAGTACATCCTTCAAGGTCCCTAGTCGTGGGTGTATCGAGACGGGGCATCGATATACCAGAGTAGACTAGCGTATACCTTCTCGACCCATACAGATGGGCGATGGATGATCCTATATCCATTGGTGTTTGACATCAGAGATGATATACGGGTGCTCAGTAGAGACTGGGTACACTGGACGGACTCGCCGAGAACTCCCAGATGGTATTATACCTTACATCAGATGGCAGTTCTCTGGTGACACTGGTGCAGGTTAGTCTGTAGACCCGAGATCGTCATAGAGTCTTGTGTGATTCCCACTGTGCTTTGATTTCCATCATACCACGTCCAAGAGGGCGTGCAAAAATGTGGCTTTTGGGTACAGTCCTGAATCACATGGAGGCAATGAGCGATAGGAGGGGTTTCGTCTCTCCCGGTATAGGGAGTTGATGTTGCGCAGTGCTCGATTGGCTATAACAGGAAGTCCTTGGCCAAGGCTGCTTTAGAGATTTACTGGTAAGTGTTACCGGTAGTTTCTCGACCCGTTATGAGCCTCATATCGACACGACTTATCGAGTTATTGGGGTCTGACGTTTACCACCCCTAGACGAGATATGCGACATATCAGACGAACAGACCGGACTGTACGGTAAGTGTTACTGGTTGGATTCACAGGAGTGTGAACGGGCTTGCTCGTCGATCTTCTGATCGCTCAATACCCGGGTGGCCGTAACGTTTAGCAGACCACTTGTGGCTTGTGGGTGCTTGATATGATCATCATCTGCTACCGGCGTATTGACGAGTCTTTAGAGTCCTACACAGAGGTTTTCTGGCTCAAGCGAAACGAAATAGGAGCGCATATGAGATATGTGCGGGACCGAGAATAATACCAGTATATGATACTGTATTCAATTCTCGCGATTTATGACAGTGATCGGTTATATGCAATATAGCCGGGTTATCGGATCAAGTGTTGATTCGATAAGTTGTTACTATTGATATTAGTCGGTTATATGCGATATGACCGGATCGTTAAATCAAGTGTTGATTTAATGATTTAATGTATAATTATATATATGATATATTACTTTGCATTAACTAGTATTTGTTCACTTAAGATGGATTTTCTCACTTGATGTGCACATTGTGTATATGATATATTTTTGTGCACAAGATTGTATCATGTTTGATGATACATGCTAGTTTGGGTGTATGTTTGGTTTAAACCATGGTTGGTCAATGGTTAGGGTTTCACTTGATTTATTTGCTTATTTATTTATTTATTCATTCATTTTGGCAAAAGGAAAAATGGTGGCTTGATTTGTTTTCTAGTTGAAGCTTCATGAAGCTTTGAATAAGTCCACCATTTTTGTTTCATGCTTAACCCTAACCATTCAACCTAACCTTAGTTTATTCTCTACACCTAACTATGGTTGCAAATATGATAAGTATCATTTAGTTTTCTATTTTGAGAAAAAACTTATCATATTATCATCTTCTTCTTCTTCTTCTTCAACACAAGAAGAAAGCTTGCCTCCATCAATGGAAACTTGAGAAAAAGAGTGAGAAATCCAATTCTAAAGTGAACCCACTTCCTATTTCTTCATCCTCTACCACTTGCCAAGTAGTATAGGGTGTTTTCTTCACAAGTTTTATGGCTTGGTGAAGTTGGATCTTGATCTTGTGTTGCCTTGACGTAGATCATCTTCGGCGTCGAAGTCGGCGACCTAGCCCGCCCATTTCTCCGATGAAGCCGACGCTAGAGCCCGAGATCCGATGATCGCAGCGAGGGGACTTCATCATGGAGCTATGGAGGTGGAGGACCGGATCTACAAAGGTTGTATTTTCGTTTACCCTTTAGTTAAGTTGTTAACTAGCTTCTAATTTCGCCTAAACTCTAGTTAACGATCCGTATTAGGGTCTCTCGGCACTTGTAAAATTTGAAATTGGCATGGTTGATGCCTTGTGAGACCTCATTAGTGTGCCTAGGAACCCTACACTTCGGTCTTCGCCTCCACTCAGATCACCTCGCGGAATCTCCGGTCGTCGCCTCCTCGTCGAAACGGGCACCACATCGCCGGATTCTTTTACGGGCTCCCACCTCTGGACCGAGGCAACTCAGGCGCGAAGTTTGCTAGCCGACGCGTGCAAGGTTGAAGTAGATGAAGTGTAGAATCCATTGTATCATTTAGGGTTTATGTAGTTGCCATGGTGATGGAGGAATAGAATAAAATGAACTTTCAAGTGGAGCTAGAATTTGTGTAGCAAGAAAATGAGATGAACAAATTTCCCTCATAAAAAATGAACTCCTCCCTCTCTCCCAAAGTGTCCGGCCCCTATATGAACAAATGGTGGAGGGAAAAAGGACTAAAACATGAAGGGAGGTGAGTGTAGGGAAGGAAAATGGTGACCATGTTAGTGTATATGCCCTAGAGGCCATTACTGTATCATACTAGTTTGTATATTACTTAATGGATGCTTGGGATATTCACCTTGTATATACAATCTTGCTCAAAATAGTAGTATGCTACTTGGTTTGTTTCTACTTCAATGTGTACATGTGTTTATTTCAGTATATCACTTATACGCATTAGTGGAGCCCTTAGGATCTTTGCTTGATTACCAGCGTTGTGATGGCAGTCACACTAGTGGGGGCTGGGTAATCTATAAGCACATCCTTATACAGGTCCCTAGTCGCAGGACTATCGAGACAGGGCATCGATACTCCGGAGTAGACTAGCGTATGCGCTTCTCATCCCAGTGTGGGAGATGGTCTGTCCCACAGCCATCAGTACGTCGTACTGGAGATAGTATACGGGTGCTCGTTGGGTTATGAGTACACTGGACAGGACTCGTCGGGAACTGACAGGTTGGTATTATACCTATCGTCAGTTATCAGTTCCCAGGTGACATGAGTACAGCTTAGTCCGCTGACTTGACACTGGCACTTCGCCTCGAGTGTGTTCCCACTGCACTTTGATCACTACCCTACCACGGCTCAAAGGAGTCGTGCAAACAGGTGGTGGTTGGGTGCAGTCCCGAAGCACTTGGAGGCAGTGACGGTTAGACAGGATTCGTCTCTCCCGGTATTGGGGGTTGACATCGCGCTGTGTCTAGGAGAGCCATTACACGAGTAGTCCCTGGCCAGGGCAAACGAGATATACTGGTAGGTTTCCAGTGTTATCTCACGGTGTTTTAGGCTTCGCTCCGGCACGACTTGTACCGCTATTGGGGGACTGACGTTTACCACCCCCTAGGCCCGCCATGCGATGTATCAGACGAACAGACCGGACTGTACGGAGACTGTCACATTCAGACTCAGTAGGAGTACAGATGGGGTTTCACCTCGTCAGCCTTCTTGTCGACATCTACCTGGGGACCGTTACGCACAGCTAGTGCCGCTTGCGGTCTGTGGTTAAACCCACTGCCAGCGTAGTGTCGAGTCTTTAGAGTCCCACACAGAGGGTATTCGCCTATGGGCAAAACAGAGTAGAGGTCGCATGGTTTTGCGACAGGGTTCGTTCTCATCCGCGTACTTGTGCACGTTTGGAGTCCGGACGGATATTACCAGCGGGCTCTGGTTTGAGCCGGATACTGGTATAGTATTTGGGGTTGCTTTTATCTCTCAGTATTCATGTTCCTCGGAACAAGAATGCAGGTGTGTATGCACAGTTATTTGAGGAGGAGGAAGATGACTTTCATTAGGGTTTCGGAACGGGTGCGTATGCACAGTTGACAGTCGTCTTTTTCCAAACCCTAATGGATTTGTATTATATCATTTAATAATATATAATAAAATGAAATTGTGTCATGGTTAGTTTTTGTTGACTTGTTGACCATGGTTGACTTGTTGACCATGGTTGAACTTTTGACCATTATCATTACAAGAGAAAGATGCTCTTGATTCTTGCATTTTCATTTAATGCTTGTAATGATATTGGTCATTCTAAAACTTTCCATCAACCTTTTCATTTTGATTATTATTATTTGATAATTCATTTTCTTTTTGCATTATGGTTGCAAGAAAGGAAATGAGAGCTCATTCTATCATATTCACTCTCTCTCTTCATTCTCATCTTCTTCTTCCTCTAGCCAAGAGAAACCTTCTCATGTGTTGAGAATCCTTCTCTTGAAAAACAAAAGCAACCCTTAGACACTCTCTACTCACTCTAGGATCAAGGGTTTAGCAAGCCGGCGATTCTAGTTCACTCCAAGTTCGAGAAAGAGCCCAAAGGTCGAGCCTTCGAGGTGGATCCATCTTCGACGGAAGAAGGCGACAAAGGAGAACCCTCAACCTCTACAAAGTTTGAAGAAGAAGGAGTTCAAGTTTATGTATAATCATCTTTATCCGAGTAGCTAAATATCTTTAGCTAGTTTGCTAGTTTTAGTTTAGACAACGATCCCGACCTTGGTTAGTCCATGTTGCCTCTTGCGATAAAAATTTGTTTTTTATACCGTTTCCGCCTCCCCGTAAGGACCGGAGGTCGCAATATGGACTTACAGTGGTATCAGAGCCTAACTAAACTTAAACTAGCTTGGTAGTAAAGTGTAACGAAGTTCGGAACCGAAAAAATCACAAAACCGGAATATTACAAAACCTGAGTTTCTGTTGAAATTTTTTTGGCTCAAAATGAAAAACTTTATACTTGTAAAATCGTCTCAGGGTTTTTTGAATGCACCCATGAAAAACGATCCACTGTTGAGCTCAAAGCGCCGCCCTTCCGCGGCACGAGGTAGGCTCGTGCCGCGCAACCGCCGCGCTTTATCGTCTTCTCTGCGTCGTTTTTCGTGCAGTGTATTTGTGTGTTGGTTTTGGGATTTTTGAAATATATTATATGTTCCCAGATTTTCCAGAAAAGAAATTTCCTTTTGGGGTCCTATAATTCCGTATTTTTCCGAACTTCACTGCACTTTGACTATGATGGTTATATCTGTGATGTTTGCATGTATTGAACGTCGGCTAATCGCTATAAGACGAATAGTCGGGGTTATACATGATCTGTAATGTGCTGGAATGTGTATATGAATGTGTTGGACTGTCGCGGGTGAATAGCCGGGGTGGATGTGAGATGAGCTTTTGTTTTTCTTTCATTCATTGTAAATGTAAATTGATGTAATAATATTATTTGTTTGGCCGCACAACCGGGTCGGGGTTGTAGCCGTCATTGTATAATTCTTTTTACTGTTTTTTGCTCCTAGGATAGACCCATGGAGGGGTGCACAAACTACCGAGTACTTGGCGGGTAGTTTGCCGCACCCGTAGGGGTCTTGGGTGGGGTATTGCTATTCACCGCGACCGTGTTATCCGCTTTTCGTTTCAGGCTCGAAAGGATTGCGGATTGCTAGTATATCCAATGCATTCATCTGTGATCTGTAATGTCTACTATTGCTATATCTGTAACTATTTAGGCGTTGCTTATGTTTTACAGACGCGCTAGCCCAGCCCCCGCTCTGTCGTTAGTTAAGTAACCTAACGGGTAATGACGGGGCCCAGTGGCGAATGCGAATGGCATAAGCGTACGTCATATTTTGGTTGTTTTCTGCAATGGTAGGATTAAATGATGGGACGCATTAAAAGTACTAATGCAAGAATATCACGCATTAAAAGAACTAATGCAAGATAATAAACCAAGTTAAAGTCGTTGGAACACTTTCGAAAAACCACTCGGTTCTTTTCAAAACCAATTTTTAAAATACGGAGTTTGAGCCACTCCATTTAAAAGCTATCTCGTTCCATCGACCAAATCAAGTTCACTACGTTCACGGTTTTGCCAAAACCATTCGTAGCCCTCCGTCGTTTCGCATGAATAGTCAATAGTATTCAAGCTGTGTATGTTGGCCAAAGTCAAGGCACAGTGATTGGTAGCTATTGGGTGTTCATGTGTAGCATAGATAGATGCGTTAGTTTGGGACAGTCGTACTGCCATTTTGGCCAAAGTCAAGGGTAGGTACGGATGGATCCAAATTAACCTGGATAATGACGGGTAGAACTTGACATGTGACTTATGATATTTTGGCCAAAGTCAAGGTCATAAGAGCATGGGGCAAAAATCCACATCGGGAGTTTCATAAGTACTGAAACTTGCTAGATTTGCATACCATTTGGAGTGTGATGATTCTGGTAGGATTCCTTCAGTTTCGTCACGCAATGATATTTGGATCCCGATCCTACTGTGAGTATATGCTACTCCTCGGGAAATTTCTCACTTAACGATCAATGCTATAAACCTAGTAGGTGCCTAGAAAGGTGTTAGCGGGGCTACGCCCCCAGGGAAAAGAGGTTCTTTAATTAAGGAACTTCGCGAAAGCGTTGGAAAACCTCCCTCGAAGTACCGACACCGGCCTGGCTGAACGGTTAAGCAAGTATTGTACGGTGGGATTGATCCTGACTAATTCTTCCTTTATGGTTTGAGGAGGGATTCGCGAAACAGTGGGAGCCATCCTGTTTAGACAAACTAAAAACCACTCTAAACTTGCAAGAGCATCATGCTGAGTGTTTCTTCTTCTCTTTCCTAATTGCAGCGACCAATCAACATGACTGGACTTAAGTTACTCCTAGATAAAAAACAAGCTGACAGGGCCAAACTACAAAGATTGGCTCAGGAATGTCAAGATAGCAATCACTTATGACAAGCTGGGGTATCTTCTTACCACCAAAGCTCCCCCTGTCCCTGGTCCAACTTCCAGCGTCGCGGATAAGGAAATCCGCAAGACTTGGGAGATTGATAGCGC
Organism: Agapanthus africanus; assembly: GCA_030015575.1. Classification (NCBI taxonomy): domain Eukaryota; kingdom Viridiplantae; phylum Streptophyta; class Magnoliopsida; order Asparagales; family Amaryllidaceae; genus Agapanthus; species Agapanthus africanus. The sequence continues at coordinate 480,180,495 of JASDDO010000022.1, read as the reverse complement.
GAAGGCCAAGTGCCTCTTGCTTGCCTCGATGGACAACGAACATCAGAGGAGGCATGAGAATATGGACATGGAGTCCATATTGCTTTATACAAAAGAACTGTATGGAGAGCAATCACGTATCGCAAGATACGAAGCGTCGAAAAAGTTGTTTTCGACAAGAATGGCCGTCGGATCATCAGTAGCCGAGCACGTGCTAAAGATGATCGGCTACATTGAGGAGCTCGCTGACCTGGGGATCACATTGGAGAGTGAGCTATATACGGATATAGTTCTCCAGTCCCTTCCTTCCACTTACGCCCAGTTTATAATGAACTTCAACCTACAAGAAAAGGAGGTTGAACTTTCAGAGCTCCTCAACCTGCTGAGGAGCACAGAGGGCACCCTACAGAAAGGTAGGGAAACATCCACTTTGTTTGTAGGAGGATCATCTTCTTCTAGGTCCAAGGCGAAAGCCAAGGGAAAGAAGAAGAAAGCCCCCGCCAAACCAAGGGGCGGTGTTAGTAAAGTGGATACGAAGGGAAAAGGAAAAGCAACAAAGATAGCTGGGAAGCTTGTGGATAAGGAAGAATGCTTCTTTTGTCATAAGAAAGGACACTGGAAGAATGATTGCAGGGCCTGGAAGGCCAGAACACAGGAATTGAAGCAGGTTGCAGCTTCAGCTTCAGGTGTGTATGTTATTGAAAACTGTCTTTCTATAAACTCTACTTCCTGGGTATTGGATACCGGATCAGGATCTCATATCTGTAATTCTTTGCAGGCGTTGAGAAACCGTAGTGTTTTGAAAGCAGGTGACATGACCCTCAGAGTTGCAAACGGAGCTAGCATGGATGCTAAAGCCGTGGGGGACTATCACCTGGGAATGTCAGATGGACATGTTTTGGTTTTGCGTAATTGCTTTTTTGTACCCAACGCAACTTGTAATATCATTTCTGTATCTTTAGTTTCTAAAGAAGGTTATGAATTTGCGTTTGTAAGTAATGTTGTAAACATTCGCCTTAATCAAGTTTTGATTGGGTCAGGTACTTTGAGTAATGGTATATACGTATTGAACCAACCACAGATTTTTAATGTCCAGAATACACACAAAAGAAAGTCTCCAGAAATAAACCAGACTTTCTTATGGCATTGTAGATTGGGTCACATCAATGAGAGAAGGTTGACGAAGTTACATACAGAAGGGTATTTGAATGCGTTCGAATATCAGTCGTATGCCACTTGTCAATCCTGTCTCAAAGGAAAGATGACAAAGACTCCGTTTACTGGACATGGAGAAAGAGCGAGCGAGCTTTTGGGACTCGTACACAGTGACGTGTGCGGTCCAATGTCTACACATGCCCGAAGCGGACATTCTTACTTCATTACTTTTACGGATGATTTCTCAAGGTACGGTTATGTCTTCTTAATGAAACATAAGTCCGAGGCCTTTGGAAAATTCCAGGAGTATAAGAATGAAGTAGAGAAACAGACCGGCAAAAGTATTAAGATTCTAAGATCGGATCGAGGTGGAGAATACTTAAGTGCCGAGTTCCTGGACTATTTAAAAGAGAACGGAATTCTCTCTCAACTTACTCCTCCTTACACCCCGCAACATAACGGTGTATCGGAGAGACGGAACCGCACCCTATTGGATATGGTGCGGTCCATGATGAGTAACGCTGAGTTGCCGCGATCATTCTGGGGATATGCGCTAGAATCAGCCGCATACCTTTTGAACCGAGTTCCCACTAAGACTGTGCCTACTACGCCATTTGAGATGTGGTGTGGGAAGAGACCCCATCTTAATCACATTAAGATATGGGGAAGTCCAGCTTTTGTCAAAAAGCAGCATGCGGACAAGCTCGAGGCACGCTCAGTACTGTGCAAGTTTGTGGGATATCCAAAGAATTCCAAGGGATATTTCTTCTATTGTGAAGAGGAACAAAAAGTTCTTGTTTCTCGTCATGCCCACTTTCTAGAACACCAGTTCATAGAAAAGGAAATAAGTGGGAGCGCAGTAGAACTGGAAGAGATTCCAGAACCACAGACTGTTACTGAAAGCTTAGTGGAACCAGAGGGTTCAATAGAACAGGACATTCCTACGCCGCTCCGCAGGAGTAGTAGGCAGTCTCATCCGCCCGAGAGATACTGCGGTTTTCTCATAGACGGGGATAGAGAGGATTGCATCATAGATTATGATGAACCTACTAGCTTCCAGCAGGCCATTCAGAGCGTTGACTCAGTGAAATGGCTGGATGCAATGCGGACCGAAATGGAGTCCATGTACACCAACAAGGTATGGACGTTGGACATTGCTCCAGACGGGGTAAAACCCGTAGGATGCAAGTGGATCTTCAAAAGGAAGATTGGTGTAGATGGACAGGTTGAGACCTATAAAGCTAGGCTGGTAGCAAAGGGTTTCCGTCAAAGACCTGGCTTGGACTATGACGAAACCTTTTCTCCAGTAGCCATGCTGAAATCCATTCGGATCCTTCTTGCCATTGCTGCTTTCCACGATTATGAGATCTGGCAAATGGACGTAAAGACAGCTTTTCTAAATGGAAATTTAGAGGAGTGTGTCTATATGGACCAGCCAGAGGGTTTCATTCAGAGTGGGAGCAGCGGAAAGGTGTGCAAGTTGCTTAAGTCCATCTATGGACTGAAGCAGGCATCGCGGAGTTGGAACATCTGTTTTGATGAGACGGTCAAGGAATTTGGCTTTATCAAAAATCCAGATGAACCATGCATCTACAGTAGATTTGTAGCGAGAACTGTAGTATTCCTCGTTTTATACGTGGATGACATTCTCTTAATAGGAAATGACATTCCTATGCTACAATCTGTCAAGGGGTTCTTGTCACACAGGTTCTCCATGAAAGACCTGGGTGATGCCTCATACATCCTGGGGATCCGGATCCATCGTGATAGATCCAAGAGGATATTGGGACTTTCTCAGTCCAGGTACATCGACACCATAGTGAAGAGATTCAGTATGGAAGATTCCAAGCGCGGTAACCTACCGGCTTGTCACGGGATCACCCTCTCTAAAGAGATGTCTCCCAAGACTGATTTGGAGAGGGATCGCATGTCTATTATACCCTACGCTTCTGCGGTAGGCTCTATAATGTATGCGATGTTGTGTACCAGACCGGATGTAGCTTATGCACTGAGTGTGGTAAGCCGGTATCAGTCTAACCCTGGGGAGAAACACTGGATAGCAGTAAAGAACATTCTCAAGTACCTAAGAAGGACTAAGGAGATGTTCTTGGTGTATGGCGGAAAAGACCTCCAGATCGAGGCCTTTGCTGACTCCAGCTTCCAGAGTGACAAGGATGATTCCAAGTCCATGTCGGGTTTTGTCTTCACCCTCAATGGAGAGGCGGTGTGTTGGAAGAGTTCCAAACAGGATACCGTTGCAGACTCGACGATGGAAGCGGACTACATCGCTGCATCTGATGCCGCAAAAGAAGCTGTCTGGATGAGGAAGTTCTTGAAAGAACTTCAGGTGGTTCCGTCCATTGTTGACCCAATACCTCTGTATTGCGACAACAACGGGGCTATAGCTTTAGCGAAGGAACCCAGGTCCCATCAGAGATCCAGGCACATCTTGAGGCGGTATCACCTGATCAGGGAGATCGTGGATCGCAAGGAGATCGAGGTTCGGAGAGTTGCATCAGAAGACAACACTGCAGATCCATTCACCAAGGCCCTGCCCCAGACTCAGTTCGAGCGGCTGATCGAGATGATAGGTCTTCGATACGCCAGTACATGGCCTTAGTGCAAGTGGGAGATTGTTAGTGTATATGCCCTAGAGGCCATTACTGTATCATACTAGTTTGTATATTACTTAATGGATGCTTGGGATATTCACCTTGTATATACAATCTTGCTCAAAATAGTAGTATGCTACTTGGTTTGTTTCTACTTCAATGTGTACATGTGTTTATTTCAGTATATCACTTATACGCATTAGTGGAGCCCTTAGGATCTTTGCTTGATTACCAGCGTTGTGATGGCAGTCACACTAGTGGGGGCTGGGTAATTTATAAGCACATCCTTATACAGGTCCCTAGTCGCAGGACTATCGAGACAGGGCATCGATACTCCGGAGTAGACTAGCGTATGCGCTTCTCATCCCAGTGTGGGAGATGGTCTGTCCCACAGCCATCAGTATGTCGTACTGGAGATAGTATACGGGTGCTCGTTGGGTTATGAGTACACTGGACAGGACTCGTCGGGAACTGACAGGTTGGTATTATACCTATCGTCAGTTATCAGTTCCCAGGTGACATGAGTACAGCTTAGTTCGCTGACTTGACACTGGCACTTCGCCTCGAGTGTGTTCCCACTGCACTTTGATCACTACCCTACCACGGCTCAAAGGAGTCGTGCAAACAGGTGGTGGTTGGGTGCAGTCCCGAAGCACTTGGAGGCAGTGACGGTTAGACAGGATTCGTCTCTCCCGGTATTGGGGGTTGACATCGCGCTGTGTCTAGGAGAGCCATTACACGAGTAGTCCCTGGCCAGGGCAAACGAGATATACTGGTAGGTTTCCAGTGTTATCTCAGGGTGTTTTGGGCTTCGCTCCGGCACGACTTGTACCGCTATTGGGGGACTGACGTTTACCGCCCCCTAGGCCCGCCATGCGATGTATCAGACGAACAGACCGGACTGTACGGAGACTGTCACATTCAGACTCAGTAGGAGTACAGATGGGGTTTCACCTCGTCAGCCTTCTTGTCGACATCTACCTGGGGACCGTTACGCACAGCTAGTGCCGCTTGCGGTCTGTGGTTAAACCCACTGCCAGCGTAGTGTCGAGTCTTTAGAGTCCCACACAGAGGGTATTCGCCTATGGGCAAAACAGAGTAGAGGTCGCATGGTTTTGCGACAGGGTTCGTTCTCATCCGCGCACTTGTGCACGTTTGGAGTCCGGACGGATATTACCAGCGGGCTCTGGTTTGAGCCGGATACTGGTATAGTATTTGGGGTTGCTTTTATCTCTCAGTATTCATGTTCCTCGGAACAAGAATGCAGGTGTGTATGCACAGTTATTTGAGGAGGAGGAAGATGACTTTCATTAGGGTTTCGGAACGGGTGCGTATGCACAGTTGACAGTCGTCTTTTTCCAAACCCTAATGGATTTGTATTATATCATTTAATAATATATAATAAAATGAAATTGTGTCATGGTTAGTTTTTGTTGACTTGTTGACCATGGTTGACTTGTTGACCATGGTTGAACTTTTGACCATTATCATTACAAGAGAAAGATGCTCTTGATTCTTGCATTTTCATTTAATGCTTGTAATGATATTGGTCATTCTAAAACTTTCCATCAACCTTTTCATTTTGATTATTATTATTTGATAATTCATTTTCTTTTTGCATTATGGTTGCAAGAAAGGAAATGAGAGCTCATTCTATCATATTCACTCTCTCTCTTCATTCTCATCTTCTTCTTCCTCTAGCCAAGAGAAACCTTCTCATGTGTTGAGAATCCTTCTCTTGAAAAACAAAAGCAACCCTTAGACACTCTCTACTCACTCTAGGATCAAGGGTTTAGCAAGCCGGCGATTCTAGTTCACTCCAAGTTCGAGAAAGAGCCCAAAGGTCGAGCCTTCGAGGTGGATCCATCTTCGACGGAAGAAGGCGACAAAGGAGAACCCTCAACCTCTACAAAGTTTGAAGAAGAAGGAGTTCAAGTTTAGGTATAATCATCTTTATCCGAGTAGCTAAATATCTTTAGCTAGTTTACTAGTTTTAGTTTAGACAACGATCCCGACCTTGGTTAGTCCATGTTGCCTCTTGCGATAAAAATTTGTTTTTTATACCGTTTCCGCTTCCCCGTAAGGACCGGAGGTCGCAATATGGACTTACAGACCACACCTAAAAGCAAGCCTCACATCATTTCTAATCCATATCCTATCTCATTAATGCAAAAGATTGGATGGAAATAGAATCTCATCATGCATGAACCATTATGATGCCACCATTTCACAAATAAAACCTCCACAATATGCTAATTTGCGAACTTGCAAATTAGCCCCTCCAACGGAAAAGTCCGGCCGGGAAGGAACAAAAGAAAACAGGCCGGAACGGAATATAAACCGGCAACTTCAGAAAACTGATCCCGTAATAAATTACAGGAAAACCCCTCGACTGTATATACATACCCGCATTTTTATTCCCACTGAATACAAATGCAAAGAGACAAAATCTACACTGTACAATACTGGGATCCGGCTTAAACCAAAGCCCGCTAGTATCATCCGTCCGATCTTGATCCGTGCAATACCTCACGTATCTGATCAAACCCTGCCATATCTCCATACGGCCTCTACAGTGTTTCACCCGAAACTTGAGAAACTGGTCTGTGGGGAACTCTAAAGACTCGTCAATACTTTGGTTGTGGATTTAACCACTAGCACGTCAGAGGTATTAGCCTATACGTAACGGGCTACCATGTATTGACCAAAAGGGACGTCGATGAGCGAACTCATCCTGACACCCTACTGAGCCTGTCAGTGACAATATTCGTACAGTCCGGTCCGTTCGTCTATGAGCATCGCATGGCGGGCCTAGGGGGTTGGTAAAAGTCAGACCCCCAAAAGCGGTACAAGTCGTGCCGGAGATCAGCCCAGAACACCCTGAGATACTACTGGAATACCTACCAGTAAATCTCCTGCCTTGGCCAAGGACTTTCATGTACTGGCTCTCCTAGACACAGCGCGACCTCACCCCCAATACCGGGAGAGACAAACCCCTGCAGATCCGCTCACTGCCTCCATGTGGCTCGGGACTGTACCCAACTAAAACTTGTTTGCACGTCTCGTTTGAGCGTGGTAGGGTAGTAATCAAAGCACAGTGGGAACTCACACGAGACAAATAACGATCTCAGGTCGATGAACTAACCTGTACACATGTCACCAGGGAACTGCTATCTGACGTCTGGTATAATCCCAACTAGCAGGTTCTCGGCGAGTCCTGTCCGGTGTACTCATAACCCAATGAGCACCTGTATACATCTTAGGTGAACCAACTGACACCAGTGGCTTGTGAGACCGGCCACCGCCCCTCGTCGGGGTCTCGACTGTATACACTAGTCTACTCTGGAGTATCGATGCCCTGTCTCGAAACTCCCACGACTAGGGACCTTTCAAGGATGTGCTTATAGACCCCAGCTCCCATGTATATGATCTCCCTCATACTGCTGGTAGTCAAGCAAGAATTCTAGGGGCTCTATCAACGTGCAATAGTGATCAGTAATGTCACCTAAAGCAGTACACGATGATAAAGATAAACTAGATAGCATACTATCATCTTGAGTAAGACTGTCCTACTGGGACAGGTCCTCCCTCAATCATTGCAATCACGTGCCTGTAATCCAATAATTGACTCTGAGGGCACTATCTCCAACAGGAGCTCGGCTTGTATATGTTGGACGAGCTTGCACGTGAGGTCGTGGGCCGAGGAGTGGAGACGTGGTCACGACAAGGAGGGGGCATGGGAACGAGCGCGACGTGGGAAAAAGGAAGAGAAGCAGGAAAGGAGTGGGAGTGGGGAAGAAGAATGGGTCGGGTCGGTTCATGGGCAAGGGCTGGGATTGGGGCTTTGGGCCAAGATTGGATTTCTTTTGGGCTGAGGAAAAATAAGGGGGAGATAGAGAGGGAGTGGGCTGTGCTCGGGAGAAAATAGGATTTAAGGAAAATAGTTTTAGGATTTTAGTTTTAGATTAGGAGTTTAAGAAATTAGTTTAAATAATAATTATATATATATATATATATATATATATATATATATATATATAATTGAAATAAATCTGGATTAAATTCTGGAAAATACGGAAAATTTTATTCGGAACTGTTGATTTACACATTGAAATGGGGAAAGAGCGTGAATATGGTATATGAGAAGGTTACAAAATAACCATGTTTCAAAATACCATACCACATCAATACATAAACAATCTTTAAGTTAGAATCATATATATAAGCATATTAAACAATAACAAGAGAAGGAGGAGGCAAAGCCTTTCATCTCATTTCATCATTATTACCACAACCAAAGATATTAGTTAAGCATGATAAAAGGAAAAACAAATAAGAAAAAGAAGCAAGTAATCAAAAAAACAACAATATTATTAACACTTGAAGTTGAGGTATAAGATATTGGTAACTTGTTCAACCTCTATAATGAAGCTCTCAAGAGAAAGCTTCAAGATGGAAGAAGAAGAAGATACCAAGTAAAGCTCACACAACTCTCAAGCTTAAACAAAAAATAAACTAAACAAAACTAAACAATATATGCATCCCTTGCTCAATATCTATTCTGGTATTTATAGGCTCAACTCCAGAATAAACAAACAATATAGATGGACTGATGTGGCCCTAAGAAATGACCAGAAGAAAAATGAGGATGATTGGAGCAAGGGGGCCGGCGTCGCCTGAAATATGGGGGGCCCGCCGGTCTAAATCCGAGCGCATGAGCTCGTTTTGGCCTGGTGGGTTTGTGTGCTCTCCACAATCACAATGATGCTGTTTGATTTATCTGTTTAAGCCTGGTTTGCATTCAGAGATTTGGAGGGAACATGATGCCATACACCACATCAGAACTTTTTAGCATTTAACACTCATGCCCACTTTGCCCACATGTGCCATGGGCAACCCCCACCTAGGTCCAAGAACCAAAGAGCTATGTGCACACTTGTGTTGTTTTGGACCAAAAATGTGTACACATGATTATTTGGAAAAGAGCTCTTTGAATATCGGTTGGTTTTCTGTTCCGATTGCAGTGTCGGCTCCCAAACGCTATATCCGTGATATTGAGTGTGTTTCCAGTATTTTATCACGAATAACTATAATCTGTAATTACTGAGCAAATACTGATTAATAGTACCGATATATAACAAAATTAATAATGAATGAGAGGTATTAAAATGCAATTTTATGAGATGAACAAATACCCACAAACTTATCTTTTGCTCATCCCGAGCAAAATAAAATCCTAGCCTCACTTTTGCAGGGAACACGATTGCACTGAGCATGTGCAACAAGCCGTTAAACATCTAGGTGTCCCTAGTAGGAGCAGTGTTGTCTCCAGAGGGTTTTCAGCGGATTATACCCACAAAACCCAGTCAAGTTAGCGTCGTGGAGAACTGTTGATTCTAATCTTAAGTTAGAGATCAAAGTTAGAAGTTTCATCACCCAAGTTAGAAATGTTAGACCCTAATTTTCACTCCTCACAATTTGTTTAACAAAAATGTATACGCGTCTTTTTGTGATTGTGCGGATAGTGTCCATAAGTTTTTAAGAACATGATTAGGGTCATCATGTCATAATTACAGACCATGATAGGCTTCTAAAGGATCACACGAGTTTGAAAGGAGTTAAGATTTTCTCAAGTTTCATTCATTAGTTAAGTTTCAAGTCGGAATTTATTTCATTTTTAACAGAGAACCTAAGTCTTATTTTTCACTCCTACCTTTTACCTGTTTTTGTTCATACACACCCTTCGTTATCATGCAAAACGCCTTTATAAATATAAACTTTTATATCTCCGTAAAAAAACTGTTTTATGAGAAAACTCGTCTCCGCCAAGATTATTCTCCCACAAAGAACCGTGAGGATTTTTAACTCGGAGAGAACACTTGCTTAGCTTGTTTTTTTGGCGATTGGAAACTTAGCGAACTTTGGGTCAATGACTCCCAAACCAGATTGTTTTAGGGCATTGGGTGTGGAGACACCCCAAGGACTTAATTACCTAAGTTACCAAGGCCACAAAATAAAAGACTTATTTTATTTGTGTTTAAAATATTCTGAAAGCAGTGAAAATGCAGATATATCCAGCTTTTTCTTTTTAATCCAAAAGACGTGTTTATGTGGATAAGGTGTGTAATCATGTTAGTGTATATGCCCTAGGGGCCATTATTGTATCATACTTGCATGTATATTACTTAATAGAAGCTTGGGATATTCACAGTTGTATATACAGTCTTTCTAAAAATGGTAGTATGCTACTTGGTTTGTGTCTACTTTAATATGTGTATATATTTCTTGTAACGTATCACTTATACATATTAGTAGAGCCCATAGGTTCTTTGCTTGATTACCAGCGTTGTGATGGCAGTCACACTAGTGGGGGCTGGGTAGTCTATAAGCAACATCCTATACTTTTCCCTAGTCGTAGGATTATCGAGACAGGGCATCGATACTCCAGAGTAGACTAGTGTGTACGCTTCTCATCCCAGTTGGGGAGATGGTCTGTCCCACAGCCATCAGTACGTCGTACTGGAGATAGTATACAGGTGCTCGTTAGGTTACGGGTACACCGAACAGGACTCGCAGGAGAACTGACTGGATGGTATTATACCTAACGTCAGATAGCAGTTCTCAGGTGACATGTGTGCAGGTAGTCTGTTGACTTAAGGTCGTCATTTGTCTCGTGTGAGTTCCCACTGTGCTTTGATTACTACCCTACCACGGCTCAAAGGAGTCGTGCAAACAGGTTTTAGTTGGGTACAGTCCCGAGCCATATGGAGGCAGTGAGCGACTGTTAGGGATTCGTCTCTCCCGGTATAGGGAGTTGATATCGCACTATGATTGGTTGGTCATTACCATAAGTCCCTGGCCAGGGCTGATGGAGAATTACTGGTGGACTGATCAGTAAATTCTCAAATGGTCATGAGCCATACCGGCACGACTTGTACGGTTATTAGGGGTCTGACGTTCTCCACCTCTCTAGACCATACATGCGATACTCTTAGACGAACAGACCGGACTGCGCGGATATTGTCACGGACAGGCTCAGTAGGAGTTCAGATGGTTTCCTCATCGGCCTTCTTATCGACATCTACCTGGGGACCGTTACGTACAGCTAGTGCCGCTTGCGGTCTGTGGTTAAACCCACTGCCGGCATAGTGTCAAGTCTTTAGAGTCCCACACAGAGAGTTTCCCTGCTCCAGGCGAAACGATATAGAAGTCGTATGGTTTTACGACAAGGGTTCGGATGCATACGTATTTAAACGCACGTACGACATTCGAACAGTTTTTACTAGCCGGCTTTGGTTTAAGCCAGATTCTAGTATCGGGTTATTGGATTTATACAGTCTAAAGTTTTTTCGTGTTTTCACGGATAGGAGAGGCATTCTCGTAATTTGTCGGGAAGCTTCTAGATGGATGATGACATGGAGGGTAAGGTGGCATTAGCATTTAATGAATTTGCGACTCACTTAGATGAATCATTCAAGTGAGTTAATGAAGCATTTATTGCTTAATGACTCACTTGATGATTCATTGTATATATTTAATGAAGCATGGTCATTATTGTTTTTGATTTTCTTATGCTTCATAATATATTAGAAGTGAGAAGCTTTTTCATTTCATTCTCATCATCACCTTCTCTCTCCTCAAGCTCTCTCATTCTTGAAACCCTAACCCTAAGTTCTCATGTGTTGAGATCAAGGGTTAGCTAGACTAATACATCCATAATCTCACTCTATATCCCCTAGGTAGCTTAGATTAGCACTGTGAGAAACCTAGTTATCTCAAGTTAGAGATCAAGCTTAAAGAAGGAGCTTTCGGGTGGATCGTCTTTGACTCGAGGAAGCCGTTGAGGTGCCGATGTTCCAAGGAGCCTTCGAGGAGTGGAAGACAGCGATGAAGACCCGAAGGACAAGTAACGTAAGGTATAACTTCGAATCCGAGTAGTTAAACCTCTCGTAGTTTGCTAGTAACGGTTTAGACATGATTCATGCGCTCAAGTCCGTGTTACGAAGCTTTGATAATCGTTTTTCATATATTCCGCCTCCCCGCAAGTTCGTGGGGTGCGTGACTTGGACTTACAAATCACTCCAAAAAGGTTCTAGATGGGTTATTTTTCAGACTTATAGCTTCTATTAAAATCTCAATAATATCCTTCATATTCACCTTCACTGTATGAACTATTTTTGATATTACTTAACTCAGAACAAATCTGTTTTGATCCTAAAGATGTTTTTATCATTTATCAAAAGTTTGAGACATGTTAGACGTTCATCAAATTCTCAAAAATATACGACACGTGTAAAGTGTTATAAAAGACGTATATCAGCTATGGTTAAACACAAAGGAGGGTTATTTTTCGGGTCGTCGGTCTCACAAAAAGGATTTAGTTATTTTTAACTTATCAACCGAACCATTAGACTTTGAATCTAAGCTCCCCCGCTAGCTAACATGACAAAGTTTTTATATTTTTGGGAAATTTTTCAATTTTTTTGGTTTTTTTAAATATGTATGCAATGCAGAATATACACATGATGCAGCAAAATAAACGCAATGCTTACCCCCAAACCTAAGTTTTACGATGTCCTCATCGTTGCCCCCGTCTCCGGTAGCTAGACTTAGATATCAGGATGAGAAATTTATTTAAAGAAAAAGAAAAACCTAAGACTAATTATAACATATACATGTTAAAAGATTGTGTTAGTCCAGAAATTAATACCAGCGTTTAAAGATTTTGTCTATATAGTGCAATGGCTGGTAAACGAATATGTATATAAAAAGAAAAAAGAAAAAGAAAAGGTATATGTTAGAAGTTAGTGAAGGGCATGGGCGTGTGTATGTAGGGATCGGAAGACGTTGAAGATGAAGATGAAGTTTTGAAGAGGTCAAAGAATTGTTTCCTCAATGAATTAAATGTTCATAAAGCACATGTTGAGTTCCTAAGTCAGGTTCGTTTAAAAACTTGAGTTCATCCGCAAAAAGTTCGGCAAAAGAAAGGTTCTTAGGATGTTCCTAAATTGATCCTGACTCAAGCTCACCCAGAATATCAAGTTCATCCGCAAAAAAATTCCTCAAAACTAGACATGAAAAAATGTTTTTCAATGCTGCTTTCCTCCCTATAATCTTCTACAATTCCCAATACGAGTTCTCCCTCATCACATTCACAAATGGGTAGGTACATGTCATCCAAAAAAGTAGGTTCTCACACTAACGTTTCATCCGAAACAATATCAACAGGTGATACAAAAATTGTGGGTTCCTGATCATTGATTTCCTCTAACAATTTATCACAACCATACCCAAAAAATTCATAAGCTCCCTCTTCTAAAATTTGAGCGCAACAATCAGTTGGTGCAAGAATTTCCTTTTCAAGTAGGATATCAGTTAATTCAACCTTAAGATTATAACTGACAAGAGGCTCAATGGGTACCTGAAGGCTAGTGGTGGACTGACTTAGAGGGGTTTCTTTTGTGTCCTGGTAATACTCAGTCAATTCATTTGTATCATCATCTATGAAATCATCAAAATTCGTTTGATCGTTTATCCCACTTGGATGACTTCTTAGATGACAGACATTAACATTATTGGGTTCCGATTGACTGTGTTCACTCCCTAGAATTTTCTCAACTAAATATTTCGCTCGTTCTTCTATTCTAGCCAAAGATTGAGGTTAGGCATGAAAAAATTGCTCAGACTGCTGTATGAACAGGGCTAGCGTCGAAGCTGATTGATTCTCGACCGCAGTCATTACTTCAATACCTTTCTCTAAACCGGTCAACTTAGCATTTATCTCACTATCATTCCCTAATGATGGTTCAATTGTTTCGGGTTGAAGGGGTTGTGATGGTGGTGATGCTAAAGCAGTCTCTGTCGACCTCTTTCTCTAAATTTTCAATCATTTAGTCTATGGTTGAAGTGGGACTGGGTTCAAGAGTGTTAGGTGGGCGACCATTATCAAAACTCTAGGACGGTTGGTCGCCCTCTAAGAAAGGACAGTTGTCATGAATGTGGGAAGAATTTTGGCAATTTGAACAAGTGAATTGGGATTGAGTATAAACAAAAGAATAAGAATCGTGAAAAATTGAATTGAATTGTGTGTCACCCATATTAACAATAATTCACAAATGTCACAAAAATAAAGAATATCACACCCCTAGCAGTCTATGTTATGCTAGTCAACTAGACCTGCTCAAGAACCTGATTGTTGAAGTAAAACTGTGTCGAGAAACAGGCTCAAGATATACAGATCACGAAGCCAGGTAAGTGCAGAGATAAGGGGAGGTTTTCCAACGCTTTCGCGAAGTTCCTTAATTAGATAACCCTTTCTCTTGAACACTTACCTAGACACCCCGTGAACGATATACCATTAAGCGATGTTCTAAACACAGTCAACTTCTCCTACTGAGCGCGAAGTCCTTAAAGTCAGAGTTCTAATTGATTTTAAATTACTGGGGGTATGCAAGAATGCAGTTTTGTGATTTGTGGGCCATGGAGAAAGGTGATGAAATCGTTTACCGTATCTTGTTTGGTTTTTTTGCCCTTAAATCCGTATTAAAGTGCAAATGCGCAATCAATAAAAGAATTCAAGACATCAATCAATAAATCAATTCTTTTTCAGTTTAAATTTAAGCGCTGCAACAAATACGGTTAGTTCTCTGTGCAATTAGTGGCAAGCTTGTACGAAAAATCCTGCAGAAGATAGAATAGTGGAATGCGTCAGATTCAAGAGAAATGTGTTTGGAAATACGTACCGATATGATTTGGTTAAGAAAACCCCTTTTGAAGTGATCTGAGTCTTTGATTATTCGCTTGCACGGGTCAAACTACCCGGATCTTTGGCACTATAATTCACTAACGTTTTGCAATTGAATTTGAGTCTCGCTCCGCATGATCGCTGGTCGTAATTCCTTAAAAACTGAAATGTCGGAAAATACGATATTTAGTGTTAAAAAGCGATATATATGCCCCAATTCCTGCACATACAAAATTACAAAAATCAAACAATACCAATAGATTACTGACAAGGCACTGGAGATAACACAAGAAAAAAAATCAAAAACACCCTAAATAGGTCGGCGAAATCGGATATTTCATCAATGTCGCCGGCCAAATGCAGAGTATTGGTGCTCGAATTTTGTGTGGCTCTTCCATGCTATATTAATAGTCTACCAGTATACTTTGATTTTTTTAATTTAAGTTCAGGATGATTGCAGGTTTTAAGGACAGAGAAAGTTAGAAAAAAATTCATTTTGGTAGTTTTGAAAAAAATTTGAGTTAAAAGTTAGTGAGTTAGTACAAACCAGAAATAACAATTCCTAATAACCACCAACTCCCCTGCAACAATGCCAAAAACTTGTTGGGAATTCACTTGCGCGCGCAAACGCATATATTTTGGAAATGGATATGTTTTAAGAAATGGATTGCGCACGCGAGCTCATTCTCGTTTTAAAATTTATAAAACCACGGCGCGTTATAGCAAGCCGGCAAGTACGGGTCGATCCGCAGGAAATTGTGTATTAGGTCTTGTTGTTTAAGATTCAACAAATAATGAATGGTTTGGTTTGTTACTAAAAATAGAAAGAATACGAAAACAAGATAACAAATAAAACAAGTTAAGAAAGAAGTGGTTGTGGGTTTGGCTCGGAAGGTCGAATCGCGACGATTCCTTCGACGCTCCCTTGATCATGAGTTGTCCGTCCTTACATCGATCCCGGCATGAAGCATGACTTGTCAAGGCGGTTGCAAGGCACAAATTATCAAATTCCGATATTCGCCGCAAAATACGAAACGAGTCCGTTTTATTCACTTACTGTTTGTATGTCCAAGCTTGGGGTATCAACACTAAGCACGAGGGTTAGCAAGTTTACCACAACATCAAAAATACAAATTAGTGAATGAGAGCAAATGATTTTAGTGTTGAGTTTGCTAAGTGTTTATGACAGTATATCGTATATGAAACCAAGCGATTGTCAAGCATTTGATCACAAAATACCATATCTAAACCTAGCAACCTTAACACTAAATTGATTTTTAACTTAAACATTGAAATGGGGAAAGAGAGTGAATATGGTATACGAGGAGCTTACAAAGTAACCATGTTTCAAAATACCATACCACATCAATACATAAACAATCTTTAAGTTAGAATCATATATATAAGCACATTAAACATTAACAAGAGGAAGAGGAGGCAAAACTTTTCATCTCATTTCCTCACCGTTACCACAACCAAAGATATTAGTTAAGCATGTTAAAAGGAAAAGCAAATAAGAAAAAGAAGCAAGTAATCAAAGAAATAACAATATTATTAACACTTGAAGTTGAGGTACAAGATATTAGTAACTTGTTCAACCTCCATAATGAAGCTCTTAAGAGAAAGCTTCAAGAGGGAAGAAGAAGAAGATACCAAGTAAAGCTCACACAACTCTCAAGCCTAAACCAAAAATAAATTAAACAAAACTAAACAATATATGCATCCCTTGCTCAATATCTGTTCTCGTATTTATAGGCTCAACTCCAGAATAAACAAACAATATAGATGGACTGATGTGACCCTAAGAAATGACCAGAAGATAAATAAGGAT
This sequence comes from Agapanthus africanus, assembly GCA_030015575.1. Classification (NCBI taxonomy): domain Eukaryota; kingdom Viridiplantae; phylum Streptophyta; class Magnoliopsida; order Asparagales; family Amaryllidaceae; genus Agapanthus; species Agapanthus africanus. The sequence goes on along the minus strand of JASDDO010000022.1, from coordinate 480,164,174 downwards.
GATTAGAGCAAGGGGCGGCGTCGCCGGAAATATGGGGGGCCCGCCGGTCTAAATCCGAGCGCATGGGCTCGTTTTGGCATGGTGGGTTTGTGTGCTCTCCACAATCACAATGATGCTGTTTGATTTATCTGTTTAAGCCTAGTTTGCATTCAGAGATTTGAAGGGAATATGATGCCATACATCACATCAAAACTTTTTAGCATTTAACACTCATACCCACTTGTGCCCACGTGTGCCATGGGCAGCCCCCACCTAGGTCTAAAAACCAAAGAGCTATGTGCACACTTGTGTTGTGTTGGACCAAAAATGTGTACACATGATTATTTGGAAAAGAGCTCTTTGAATATCTGTTGGTTTTCTGTTCTGATTGCAGTGTCGGCTCCCAAATGCTATATCCGTGATATTGAGCGTGTTTCCAGTATTTTATCACGAATACCTGTAATTACTGAGCAGACTCTGATTAATAGTACCGATATATAACAAAATTGATAATGAATGAGAGGTATTAAAATGCAATTTTATGAGATGAACAGGTATATTGCACGTACAACTACAGTTCCTACAATCGATGACTATGGCGTAATTTTTTCTATCTTTGTCGGTCGCCTGCCATTCGGACTAGCTGAAGCTCACAAGCCAAGCATGTCTAGCATCAGTAGCCTTTTTTGTTATTAATTATTTGAACTTAGGACATAACTTTGTCGTTCACTCTTGTCCCTCCTGACGTCGTGCAAAAAAGTATTTGTTCATCCGGTAAAAAGTCCATGCTACTAAGGTTTGAATAGGCAAAAATTGAGATCATTTTAAGACCCCGTTAAAGATTTTTTGTAAAATCGCTTATCACCATCTTTAGAAAGAGCTCATCTTTTTTCTTCATTTTTAAGACTACTTTCAATTCAAGTATTTGCTCTTGAACATATACGTTTATGTTCCTCTCTCAGCTCTGTATATGTCAAATTATCTGGTGCACATGCAATTTGAGAGAACAAATTCTGCAAGGTTTTGCCACTAAATCCAGCAGTTGAGAAGTTGACTCTGATATGCTGCATACAATAACGATGACTATGGGGTTCTAGCCATGAATTTCTTAGTGCAGTCGGAATCCCTTTCATCTGGTCAGATATGAAAGTAACGTTTCTTCCCCGCATGGATGGAATGTAGAGATGAATGCAAGCAATGAACCACTTCCCATTTTCTATGGTTTCACCTCCAACTATAGCATATGCTAAAAGATAAAGGCCATCATTTGCATCAGCACCAGTAGCTGTTCCCGCTAAAATCTTCGGCCAAGAACTATTAGTTCCTGTTTATGCCGGCTTAAGTTTCGTTTATAGATATGTGTGAAACCAGAATCATTCATATATGCACATGCACACATCAGAGGAAGAACATGTGTTCAACGACAAAGACAAAGCATTTAATTAAACATTCTATTCTACAAGAAATAGATTGCCAAACATAGGATCGAAAGTACAGGGATTCACAAAGCTATGGATAAAATTATCTAACTCCCTCTCTGCCTTCTCCACCATGACAAAGCGGCGATCTTCACGAGAAGTAGCTACCCATCGGTCAGCACCGCACCCATCAGCAAAGGCAGACATGACGACCCGCTGAGCCCGTGTCTGGCTTAGCAGCCGGACAGAGCGATCCCTCAGAGCCGTGGTCATCAAAAGTGCCTCGTGGAAGCACTCAATCTTGTTTTCCACGGCGTCGAGCATTGCCGGAGTCATCTCCGCCGGAGGAGGGGAATATCATTGATCACAGATAAGAAAACCATCCGGAGCCAAATGGAGCCGATGGGGAGAGGAGATCCTATACGAGTCAAGAGGTTGTGCAACACCGTGTCGCATTGGTCATCCGTAAGATTAGGGTTCACCAAGCGCGCAGCAAAACGAGGAACAATTTCCTCAATAGGCACCTCCCATGGCTGACGGCGAGAATGTAGGCGATTACAAGCCATATCTCTTCTCTGTTAAAATGATTCTCTGAAAATGAGAGAGAAGAAAAAAACATTGCTTCAGATTATGAAGGGAGACATTTAAGTCTAGGCACAGAAAATGCTGTGCAAGATGAAACTATTTCCAAGCTCTGGGAAATAGAAGCTTGACTTAGGAAAAGTGGAAAGGATAGGTGAAAAGACACCTTCAGTAATGAGGCAGCGCCTCACGTGAGCGCTAGCGCTAAGAGCGATGCACTCTAATCAGCGCACCACGTGCAAAGCACGTGAGCGCTAGCGCTAAGTGCGCTGCACTCTAAGCAGCGCACCACGTGCAAAACACGTGAGCGCTAGCGATAGAACAAAATGTTCTCGGCCCTTGGATCAAAAATCCAACGAACATGATTAAAATCATCAATTGACCAGAATAAAATTCTGTTGAGGAAACATTCCTCAGAATCTTTCCAAACAGGAAAGATTGTGCTCTGAGAATCAGAGCACCGTTGGATCAATGATCCAATGGTGATTAAAAATCGCCAAAATACAGAATAAATTCTGTATGAGAACATATTTCCCAATCTTGTTAAAAACAAGAAGATTGTCTTCTGTAAATCAGAAGCCCTTGGATCAAAGATCCAACGGGGGGAACATCCCCAAATCAATTAGAGAAAAGATCTCTTCAACCGATTCAACAAATCAGCTTGTCCTATATAAAGGCCCCAAGACTTCAAGTCTGATATGTAGAAAAAAATAGAGGACCCCCCTATAAATTTTGAGAAATTTCAAATACAAAGAGCAAGCTATCAGAAGAAGAAGATTTTCTTCAAGATAAAAAGAACAGAAAGACGAAATCATCTCATATAAAAAGAAGAATTTAATTCTTTTTCTAAGATCATAGATCTATAAGACCAAGGTCTTTCACAAAAGAGATCAAAGTATCTCATCATAAAAAATAAGGGGAAGGACTTAATCTTCTTCAGATCATAGATCTACAAGACAAATTGTCTTTTAAAGATCATAATATCTTATTATAAAAGGGGGGAGAATAATTCAATTCTCTTAGGATCATAGATCCATAATGGCAGAGCCTTTCACAAAAAACATAAGAGATTGAAACATCTCCTATAAAATAAGAATTTTGTTCTTAAATCCAAGAGACAAAGTCTCTTATAGAGAGAATTTAATTCTCAGGGCGCAAAACTGCCTAAAAAGAGCCTTAGCGCTCCAATTAAAGAAGAGCGCCTCAGCGCTCCAAATCTAGTGCACAGCGTTGCAGAGCCTTAGTGCTCCAAACTTGAACAGAAGCGCATTGCGTTCTTTGAACTGGCGCTCAATGCCAAGCGTGCCACGTGCTCTTCACGTGTGCGCTACTGCGCTCTTTGAACTGGTGCTCACCGCCAAGCGCGCCACGTGCTCCCCACGTGTGCGCTACTTAAACAGAAGCGCTTTGCGCTCTTTGGACTGGCGCTCAGCGCCAAGCGCGCCACGTTCTATCCACGTGTGCGCTACTAAACAGAAGCGATTTGCGCTCTTTGAACTGGCGCTCACCGCCAAGCGCGCCACGTGCTCCCCACATGTGCGCTACTTCACATAAGCGCTTTGCGCTCTTTGACTGGCGCTCAGCGCCAAGCGCGCCCGTGCTCCTCACGTGTGCGCTAAAAGAACATAAATTGTTTTATAAATAAAGACCAGAGCTATAATGAATGCTCAGCATCCAATAAAAGACAAAAAGATTGTTAGAAACCAAACCAATGCTCAGCATTGTTAAGTGTTTAACATTTTAACTGAATGGGCCTAGCCCAAAGTGGTCATAGAACCCTAACTCGAATTAATTGATCCCATGTGCTCATAAATTTTTGATCTTAGTCCTAAATTGGACTATAGATCTTCCAACCAATATTGGTTCAAGGGTACATCTTTTCACCCCTCTGATAGTTGTCGTTGTAATCCTTCAACATCTTCAGAGAGGTGACGGGTCCCGACAACTAGACATTCCACGAACTGTGGGGTCCTTAAACTCATGGACTATGATGTCCTTAAATTTTACGGACCGTGGGGTCCTTAAACTCATGGACTATGATGTCCTTAAACTTTACGGACTGTGGGGTCCTTAAACTCATGGACTATGATGTCCTTAAACTTTACAGACTATGACGTCTTTAAACTACAGACTGTGGGGTCCTTAAACTTATAGACTATAACGTCCTTAAACTTTACAGACTATGACATCTTTAAACTACGGACTGTGGGGTCCTTAAACTCATGGACTATGATGTCCTTAAACTTCTGGACGACAATGTCCTAAACTAAACAATAGAGCCCAAATGCTTTCTTGTTGGATCTAAATGATCCCGTTAAGTTGATCTTAGTCTAAAATTAGACTAACGTATCCTTAACAAACGTTTAAGTTGATCTTAGTCTCAAATGAGACTAACGCATCCTTAAACCCAACCCAAACCTAAATCTAAGAAAATACGGATTTGGACTAATCCACGCCCTACGGGCGACAACATAAATTAGTCTCCGTATACAATCCACGGGTAACCAAAAACAAAACAAACACACACGACACGAAGTGACCATCTGGAGAAGAAGAAAGTGGTTACCGTGATGCGGTAGCGTAATTAACTACAGGGGCTTGCACCTGCATGGAAGAGCGTCACCACAATCAAAAACCCCTTAATGAGGGGGAACCTGACGAAGTCTGCTATATTGGCCGCATCCGTTTAAACCTTCGATACATGGTGTCATAAATCAACTTGGCATCTTCAGAGAGGTGGACAGATAGAACCAAATAGTATCTGCCCTCGAAATTCAGGCCGGACGTCCCAACGTCCAGGTCGCGTCGTTTGGCGGAGAACAGATTCTGGCACGCCCATATGGCTAAAGTCAATTCTGACCCCATATGGCTAAAGTCAACCCCTGACCCCGTATGACCAAAGTCGACCATGATCCCGTATAACTAAAGTCAACCCTTGACCCCGTATGGCCAAAGTCGATCCTTACCCCATATGGCTAAAGTCAACCTCTAACCCCGTATGGACAAAGTCAATCTTGACCCTATATGGCTAAAGTCAACCCCTGACCCCGTATGGCCAAAGTCAATCCTGACCCCATATGGCTAAAGTCAACCCCCGACCCCGTATGGCCAAAGTCAATCCTGAACCCATATGGCTAAAGTCAACCCCTGACCCTGTGGAACACGGTTAAAGTCAATCCTGACCCCGTGGAAAACGGCAAAAGTCAACCCTCGACCTCCCCATCAAAGCAATGCTTTGACTCGGGAGTAGGTCAACTCATCAATCACTTATGAGTCCTCTCGACTTGTAAGGAAGAAAATTCTCTCGGGAGATCCTTATGACTCTCAAGAGAAAATACACTTAGGAATCCTCACGATTCTTAAGGAGAAAATACACCTACGAGATCCTCTCGACTCGTAGGGAGAAAAGTCTTTATGAGATCCTTACGGCTCATAAAGTTGAAAAGTCTTAGGTAGCAGACCTGAACCTGCTTCCTAAGCCATCGCTACCCTACAAGGAGGCTAAGATGAAATGTTCTCTACTATCTACAGGCCACACTTGCTAAAATCACATGGTAATGACACAACGAAGAGAAGAAAGCAACAATAGAACAAAAAAAATGTGTATCTTTTACTCATGAATTCACTGGAGTACAAGTTGAATCATATGAAAGAATAAAAAAGGGAATACATGTTATTCAAAGGTTACAAATGTTCAATCTATACAAAAACAGCTACTGAGAAGGAGGCGTCTTCAATGAATCAGCTAGCTGCTCGCACACTCCTCTCAACTCCTTCTCATGATCGGCCACCGCGGCCAGCTCCGCTTCAATTCGAGCCCGCTGCTGCAAGCACGATGAAACCTTCTCATCGATTTCCCGTTGGGCAGCTTCACGACTCTGCGTAACCCGCTCAATGAAGTCAAGCTTCCGCCTCAATTCCAGCCCGTCCGAAATGTATCGCTGCAAATTGTCAAAGACGGCTCTCAGTTGCGCGACATTCGCTTCAACTTGGGCGCGCAGCCGGGCAGATTCACCCGAAGCCTCCTCGCGTTCCTTCCACCTCAAGGTCGCTTCTGTTAGTGTATATGCCCTAGAGGCCATTACTGTATCATATTAGTTTGTATATTACTTAATGGAAGCTTGGGATATTCACCTTGTATATACAATCTTGCTCAAAATAGTAGTATGCTACTTGGTTTGTTTCTACTTCAATGTGTACATGTGTTTATTTTAGTATATCGCCTATACACATTAGTGGAGCCCTTAGGATCTTTGCTTGATTACCAGCGTTGTGATGGCAGTTACACTAGTGGGGCTGGGTAATCTATAAGCACATCTTTATACAGGTCCCTAGTCGCAGGACTATCGAGACAGGGCATTGATACTCCGGAGTAGACTAGCGTATGCGCTTCTCATCCCAGAGTGGGAGGTGGTCTGTCCCACAGCCATCAGTACGTCGTACTGGAGATAGTATACGGGTGCTCGTTAGGTTACGAGTACACTGGACAGGACTCGTCGGGAACTGACCAGTTGGTATTATACCTATCGTCAGCTATCAGTTCCCAGGTGACATGAGTACAGCTTAGTCCGCTGATTTGACACTGTCACTTCGCCTCGAGTGTGTTCCCACTGTACTTTGATTACTACCCTACCACGGTTCAAAGGAGTCGTGCAAAGAGGTAGTAGTTGGGTACAGTCCCGAAGCACTTGGAGGCAGTGACGGTTAGACAGGATTCGTCTCTCCCGGTATTGGGGGTTGACATCGCGCTGTGTCTAGGAGAGCCATTACACGAGTCGTCCCTGGCCAGGGCAATCGAAACATACTGGTAGGCTTCCAGTGTTATTTCAGGGTGTTTTGGGCTTCACTCCGACACGACTTGTACCGCTATTAGGGGACTGACGTTTACCGCCCCCTAGGCCCGCTATGCGATGTATCAGACGAACAGACCGGACTGTACGGAGATTGTCACATCCAGGCTCAGTAGGAGTTCAGATGGGTTTCACCTCGTCGGTCTTCTTGTCGGCATCTACCTGGGGACCGTTACGCACAGCTAGTGCCGCTTGCGGTCTGTGGTTAAACCCACTGCCACCGTAGTGTCGAGTCTTTAGAGTCCCACGCAGAAAGCTATTCGCCTTTAGGCAAAAGAGTAGAGGTCGCATGGTTTTGCGACAGGTCGCATGGTTTTGCGACAGGGTTCGGTCACATCCGTGCGCTTGTGCACGTACAGTGTCCGGACAGTTTACACTAGCGGGCTTTGGTTTAAGCCAGATCCTAGTGTACGTTTTGGGATTGGTTTTATCCAGTATGTATTCGTGTTCCTCGGAACGCGGATGCGGGTGTGTATGCACAGTTGACGGAGAGACAGAGGCAGAGGATTCTCATTAGGGTTGTTGACCGTTGACTGTTGACTATTGACTTTTTGCTCAACCCTAATGAGAATATGATATATGATTAACAATAATATTAATTAAGTATTGTGGTGACATGGTTGTTGAGGGGTTGACTTTGTTGACTTGTTGACTTTGTTGACCGGTTGACTAGGTTGGACTAGTTGACCATCATGATGACAATGACTATCATTTCATAGCAAAGACTTTTCACTTGCTTGTTCTCTTATGCAATATGAGTGTATGAAATGATATAGCCATTTTGACTTAAACCATTTACACAATACTTGATTACTATTTTTGTGATGATGGCTTTGGATTATGAGAGCCAAGAGAGAAAAGTCTTTCTCATTTTTTTTCTATTATTTTCATTCTCTCTCTTGTTCTTGAGCTCTCATCTTCTTCCTCTTGCTCTTCCTCTCTTTTGTCTATGGTTCACTTGTCTCATGTGTTGAGAAACAAGAACCATAGAGTAAAATCCCAAACACACTCTTCTCTACTCACTCTAGTTCACAAGGTCTAGCAAACCAAGTGAACTAGTTTCTTCAAAGACCGAAGAAGAAGCCAAAGGTAGAAGCTTTCAGGTGGATCGATCTTCGGCGCAAGGAGACGACGGGGTGAAGCCGATCCGGACAACCATCGAGGCTTGAAGACGAAGGAGTTCAAGAAAGAAAGGTATAACCCCCTAACCGAGTAGTTAACAACTCCTAGTTAGGTTGTTAGTTAGATGTTTAACAAAGATCCGGTTTTGAGTCCATGTTACCACCTCTAGAAAATTGTTTTTCACCAAATTCCGCATCCCCGAAAGTACCGGGAGAGGTAGCATGGACTTACAATGGTATCAGAGCCTAGTTAAACTCTATCTAACATGTTAGCATAGTAGCTAGAAGTTCGATCGGAGAAAAAGTCCTGAAATAAACCCGAAATTCAAAGTTGCTGTCGATTTTTAAAGTTCTGTAAATATGATAAATTTCATCTTAAAAATCCGCTCAGGGTTTTTATTAAACACCCACGAAATTTGGTCCCACGAACCGGTCAAAGCGCCGCCGAAACGCGGCGAGAGCACGCTCCCGCCGCGGTTCCGCGGCCGAGTTGACTCGGCCGAGGTCCAAATTTTGTGCAGTGTTTTTATAGGGTTGTTTTGTGATTTTTGGAATATGTATTTTCTGCCCAGATTTTCCAGAACGAAAATTTTGTGTTTGGGGCCTGAAAATCCGTATTTTTGGTCGAACTTCTAAAGACTTAAGCTGACGGGTTTTTTCTGTGATGTGATATTTGTATTGAACGTCTGCTAATCGCTATATGTTGATTAGTGGGGGTTATACAAATCTGTGATCTGTAATGTCATTGGAATGTGTATATGAATTCATTGGATTGTCGCGGGTGAATAGCCGGGGGGTGTGAGACGAGAGTTTTCTTTTCTTTCAATTCATGTAAATTTGTAAATTGATGTAATAATTATTTGTATGGCCGCACAACCGGGTCGGGGTTGTAGCCGTCATTGTATAATTTCTTTTTACTGTTTTTGCTCCTAGGATAGACCCATGGAGGGGGTGCACAAACTACCGGGTATGCCGAAGTGCCGAGTGGCCTACTCACGGAGTTGAGGGAGGTTGCTTCGCTTCGGGTACTTGGCGGGTAGTTTGCCGCACCCATAGGGGTCTTGGGTGGGGTTTTGGCTATTCACCGCGACCGTGTAATTTGCTTTTCATTACAGGCTCGTAGGAATTGCGGGTTCCTAGTATATCCAATGTGTTCATCTGTGATCTGTAATGGCTATCATTAGAATATATCTATATATGATATTATTTAGGCGTTGCTTATGTTTTACAGCCGTGCTAGCCCAGCCCCCGCTCTGTCGTTAGTTAAGTAACCTAACGGGTAATGACGGGGCCCCGTGGCGAATGCGAATGGCATAAGCGTACGTCATATTTTGGTTGTTTTCTGCAATGGTAGGATTAAATGATGGGACGCATTAAAAGAACTAATGCAAGAATATCACGCATTAAAAGAACTAATGCAAGAAAATAAACCAAGTAAAAGTCGTTGGAACACTTTCGAAAAACCACTCGGTTCTTTTCAAAACTAACTTTTAAATGCGGAGCTTGAGCCACTCCTTTTAAAAGCTATCTTGTTCCATCGACTATATCAAGTTCACTACGTTCACGGTTTCGCCAAAACCATTCGTAGCCCTCCGTCGTTTCACATAAATAGTCAATAGTATTCAATCTATGTATGTTGGCCAAAGTCAAGGCATAGTGATCGGTAGCTATTGGGTATTCATGTGTAGTATAGATAGATGCGTTGGTTTGGGACAGTCGTACTGCCATTTTGGCCAAAGTCAAGGGTAAGTACGGGTGGATCCAAATTAACCTGAAGAATGACTGGTAGAACTTGACATGTGACATATGATATTTTGGCCAAAGTCAAGGTCATAAAAGCATGGGGCAAAAATCCACATCGGGAGTTTCAAAAGAACTGAAACTTGCTAGTGTTGCATACCATTTGGAGTGTGATGATTCTGGTAGGATTCCTTCAGTCTCGTCACGCGATGATATTTGGATCCCGATCCTACTGTGAGTATATGCTACTCCTCGGGAAATTTCTCACTTAACGATCAATACTATAAACCTAGAAGGTGTCTAGAAAGGTGTTAGAGGGGCTACGCCCCCAGGGAAAAGAGGTTCTTAAATTAAGGAACTTCGCGAAAGCGTTGGAAAACCTCCCTCGAAGTACCGACACCAGCCTGTCCGAACGGTTAAGCAAGTATTGTACGGTGAGATTGATCCTGACTAATTCTTCCTTTTTGGTTTGAGGAGGGATTCGAGAAACAGTGGGAGCCATCCTGTTTAGACAAACTAAAAACCACTCTAAACTTGCAAGAGCATCATGCTGAGTGTTTCTTCTTCTCTCTCCTAATTGCAGCGACCAATCGACATGACTGGACTTAAGTTACTTCTAGATAAAAACATACTGACAGGGCCAAACTACAAAGATTGGCTCAGGAATGTAAAAATGGCAATCACTTACGACAAGCTGGGGTATCTTCTTACCACCAAAGCTCCCCCTGTCCCAGGTCCCACTTCAAGAGTCGCGGATAAGGAAATCCGTAAGACTTGGGAGATTGATAGCGTGAAGGCCAAATGCCTCGTACTTGCCTCTATGGACAACGAACATCAGAGGAGGCACGAGAATATGGACCTCGAGTCCATATTTCTCCATACAAAAGAACTGTATGGAGAGCAGTCTCGTATCGCAAGATACGAAGTGTCGAAGAAGTTATTTTCGGCAAGGTTGGCCATCGGATCATCGGTAGCGGAACACATGCTTAAGATGATTGGCTTCATTGAGGAGCTCGCAGAACTTGGGACCACGTTGGAGAATGAGCTCTATACGGACTTGATTCTCCAGTCCCTTCCTTCCACTTACGCCCAGTTTATACTGAACTTCAACTTACAAGAAAAGGAAGTTGAACTTTCAGAACTCCTCAACATGCTGAGGAGCGCAGAGGGCACCCTACAGAAAGGTAGGGAAACATCCACTTTGTTTGTAGGAGGATCTTCCTCTTCTAGGTCCAAGGCGAAAGCCAAGGGAAAGAAGAAGAAAGCCCCCGCCAAACCAAGGGGCGGTGTTAGTAAAGTGGATACGAAGGGAAAAGCAAAAGCAAAAGCAACAAAGAAAGCGGGGCAGCTTGTGGATAAAGAAGAATGCTTCTATTATCATAAGAAAGGACACTGGAAGAATGATTGCAGGGCTTGGAAAGCCAGGACACAGGAATTGAAGCAGGTTGCGGCTTCAGCTTCAGGTGTGTATGTTATTGAAAACTGTCTTTCAATAAACTCTACTTCCTGGGTATTGGATACCGGATCAGGATCTCATATCTGTAATTCTTTGCAGGCGTTGAGAAGCTGTAGGGTTTTGAAGGCAGGTGACATGATCCTCAAAGTTGCATACGGAGCTAGCATGGATGCTAAGGCCGTGGGGGACTATCACCTGGGAATGTCAGATGGGCATGTTTTGGTTTTGCGTAATTGCTTTTTTGTATCCAACGCAACTTGTAATATCATTTCTGTATCTTTGGTTTCTAAAGAAGGTTATGAATTTGCGTTTGTAAGCAATGTTGTAAACATTCACCTTAATCAAGTTTTGATTGGGTCAGGTACATTGAGCAATGGTATATACGTATTAAACCAACCACAGATTTTCAATGTCCAGAATACACACAAAAGAAAGTCTCCTGAAATAAATCAGACTTTCTTATGGCATTGTAGACTGGGTCACATCAATGAGAGAAGGTTGACGAAGTTACATACAAAAGGATATTTGAATCCGTTCGAATATCAATCGTATGCCACTTGTCAATCCTGTCTCAAAGGAAAGATGACAAAGACTCCGTTCACTGGACACGGAGTAAGAGCGAGCGAGCTCTTGGGACTCGTACACAGCGACGTGTGCGGTCCAATGTCTACACATGCGCGAAGCGGTTATTCTTACTTCATTACTTTTACGGATGACTTTTCAAGGTACGGTTATGTCTTCTTAATGAAACATAAGTCCGAAGCCTTTGGAAAATTCCAGGAATATAAGAATGAAGTAGAAAAACAAACCGGCAAAAGTATTAAGATTCTAAGATCGGATCGAGGTGGTGAATACTTGAGTGCCGAGTTCCTGGACTATTTAAAAGAGAACGGAATTCTCTCTCAGCTTACTCCTCCATACACTCCGCAACATAACGGTGTATCGGAGAGACGGAACCGAACCCTATTGGATATGGTACGGTCCATGATGAGTAACGCTGAGTTACCGCGATCATTCTAGGGGTATGCGCTAGAATCAGCTGCATACCTTTTGAACCGAGTTCCCACTAAGACCGTGCCTACTACACCATATGAGATGTGGTATGGGAAGAGACCCTATCTTAATCACATTAAGACATGAGGAAGTCCAGCTTTTGTCAAAAAGCAGCATGCGGACAAGCTCGAGGCACGCTCAGTACCGTGCAAGTTCGTGGGATATCCAAAGAACTCCAAGGGATATTTCTTCTACTGCGAAGAGGAACAAAAGGTTTTTGTTTCTCATCATGCCCACTTTCTAGAACACCAGTTCTTAGAAAAGGAAATTAGTGGGAGCGCAGTAGAACTGGAAGAAATTCCAGAACCACAGACTATTACTGAAAGCTTAGTGGAACCAGAGGGTTCAAAAGAACAGGACATTCCTACGCCGCTCCGCAGGAGTAGTAGGCATTCTCATCCGCCCGAGAGATACTACGGTTTTCTCATAGACGGGGATAGAGAGGATTGCATCATAGATTATGATGAGCCTACTAGCTTCCAGCAAGCCGTTCAGAGCGTCGACTCGGTAAAATGGCTGGATGCAATGCGGACCGAAATGGAGTCCATGTACACCAACAAAGTATGGACGTTGGACATTGCTCCAGACTGGGTAAAACCCGTAGGATGCAAGTGGATCTTCAAAAGGAAGATTGGTGTAGATGGACAGGTTGAGACCTATAAAGCTAGACTGGTTGCAAAGGGTTTTCGTCAAAGACCTGGTTTAGACTATGATGAGACCTTTTCTCCAGTAGCTATGCTGAAATCCATTCGGATCCTTCTTGCCATTGCTGCCTTCCACGATTATGAGATCTGGCAAATGGACGTAAAGACCGCTTTTCTAAATGGAAATTTAGAGGAGTGTGTCTATATGGACCAACCAGAGGGTTTCATTCAGAGTGGGAGCAGCGGAAAGGTGTGCAAGTTGCTTAAGTCCATCTACGGACTAAAGCAGGCATCGCGGAGTTGGAACATCTGTTTTGATGAGACGGTCAAGGAATTTGGCTCTATCAAAAATCCAGATGAACCATGCATCTATAGTAGATTTGTAGCGAGAACTGTAGTATTCCTCGTTTTATACGTGGATGACATTCTCTTAATAGGAAATGACATTCCTATGCTACAATCTGTCAAGGGGTTCTTGTCACACAGGTTCTCCATGAAAGACCTGGGTGATGCCTCATACATCCTGGGGATCCGGATCCATCGTGATAGATCCAAGAGGATATTAGGACTTTCTCAGTCCAGGTACATCGACACCATACTGAAAAGATTCAGTATGGAAGATTCCAAGCGCGGTAACCTACCGGCTTGTCACGGGATCACCCTCTTTAAAGAGATGTCTCTCAAGACTGATTTGGAGAGGGATCACATGTCTATTATACCCTACGCTTCTGCGGTAGGCTCTATAATGTATGCGATGTTGTGTACCAGACCGGATGTAGCTTATGCACTGAGTGTGGTAAGCCGGTATCAGTCAAACCTTGGGGAGAAACACTGGATAGCGGTAAAGAACATTCTCAAGTACCTGAGAAGGACTAAGGAGATGTTCTTGGTGTATGGTGGAAAAGACCTCCAGATCGAGGCCTTTGCTGACTCCAGCTTCCAGAGTCACAAGGATGATTCCAAGTCCATGTCGGGTTTTATCTTTACCCTCAATGGAGGGGCGGTGTGTTGGAAGAGTTCCAAACAGGAAACCGTTGCAGACTCGACGATGGAAGCGGAATACATCGCTGCATCTGATGCCGCAAAAGAAGCTGTCTGGATGAGGAAGTTCTTGAAAGAACTTCAGGTGGTTCCGTCCATTGTTGATCCAATACCTCTGTATTGCGACAACAACGAGGCTATAGCTTTAGCGAAGGAACCCAGGTCCCATCAGAGATCCAGACACATCTTAAGGCGGTATCACCTGATCAGGGAGATCGTGGATCGCCAGGAGATCGAGGTTCGGAGGGCCGCTTCAGAAGATAACACTGCAGATCCATTCACCAAGGCCTTGCCCCACACTCAGTTCAAGCGGCTGATCGAGATGATTGGTCTTCGATACGCCAGTACATGGCCTTAGTGCAAGTGGGAGATTGTTAGTGTATATGCCCTAAAGGCCATTACTGTATCATACTAGTTTGTATATTACTTAATGGAAGCTTGGGATATTCATCTTGTATATACAATCTTGCTCAAAATAGTAGTATGCTACTTGGTTTGTTTCTACTTCAATGTGTACATGTGTTTATTTTAGTATATCGCCTATACACATTAGTGGAGCCCTTAGGATCTTTGCTTGATTACCAGCATTGTGATGGCAGTCACACTAGTGGGGCTGGGTAATCTATAAGCACATCCTTATACAGGTCCCTAGTCGCAGGACTATCGAGACAGGGCATCGATACTCCGGAGTAGACTAGCGTATGCGCTTCTCATCCCAGAGTGGGAGGTGGTCTGTCTCACAGCCATCAGTACGTCGTACTGGAGATAGTATACGGGTGCTCGTTAGGTTACGAGTACACTGGACAGGACTCGTCGGGAACTGACCGGTTGGTATTATACCTATCGTCAGTTATCAGTTCCCAGGTGACATGAGTACAGCTTAGTCCGCTGACATGACACTGTCACTTCGCCTCGAGTGTGTTCCCACTGTACTTTGATTACTACCCTACCACGGCTCAAAGGAGTCGTGCAAACAGGTAGTAGTTGGGTACAGTCCCGAAGCACTTAGAGGCAGTGACGGTTAGACAGGATTCGTCTCTCCCGGTATTGGGGGTTGACATCGCGCTGTGTCTAGGAGAGCCATTACACGAGTAGTCCCTGGCCAGGGCAATCGAGACATACTGGTAGGCTTCCAGTGTTATCTCAGGGTGTTTTGGGCTTCACTCCGACACAACTTGTACCGCTATTAGGGGACTGACGTTTACTGCCCCTAGGCCCGCCATGCGATGTATCAGACGAACAGACCGGACTGTACGGAGATTGTCACATCCAGGCTCAGTAGGAGTTCAGATGGGTTTCACCTCGTCAGTCTTCTTGTCGGCATCTACCTGGGGACCGTTACGCACAGCTAGTGCCGCTTGCGGTCTGTGGTTAAACCCACTGCCAGCGTAGTGTCGAGTCTTTAGAGTCCCACACAGAAAGCTATTCGTCTTTAGGCAAAAGAGTAGAGGTCGCATGGTTTTGCGACAGGTCGCATGGTTTTGCGACAGGGTTCGGTCACATCCGTGCGCTTGTGCACGTACAGTGTCCGGACAGTTTACACTAGCGGGATTTGGTTTAAGCCAGATCCTAGTGTACGTTTTGGGATTAGTTTTATCCAGTATGTATTCGTGTTCCTCGGAACGCGGATGCGGGTGTGTATGCACAGTTGACGGAGAGACAGAGGCAGAGGATTCTCATTAGGGTTGTTGACCGTTGACTGTTGACTATTGACTTTTTGCTCAACCCTAATGAGAATATGATATATGATTAACAATAATATTAATTAAGTATTGTGGTGACATGGTTGTTGAAGGGTTGACTTTGTTGACTTGTTGACTTTGTTGACCGGTTGACTAGGTTGGACTAGTTGACCATCATGATGACAATGGCTATCATTTTATGGCAAAGACTTTTCACTTGCTTGTTCTCTTGTGCAATATGAGTGCATGAAATGATATAGCCATTTTGACTTAAACCATTTACATAATACTTGATTACTATATTTGTGATGATGGCTTTGGATTATGAGAGCCAAGAGAGAAAAGTCTTTCTCATTTTTTTTCCCTATCATTTTCATTCTCTCTCTTGTTCTTGAGCTCTCATCTTCTTCCTCTTGATCTTCCTCTCTTTTGTCTATGGTTCACTTGTCTCATGTGTTGAGAAACAAGAACCATAGAGTAAAATCCCAAACACACTCTTCTCTACTCACTCTAGTTCACAAGGTTTAGCAAACCAAGTGAACTAGTTTCTTCAATGACCGAAGAAGAAGCCAAAGGTAGAAGCTTTCAGGTGGATCGATCTTCGGCGCAAGGAGACGACGGGGTGAAGCCGATCTGGACAACCATCGAGGCTTGAAGACGAAGGAGTTCAAGAAATAAAGGTATAACCCCCTAACCGAGTAGTTAACAACTCCTAGTTAGGTTGTTAGTTAGATATTTAACAAAGATCCGGTTTTGAGTCCATGTTACCACCTCTAGAAAATTGTTTTTCACCAAATTCCGCATGCCCGAAAGTACCGGGAGCGGTAGCATGGACTTACAGCTTCTTGTTCAAAATGGCGGAGGAAGGACACGCTCTTCTCAACCCATACAGCCCGTTAGGAGTTCAAAGCCAACATTTCCGGAGCAGGACGCCTATGCTCAATCTTATACAGACAGGCCTCGATCTTCCTGTAGTGGTTAACCCAAGACTCAACGATGCCTTCGTTATGGAAGTTCACAAGCGTCGCCAACATTGGATTAACCTCGGCAGCAAAATCTGCAGCGAATGTAGGGGCCTCCGCGTCATGCTCCTCGACGTATTCGCTCAACATACGCAGGCTGGTCACAGCGCCTTTTAAAGATGAACGTCTAGAAAAGGGCCCTGGCGGCATTATGATGCAAGACTCGAAAAGGGTAGGAATCGGTGCGATTACTGCAAAATGAATTATGATCAGATGTCGGCTCAAGAAATAAAGAAAATACACGAATAATAGAGTCTATTATACCGGCTGCAATAGAGGGCAGAGCTGGGAGTACTGGTGGCGCGACGATACCCTCGTCCCCTCCTTCAATTTGTAAGGCTACAAGTAATACAAAGTAGGATTAGCAATGACACAGTTACCTGTAGAAGAAAGGAAAAGATGCCGTTTAAAAAAACGGGGGGGGGGGCTGTACTCACCCGCACCGGTAAGCAAAACGACTTCCGACTGGAAGGAGAAGTGCGGGTTCAACACTTGATACAGATGATCAAAAAGAACTCCTGCGAGATTACGATGATACATCGTCAGTACACGAAAGATGATGTCCCTGATTTAAATTAATCGCAAACTCATACCTTCCAACATTTGAGAAGATATAAGAGGAGACGAAGGGGCGGTGACCGTCAGAGCGGCAGCTGGTGGTGCTTCTTCAGGTGTCACAACATCAGCGCTCACCACACTTACATTCGAAAGGAACAAAATGCCATCAGAAGGGATTGCAAAACGAAAAGAATACAACGACCCAAGACCTACCAGACAGGTCATCAGCCAAAATAGTGACGGAAGCATCACCAAGCATCACGACTTCTTCGATCTAATTTGAGGGGATGGTTTCGCCGCCCGTAGCTTCGTCCCTTGATTCCACGAGAGCCGTCGTGACACTCGCAATGCCAGGCAGTGGCAGGGAACCACAGGTGGAAAGAGCGGCAATTGGAGCAGTCCCAGACTCCTGAGAAAGAGTAGCCACTTCGGGCTCGGTAGTTGCCGTCGTCTCTCTTGCCACCTCCTCACCCGGACTTGGCCCTGCAGGGTAGGATATGTTAGTGTTTATGCCCTAGAAGGCCATTACTGTATCATACTAGCTTGTATATTACTTAATGGAAGCTTGGGATATTCACATGTATATAACAGTCTTGCTAGACATGGTAGTATGCTACTTGGTTTTTCTATCTTAATATGTGAGTGTACGTATTGATAGAGCTCTTAGGATCTTGCTTGGCTACCAGCGTTGTGATGGCAGTCACACTAGTGGGGGCTGGGTAGTCTACAAGCACATCCTTATTCAGGTCCCTGGTCGTTGGATTATCGAGACAGAGCATCGATACTCCGGAGTAGACTAGTGTGTACGCTTCTCATCCCAGTTGGGGAGATGGTCTGTCCCACAGCCATCAGTACGTCGTACTGGAGATAGTATACAGGTGCTCGTTAGGTTACGGGTACACCGGACAGGACTCACAGGGAACTGTTGGTTGGTTTGATACCAGTCGTCAGTGAACAGTTCCCAGGTGACATGAGTACAGCGTAGTCCGCAGACTTGACACTGCTACTTCGCCTCGAGTGTGTCCCACTGTTCTTAGATTGCTACCCTACCACGGCTCAAAGGAGTCGTGCAAACAGGTAGCAGTTGGGTGCAGTCCCGAGCACTTGGAGGCAGTGGCGGTTAGACAGGATTCGTCCCTCCCGGTATTGGGAGTAGATATCGTGCTGTGTCAGAGAGCCATTACGCAAAGTCCCTGGCCAGGGCAAGCGAGATTTGCTGGTAGGTTCCAGCAGTTTCTCAGGGTGTAATGGGCTTCACTCCGACACGACTTATACCGCTATTAGGGGACTGACGCTTGCCGCCCCCCTAGGCCCGATATGCGATAGTCATGGACGAACGGACCGGACTGTATGGAGATTGTCACATCAGACTCAGTAGGAGTTCGGATGGGTTTACTCATCGGCCTTCTTATCGACAACTACCTGGGGACCGTTACGTACAGCTAGTGCCGCTTGCGGTCTGTGGTTAAACCCACTGCCAGCGTAGTAGTCGAGTCTCTAGAGTCCCACACAGAGAGTTTCCTACTCCAGGCGAAACGATATAGAGGTTGCATGGTTTTGCGACAAAGGGTTCGGACGCATACGTGCGTTTACGCGCGTACGACTTTCGGACAGATTTTACCAGTCGGCTTTGGTTTAAGCCAGTTACTGGTATCCGGTTATTGGATTTTTACAGTCTAAAGTTTTTCCGTATTTTTACGGATCGGAGGGGCGTTCTCGTTATTACTCGAGAAGCTTCTAGAAGATGTGACTAAGGAGGTTTGTTTTGGAAAGAGAGTGAGTCATAGTGGTGATTCATTCACTTCATTAATGCACATTTATTGCTTAATGACTCATGTTAATGAATCATCACAAGATATTTTGTGAAGCATGCTTATTCATTTCCTTTATTGATTTATTGAAATTAAGAATGCTTCATAATATTATGATACACTCTCTCTCTTCTCTCATTATCATATCACATATTCTCTCTCCTCAAGCTCTCATCTTCTAATACTAATCCTTAATCCTCATGTGTTGAGATCAAAGGTTTAGTTAGACTAAACAATCCATAACCTTTACTCTATATCATCCTATCATCTTTGATTAGCAATCAAAGTTGATTAGTTACCTCAAGTTAGAGGTTTAGCTTGGAGTTTCGCTCTCGGGTGGATCGTCTACTACCTAGAGAAGGTCGAGGAGTACAAAGGAGGACGTAAAGAAGAAGGACCGGTTTCATTAGGTATAATCCCTAATCTCTTATGAAAAGAAACTCATAGAATACGGTTATTTAGAGTTTAGCTTCGATTCAAGCGGTTAGTCGATGTTCGTTGTTTAAACTTGATAAGTTTTTGTTAATTCCGCCTCCCCATAAGTACTGGGGTGTACTACATCGACTTACAGTGGTATCAGAGCCTCGCTAAACACTAAATAACTTAATCGCAAATTTGTACGAATTTCGAACGAAAAAACGATCCCGGAAAACCCTAGTTCTGTTAAGTTTCTGTCGAACCTAAAATGAAGTCCTAAAATTTTTCTGGTGTGTTCAGAGAGCTTGACATGAGTACAGGAGAACACCCAAGAAATTCGAACCCATGATTCGACTAAAGCGCCGCGGAAGCGCCGCGGATCCCACCGATCCGCCGCGCTTCCGCGGCCGAGTTGCCGAGTCATGGGCTCAATTTTTTTGGGTGGGTCCCCTGTGACATTTGGGGTTTTCTGGAATATTTAATTATTGCTCAGGTTACTGTTTAACAGAGCAGATTTTGGAGCAATTTTGAAGTTGTTTATTCGATCGAAAAATACAGTATTTGCGTATTGGATTATATCTGTGATTGTTTGATGTGTTCGTAAACCTCCCCCAACTGCTAGTATGTCGGTTGGCAGGGGGTTGCACATTTCTGAAATGGTTATATCTGTTTGTGCATATAAACTGTATTGGACTGTTGTGGTGTATAGCCGGGGTTAACAATGGTTTATTGAATTATTCATTTGTTGTAAATGTAATTTGTTGTAATATTATTTTCGCGGGGCACTTCCAGGTTGCGGTTGTAGCCACCGTTGTATTATTTCATTTTACTGTTTTTGCTCCTAGGACTGACCCAAGGTGGGGTACACAGACTGCCGGGTGGGTAGTTTGCCGTACCCGTAGGGGTCGAGGGTGGGGTAAACGGCTATTCATCACAACTGTGTAATCTGTCTTTTCTTGCAGGCTCAAAAGAAATACAGATTGCTTGCAAATCCAATATTGTTTATCTATGTTCTGGAATGAATATCATTGCGTCAGACGAATGTAAAATATCTATATTTATTATAGCTATTTAGACGTCACTTATGTTTTACACCCGCGCTAGCCCAGCCCCCGCTCTGTCGTTAGTTAAGTAACCTAACGGGTGATGACGGGACCCCGTGGCGAATGCGGATGGCATAAGAGGACGTTATATTTTCGTTGTTTTCTGCAATGATAGGTTAATGATGGGACGCATTATCTATAATGCAAAGTAAAACAAACCAAAGTTTAAATCGTTGGAACAATTTAAAAGAAACCACTCGGTTATTTTTTAAAACAGATATTTTTAAATGCGGAGATTTAACCACTCCTTTTAAAAGCTATCAGGTTCCTTCGGTTATATCAAGTTCACTACGTTCACGGTTTCGCCAAAACCAGTCGTAGCCCTCCGTCATTTCTTATGGATAGTCAGTAGTATTCAAGCTATGTTTGTTGGCATACGTCAAGGCATAGTGTTTGGTAGCTGCTGGGGTATTCATTTGTTGCATAGATAGATGTGTTGGTTTGGGACAGTCGCATTACCTTGTTGGCATACGTCAAGGGTATATACGGGTGGGTTCAAATTAACAAGATAATGATGGGCAGA
This sequence comes from Agapanthus africanus, assembly GCA_030015575.1. Classification (NCBI taxonomy): domain Eukaryota; kingdom Viridiplantae; phylum Streptophyta; class Magnoliopsida; order Asparagales; family Amaryllidaceae; genus Agapanthus; species Agapanthus africanus. The sequence goes on along the minus strand of JASDDO010000022.1, from coordinate 480,143,174 downwards.
ACTTGACATGTGACTTATGATTTGTTGGCATACGTCAAGGTCATAAGAGCATGGGGCAAAAACTTATATCGGGAATTTCTAAAGAAACTGAAATTTGCAAAGAGATGCATACCATTTGGAGTTTGATGAATGTTGGTAGGATTCCTTCAACATTATCATACGATGATATTTGGATCCCGATCCTACTGTGAGTATATGCTACTTATCAGGATATTCGTCGCTTAACGATCAATGCTATAAACCTAGTAGGTGTCCAGAAAAGTGTCAGCGGGGTTACGCCCCTAGAGAAAAGAGGTTATTTAATTAAGGAACTTCGCGAAAGCGTTGGAAAACCTCCCTCGAAGTATCGACACCGGCCTGGCTGAACGGTTAAGCAAGTATTGTACGGTGAGAATAGTCTTGGCTAATTCTTCTTTTATGGTTTGAGGAAGGATTCGAGAAACAGTGGGAGCCATCCAGTTTAGATAAACTAAAAACCACTCTAAACTTGCAAGAGCATCATGCTAAAGAGTTTTCTTCTCTCTCTCCTAATTGCAGCGACCCTGAAAATGACTGGACTTAAGTTACTTTTAGAGAAAAATATACTGACAGGGCCAAACTATAAAGATTGGCTGCGGAATGTCAAGATGGCTTTGACCTATGACAAACTGGGGTACGTCCTCACCGCTACAGCACCTGCTGTCCTTGGTCCCAAATCCAGCAATGCGGATAAGGAAATCCGTAAAACCTGGGATTTAGATTGCGCGAGAGCCAAGTGCATCGTGCTTGCCTCGATGAACAATGAACATCAGAGAAGGCACGAGGATATGTCCCTAGATGGCATATTTCTCCATACAAAGGAACTTTATGGAGAGCAATCTCGTATAGCAAGATACGAGACCTCTAAGAAATTATTTCGAGCGAGGTTGGCTGTCGGGTCATCGGTAGGTGAACATGTCCTACAGATGATCGGCTATATTGAAGAGCTCGCGGACCTTGGGACGACTTTGGATAATGAGCTCTATACAGACCTTGTTCTCCAGTCCCTTCCTCCCACCTACGCCCAGTTTATCCTCAACTTCAATCTTCAAGGAAAAGAAGTTGAACTTGCGGAACTCCTGAACATGTTAAGGAGTGCAGAGGGCACCTTGCAGAAGGCAAGGGAAACACCCGCTATGTTTGTTGGCGGTTCATCTTCTTCCGGGTCCAAGGCTAGGGCCAAAGGAAGGAAGAAGAAGGCCGCACCCAGACCTAGAGGAGGTGTTAGTAAGGTGGGAAAGAAGGGAAAGAAAAAGTTTACAGCACCGGTAGTTGGCCTGGATGAGTGCTTCCATTGTCACAGGAAAGGGCACTGGAAGAAGGATTGCAAGGCGTGGAACGCCAAGAACCAGGAACCGAAGCAAGCTGTGGCTTCGACTTCAGGTGTGTTTGTAATTGAGAATTGTCTGTCGATCAACTCTACTTCCTGGGTATTGGATACCGGGTCAGGATCTCATATTTGCAATTCATTGCAGGCACTGAGAAACCGTAGAGTGCTGAAGGAAGGTGATATGATCCTCAGGGTTGCTAACGGAGCTAGCGTGGGAGCTGCGTCCGTCGGGGATTATCACCTAGGATTGACGAGTGGACACATTTTGGTTTTACATAACTGTTATTTTGTACCCAGCTTAACGTGTAATATCATATCAGTTTCCTTGTTATCAAATAAAGGTTATGATTTCACGTTTGTAAGAGATGTTGTCAACATCCACCTTAATCATGGTTTGATTGGGTCCGGTACTCTAAATAACGGCATATATGTGTTAAACCAACTCCAAATTTTCAATGTCCAGAACACACTAAAAAGAAAGTCTCCAGATTTAAATAAAGCTTTCTTATGGCATTGTAGACTGGGTCACATCAATGAGAGAAGGTTGACTAAGTTGCATAGAGAAGGATATTTGGACACGTTCGAATATCAAACTTATGACACTTGTCAATCTTGTCTCAAAGGAAAGATGACAAAGACTCCATTTACTGGACAAGGAGTAAGAGCGAGCGAGCTCTTAGGACTCATACACAGTGATGTATGCGGTCCAATGTCTACACATGCAAGAGGTGGTTTTTCCTATTTCATTACTTTCACGGATGATTTCTCTAGGTTTGGACATGTCTTCTTAATGAAGCATAAATCCGAAGCCTTTGAGAAATTCCTGGAATACAAGAGTGAAGCGGAAAACCAAACAGGCAAAAGTATTAAGACACTGAGATCTGATCGAGGTGGAGAATACTTAAGTGCCGAGTTCCTAGGTTACCTAAAAGAGAAAGGAATTCTCTCTCAGCTTACTCCTCCATACACTCCACAGCACAACGGTGTATCGGAGAGACGGAATCGAACCCTATTGGATATGGTACGATCCATGATGAGTAATGCTGAGTTACCGCGATCTTTCTGGGGGTATGCGCTAGAATCAGCGATACATCTTTTGAACAGAGTTCCAACCAAAACTGTGCCTACCACACCATATCAGATGTGGAGTGGGAAGAAACCCTATCTTCAGTACCTGAAGACGTGGGGATGTCCAGCTTTTGTAAAAAAGCAGCATCCGGACAAGCTCGAGGCACGCTCAGTAGAGTGTAAGTTTGTGGGATATCCAAAGAACTCTACAGGATATTGCTTCTATTACGCAGAGGAACAAAAGGTTTTTGTTTCTCGTCATGCCCGCTTCTTAGAAACTGAATTTTTGGAAAATCAGAAGAGTGGGAGCGAAATAGAACTGGAAGAAATTCCAGAACCACAAACTGCTACTGAAAGTTTGGTAGAACCAGAGGTTCAAGAAGAACAGAACATTCCCGCACCCCTCCGCAGGAGTAGTAGGCTGTCTCGTCCGCCTGAGAGATACTACGGTTTTCTCATAGATGGGGATAGAGAGGATTGCATCATAGATGATGATGAACCTACTGACTTCAGGCAGGCCATCCAGAGCGGCGACTCGGTACGATGGCTAGATGCAATGCGGACCGAAATGGAGTCCATGTACACCAACAAAGTATGGACTTTGGACTTTGCTCCAGATGGGGTAAAACCCATAGGATGCAAATGGATCTTCAAGAAAAAGATTGGTGTAGATGGACAGGTGGAAACCTATAAGGCTAGACTTGTTGCAAAGGGTTTTCGTCAAAGACCTGGTTTGGACTATGACGAAACCTTTTCTCCAGTGGCTATGCTCAAATCCATTCGGGTCCTTCTTGCTATTGCTGCCTTCCATGATTATGAAATCTGGCAGATGGACGTAAAGACGGCTTTTCTGAATGGAAATTTAGAGGAGAGCGTCTATATGGATCAGCCAGAGGGTTTCAATCAGAGTGGGAGCAGCGGGAAAGTATGCAAGCTGCTTAAGTCTATTTATGGACTAAAGCAGGCATCGCGGAGTTGGAACATCTGTTTTGATGAGACAGTCAAAGAATATGACTTTATCAAAAATCCAGATGAACCGTGCATATATAGTAAAGTTGTGGCCAGAAGTGTCGTATTCCTCGTCTTGTACGTGGATGACATTCTATTGATAGGAAATGACATTCCTATGCTACAATCTGTCAAAGGATTCTTGTCACACAGGTTCTCCATGAAAGACCTGGGTGATGCCTCTTACATTCTGGGGATCCGGATCTATCGTGATAGATCCAAGAGGATGTTGGGACTTTCGCAGTCCAGGTATATCGACACTGTACTGAAAAGATTCAGTATGGAAGATTCAAAGCGCGGTAATCTACCGGCTTGTCACGGAATCACCCTCTCCAAAGAGATGTCTCCCAAGACTGATTTGGAAAGGGAACGCATGTCTATTATACCCTACGCTTCTGCGGTAGGCTCTATAATGTATGCGATGTTGTGTACCAGACCAGATGTAGCTTACGCACTAAGCGTGGTAAGCCGGTATCAGTCAGACCCAGGGGAGAAGCACTGGATAGCAGTAAAGAACATTCTCAAGTACCTGAGGAGGACTAAGGAGATGTTCTTGGTTTACGGCGGAAAAGACCTCAGGTTGGAGGCCTTTGCTGATTCCGGCTTCCAGAGTGATAAGGACGATTCCAAGTCCATGTCGGGTTATGTCTTTACCCTCAATGGAGGGGCGGTGTGCTGGAAGAGCTCCAAGCAGGACACCGTTGCTGACTCGACGATGGAAGCGGAGTATATAGCTGCTTGCGATGCCGCAAAAGAAGCAGTCTGGATGAAGAAGTTCCTAACAGAACTTCAGGTGGTTCCTACCATAGTTGATCCAATACCTCTGTATTGCGACAACAACGGAGCTATAGCTTTAGCGAAGGAACCAAGGTCCCATCAGAAGTCCAGACACATCTTAAGGCGGTATCACCTGATCAGGGAGATCATTGATCGTCAGGAGATCGAGGTTCAGAGAGTTGCTTCAGAAGAGAACATAGCTGATCCATTCACGAAGGCCCTTCCTCAGATTCAGTTCGAGAGGCTACTCGAGATCATTGGTCTGCGATATGCCAGTACATGGCCCTAGTGCAAGTGGGAGATTGTTAGTGTTTATGCCCTAGAAGGCCATTACTGTATCATACTAGCTTGTATATTACTTAATGGAAGCTTGGGATATTCACATGTATATAACAGTCTTGCTAGACATGGTAGTATGCTACTTGGTTTTTCTATCTTAATATGTGAGTGTACGTATTGATAGAGCTCTTAGGATCTTGCTTGGCTACCAGCGTTGTGATGGCAGTCACACTAGTGGGGGCTGGGTAGTCTACAAGCACATCCTTATTCAGGTCCCTGGTCGTTGGATTATCGAGACAGAGCATCGATACTCCGGAGTAGACTAGTGTGTACGCTTCTCATCCCAGTTGGGGAGATGGTCTGTCCCACAGCCATCAGTACGTCGTACTGGAGATAGTATACAGGTGCTCGTTAGGTTACGGGTACACCGGACAGGACTCACAGGGAACTGTTGGTTGGTTTGATACCAGTCGTCAGTGAACAGTTCCCAGGTGACATGAGTACAGCGTAGTCCGCAGACTTGACACTGCTACTTCGCCTCGAGTGTGTCCCACTGTTCTTAGATTGCTACCCTACCACGGCTCAAAGGAGTCGTGCAAACAGGTAGCAGTTGGGTGCAGTCCCGAGCACTTGGAGGCAGTGGCGGTTAGACAGGATTCGTCCCTCCCGGTATTGGGAGTAGATATCGTGCTGTGTCAGAGAGCCATTACGCAAAGTCCCTGGCCAGGGCAAGCGAGATTTGCTGGTAGGTTCCAGCAGTTTCTCAGGGTGTAATGGGCTTCACTCCGACACGACTTATACCGCTATTAGGGGACTGACGCTTGCCGCCCCCCTAGGCCCGATATGCGATAGTCATGGACGAACGGACCGGACTGTATGGAGATTGTCACATCAGACTCAGTAGGAGTTCGGATGGGTTTACTCATCGGCCTTCTTATCGACAACTACCTGGGGACCGTTACGTACAGCTAGTGCCGCTTGCGGTCTGTGGTTAAACCCACTGCCAGCGTAGTAGTCGAGTCTCTAGAGTCCCACACAGAGAGTTTCCTACTCCAGGCGAAACGATATAGAGGTTGCATGGTTTTGCGACAAAGGGTTCGGACGCATACGTGCGTTTACGCGCGTACGACTTTCGGACAGATTTTACCAGTCGGCTTTGGTTTAAGCCAGTTACTGGTATCCGGTTATTGGATTTTTACAGTCTAAAGTTTTTCCGTATTTTTACGGATCGGAGGGGCGTTCTCGTTATTACTCGAGAAGCTTCTAGAAGATGTGACTAAGGAGGTTTGTTTTGGAAAGAGAGTGAGTCATAGTGGTGATTCATTCACTTCATTAATGCACATTTATTGCTTAATGACTCATGTTAATGAATCATCACAAGATATTTTGTGAAGCATGCTTATTCATTTCCTTTATTGATTTATTGAAATTAAGAATGCTTCATAATATTATGATACACTCTCTCTCTTCTCTCATTATCATATCACATATTCTCTCTCCTCAAGCTCTCATCTTCTAATACTAATCCTTAATCCTCATGTGTTGAGATCAAAGGTTTAGTTAGACTAAACAATCCATAACCTTTACTCTATATCATCCTATCATCTTTGATTAGCAATCAAAGTTGATTAGTTACCTCAAGTTAGAGGTTTAGCTTGGAGTTTCGCTCTCGGGTGGATCGTCTACTACCTAGAGAAGGTCGAGGAGTACAAAGGAGGACGTAAAGAAGAAGGACCGGTTTCATTAGGTATAATCCCTAATCTCTTATGAAAAGAAACTCATAGAATACGGTTATTTAGAGTTTAGCTTCGATTCAAGCGGTTAGTCGATGTTCGTTGTTTAAACTTGATAAGTTTTTGTTAATTCCGCCTCCCCATAAGTACTGGGGTGTACTACATCGACTTACAGGATATATGAGAATCTATCATGCCCCGCTTCCCGGTATACGGCGAAGGGGACGGGACTGGTCCGCTATGTATTTATTCTGAAGTAAATACGCTAAGCGTATCTAAGCAATATAAAAGTAAATACACAAGAGACAAGATATATATACTGAACATCAAATTTATTTATTAACATTCTTTTGTACAATGCATGAAAAGTAAATACATCTGAAATAAAAGTGATGCCTAAACAATGGCATAACAGGAATGTAAAGTACTAAAAGAAAATGTGTACAATGAAACTAAGGCTCTGGTTCTTCAGCAAACTGATCTAAGTCTTCTGCAGTTGGCTCGATCTCTGACGGGTCCGAATCACCTGACAACATTCAAAGAAGAAAGAGATAGAATGTCGTCAGCGAACAGATCGCTCGGTAAGTCCCAAAGATAAGAGAAGAATAGAATAGACAGAGAGTAAGAGAGAGAGAGAGAGAGTAGCTTTTACAATTGGATTATATTGTTATATTGTTGTATTTAGTGTTAACGCTGTTGTTTGTAGCTTGGTACAGAAGGATGCCAATGTATACGAGAGGAGTCTCACTTGCCCCGGAGACTAAGGTACCAGGAACTCAAGGAACCGTTTATGCCACGGTACAACAGCAATTGGATTCATGTTAGATGTCTTAATCTTACCGTCTCGTTCCCTTTTAACACCTTTCGTACCAATCTACCCCTTAAACCCCGCGATGTCTTGTTTGTATTGTTTGTCTTGTAAATTGTATTGATTGTATAATTGATTAACTGACCGAAACCATAATATCAGTAAACGGATACAACCGTAGAATCATGTAAATGGAATAACTGGAGAACCATGTAAATGGAATGTATATCCATGGTTCGGTTCAGTCAAGTTGTATAGATTGATAATTGGATTCATGGATTCATGTTGAATGGTAATATTGAAGATTGTAGATTGTAGATTGTACTTGAATCATATTCAAGTCAGATTATACAGAGACTCAAACTGAGTCAGACAATTAGTAAAGTAAATTGAAGTCCTGATTGTTTTTTATTAATTTGTCTACCTTAGATAGGCAAGCACCCACTTCTCCGGCTCCTTGGGGCTCAAGAGATTGGTTCTGCTTAAAGCTGTGTTTACTATAGTCCTTAGGGTAATTTATAGAACTTGATGGTTTTTTATGTAAAAATACTTTTATATACTTTTCAAAATACATCTCAAGTATTTATTATTCGTCTTTAGAGTTGTAATGAATGTGGATTTTATATTGTGATATTTCTAGTGAAAATATCCTAGTTTCATAAATAAAGGTATTTATTTGTAATATTGATATATTTGGAAATCATGGTATTTTAGTGTAAAATTTATTCTTGTGATTTTTTTAAGAAAAAGTGGATTATTTATATCATAAAAAAATAAGTATTTTAATGATAAATATACAAAAATAATTTCAATATAGTTATTATATTCTAAAAATCTCATTTTCTTAAGATGTCGTACTTTAAATCTTTCGAGACCGAATGCTCCTTGCGGAGGTCTGAATCTCACACTACTGAGCCCGAGTATGTGCGATGATCCGCACCATCCCGAACGGGTTCCCCAAAATCGGTTGTAGCGGCGATTTGCAAAGATTATAAAATACTAAATCCTTTAGAAAACGGTTTTATGAAATAAATGGTATTTATTTGTAAAGATGTAAATTTTCCCGTATTTTATGTTCTAGGATCTCCTGAGTCAACTAGACTATTTCTAACTGATCCAAAACGACAAGTTGTGAGATGCCTCAAATCACCTCTTCACCGCCAATCGTGGTCAGATAAGTACAAGTGAAGAAAGGAGGGATCCGCTCACGAATCACCGTGAGACGAGCCTTTTAATATTACATTCTCACTTGCCTAGTCTAGACACCAAAAAGTCAGGTTTAGATAAACGACTGATATCCACAACTTATCGTATTTTCATAATAAGAGATATTTATTTAAAAAGTGTATCAATACTAAATCTTTTAGTAATGGTTTTATTAAGTCAAGGGTATTTAAGTAAAAATATTGTTTTCTCGTATTCTAAGTTTTCGATGGTATCGTGTTAGCTTGTATATGAGTGTGTGAGAAGGTAGGTCGTTACCTCGTGCTCTACTTTAAAAGTATAGCAAGTTTAATGGAGCTAAATGTAAGGTTGAAATAATGTGGTATTTAAGTGAAAAAAATACGTTAAATTGAAATAGCTATCATTTCATGTGATAAAACTTGATCAATTTAGTTGATTAGTGTTTAATTATCATCATGAGGAAGTTTAAGTATGATTGTATTAGTGAGAAGTGGAATTTTATAAGAAACCGAATAGGAAATCGGATTTGTTCCGATTCTGTCGGGTTTTGTAAAACCGTATTTTTAGATAGAAGAGATAGGTAGAATTTAGGACTTGCGGGTTTTAGATCACACAAGAGAGTGAGAGGGAAGTAGAGGAATCGCCGATATGTTGCGTCGTCGCTGGTAGTTCCTAAACCGATCGCCGGAAGTTCCGCCGGGAATTCGTCGGAGCTTCACCTCGAGCTCGTTTTCAAAGTACACGATTCTTGGAAATTTTTGAGAGAGTGGGCTCAGAATTTTAGGGTGAGATGGTAGGGGGTAGGGGTGTATTTATAGGGTTATACTAGGGTTAGGGTTTTTAATTAAACAAATGTAAAAATGTGTGAAAAATTATTAAAAATTGAAGTAAATGGGTGTTAATGTGCTTTCTGGAACCGATCCAATTAATTGGAGTGTACAGGGGGGGTTTAGAATGTGAAAAGCCAGATATCATCAGTTGGGGACTCGGCGGTCCGGCCGAGTCCGGCCGGATCGCCGACCGACTCGGCCGATCCCGACCGAGTCCGGCGGTCGGGAGGGGCGTCGTCGGTCCACCTACTCACTGGCACTTTAACATTTTCATGGGTAGTGGGGTTTTTGGGATTTATCACGTGTTGACTGTTGGTATTCTAAAAATTTCAAAATAAAATAATATTAAAAATAATGTGGGGCAGGGGATTTGAACTCTGGTGGCTTGGTTAAGCAGTGCAAGGTATTACCAATGAGCTACAAGCTCCTTCTTGTAATTATGGTGTGAATTAATTACTTAAAGAGATATCAACAACATTAAATACTCCAAGTATACTTTGAATTTAAATCAATTCTTTGTACTTTAAAAATGGAGTTATTTAATTACTTAAGTCTTGCGCTCAGGTAATAAATACCCCTTTATGGATTTTGAAAAAAATATTTGAAAAAATTTGTATAGGAAAATTAGGGTGTGACAGAATCTGAAGATCAAAACTCTGACAAAAGGACCCAGTGTTACGTTACCTTAGGACGGCTTTTCAATTGCTTCCCGAGCCGCGCGTTTCGCTTGTCTATGAGCGGTAGACAGGGCGGCCGGAGCACAGAGCTTTGCAAGAATCTGTTCTCCGTCGAAAGACGCGACCGGGACGTTGGGACGTCTGGCCTGAATTTCGAGGGCAGATTCTATTTGGTGCTATCCGTCCACCTCTCCGAAGATGCCAAGTTGATTTATGACACCATGTATCGAAGGTTTAAATGGATGCGGCCGATGTAGCAGACTTCGTCAGATTCCCCCTCGTTGAGGGGTTTTTGATTGTGGGGGCGCTCTTCCCTGCAGGAGCAAGCCCCTGCAGTTAATTACGCTACCGCATCGCGGTAACCACTTTCTCCTTCTCCAGATGGTCACTTCGTTTCGTGTGTGTTTGTTTTGTTTTTGGTTGCCCGTGGATTGTATACGGAGATTAATTTATATTGTCGCCCATAGGGCGTGGGTTAGTCCAAATCCGTATTTTCTTAGATTTGGGTTTGGGTTGGGTTTAAGGATACGTTAGTCTCATTTGAGACTAAGATCAACCTAAACGTTTGTTAAGGATACGTTAGTCTAATTTTAGACTAAGATCAACTTAACGGGATCTTTTAATCCAACAAGAGAGCATTTGTGCTCTATTGTTTAGTTTAGGGATATTGCGGTCCAGAAGTTTAAGGACATCATAGTCCATGAGTTTAAGGACCTACAGTCCGTAGTTTAAAGATGTCACGGTCTGTAAAGTTTAAGGACATCATAGTCCATGAGTTTAAGGACCCCACAGTCCGTAAAGTTTAAGGACATCATAGTCCAAGAGTTTAAGGACCCCACAGTCCGTAAAGTTTAAGGACATCATAGTCCATGAGTTTAAGGACCCCATAGTCTATGGAATGTCTGGTTGTCGGGACCCGTCACCTCTCTGAAGACGTTGAAGGATTACAACGACAAGTATCAGAGGAGTGAAGAGATGTACCCTTTAACCAATATTGGTTAGAAGATCTGTAGTCCAATTTGGGCTAAGATCAAAGATTTATGAGCACATGGGATCAATTAATCCGAGTGAGGGTTCTATAACCACTTTGGGCTCGGCCTATTCAGTTAAAATGTTAAACATTTAACAATGTTGAGCATTGGTTTGGTTTCTGACAATCTTTTTGTCTTTTATTGGATGCTGAGCATTCATTATGGCTCTGGGCTTTATTTATAGAACAATTTATGTTCTTTTAGCACACATGTGAGGAGCACGTGGCGCGTTTGGCGCTGAGCGCCAGTCAAAGAGCACAAAGCGCTTATGTGAAGCAGCGCACACGTGGGGAGCACGTGGCGCGCTTGGCGATGAGCGCCAGTTTAAAGAGCGCAAAGCGCTTCTTTTCAGTAGCGCACACGTGGGTAGCACTTGGCGCGCTTGGCGCTGAGCGCCAGTCCAAAGAGCGCAAAGCGCTTCTGTTTAAGTAGCGCACACGTGGGGAGTGTTGGATATATGTATGCCCTAGAGGCCATTATATGTATAGTAGATGCTTGGACATGTATATATGTATATTTGATATATGACTTTCTTGCTCGACATGATAGTATGCTATCTGGTTTTACTTTATCTGACATGTTTACTTGATACTGTTCATTTGATACATGTTGATAAAGCCCTGAGGATATATGCTTAACTTCCATGGCTATGATGAAGATTATACTAGTGGGGTATGCGTAGTCTATAAGCATATCCTTGAATGTTCCTAGTCGTAGGTATATCGAGACAGGGCATCGATATTCCAGAGTAGACTAGCGTGTACTTTTCTTGACTCATGTGATGGGTGATGGATGATCCCATATTCATTGGTGTTGTGACATCGAAGATTGTATACGGGTGCTGATCAGTTGAAAATACTGCATTTTTAACATGGCAATTTCCCTATCATTTGCACTCATCTAGAAGTGTTTGGTATTCATATTGCACATATTACCAAATCAGTCCTGAAATACCAGATTGCATGTGTTAAATGTTTAAACCAGCACTTTTAGGGAAATTGTGTGTTTATCATGGTATCGCATCATTCTTGTACAGCGCAACTCTTGTCTTGGAGTTTAATACAGGAAATTCCAGAAGCAAAGCCCAAATTGGTGAAAACAGAGCTGATAAAATACGCCAACTCAAAGGCTAAAGATCTGGTAGCAATACAGAAGGCCAAATAAAATTCCACACATCAGAAAGAGGCCCAAATATCAGCCCAACCATTTACCAGAAATTCCAAGCAGTGGGGCCACCAAAGGACCGCGGATCCGCGGCCCAAACCGCCTTGGCGCCGCGAATCCGCGGCCATTTGATGTGATCATTGGTCCAAATTTCTCCACGTGCTTACCTTTAACTGTAGGGTTCCTAGGCACACTAATGAGGTCTCACAAGGCATCAACCATGCCAAATTTAAATTTTTACGGTGCCGAGAAACCCTAACTAGATCGTTGACTAGAGATTAGGCGAAACTACGAGCTAGTTAACAACTTAACCGCTAAGAGATTGGAAATACAACCTTTGTAGATCCGGTCCTCCACCTCCATAGCTCCGTGATGATGTCCCCTCGCTGCGATCATTGGATCCCGGGCTCTAACGTCGGCTTCATCGGAGAAATGGGCGGGCTAGGTCGTCGACTTCGATGCCGAAGATGATCTACGTCGAGGCAACTCAATATCAAGCTCCAACTTCACCAGGTCATGAAACTTGTGAAGAAAACACCCTATACTACTTGGCAAGTGGTAGAGGATGAAGAAATAGGAAGTGGGTTCACTTTAGAATTGGATTTCTCACTCTTTTTCTCATGTTGCCATTGATGGTAGCAAGCTCTCTTCTTGTTGAAGAAGAAGAAGAAAAAGAATATGATAAGTATATTTTAAAATAGAAAATAAGTTGATTCTTATCATATAGCAACCATGGTTATGTGTAGAGAATAAACTAGGGTTAGGTTGAATGGTTAGGGTTAACCATGAAACAAAAATGGTGGACTTATTCAAACCTTCATGAAGCTTCAACAAGCAAACAAAGAAAGCCACCATGATTTATTTATCTTTCAAAAAAGAATAAATAAACAAATGAATAAGTAAGTAAATCAAAACCCTAACCATTAACATAACCATGGTTTAATTCTTTACGCAAACCTAAGTTTGCATGTATCATCTAACATGATACAAACAAGTGCACAAAAGTATATCATATATACAACTTGTGTATTTCAAGTGAGAAAATCCATTTAAAGTGAACCAATACTAGTTAATGCAAAGTAATATATCAAATATACAATTATGCATTAAATCATTAAATCAATACTTGATTTAACGATCCGGTTATATCGCATATAACCGACTAATATCCAATATATCGGCTTATCGAATCAATCCTTGATTCGATAACTAGGTTATATCACATACAACCAATCGATACATTCATCGCGAGAATGGAATACGGTATCACATACACGCATTATTCTCGGTCCCGCACATATCTCATATGCGCTCCTATTTCATTTCTCTTGAGCCAGGAAACCTCTGTGTAGGACTCTAAAGACTCGTCAATACGCCGGCAGCAGGTGATGATCATATCAAACACCCACAAGCCGCAAGCGGTCTGCTAAACGTAACGGCCACCCGGGTATTGAGCGATCAGAATATCGACGAGCAAGCCCGCTCACACTCCTGTGAATCCAACCAGTAACACTTACCGTACAGTCCGGTCTGTTCGTCTGATATGTCGCATATCTTGCCTAGGGGTGGTAAACGTCAGACCCCAGTAGCTCGATAAGTCGTGTCGATATGAGGTCTATAACAGTTCGAGAAACTACTGGTAACACTTACCGGTAAATCTCAACAACCCTGGCCAGGGATTTCAGGTTATAGCCAATCGAACACAGTGCAACATCAACTCCCTATACCGGGAGAGACGAATCCCCTCCTATCGCTCATTGCCTCCATGTGATTCGGGACTGTACCCAAAAGACACCGTTTTGCATGCCCTCTTGGACGTGGTAAGGTAGAAATCAAAGCACAGTGGGAATCACACAAGACTCTATGACGATCTCGGGTCTACAGACTAACCTGTACCAGTGTCACCATAGAACTGCCATCTGACGTAAGGTATAATACCATCTGGGAGTTCTCGGCGAGTCCGTCCAGTGTACCCAGTCTCCACTGAGCACCCGTATATCATCTCCGATTTCAAACACCAATGGGTATGGAATCATCCATCACCCATCTGTATGGGTCGAGAAGGTATACGCTAGTCTACTCTGGTATATCGATACCCCGTCTCGATACACCCACGACTAGGGACCTTGAAGGATGTACTTATGGACTACCATGTCCCCACTAGTATGATCTGCATCATAGTCCAGGTAGTCAAGTACACATCCTAAGGGCTTTACCAACATGTAACAGAGAGACAATCAGTATACACGTTAAGGTAAAGAGTAACCAGATAGCATACTATAATGTCGAGCAAGAAAGTCCTCCCTATATATGTCCCAGCATCCACTACAATATACATCCTATGTACAGTAATGGCCTCTAGGGCATACATATAACTAACATTAACTGCCAAAGCTTCCAGAAGACCCCAGAAGCTCCACGTGGCGCATCTAGAAGGCTCGGTGTAACAAACTAATTCTAGAAGGTTCTTTTGGAAGGAAATTCAAATATTGGCTAACTAACTTTTTGGAGGGAGATTCAAATATTGGCTAACTAACATATAACTAACAATCTCCCACTTGCACTAGGGCCATCTGTAGCAGTAGTTGTAGTATCTCATACTCAACCATCCCATAAAAATCTCTCTCTGGGAAAAGGCCTTTGTGAGTGGATCCGCCGTGTTGTCCTCTGAGTCTGCTCTCCTCACCTCGATCATCCTGGAGATCAGCCATCTCCATGATCAGGTGATACTGTCTTAGAATATGTCTGGATCACTGATGGGACGGACGTTCCTTGGCATAAGCCACAACTCCATTGTCATATAATGGGAGGAACTAAGTTCATCTCATGAACAAATATACATCCAGACTGCCTCTTTGGTAGCATCTTAAGTAGCGATGTATCAAGACTTTATCGTCTAGTATGCCACGGTATTTAGCTTGGAACTCTTCCAACATACCGTCCCTTTACTGAGGGTAAAGACAATGCCTGTGACTGACTTTCAGTCGTCCTTATCACCCTGGAACCCTTCCAGTGATTCTCCCCAGGACCAATTGATACCATCTCACTACAACTAGTGAGTATTCTAACATCCAATTAGATCTATCTCATAGATCCAAAACTCAGGATTTAGTAGGTATCACTTTGATCCTTTATGGAGAATCATTGTGATAAGCAGAGATTGACCGAGCGTAGCATAGGAATCTCCTTCCCTATCAAGAGTATGTCATCCACGTACTCTACGAGGATCACTACCATACTCCCTACTACCTTTTTGTATATACAAGGTTCATCTACCATTTTGATGATGTCAAACTCTTTGACTAACACATCAAAACAGATGTTCCAACTCCGCGATGCCTGCTTTAATCTGTAAAGAAACTTGCACACGTTTCCGCTGCTCCTACTGTTTACGAAGCCCTCTGGCTGTGTACTTATAGACGTTCTCTTCTAAATCAGTATTTAGAAAAGCAGTCATGACACCCAACCACCAGATATCGTAGTCATGGTATGTATCCGTGGCAAGTAGGATCTAGATGGACTTAAGCATAGCTACTGGAAAAAGGTTTCATCATTATCCACGCCTGGTCGATGACGAAAACCTTTAACAAGTCTAGCTTTAAAAGTCTCAACTTTTCCATCTACACCAAGTAATCTTCTCAAGATATACTTGCTCCTGATGGGGATTTAACCCTTCAGATAAAGTAACTAAAGTCCATACTTTGTTGGTGTATAAGGATTCCATCTCAGATCACTAAGCATCCAGCCATTCTTATAGAGTCCCACTCCTGATGGCCAGCTCGAAACTAGTTGGGTCATCATCTCATGATGCAATCCTCGCTCCCACTGTCACAGAGCAACCGAAGTATCTCTTAGGTGGGTGAGGAACCCTACTAGACCGGCGGAGAGGCTGAGATTCGTTGGTTACTATTGAATCCTCCGGTTCTACCAAATCATCAGCTGCAGTTTGTATAGCTGGAACATTTCCAGTTCTACATAACAGATCATGCCTCGAGCTTGACCGGATTTTGCTTTTCAGACATAGGCTGGACAACCCCAAATCTTAACTAACTTAAGATATGGGCTCTTCCCTTTCCATATCACATATGAAGTGGTAGGCAACTGATTTGATTTGAACCCTATTCAATAGGTATGCAACTTCATAAGTGCATAACTCCCTAAAAAGGAAAAAGGTAACTCAGTAGTACTCATCATAGAGCACACCATATCAAATAGGGTGTATCTTCTCCGCCCCGATATACCATCGTGCTATGGTGTATACGGAGGAGTAATGCTGGGAGAGAATCTCATTCTCCTTTAGAATAGTCCAGGAATTCCATGCTCAAGTATTCTCCTCCTTGATCACATCAAAGGACATAATACTTATACCCGTATTTTGGTTCTTTACTTCTAACTTATATTCTATGAATATCTCAAAAGGTTCGGACTTGTGTTTCAACAGGAACATAGGTCTGAATCTCGAGAGATTATCAGAGAATGTAATGAAGTACAAAGAACCGGTCTTGGCATGTATAGACAGGGGACCTACATACATCAACATGCATCATCCTAAGAGTTCACTAACTCTTTCTCTGCTTCTATTAAACAGAGCTGTGGTCATCTTATCTTTGTGACATGACCGGCAAGTTTTCACAAGATGTAAATTCAAACAGATTTAAATATGCATCTTTGTGCAACTTAGCTAGTCGGGTCGCATTGATATGACCCAGTTTACAATACCTCAAGAAGGATCTGTTCATTTCTGAACTCTTCCTCTTGTGTGTGTTCTATATACTAATAACCGTAGTTTGATTTAGAACATCAATGCTTTTAGATAACGTGCCTGAACCGATCAACTTTTGATATAGGAAATGTTCAAAACATTATCCAACAATACAAAATTTTATCATTTCTTTACTTATAAAGAGACTGATATGATTTTGTATATCAGGTTCGGTATCTAATAACATCCGTTCAGAATCAATGTATTTGTAATACAGGGTGACAGTGACCAACAGACTTGGTTGCAACACTTGCCCCATTTTCTGCCTCATGAAACTTATCACCCGTTCTCAGTTCTCTACCTATCTGTAGCCCTATGTAACAGATTACATATCTGGGATCTGATCCGGTATCAAATACCCAGGACGTAGAGGATACAGAGAAACAGTTCTTTGTAACGAATACACCCGAAGAAGATGCATCATATGCATTTTCTTCGTTTGGGCGGCATGTGAATATTGGTATTCCCCTATTTCCTGCTCTGTCTTATAACATTTATAAGTTGGAGCGGGACCAACGTTCCCCAGCTCATTATAACAAGCGGGTTCGGTCAATAATCCGTATTATTATCTTGATTAAGGCGTGATATGGTCGCTACCTGGAGAGAGAGAAGAAAACACTCTGCGTGCGCTCTTGCAAGATCAGATTGGTTATTATTTTATCTAATCAGGATGGCTCCCACTGTTTTTATCAAATCTTCCTTCAAACCCTAAAAGGAAAGACTAGCCGGGATTAATTACACGCTACAAGTTCGCCAATCTTTCAGCCAGGCCAGTGTCGGTACTTTGAGGGAGGTCCCCCGTGCTTTCGCACGAACCTAATTAATGTAAACCTCGTTTTCCCAGAGGCATAACCCCGTTGACACCTTTCTAGACACCTACTTGATCGGCTAGTTGTAATGTGTAAAACTCTCCCAGGAGTAACTCTTACTCACAGTGGGTATCGGGATCCAACTATCTCATAGAAGGTATGCAATCTCATTGCAAATTTCAACACTTGAAATTCCTGATAATTTTGCCCCTAACGTCCTATGACCTTGACGCAGGCCAACAAACCATAGTGCGCTAGTCAAGTTCGACCCGTCATTTCCTGATTGAATTAAACCCACCCGCACGACCCTTGACGCAGGCCAACAAAGTCGCACGACTACCCTAATCCAATCTGCATCATATGCATAAGCAGATAAATACTAGTTAGCTACCGCACACTACGCCTTGACGCAGGCCAACAAACGTAGCACGAATACTAAGTAGGACTTATCTGAAATGACGGAGGGCTACGACAGGTTTTTCTGAAAACCTATTGCGTAATGAACTTGATATCGCTGTAGAATCAAATGATTTTGAAATGGAGTGCTTTTGAGGCTTTTCTAGTTTTGCTAAAGGGGTCACTCCCGGTGAAGGGATCGTCAGCCCTTTCCTCGTTGAATGAGGTGCGGGATATATCATATATATCACTGTGCAAAGCAAAAACTCTTAAAAGCAATCAAAAGACAAACCGAGTGTGTAGCATCTGCCAGTTATTGCTAAAGGGGTCACTCCCGGTGAAGGGATCGTCGGCCCTTTCCTCATCGAATAAGGTGCAGGATATATCATATATACCGCTGTGCAAAGCAAGAACTGTAGCTACCTGTTTTATTTTTGAAATTCGATTCCACACCATCTTTAGGTTTCTTTTTCTTTCATTAATCATATTAATGAAGTCCCATCATTAAAGTTACCTAAACATCACAGATAAATACGACGTACACTTATGCCATCCGCATTCGCCTCGATGTCCCCTCGTGCACTGTTAGGTTAGGTGACTAACGGCAGAGCGGGGCAGGGCTAGCGCGGGTGTAAAACATAAGTAACGCCTATATAATATATCATATATACTATATACAGTATTTATCACAGAACATATCAAATGATCACATCACAGATATCGCAGCAGAAGAAATCATATGAAATATTGGATATACTAGGACGTCCGTGTTTTTAATACGAGCCAGTATAAAACATGGATTCCACGGTCGTGATGAATAGCCAATCCCACACCCTTAGACCCCTACGAGAGTGGCAAGCAACCCTACCAATTCTAGGGTTAGGAGACCCGGACTCGACTCCTCGAGATGGTCTCCCACTGGACCCTAGAACCCGGTTACTTGTGCTCCTTTCCTTGGGTCTATCCTAATGCGGAAAAGTAAATAATATACAAATGGTGACATCATCCGCAACCTGGAAGTGCCCCAATAAAAGAATATTACATATAAGTTTTTACATGAATGAAAATGAAAAACACTCATCTCACATAAAAACCACCCGGCTATTCAAACACGACGATCCAATATAACATATCCAGCAACACATAGCATCACATATCATCAACGTAAGTAAATATGCGCATCCCAATTGTCGTTGACATATAGCAACGAAATCGGAGATATCACATATTACACTTACGGTCATAGAAAAGAAAGTGTAAAACTACAACAGTTAGAATCCGCAACCTCTTTAGACATCGCATGCCTAATCAAATGAAATACTTAGACATCGCATGCCTAACAATTATAAACCCCACATTTTAGTCTCATTATCGAAAACACTTTTCAATATCAAGTCGGGCAATTCAACAGGATTCCCGAAATTCTGATCTAATGCTCGTCGCAAACTTTAGTAGACGGTCGCACCCCTGATACCATCGACGAAGTGCACCAAGGCGGAACACCGCTGCCGCGAGCACCCGGACGGATGCCTTCGGCGACGGGGTTCTCCTACAGTCACTTGGTCGGGGCTATGGAGTGAGGCTGTCTATTAAGTTTACCCGGCGAGTATCCGCGTACGCTACCCGATTGCGACGGACTTTTGATCGCATCAAAATTCCGTGGCAACCGATCAAGTGAGACTAAACTGCTATGTTTATAACATTCATTCAGTTATCTCATAACTACTTGTGGATTCCAAATATTGTATCACATTCCGGATTAATAGAAAATGTTAAACTTTCCGATCGAACAATCGAACACCCAAGTTTTCCCGAAACTGCTCAACACATGAAATAAGTTTAAAAACATTCACTTCGTGCCTCAGTACCAACAGTCCAGCCGTAGAAGGGTCAAGCCAATGCCTCACATGTGGCACGCCGTACTGCCCCAAACCCTAAGGTTCAAATGGCAGTTCAAGACGGTCACATAATCGAGTTAAGGTTTGTTGTCTTCTAGAGGGACCATCGTGTTACTTGCACTACTTTGAACGTCATTAAACTACGGAAAAATCCAACAATTGGAAATTTCCCAGCAGGGGAAAAAGTGGGTATTTATATCCGGTCGAACTTTTTAACATGTTCTAAAATTATCCGGAAAAGCACATAGACAAAATTAGACAATCCGATCGAAACACCGAATCCCCAATACAACCCAGAAAACTCAACTCTTGAGTAAGATTTAAAAATTCCCAGAAAATACAGCACCCAAATATAGGAATTACTGTGCAAAAATTAATGGAAGAAGAGACAAAATGGCCGCGGAACCGCCGCATTAGCCATGCTAATGCCGCGGTTCCGCCGCGCGTTGATCGAATCAAAAGCACGTGCTTCACAGTAATTCTTAGAAACTCTTGCTGATTTTTCAGCGTATTTTTAATTCTCAAAAATCCCCGATTTCAAAAAATGTACAGAGAGCAATTTGAAATTAGGGTTTCGGTTCGATCAGACTTCTAACTCCGTCTACGTATCGCCTAAGGCTCTAGCTAGGCTCTGATACCACTGTAGGGTTCCTAGGCATACTAATGAGGTCTCACAAGGCATCAACCATGCCAAATTCAAATTTTTACGGTGCCGAGAAACCCTAACTAGATCGTTGACTAGAGATTAGGCGAAACTACGAGCTAGTTAACAACTTAACCGCTAAGAGATTGGAAATACAACCTTTGTAGATCCGGTCCTCCACCTCCATAGCTCCGTGATGATGTCCCCTCGCTGCGATCATTGGATCCCGGACTCTAACGTCGGCTTCATCGGAGAAATGGGCGGGCTAGGTCGTCGACTTCGATGCTGAAGATGATCTACGTCGAGGCAACTCAAGATCAAGCTCCAACTTCACCAAGTCATGAAACTTGTGAAGAAAACACCCTATACTACTTGGCAAGTGGTAGAGGATGAAGAAATAGGAAGTGGGTTCACTTTAGAATTGGATTTCTCACTCTTTTTCTCATGTTGCCATTGATGGTAGCAAGCTCTCTTCTTGTTGAAGAAGAAGAAGAAGAAAAAGAATATGATAAGTATATTTTAAAATAGAAAATAAGTTGATTCTTATCATATAGCAACCATGGTTAAGTGTAGAGAATAAACTAGGGTTAGGTTGAATGGTTAGGGTTAAGCATGAAACAAAAATGGTGGACTTATTCAAAGCTTCACGAAGCTTCAACAAGCAAACAAAGAAAGCCACCATGATTTATTTATCTTTCAAAAAAAATAAATAAACAAATGAATAAGTAAGTAAATCAAAACCCTAACCATTAACATAACCATGGTTTAATTCTTTACACAAACCCAAGTTTGCATGTATCATCAAACATGATACAAACAAGTGCACAAAAGTATATCATATATACAACTTGTGTATTTCAAGTGAGAAAATCCATTTAAAGTGAACTAATACTAGTTAATGCAAAGTAATATATCAAATATACAATTATGCATTAAATCATTAAATCAATACTTGATTTAACGATCCGGTCATATCGCATATAACCGACTAATATCCAATATATCGGCTTATCGAATCAATCCTTGATTCGATAACTAGGTTATATCACATACAACCAATCGATACATTCATCGCGAGAATGGAATACGGTATCACATACACGCATTATTCTCGGTCCCACACATATCTCATATGCGCTCCTATTTCGTTTCGCTTGAGCCAGGAAACCTCTGTGTAGGACTCTAAAGACTCATCAATACGCCGGCAGCAGGTGATGATCATATCAAACACCCACAAGCCGCAAGCGGTCTGCTAAACGTAATGGTCACCCGGGTATTGAGCGATCAGAAGATCGACGAGCAAGCCCGCTCACACTCCTGTGAATCCAACCAGTAACACTTACCGTACAGTCCGGTCTGTTCGTCTCATATGTCGCATATCTTGCCTAGGGGTGGTAAACGTCAGACCCCAGTAGCTCGATAAGTCGTGTCGATATGAGGTCTATAACAGTTCGAGAAACTACTAGTAACACTTACCAGTAAATCTCAACAACCCTGGCCAGGGATTTCCGGTTATAGCCAATCGAACACAGTGCAACATCAACTCCCTATACCGGGAGAGACGAATCCCCTCCTATCGCTCATTGCCTCCATGTGATTCGGGACTGTACCCAAAAGCCACCGTTTTACACGCCCTCTTGGACGTGGTAAGGTGGAAATCAAAGCACAGTGGGAATCACACAAGACTCTATGACGATCTCGGGTCTACAGACTAACCTGTACCAGTGTCACCATAGAACTGCCATCTGACGTAAGGTATAATACCATCTGGGAGTTCTCAGCGAGTCCGTCCAGTGTACCCAGTCTCCACTGAGCACCCGTATATCATCTCCGATGTCAAACACCAATGGGTATGAGATCATCCATCGCCCATCTGTATGGGTCGAGAAGGTATACGCTAGTCTACTCTGGTATATTGATGCCCCGTCTCGATACACCCATGACTAGGGACCTTGAAGGATGTACTTATGGACTACCATGTCCCCACTAGTATGATCTGCATCATAGTCCAGGTAGTCAAGTACACATCCTAAAGGCTTTACCAACATGTAACAGAGAGACAATCAGTATACACGTTAAGGTAAAGAGTAACCAGATAGCATACTATCATGTCGAGCAAGAAAGTCCTCCATATATATGTCCCAGCATCCACTACAATATATATCCTATGTACAGTAATGGCCTCTAGGGCATACATATAACTAACATTAACTGCCAAAGCTTCCAGAAGACCCCAGAAGCTCCATGTGGCGCATCTAGAAGGCTCGGTGTAACAAACTAATTCTAGAAGGTTCTTTTGGAAGGAAATTCAAATATTGGCTAACTAACTTTTTGTAGGGAGATTCAAATATTGGCTAACTAACTTGTGGAGGGAAATTCAAATTCAAATCCTAGCTCTAGGGTTTTGGGAGTCTATAAAAGAGAGCCTAGAGCTAGGGTGAAAAGTGTTCAAGAATTCATTCATCTTCTTCCACCCACAAGTTAGTGACAAAACTTGTGCCAAACCCTTACCCCAATTCCAATTCAACTTCAAGATCAAGATCCCGAGAGCAATTCAAGCAAGAGTGTTAGTTGTATGTATGCCCTAGAGGCCAGTATTGTACAGATGATGTATATTATATTGGATACTTGGTCATATATAGAGATGACTTTCATGCTCGATATGATAGTATGCTATCTGGTTGCACTTTATCTTAACATGTATACTTGTCTCTTTATACTGTCTTAGAGTTACATGTTGGTAAAGCCCTTAGGATGTGTACTTGACTACCTGGACTATGATGCAGATCATACTAGTGGGGACATGGTAGTCCATAAGTACATCCTTCAAGGTCCCTAGTCGTGGGTGTATCGAGACGGGGCATCGATATACCAGTGTAGACTAGCGTATACGCTTCTCGACCCATGAGATGGGCGATGGATGATCCCATATCCATTGGTGTTTGACATCAGAGATGGTATACGGGTGCTCAGTGGAGACTGGGTACACTGGACAGACTCGCCGAGAACTCCCAGATGCTATTATACCTCACGTCAGATGGCAGTTCTCAGGTGACACTTGTGCAGGTTAGTCTGTAGACCCGAGATCGTCATAGAGTCTTGTGTGATTCCCACTGTGCTTTGATTTCCACCTTACCACGTCCATGAGGGCGTGCAAAACGGTGGTTTTTGGGTACAGTCCCGAGTCATATGGAGGCAATGAGCGATAGGAGGGGTTTCGTCTCTCCCGGTATTGGGGGTTGATGTTGTGCTGTGCTCGATTGGCCGTAACAGGGAAGTCCCTGGCCAGGGCTGTTTCAGAGATTTGCTGGTAAGTGTTACCAGTAGTTTCTCGACCCGTTATGAGCCTCACATCAGCACGACTTATCGGTTATTGGGGTCTGACGTTTACCACCCCTAGACTTGATATGCGACATATCAGACGAGGAGACCGGACTGTACGGGAAGTGTTGCCGGTCGGCTCGACGGGAGTTGTAGCAGGTTCGCTTGTTCTCTTCTGATCGCTCAATACCCGGGTGGCCGTTACGTTTAGCTGACCGCTTGCGGCTTGGGGGTGCTTGATATGATCATCACCCACTGCCGGCGTATTGACGAGTCTCAGAGTCCCACTATGGAGTTTCCTAGTCCAGGCGAAACGTTGTGGTGCGCGTATGCGATATGCACATGGACCCGATTAAAATGCGCGTATGGGATACCGTATATTGATCGGGCGGCTTGCTTTTGGTAGGGGTCATATGTGATATGGCCGGATTGATAAATCAAGTGTTGATTTATCATTTAACCATTAGATTCTCACTAGAAATCCTTTCTTGTTTTCTTTGGATGTATGGATGCATGTATGCATTTCTTATTGTTTCATGCACATATGGATGTGCATGCACACATACATATATACATCATCTATCATGGTTGTTTATATATAGAAAATGGTGTGTATATAAGACTCACACCATGGTTTATTTTATGGATATTTATTTCTTTTTTAGCTAAAACAAAAGAATTGAGATAAGATTGAATCATGGTCAAAGTTTCTACACTCTTCTTGTGACCTAACCATTTGCACCTAACTTTTGACCATGGTTTAATCTTTCTCTTGTGTTTAACTAAAGAAAAATAAAATATTCATAAAGAGATAACCATGGTTTGAGATGAAGAAAGAAAAATATATATTCTTATGTTTTTCTTTTTCTCTTGAGAGTTATTCTTATCTTCTTCTAAAATATCCATCATCTTCTTCAACCTTGAGCTCATGCTCTCTTGAATTTTCTAGAGAGCAAATCATTAATCAAGATAGGATTTTGAAGTGAGAAAAGCCACCACCACATCATTCTACACAAGTCTTGCCCACTTGTTTAGAGTGTAAGCTTCGTTTTTCATTCTTGATCTTACGAAGTTGCTAGCTTGGACAAAGCGGACTCCGGGTGGATCATCGGTGACGTCGAGGAGGTCAAGTGGAGTTCTTACAAACCCCAAGTAGCCGAGGAGTCTAGCGTAGGGAGCTACAAAGGTTGTACTCTCTAAACCCTAGCATTTCTTACATATGATGATATGAAAAATTTGAAACCCTAATCGATTCTAGGAACGATTTGATGCATGTTTGCTTAGCACCCTAAAAAAATGCTTTCTTTGGTTCATGTGATGCTTCCAAACCCTTCATGAGTTGCTAGGTAGACCTTTCATTGGTATCAGAGCCGACCTAGAACATTAGGCGACTATTTTACGAAGTTAAAACTCCGATCGAACTGGAAAATACAATTTTTGGGTGCTCTCTGGACTTTTTTCAAAATCTGGTTATTTTCAGAATTAAAATTATGTAAAAAATTCAGCAGGTAAAACTAAGAATTACGGTATAAAAAGTTTTCCATGAACAGTAATTTCCTCCGCGGTTCCGCGGCCTAAGCTTGCTTAGACCGCGGTTCCGCGGCCGTAAAGATCAATCAAGGAATCATTTTTATACTGTAATGCTGGGTTCTGCTTGTATATTTTTTAGGGTATTTTTAATCTGTATTTAGTTTTGAAAAATTCTGGAGATGGTTTTGGACTCGTCGATTCGATCGGAATTTTGATTTCGTGGCTTTTCGGGATAAATTAGAAAGTAGTGAAGTGTTTGAACGAGTATCATTTGGTTACTTTTCACGGGGTTTAAATCCTTCGGAGGTTCGTGCAAGTTTGTTTGTGGTGGACCCTCTAGAAGACAACAAACCTTAACTCGATTATGTGACCGTCTTGAACTGCCTTTTGAACCTTAGGGTTTGGGGCAGTACGGCGTGCCACATGTGAGGCGTTGGCTTGACCCTTCTACGGCTGGACCGCTACCACTGTGTCACACTCCGGGTTTTTGAACTCCGCTCAAGTGTTGAGCTTTAGTGAATCTTGGGTATTTGATCGTTCGTTCGAAAACTTTAATACTGTCTAATTATCTGGAATGTGATGCAATGTGTGGAATTCATATTATAAGACATGAAATACGAGATATGTGATACGTCGCATTTACGATGTCTAAAGAGAATGTGGATTCCAGATATTGCAGTTTTACACTTTCTTTTCTGTGACCGTAAGTGTAGTATGTATTCACCGATTGTCGTTGCTATACGTCGACGACAATAGGTGTATGCATACTTACTTACGTTGATGATATGGGATATTATGTGTTGCTGAGATATGATGTGCAAGATTGTCGCGATTGAATAGCCGGGGGGTTTTATGTGAGATGAGAGTTTTAAATTTTCATTCATGTAAATTCAAATGTAATGTAATATTCTTTTATTTGGGGCACTTCCGGGTTGAGGTTGTGTCACCAGTGTTGTATATTATTTACTTTTCCGCATTAGGATGGACCCAAGGAGGGGAGCACAGGTGACCGGGTTCTGGGGTTCAGTGAGAGGCCATCTCGAGGAGTCGAGACCGGGTCTCCTAAACTCCAGAATTGGTAGGGTCGCTTGCCGCTCTCGTAGGGGTCCAGGGTGTGGGCTTGGCTATTCATCGCGACTGTGGAATCCGTATTTTCTATTTTGGCTAAATACTAAATACGGACGTCCTAGTATATCCCACATTATATCTATGTTTCTGCTGCGATATCTGTGATGTGATCATTTGATATGTTCTGTGATGGATACAGTATATAGTATATATGATATATTATATAGGCGTTACTTATGTTTTACACCCGCACTAGCCCTGCCCTGCCCTGTCGTTAGTTACCTAACCTAACGGTGCACGAGGGGACATCGAGCCGAATGCGGATGTCATAAGTGTACGTCGTATTTATCTGTGATGTTTAGGTAACTTAAATGATGGGACTTCATTAATGTGATTAATGAAAGAAAAGAAACCTAAAAAGATGTTTTAGAATCAAATTTTAAATAAAAAGGGTAGCTACAGTTTTGCTTTGCATAGTGGTATATCTGATATACCCTGCACCTTATTCGATGAGGAAAGGGCCGAGATCCCTTCACCGGGAGTGACCCCTTTAGCAATAACTGGCGGATGCTACACACTCGGTTTGTTTTTGATTGCTTCTATAGTTTCTGCTTTCCACAGTGATATATATGATATATCCCGCACCTCATTCGACGAGGAAAGGGCCGACGATCCCTTCACCGGGAGTGACCCCTTTAGCAAAACTAGAAAAGCCTCAAAATCACTCCATTTCAAAACTTCACTTGATTCTACAACGATATCAAGTTCATTACGCAATAGGTTTTCAGAAAAACCTGACGTAGCCCTCCGTCATTTCAGATAAATCCTACTTAGTATTCGTACTACGTTTGTTGAGCTCCGTCAAGGCGTAGTGTGCGGTAGCTAACTAGTATTTATCTGCTTATGCATGTGATGCAGATTGGATTAGGGTAGTCGTACGACCTTGTTGACCTCCGTCAAGGGTCGTGCGGATGGATTTGATTCAATCAAGAAATGACGGGTTGAACTTGACTTGCACCCTGTGGTTTGTTGACCTCCGTCAAGGTCATAGGATGCTTGGGGCAAAATATTATCGGGAATTTCAAGTGTTGAAATTTGCAATGAGATTGCATACCTTCTATGAGATAGTTGGATCCCGATACCCACTGCGAGTAAGAGTTACTCCTGGGAGAGTTTTACACATTACAATTAGCCGATCAAGTAGGTGTCTAGAAAGGTGTCAGCGGGGTTACGCCTCTGGGAAAACGAGGTTTACTTTAATTAGGTCCGTGTGAAAGCACGGGGAACCTTCCTCAAAGTACCGATACTGGCCTGGCTGAAAGATTGGCGAAGTTGTAGGGTGTAATTAATCCCGGCTAGTCTTTCCTTTTAGGGTTTGATGGAAGATTTGATAAAAACCAGTGGGAGCCATCCTGATTAGATAAGATAATAACCAATCTGATCTTGCAAGAGCATACGCTAAAGTGTTTTCTTCTCTCTCTCTCCAGGTAGCGACCATGTCATGCCTTAATCAAGATAATAATATGGATGTATTGACCGAACCCGCAAGTTATACTGTGCTGGGGAACGTTGGTTCCGTTCTTTCTTATAAGAGTTATAGGAATGAACAGGACATAGGGGAATACCAGGATTCCCATGCCACCCGAATGAAGAAAGTACATGTTGATGCATTTTCTTCAGGTGTGTTCGTTACAGAGAACTGTTTCTCCATTTGCCCTACGTCCTGGGTATTAGATACCGGGTCAGGATCCCATATATGTAATCAGTTACATGGGCTTAGGAAAGGTAGAGAACTTGGAGAAAGTGATAAAGACATAAAAGTTGGAAATGGTGCAATTGTTGCAGCTAAGACTGTCGGGGAATATCACCTTGGATTACCAACTGGTAATACATTGGTTCTGAATGAATGCTATTACATGCCGAACCTGATATGCAACATTATATCGGTTTCTTTGTTGAGTAAAGAGGGATATAATTTTGTATTACAGGATAATGTTATGAACATTTTCCGTAATCAAAAGTGGGTTGGATCAGGCACGTTATGAAATGGCATTTATGTTCTAAATCAATCAACAGTTCTGAGCATAACAAACACACACAAGAGGAAGAGTTCAGAACTGAACGAATCCTTCTTGTGGAATTGTAGACTCGGTCATATAAATGCGACACGACTGGCTAAGTTGCATAAGGATGGATATTTGAATCCATTTGAATTTTCATCTTATGACACTTGCCAGTCATGTTTCAAAGGCAAGATGACCAAAACTCCGTTTACGGGCCACGGAGAAAGAGTTACTGAACTCTTGGGACTGATACATAGTGATGTATGCGGTCCCATGTCTACACATGCCAGGGATGGTTCATCGTACTTCATTACATTCACTGACGATCTCTCTAGATTCGGATATGTGTTCCTGATGAAACACAAATCAGAAGCTTTTGAGAAATTTAGAGAATATAAACAAGAAGTCGAGAACCAAACCGGAAAAAGTATTAAAATCCTACGATCTGATCGAGGAGGTGAATACTTGAGCATTGAATTCCTGGACTTCCTAAAAGAGAATGGGATTCTCTCTCAGCTTACTCCTCCATATACACCACAGCACAACGGTGTATTAGAACGGAGGAACCGCACCCTATTGGATATGGTGCGCTCTATGATGAGTGCAGCTGAGTTACCTATTTCCTTTTGGGGATATGCACTGGAAACAGCTGCATACCTGCTGAATAGGGTTCCTACCAAATCTGTGCCTACCATCCTATATGAGATATGGGAGGGGAAGAGACCATATCTTAATTTTATAAAGATATGGGGTTGCCCGGCCTATGTCAAAAGACAAAAACCGGACAAACTCGAGGCAAGGTCTGTTTTGTGTAAATTTGTTGGATATCCCAAGCATTCGCGAGGGTATATCTTCTACCACAGTGAGGAACAAAGAGTAGTTGTTGCTCAACATGCCACCTTTTTAGAAAAGGAATTTCTTGCAAAAGAGATTAGTGGCCCTGAGGTAGAACTGGAAGAGGTTCCAGCTGAACAAACCACAACAGAAGATTTAGTGGAACCAGAGGATTCAGCAGTTCCCAATGAACCCCAGCCACTCCGCCGATCTAGTAGGGTTCCTCGCCAACCTGAGAGATACTATGGTTTTCTCATGGATGGTGGGAGCGAGGATTGCATCATGGAGGATGATGACCCAACTAGCTTCGAGCAGGCCATCACGAGTAGGGACTCAGTGAGATGGCTGGATGCTATGCGGTCCGAGATGGAATCCATGTATACCAACAAAGTATGGACTTTGGAAGTTGCTCCTGAAGGGGTAAAACCTATTGGGAGCAAGTGGATCTTCAAGCAAAAACTTGGTGTAGATGGGAAAGTGGAGACTTTCAAAGCTAGACTTGTTGCAAAAGGTTTTCGTCAAAGACCAGGTGTGGACTATGACGAAACCTTTTCTCCAGTGGCTATGCTTAAATCCATCCGGATCATGCTTGCCATCGCTGCATATCATGACTACGAAATCTGGCAAATGGATGTTAAGACCGCCTTTCTAAACGGTGATTTAGAAGAGTGCGTGTACATGACTCAGCCAGAAGGCTTCGTAGACAGTGGGAGCAGCGGGAAGGTGTGCAAGCTGCTTAAATCCATTTATGGATTAAAGCAAGCATCGCGGAGTTGGAACATCTGCTTTGATGTCGTTATCAAAGAGTTTGATTTCGTCAAAAATGTAGATGAACCTTGTATCTACAAGAAGGTGGCAGAGAGTAAGGTTGTCTTCCTCGTTTTGTACGTGGACGACATACTCTTGATAGGAAATGATATTCCTATGCTGCAATCGGTCAAGCTCTTCTTATCACAAAGATTCTCAATGAAAGATCTTGGTGATGCCTCCTGCATATTGGGAATTATGATCTATAGAGATAGATCCAAACGGATACTGGGATTGTCCCAATCCAGGTACATTGATACCATACTAAAGAGGTTTAGTATGGAAGAATCCAAGCGTGGGAACTTACCCACGATCTCTGGAGTCACTCTCTCCAAAGAGATGTCTCCCAAGACTGATTTGGAGAGAGCTCGCATGCAAGGGATACCCTATGCTTCGGCTGTAGGCTCTATCATGTACGCGATGCTATGTACCAGACCCAATGTAGCATACTCACTAAGTGTAGTGAGCAGGTATCAAGCTGATCCTGGAGAGAATCACTGGACAGCTGTGAAGAGAATTCTCAAGTACTTACGAAGGACTAAAGAGATGCTCTTGGTGTATGGTAACGGAGAACTCCAAGTGGAGTCCTTTACCGATTCGAGCTTCCAGAGTGATAAGGACGACTCTAAGTCGCAGTCGGGATTTGTCTTTACCCTTTACGGAGGGGCGGTTAGCTGGAAGAGTTCCAAGCAGGAAACCGTGGCAGACTCGACGATGGAGGCTGAATACATCGCTGCCAACGATGCTGCTAAAGAGGCTGTCTGGATTAAGAAGTTCATTACTGAACTTGGAGTGGTTCCATCCATTGAGCATCCAATACCTTTGTATTGCGATAACAATGGAGCGGTGGCATTGGCCAAGGAACCCAGGTCCCATCAGCGATCCAGGCATATTCTGAGGCGGTATCACCTCATCCGGGAGATAGTTGATCGCGGGGAGATCGAGGTCAGGAGGGTTGACACGAAGAACAACATGGCGGATCCACTCACGAAGGCCATTCCCCAGATACAGTTTGAGAGACTCTTCGGGATGCTCGGTATGCGATACTACAGCAGCTGGCCTTAGTGCAAGTGGGAGATTGTTAGTTGTATGTATGCCCTAGAGGCCAGTATTGTACAGATGATGTATATTATATTGGATGCTTGGTCATATATAGAGATGACTTTCTTGCTCGATATGATAGTATGCTATCTGGTTGCACTTTATCTTAACATGTATACTTGTCTCTTTATACTGTCTTAGAGTTACATGTTGGTAAAGCCCTTAGGATGTGTACTTGACTACCTGGACTATGATGCAGATCATACTAGTGGGGACATGGTAGTCCATAAGTACATCCTTCAAGGTCCCTAGTCGTGGGTGTATCGAGACGGGGCATCGATATACCAGTGTAGACTAGCGTATACGCTTCTCGACCCATGAGATGGGCGATGGATGATCCCATATCCATTGGTGTTTGACATCAGAGATGGTATACGGGTGCTCAGTGGAGACTGGGTACACTGGACAGACTCGCCGAGAACTCCCAGATGCTATTATACCTCACGTCAGATGGCAGTTCTCAGGTGACACTTGTGCAGGTTAGTCTGTAGACCCGAGATCGTCATAGAGTCTTATGTGATTCCTACTGTGCTTTGATTTCCACCTTACCACGTCCATGAGGGCGTGCAAAACGGTGGTTTTTGGGTACAGTCCCGAGTCACATGGAGGCAATGAGCGATAGGAGGGGTTTCGTCTCTCCCGGTATTGGGGGTTGATGTTGCGCTGTGCTCGATTGGCCGTAACAGGGAAGTCCCTGGCCAGGGCTGTTTCAGAGATTTGCTGGTAAGTGTGACCAGTAGTTTCTCGACCCGTTATGAGCCTCACATCGGCACGACTTATCGGTTATTGGGGTCTGACGTTTACCACCCCTAGACTTGATATGCGACATATCAGATGAGGAGACCGGACTGTACGGGAAGTGTTGCCGGTCGGCTCGACGGGAGTTGTAGCAGGTTCGCTTGTTCTCTTCTGATCGCTCAATACCTGGGTGGCCGTTACGCTTAGCTGACCGCTTGCGGCTTGGGGGTGCTTGATATGATCATCACCCACTGCCGGCGTATTGACGAGTCTCAGAGTCCCACAATGGAGTTTCCTAGTCCAGGCGAAACGTTGTGGTGCGCGTATGCGATATGCGCATGGACCCGATTAAAATGCACGTATGGGATACCGTATATTGATCGGGCGGCTTGCTTTTGGTAGGGGTCATATGTGATATGGCCGGATTGATAAATCAAGTGTTGATTTATCATTTAACCATTAGATTATCACTAGAAATCCTTTCTTGTTTTCTTTGGATGTATGGATGCATGTATGCATTTCTTATTGTTTCATGCACATATGGATGTGCATGCACACATACATACATACATCATCTATCATGGTTGTTTATACATAGAAAATGGTGGATATATAAGACTCACACCATGGTTTATTTTATGGATATTTATTTCTTTTTTAGCTAAAACAAAAGAATTGAGATAAGATTGAATCATGGTCAAAGTTTCTGCACTCTTCTTATGACCTAACCATTTGCACCTAACTTTTGACCATGGTTTAATCTTTCTCTTGTGTTTAACTAAAGAAAAATAAAATATTCATAAAGAGAGAACCATGGTTTGAGATGAAGAAAGAAAAATATATATTCTTATGTTTTTCTTTTTCTCTTGAGAGTTATTCTTATCTTCTTCTAAAATATCCATCATCTTCTTCAACCTTGAGCTCATGCTCTCTTGAATTTTCTAGAGAGCAAATCATTAATCAAGATAGGATTTTGAAGTGAGAAAAGCCACCACCACATCATTCTACACAAGTCTTGCCCACTTGTTTAGAGTGTAAGCTTCGTTTTTCATTCTTGATCTTGCGAAGTTGCTAGCTTGGACAAAGCGGACTCCGGGTGGATCATCGGTGACGTCGAGGAGTTCAAGTGGAGTTCTTACAAACCCCAAGTAGCCGAGGAGTCTAGCGTAGGGAGCTACAAAGGTTGTACTCTCTAAACCCTAGCATTTCTTACATATGATGATATGAAAAATTTGAAACCCTAATCGATTCTAGGAACGATCCGATGCATGTTAGCTTAGCACCCTAAAAAAATGCTTTCTTTGGTTCATGTGATGCTTCCAAACCCTTCATGAGGTGCTAGGTAGACCTTTCAAAGAGAGCCTTCAACCTTTAGCAAGCGACGCCGGATTTCAACGGAGCAAGAGATCCTCGCCGATCCGCGACTCAAGGAGCCGAGCGAAGCCGAAATCGACGATCTAGTTCCTTCCTTTTGTAAATTCAAGAGAGTTGTAACGAAATTTGTCGATAAATAAAGGTGAATTTTCTATATTCTTGCTTATCTTTTAATTCAAGCATAATGATTAGATCTCAATTTATGATTGTGTTTGTGATCATGATGTTTGAGTAATCTCCGCTCGTGTAGGAGTTGTGACGATCTTTAGATGATGGTGATTTAGATATTTTTACAATTCTTAAATCCTATAATTTTTGGAAATTCTAGTGAATCAAATGATCAATGACCTAGTTTCGAGATGATGCTTTCTTGATCGTGTTCACTCGAAACTAGGGAACAACTATTGACCATTTGATTAACTAGAAGCTAGAAATTGAATGCGATCCATCGAAAGGACAAAGGATGAGTTGCGAAATCCCTAATTTCCTCGCAAGATCCTTAAATCTCGATGAATTTGCATCGATCTAGTATCAATTCGTTAAAGGATAAGAATGAGTAATCATTAGATCTCATCACACTTATAGATCCGATCTACTCCTACGAGCCATAATTCTAATCTTGA
The DNA here is from genome assembly GCA_030015575.1 of Agapanthus africanus. NCBI lineage: Eukaryota > Viridiplantae > Streptophyta > Magnoliopsida > Asparagales > Amaryllidaceae > Agapanthus > Agapanthus africanus. Next base: position 480,109,299 of record JASDDO010000022.1, on the reverse strand, counting down.
TTGTTGGTTGGAAAATTATCACTCATCTCAATTCTTGTTTTTAATGTTTCTTTTAGATCTAGATTTTTCTTACTCTTGATCTTCAATTACAAATCATGAATTGTTTTCTTTTCTTTTCCTTAAATTTTCAACTCATCTAATTCGGAAATTGAACGGATCTCACTTTCCCTGTGGACGATCCGCACTCGCTAACTATCTACATCCGACACCGTAGTTGATTGCGGTCAAATAATTTTTGGTTATGATTTCTAAATACAATTTTCTATAAACCAACACACAACGGAAAATTGTTCCAATCAGGTGCTCAGTGGAGACTGGGTACACTGAACGGACTCACCAAGAATTCCTATATGGTATTATATCTATCGTCGGATAGCAGTTCTCTGGTGACACTGGTACAGGTTAGTCTGTATACCCGAGATCGTCATAGAGTCTTATGCGTTCTCCAACTGTACTTTGATTTCCACCCTACCACGGCTCTACTGAGTCGTGCAAACAGGTGGCTTTTGGGTATAGTCCTGAGACACATGGAGACAGTGAGCGATAGGAGGGGTTTCGTCTCTCCCGGTATTGGGAGTTGATGTTGTGCAATGTGTGATTGGCTCTGACTTGAAGTCTCTGGCCAGGGCTGATGAGATTTACTGATAAGTGTTATCAGTAGTTTCTAGACCGGTCATAGACCATATCGACATGACTTATTGAGTTATTAGGGCTCGACTTTTCCATCCCTAGACTTGTTATGCAACATATCAGACGAAGAGATCGGACTGTACGGTAAGTGTTGCCAAAGCCTCGACGGGAGTTTTGACGGGTTCGCTTGTTTTTTCTTCTAATCGCTCAATACCCGGGTGGCCGTTACGTTTAGATGACCGCTTGCGGCTTGTAGGTGTTTTGATATGATCATCACCTACTGCCGGCGTATTGACGAGTCTTAGAGTCCCACACAGGATTTTTCTAGCTCAGGCGAAATGATGTGTTGTGCATATGTGATATGCGTATGAGCTCGATTAAATACGAATATGTGATACCGTATTTTAATCGGGTATTCAATAATGGTCGGGTCGCATTTGATGTGACCGATTTATTAAATCAAGTGTTGATTTAATATTAACTTTTAGCTCATTTTTAATTAAACCTTTTCTTTTGGATGTATGCATATATGTTTATACATACACATGATGATGTGCATGCACACATACATACATACAAATGTGTCATGGTGGATGATACATAGAAGATGGCAATACAAGACTCACATGGTTGATAAATATCTATATTTTTGTTAATGAATTAAAGAAAAAGGAAATTAGCTATAATGACTCATTTTCTACACACTTCTTCTTTGACCATTGACTTTAACCATGGTTAGATTTTCTTTGTTCTTTAACCCATCTACAAAATATCTAAATATTTAGTTAACTATGGTTATATTTGAGAGTGTCTCATATATATTCATTTCTTTTTCTTTTTTGAAATAAGTTTTCATTATATTCACAAAAGCTTTTGCCATCTTCACCTTCCTCCTTCTTCAAGCTCTTTTGAGTTTTGTTTTGAGTGAGGAACTTAAAAAGAAAGGATTTTTAAGTGGGTTTACAAACCACACAACCATTCTACACTACCCTGGCCTTTTAGTGTAGAGTGTTTGCTTCATTTTGTGAAGCAAAGAGCTTGATCTAGGAATCTCCGGGTGGGTCATCGTAGACGACGAAGGATCTTGAGCGGAGTCGTTCCAAGCTTCGTGCAAAGCCATAGGAGTCCTAATGTAACACCTTAGGATGCGTTTAATGGCTAATTATATTTTGATATATGGTTTTCAATAAAAAGTTTACCAAATTAATTTTCAAATATTTTATCCTATTTAATAAATATTTTATTAGATTTTTTCTAGGCTTGCACATACTTGTTCATGTAAACTAGGGTTAAATTTACGGTTAGACCATGATTAGCAACCATGGTGGGTTAAACCTTTTTCCTTAAGCTAATTTTAAAATTTGTATTAAATGTTTTGGAGTTATTGTTTTTTTTTTCTTTCTTTAAACAATTGGAAATGGATTTGAATTTATTTTGTGTTGACTTGGAGGGAGAAAGAGAGAGAGGAAGGGTGTGGGCAACATGGCTTGAGCCATGCTCATTAAATGAAGAGAGGGGGAGGGGAGGTTTGACTTATTTACTCTCATCTCTCATTCTCACTCTCACTTCTCTCACCCTCACTCACTCACATACACACACACTCATACAACAGCAGCAGCACCTGTAGCCTCTACAGCAGCTGCAGGAAGCAACAACAACCACAACAACAAGAAGCAACAGCAACAGAGGCAGCAGCAGCAGCAGCATCAAAGACAGTAGCAGCAGCAGCGTCAGCATCAGCATCTTTATCATCATCAGCAGCAGCAGTGCAACACCTCTTCTTCTTCCTCTTCTTCCTGCACATTAAACCTAAAGAGTGAGGTATTATTGCCTAGCCCAACTTCCTTGCTTGCTAAACTAGTGGTTGTTAAGCTTAAATAGTGTTAAAAGTGAGATTTAATGCTTGAAATGGTGAATTGTGTGGAGTTTTGGTTAAGAGATGTTTTTATTGGTTAGCCTAGCCTAGTTATGTGTTATTAAGGCCACTTAAACCTAGTTAAACCCCAGATTTCACTAAAATATCATAAGGTTCCATATTGGTGTAAAATTTACGTTTTTAAGTGAAATTTTACCTTTCTGTGACCTGCTTTAGACCCGGGCATTTCAGATAAAATCTGAGTTAACTGTAGCCTACTTGATAGACCCTGATCACACCACCAGAACACGAGACCCCCTACCCTTGTTCAGGCCGCAATTTTATTCTTTCTGGACGCAATTTGTGGCCAGATGGGGGAGATAGGGGTTAGGGTTTTGGCTAGAGTAGTCTGCTGTGTTTTCCAGTGTTGTGGTATGTGCAATTTTGTATGATTTCACCTGTATCAGAATCTGGGACGATATATCGTTTTATGATACGTTTAGTTTGCGCGACACGTGTGATACCTGAGTGGGTTCTGTGATCCAGCATGTCGCGACGTGTCGGGATAGTTTTAGACGCGTATACACACGATCTAGCGTATCGGACACGCGCGTTTAGTTCGCGACGCGAGTTTCTTGTTTGATTTCGATTTTGCGTTTTGCGAGATATTTGCTTATATATGGATTCTTTGTGTAAATTCCAGGTTCGCAGACGGGTATGTCGGACGCATCAAAGAAAGGGAAACATGTGGTCGGCTACGTGTAGCACGTGACCAGGTGAGTAGATTTAACATCTACGGGGAAATCGCCCGTATGGCGTTAAGCGTCAGGGCGTAATAGTATATTTAGTTTTATGTGTTCATATAGATATACTTAGTAGCATACCTTCTTGTTGCATATAGAACTAGTAGTATAGAACACTGCACTGTCACTGACGGTTCAAGCTGCACGAGCACTATTGGTATGTTACACTCACACCGTTAGTGATTGCCATGACACTCGCACTATAGGATTGCTGCAAAATATATTGATATCTTCATACTTGCGCACATGCACCCTTTATATTCACATTAGTGCATACCTTCATTGATATATCTATATTTGTGCACATATACATCGTATATCCATATGAGTGCATATGTATATTTTTACACTCACATTGCGTATTTATCCATTTGCGCATCCATACCTATATACATACATATATCACATACATGGGTGATATTGACATGATTTAAAAACTAAGGGACCGCATGAGATATTTTCAATAAAAGAGCGGTTTTCCCTTTTTACTCTTAATGTCATACGACACATTGCATGGGTTTACGCATTTACTTTGGATTTATGTGATTTCTGGATTTGGGAACCGGGATATTATTTTAAGAAATACGCACTGTTTAAAAAACCCGGTTTTCCTTGATATGATATTTCAGTGCGTCCACCATGCGTTTTCTCGGTTCTGAGACGTGTGACATGTGAACCCGAATTGAGGAGCTGGACGGGGCTTATTGCGGGTACATGGTGGACCCGGTATGGCACCCCGGGGCGAGAACGGATTCGCTGTGCAGTAGACGGTGAGCCTGGCAGAGGGACCACTACCAACCGGTGATTGGTTACCTGGTGGTTATCCGGAGGATACTGACCAGAGCTGATAGATGGATACAGGATGATACGTACTGCTGGGGCCGAGGGCCGATTCCGCAGACGGAGCCCGATACTTGAGGATTTGCGTGTCGATGCTAGACACGATGATTTCATGATTTTTTTGTGTGCCGATGCTAGGCACTCACGATTCTTTGAGATTTACAGGATTTGAGGGCCGATCAGAGTGACGGCACCTGAGTTTTACTGGGATTTGGGTGCATTGATAGACATTGGTTATTCTTCCACGTTGACATTCCGTGTAGATGATATTTATTCGCATGCTCAGCATTCATTATTTTGCATCTCATCCTGTAGCTATAGTACCTGATAGAGTACTTTTGCACAATTATTGCATACCCTACTTATCATATATAGATGTTATTAAATTGCATTTGCTATGCACAATTATTGCATACCCTGGTTATCATATAGAGAGGTTATTAGATCGCACTTGTTGCATGATTATTGCTCATATAGTTCATCATATAGATGTTACCTGTTGGCATAGGTTAGAGTATCGCAGCACGTGCATACTTGCGATTACCTTTAGATGTTATCTACTACTCACGAATTGGCAACTCACCCCCGTTGTGCCACAGTGTTTGCAGGTTGCCCCTCAGCTTAGTCGCGGCAGGCTGCTTTCTTGCATCTTTTTGGTACAGATACCACTGTAGTTGGCGTGTTAGCCCTTTTGCTGATAGGTGGGTTTTTGCGGTATCTGTTTATTTTCCAGTTATGTACACTGTTGTATCTAGTACTCTCCATCTACTTTCAAGTATTGAGACCAGTGGTGAGGACGATGTATATTATTTTGTACTCTGGTGTCGAGCTCGTTGTGGGTCGACTTTATTTATGCAGCTTTATCTTTCATGATATTTGTTTTCACTTATTCTGCTCATCTCTTCGCTACGGCGTCGTATATTATATTTGTGGTGTTGTTTCCACCGTTGGGCGTGATTGCTCCTGTTTGGGATGCTTTATTTTTATTGTATATCATTTTATTCATATATTGCCTTGTATCCGATTTCGGGGCTAGTTTTTACAAGGGAAATGCTGCCAAATTTTTAAGATAATAACTTGAACTTTAAAGAATTTTACTAAGTTACTTAGGGTTTTCTAAACGTTTTAACAATTGTTTCTATTAAATGTTTCAAACACTCAATACATTTTATGGTTTTGATTTCTGGGTTTCGGCTTACTTAGCCGCGTTACGCATGTAGACGTTACGTGGTTAAGTGCCGGTCACAGGCCAAACTTTGGGTTGTAACAATGTTGGTATCAGAGCGTAGGTTTTATATTCGGAGTGTAGGATGATCTTGGTATGATGGAGTAGGTAGCTGAAGCAGAGTGGCGTAGCATGTGTATGTTCCGCGGCATACTCATGACACGGTATTCCGCCTAAGCGACCTTAGGACTTATTGATTTGAAATTCCTTCTTGATTGTGTACATTCCTGTGATTCGATTTCTGTATCCTTATCGAATCCTACTTTCTTTTCAGCCATTATGCCGCCAAAGACTACGAGAGCGCAGAGAGCGGCCACGAGAGCCGAGATTCGAGTTGACTCATCCGAGACGAGGAATGATTCGGGTTGTACACTCGTTGTACCAGAGCAGTCTGTTCCACCTCCGACAGACCAGATTGCTAGACTAGTGGTAGAGATGCAGGACTTGCGCCAGACGATAGCAGAGATGCAGGACTTGCGCCAGACGATAAGCTCATTGGTTGAGACCGTTCTAGCGCAGCGACAGGAGGTTGTCACCCCTGTTACCCAGTTGTCCCTTGCGATCAGCATGCAGCATTCCGTCACCTACATAGCACCAGTAGATGCAGCCCCAGTTTACGAGACACGTCTTCCAGAAACTTTGAGAGTTCCGAAACAGTGGAGAAATCGTACTGGTGTACCAAACCAGAGACAGAGGCTTAGTCGTCAAGACAGATTTTGTGACCATCGCGGGAGTAGCAGAGGCTTAGGACGAGGACAGTCGTTCGGCTTCCATTCCCAGAAGGGTCACCAGTCAGCGCGTGGATGTTTTCGATGCGGAAGCCTTCAACACTTCGTCAGACATTGTTCCTTAGCACCATGTCAGGGTCATCTTCTGAGACGTCATGGACGCGGAGGGTTCGCTCAGAGGGGTTAGTTTAGCAGAGGAGGAGTTCAGCCTGTTGCGGGTAGAGGACAGACACGAGAGTTTGCTTCTACTCATCGGGACGCGAGGGCGTCCAATGCAGAGTTTTCAGGTATCCTTAATTCGTATATTCTTTTGATGTGTTTGTTTGTTTTCCATATTTGTGCCGTGGTTGGGACGAGAGTCGTGTTAGGTAGATCAGCCGTTTGTTGTGTTAACTTTTGTCAGCGATTCTTTTGTGGCGCGATACGTAATTCGGTCATGTGCCAATCAGATAGGAGATAGAGATTCGTCTGTCGTTTTGATCTTTCTAGAGATGTTGGATTTGGCGTTCTCCTAGGCACGGACTGGTTAGCTACGTGCTAGGCGTTTGTGGACTACCGTGGGGAAACAGTCAGGTTTTGTTTTCCCTGGCGAGTCAGTTCTTGTTGTGTAGATGGATAGTTGTGCCGCCTCTTACAGCTTGAATTCAGCCTTTTTCGCTAGTCGGCTTTTGAGGAGATGTCGTGGATTCTTGGAGTTCATTCGTGATACCGTAGCCATAGTTGGTTTGTTGGACCGGTTTTCTTTCGTGCGAAAGTTTTCCGACGTTGTTCCAGATGAGCAGGCGAAGCTTAAGGAGCTTAAGGATCTGCTGCAGAGTTGTTGTTGGGGGGAGTTTTGTGCGTTTGAGTGTTTCGCATTCAGAAGCTCCTATTTCTGTTCGTCAAGGAGAAAGACGACAGATTGAGGTTGTGTATTGATGGATCGTGAATTGAACCGGCTTACGGTGCGGGTAGGTATCCTTTACCTTGCATTGACGATTTCTTCGATCAGCTCTAGAGTACGAGACATTTTCTAAGTTTTTTTGGGATCAGGTCATCATTGTTGCGGGTTCGGAGTGATGACATTCCGAAGACTGCCTTGTGCGTGCTACGGGCTTTGTGTGTATTGGTGTGTCATTGGATTTACCAATACCCTAGCAGCATTCGTAGATGTGATGAACCGGATTTCTTCAGCCCGTTCCTCGACCAGTTATTGTTGTGTTAGTTATGACATTCTGGTCTATTTAATGTGTCTTGAGGGATAGGAGTAGCACTTGAGGATTTGTTTTGCAGATACTGGGAGAGCCCCAGCGGTTTGCTAGATTCTCGGAGTGTTCCTTCAGGCTTGTTGTGTTGACTCCTAGGTCTTGTAGTTACGGGAGGCGGTTTTGTATGGTTCCGAGGAAGATCGTGGCCGTACCGCTTAGGCCCAGACTTGTGAGCAGGACGGAGGTCCGTAGATTTTTGGGCTTAGCAGGTTTTTACCGCCGTTTCGTGCAGGATTGCTGGTGTAGTGCTGCACCGTTGACTGAATTGACCGGAACGGAGGTTTCTTTCTTTGGACCGAGGCATGTGTGCGGAGTTTCGGCAGTTGAAGTTTCGGTTAACAACTGCATCAGTTCTTTCTTTGCTTTTTGGTTCGGGCGACCTTGTAGTTTAACTGTGATGTTTCGTGAGTGGGGCTCGAGCGTGTACTGCGGGGACACTATGGAGTTATCGCTTTTGCTTCCCTACATTTGGAGGAAGTACGAGAAGGATATCCCACTCATGATCTGGAGATGGCCGCGGTGGTTTTGCGTTGGAGATTTAGAGACACTACTTGTTCGAGAGTCATGTCAGATTTTCACGGACCACCAGAGCTTAATGTAAATCTTCCTGCAGCGGATTTTGATTATTGTTATAGTCCTCAGCAGATTTACAGTTCTTGTGCGATCGTTGGGTACAGCTTAAGTTCATCTCTACTGAGGGGACAACTTGCTAATGTCCGCGCCCGACCACTTTTCTTTAATCGCTTTCATGAGACACTGCCCGCCGACGCTCGTTCGTCAGAGATACTTGAGCCTATTCGGCTGGGTAATGATTCAGAGTCCTTGATTTGTGACAAGGGTGTTCTAAGTTTAGGGATGCGTTTGTGTACCTGATATTATTGGGTAGAGACGTGAAATCCTAGGGCAGGCACATCAGTCAACTCTCTGTACTCATTCAAGTTCCACCAACATTTAACGTGACTTGTGAGATAGTTACTGGTGGGCAGGGATGTAAAGAGAAGTCTCGGATTTCGTTTCAAGGTGTCTGTCTCGTTGTGTGCTTGGGTTGAGCAACTGGGACCGGCTAGAGAGTTGCAACCTTTAACCGTTCCGAAGTGGGAATGGGAGCAGGTCTCCACGAATTTCGTTATGGTGTCTACCCAGGTTTAGTCAGGGTGTGACTCCATTCGGATGCTTGTCGTCCGGTTATACTCAGTTTGCTCAGTTGTTCTTTGTTAAGCTTGTGCGTACGTATTAAATGTTGTCGGCAGTTGGGGATCGTCACTCGCCATTGTTAGGGTTCTCCTTCGACAGCTGTTATCAGGAGACACTCCAATTGGCAACCTTTAGCTTTAGGGGTTAGGTCATGTCGATCACCAGTCTGTTTTTCTGACTCTGCGTTGTAGGATTTTTGGACCCCAGCTAGTCTAGAGACTTCGGAGATGATCCAGTTGTTTAGGTCAGGATGAGAATTGTCCATTTCGAACAGAGGTCATATGCCGACCGAGATGGTCGCAGATTCGAGTTCGCAGTGGCAGATCATGTATTCCTACGGATTTTTCCGATAAATGACGTGTTGAGTCTTGGGAAGCTTATCTCAAGATTGTAGGTCTTTTTAAGATCCTTAAAGCGAGTTAGTTTCGTTGCCTGTAATTTGGCACTTTCGCCTAGATTATTGGGTATTCACCCCGTATTTCTGTGTCGATAATTTGCAATTACCTTCATGACCTTTCTCACATTATTCAACACTAGACTATTTAGCTTGAGCGCAATCTTTCGTTCACCGAGCAGCCTGTCGTGATATTGGACCGGCAGGTGAAGAAACCTCGATCGAAGGTATTGCCATCATTGAAGGTGCTTTGGCGCAGCCCAAATGGTGAAGAGATCACTTGGGAGGCCGAGGGCGAGATGCGGAAGAAATTCGCTCATCTCTTTGAAGATATGCGTAGCTTTATATTTTTAAATTCGGGGATGAATTTCTTTAAGGGGAGAAGATTGTAACACCGTAGGATGCGTTTAGTGGCTAATTATATTTTGATATATGGTTTTCAATAAAAAGTTTACCAAATTAATTTTCAAATATTTTATCCTATTTAATAAATATTTTATTAGATTTTTCCTAGGCTTTCACACACTTGTGCATGTAAACTAGGGTTAAATTTAGGGTTAGACCATGATTAGCAACCATAGTGGGTTAAACCTTTTTCCTTAAGCTAATTTTAAAATTTGTATTAAGTGTTTTGGAGTTATTTGTTTTTTTTCCTTTCTTTAAACAATTGGAAATGGATTTGAATTTCTTTTGTGTTGACTTGGAGGGAGAAAGAGAGAGAGAGGAAGGGTGTGGGCAACATGGCTTGAGCCATGCTCATTAAATGAAGAGAGAGAGGGGGGGTTTGACTTGTTTACTCTCATCTCTCATTCTCACTTCTCTCACCCTCACTCACTCACATACACACACACTCACACAACAGCAGCAACACCTGTAGCCTCAGCAGCAGCTGCAAGCAGCAGCAGCAGCAACCACAACAACAAGAAGCAGCAGCAACAGAGGCAGCAGCAGCAGCAGCATCAGAGACAATAGCAGCAGCACCATCAGCATCTTTATCATCATCATCAGCAGCAGTGCAACACCTCTTCTTCTTCCTCTTCTTCCTGCACACTAGACCTAGAGAGTGAGGTATTATTGCCTAGCCCAACTTCCTTGCTTGCTAAACTAGTGGTTGTTAAGCTTAAATAGTGTTAAAAGTGAGATTTAATGCTTGAAATGGTGAATTGTGTGGAGTTTTGGTTAAGAGATGTTTTTATTGGTTAGCCTAGCCTAGTTAAGTGTTATTAGGGCTACTTAAACCTAGTTAAACCTCAGATTTCACTAAAATACCATAGGGTTCCATATTGGTGTAAAATTTACGTTTTTAAGTGAAATTTTACCTTTCTGTGATCTGCTTTAGACCCGGGCATTTCAGATAAAATCTGAGTTAATTGTAGCCTACTTGATAGACCCTGATCACACCACTAGAATACGAGACCCCCTACCCTTGTTCAGGCCGCAATTTTATTCTTTCTGGCCGCAATTTTCGGCCAGATGGGGGAGATAGGGGTTAGGGTTTTGGCTAGGGTAGTCTGCTGTGTTTTCCAGTGTTGTGGTATGTGCAATTTTGTATGATTTCACCTGTATCAGAATCTGGGACGATATATCGTTTTATGATACGTTTAGTTTGCGTGACACGTGTGATACGTGAGTGGGTTCTATGATCCAGCGTGTCGCGACGTGTCGAGATAGTTTTAGACACGTATACACACGATCTAGCGTATCGAACACGCGCGTTTAGTTCGTGAAGCGAGTTTCTCGTTTGATTTCGATATCGTGTTTTGTGAGATATTTGCTTATATATGGATTCTTTGTGTAAATTCCAGGTTCGCAGGCGGGTACGTCGGACGCAACAAAGAAAAGGAAACAGGTGGTCGGCTACGTGTAGCATGCGACCAGGTGAGTAGATTTAACATCTACGGGAAAATTGCCCGTATGGCGTTAAGCGTCAGGGCGTAATAGGATATTTAGTTGTATGTGTTCATATAGATATACTATAGTAGCATACCTTATTGTTGCATATAGAACTAGTAGTATAGGACACTGCACTGTCACTGACGGTTCAAGCTGCACGAGCACTATTGGTATGTTACACTCACACCGTTAGTGATTGTCAGGACACTCGCACTATAGGATTGCTGCAAAATGTATTGATATGTTTATACTTGCGCACATGCACCCTTTATATTCACATTAGTGCATACCTTCATTGATATATCTATATTTGTGCACATATACATCGTATATCCATATTAGTGCACATGTATATTGTTACACTCACATTGCGTATTTATCCATTTGCACATCCATACCTATATACATACATATGTCACATAAATGGGTGATATTGACATGATTTAAAAACTAAGGGACCGCATGAGATATTTTCAAAACTGGATCTTTTAAAAGAGCGGTTTTTCCTTTTTACTCTTAATGTCATACGACACATTACATGGATTTACGCATTTACTTTGGATTTATGTGATTTCTGGATTTAGGAACTGGGGTATTATTTTAAGAAATACGCACTGTTTTAAAAATCCGGTTTCCGTTGATATGATATTTCAGTGCGTCCACCAAGCGTTTTCTCGGTTTTGAGACGTGTGACATGTGAACCCGAATCGAGGAGCTGGACGAGGCCGATTGCGGGTACATGGTGGACCCAGTATGGTACCCCGGGGCGAGAACGGATTCGCTGTGCAGTAGACGGTGAGCCTGGCAGAGGGACCACTACCTACCGGTGATTGGTTAGACCTGGCGGTTATCCGGAGGATACTGACCAGAGCTGATAGATGGATACGGGACGACACGTACTGCCGGGGCCGAGGGCTGATTCCGCAGACGGAGCCCGATACTTGAGGATTTGCGTGTCGATGCTAGATACGATGATTTCATGATATTTTTGTGAGCCGATGCTAGGCACTCACGATTCTTTGAGATTTACAGGATTTGAGGGCCGATCAGAGTGACGGCACCTGAGTTTTACTGGTATTTGGGTGTGTTGATAGACACTAGTTATTCTTCCACGTTGACATTCCGTGTAGATGATATTTATTCCCATGCCCAGCATTCATTATTTTGCATCTCATCATGTAGCTATAGTACCTGATAGAGTACTTTTGCACAATTATTGCATACCCTACTTATCATTTATAGATGTTATTAGATTGCATTTGCTATGCACAATTATTGCATACCATGCTTATCATATAGAGTGGTTATTGGATCGCACTTGTTGCATGATTGTTGCTCATATAGTTCATCATAAGATGTTACCTGTTGGCATAGTTTAGAGTATCGCAACACGTGTATACTTGCGATTACCTTTAGAAGTTATCTACTACTCACGAGTTGGCAACTCACTCTCGTTGTGCTACTGTGTTTGCAGGTTGCCTCTCAGTTTAGTCGCGGCAGGCTGTTTTCTTGCATCTTTTTGGTACAGATACCACTGCAGTTGGAGTGTTAGTCCTTTTGCTGATAGATGGGCTTTTGCGGTATCTGTTTATTTTCCAGTTATGTACACTGTTGTATCTAGTACTCTCCATCTACTTTCATGTATTGACTTAGAGACCAGTTGTGAGGACGATGTATATTATTTTGTAATCTGGTGTCGAGCTCGTTGTGAGTCGACTTTATTTATGCAGCTTTTCTTTCATGATATTTGTTTTCACTTATTCTGCTCACCTCTTCGCTACGGCGTCGTATATTATATTTGTGGTGTTGTTTCTGCTGTTGGGCGTGATTGCTCCCTTTTGGGATGCTTTATTTTTATTGTATATCATTTTATTCTTATATTGCCTTGTACCCGATTTCGGGGCTAATTTTTACAAAGGAAATGCTGCCAAAATTTTTATGATAATAACTTGAACTTTAAAGAATTTTACTAAGTTACTTAGGGTTTTCTAAACGTTTTAACAATTGTTTCTATTAAATGTTTCAAACACTCAGTACATTTTATGATTTTGATTTCTGGGTTTCGGCTTACTTAGCCGCGTTACGCGTGTAGACGTTACGTGGTTAAGTGCCGGTCACGGGCCAAACTTTGGGTCGTGACACCTAAAGACCGAAGGAGTTGGCTACAAAGGTTGTATTTTCTTTTTCTTTAGATTATACTTCATATTATGTTGATATTACCCTAATCTCTAGTTACGATTCGTAGTTCGTTTGTAATAGCCCTCTAGAATTTGAAAGTTCACTCTTTATGATGTTGTAACCCAACTAGAGACGCTACTACACACCAACATGGTATCAGAGCCTAGCTTGAGCTTTAGGGTAAACCGGATGACGTTTAAAAACTCAATCGAACATGAAAAATGATATTTTTGCATGCTTACTGGAATTTTTTTCAAAAGTTGGAATTTTTGTAATTAAAAATATGCAGAAAATAGAGCAGGGTTTTCTATGGATCCCCAAGAAAAACGAGCGCCTAACTCGACACTGTTAGTTATGTATATACCCTAGAGGCCATTGTTGTACATATGATGTATATTATAATGGATGCTTGGATATATATAGAGAAGACTTTCTTGCTCGTCATGCTAGTATGCTATTTGGTTTCACTTTATCTTAACATATTGACTTATATTAGTTTATTGTCTTACTCTCACATGTTGATAAAGCCTTTAGGATATGTACTCGACTACTGGGACTATGATGAGATCATACTAGTGGGGCCAGGGTAGTCAACAAGTACATCCTATAACTGTTCCTAGTCGAGGATGTGTCGAGACAGGGCATCGATACACCAGAGTAGACTAGCGTATACGCATCTTGACCCATATGATGGGCGATGGATGATCCCATATCCATCGGTGTTTGACATCAAGGATGGTGTACGGGTGCTCAGTGGAGACTGGGTACACTGGACAAACTCGCCGAGAACTCCCAGATGGTATTATACCTCACGTCAGATGGCAGTTCTCTGGTGACACTAGTACAGGGTAGTCTGTAGACCCGAGATCGTCATAGAGTCTTGTGTGATTCCCACTGTGCTTTGATTTCCACCTTACCATGTCCAAGAGGGCGTGCAAAACGGTGGCTTTTGGGTACAGTCCCGAATCACATGGAGGAAATGAGCGATAGAAGGGGATTCGTCTCTCTTGGTATAGGGAGTCGATGTTGTGCTGTGTTCGATTGGCTATAACTGGAAGTCCCTGGCCAGGGCTGATATAGAGATTTACTGGTAAGTGTTACCAGTAGTTTCTCGACCCGTTATGAGCCTCACATCGACATGACTTATCGGTTACTGGGGTCTGACGTTTACCACCCTTAGACCAGATATGCGACATATCAGACGAAGAGACGGGACTATACGGGAGTGTTACTGATTGGATTCACTGGAGAATGTATAGGTTTGCTTGTTGATCTTCTTATCGCTCAATACCTGGGTGGCTGTTACGTTTAGCTGACCGCTTGCAGCTTGTGGGTGTTTGATATGATCATCACCTACTGCCGGCGTATTGACGATTCTTTAGAGTCCTACACAGAGATTTCTTAACTTAGGCAAAACGGAGTAGGAGCACATATATGATATGTGCGGGACCGAGGATAATACGATATGAGATACCGTATTATATTCTCGCGATATTTTGAATGAGCCGGGTCATCGGATCAAGCGTTGATTCGATGAATCGGTACATGATATATTAGTCGGTTATATTCGATATAGCCGGATTGTCGGATCAAGTGTTGATTCGATAATTTAATGTATAATTATATATATGATATATTACTTTACATTATCTAATATTGTCTTGCTTTATTGTAACGTTTCAGAAATCGTTTTGCGAATTTTTCCGTTTTTAGGCAAAATTGTCGGTTTTTCCCGTTTTAACCCGATTTCGATCTAACGTCCGTAGAAGCTTGCCGACACCTTTTTTAGCTAAAATAAAGTTTGTGCGCGAACTTTAGGGGTATTTGGAAGGTTTTGGTTCAGATAGAATTTTTCCCAAAAAAAATTATTATTTTAAGCGGTATTTGATGCACGTAAATCGGGAATTTTCTTCTAAATGAAAATTTTTGGAAATCATCACTATAATTATTTTAGAACCTTATTTTTAAATATCTAGATATTTTTTGGTCAAAGGATTTAATTTTTAAAAGAAAAAGAAAAGAAAATGAATAAAAGGTGGCATTTTTGCATTAAATGTGCATTAATTGTTTTCTTTTCCTAGAAAATTCCACACACTTCACCAAAAATCCCCCCATTCTTCCCTTGGCCGGCCCTTCCCTTCCCCTTGCTGCCCTCCATCATTTCCACCCCTTTTCAACTCATTTTTCATCAAAGAGATCATGAAAAATCCAATTTAATTCATACAAATTCAAATATAATCATTTTCCTTCATTTCCTTCACTAATCCTTCATGAATCTTCAATAAAGCTTGGTTTTTGATGCTAAGATGTTGGATTAAGTTTCATTTTGTGTTCTTGGGGAGGTATAATTCTTACCTTAATCCTTTTATATTTGCTTTAATCTTTTTCTAGCTAATTTAGTTAGCTAGTTATGTGTTTAGTTTAGTTTTTAAATTATGATTAATTCATTTATATTTGGTTTAAGAAATTCATGTTAGGGTTAAATTTTGTTTATGTGTTTAGTGTTCATTTGAAGTGTTAATTTGTGTTTTGGAGAAGATTAACCTAGTAGAAAATGTTAATTTTTGCTAATGAACACTTTGTTTAATTATGTAATTTGCTTACTAGGTTTTTGCTAAAACTTAATTAGCAAGTGTTAAAAATATAGGAATAGTTTAGATAGCTTAGTTAAGCTATTTTAAGGTGTTTGTAATCGCTAGATATGCGTTAGCTTGAAACTAGTGCGAAATATTGCGATAGGTTGCTTACTAGATTTCGGGGTTTTTCGACGTGGGTTCGATCGGTCGTTGCGAGCTTATATCTATTGTATTCCTCGTAATTTTTGTGTTGCGTTGCGCGATCGGGACGATCGGGGTCTAGACTTAGTGTTTTTTTAGTTTAACGACCCCAATTAGAGTTTTTGGCCGATGTCGTGCGCGATAGATGCGCTAAGTGCGCAGTACAATTTTCAGGGCGTTATTCTTGCATTTCGATGTCTTTTCGTCGATGTAGGATATTTGATTATGTGATGTGTTTTTGAAATTTTAGGTTCGCAAGCGGGGGATTCGGACGCTACGACAAGGGAAAACAGGTGGTAGGTTTCACTTAGCCAGGAGCGTTGGTGAGTAGATTTAACATCTACAGGGGAATCGCCTGCATGGCGTTATGCGTCTGGGCTAGAGATATTAACTTTGTCGCATATTCTATGTCATGTTTAGAATTGCGCATTTACCTTTCTGCTTAGTAATTTTTGTGCTTGGACTAGTATTCTTAGGACACTGCACTATTATTGACGGCTCATGTTGCACGAGCACTGATTGTATGCCACACACACCGTCAATAATTGCCATGTCACACACAACCCACATATAGAAATGATATTGTCTGGTTAGGGACATTGTGACATTGATTCATATTTCTTATTGCATATGACATATAGTTACCTGTATACCTATAGGGTATCGTACCATTAGTGATAGGTACATACACACCTAAGGACATAGCTACAGGTGTACCTTGCATTTCATACTTATACCTGGTAGGTATATCACATCATTACAAATAGGTAGATACCTATATTTTCTGCTATATCTTTATGTGTTTACATATATCTGGTTATAGCTACGTATTTACCCTTATTGATGTATTATTTAAGAATTGGAGATATTAGGAACCACATGATATTTATATTAACTGGTTGCAGTTAATTAGCGGCTTTTCCTTTATACGCTTACATTATAGTTTATGTTGCGTATACTTTATTCATGGATTTTCGCATTGAGATATGGATTTTTCATGATGTTTTCTGGATTTGGGAACCATGGTAGTTCATGAAATTATGCATTATTTGAAAAACCCGGTTTCCCTTGATATGATATTTCAGCAGCCACCATGAGATTTATCGGTTCAGATTATATACCCAATTCGAGGAGCGGGAGGCACCGTCTGTGGGTACATGGTGGGGCCCGGAGGTACCCCGAAGCAAAAACGATGTCGTGGTGCTAGGCGATGAGGCTTAGGGGAACCATACCTACCGGTGACAGGACCTATGACTTAGCGGCTATCATGTGGATACCGACGGGAGTCATGTACGTATGGATACGTCGAGAGGCGAGGGTCAGAGCTAGGCACTCGAGCTTTCGGGATAGCGTATGATACGTACCTATCAGGATGTTAGTCTGGGAGACGGCATCTGATAGATCAGTATTTCTGTGTCGATGCTTGACACATTGGTTTCATGATATTTCTAATTACTCCTTTGTATATATAACAGGGGATTGAGCCGCTGTTATATATACCCGTACACCAATATTAGTGGAATGGGACGCTAATATATGTGTATTGACATTAATTATATACATCATCATATTTATTCATGCAAATATACCTAGAATGTAAATGACTCATTGACATTGGATTTAGGACATTGGAGAGTTCACTTGATATTGTACATACGAGATATGTGAGATCCACTTGATGTTGTACATTCGATATATGTGAGATATACTTGATGTTGTACATACGAGATAGGTGAGATCTACTTACTGCTGTACATTCGGGATATACGAAATATACTTGATATTATGAAATTGAGGAGATGTGGTACTTAGATGATATGAGAGCCAATTTAGGGGCTGATTTGAGGAATTGGGATTCGATTTGTCTTGCTGGATTGTGATCCTACCACGATATCAGGATTCCGTGGGTATGACATATTTCACTCCATACTTCACTTTTATCTGTTTGTGCACTGTTTTATGTATTAGTAGTACCTATTAGTGTACCTTTCATGATTGTTGCATATTTATATTCTCAAACCCATATTGCATGATTATTGCATACTATTGTCATATTATTATTGCTTCATATATTGGTTGTACCTGCTAGAGTACTTTCCATTATTCTGCATTCATATGACATGTTATTGCTGTTAATTGCATATCTTAGATTCACGCTTTATGTGCATTCTTGCGATTACCTGCATATGTTATTTACTATTCACGAGTTGGAAACTCACCCCCGTTGTGCCACAGTGTTTGCAGGTGTTCCTCAGGATAGTCAGAGGCAGGCTATTATCACGCATCTTATCATCTTTTGCTACGGATACCGCATCAGCTCACAGTGTGCAGTTTGCTTTGGTGGGTTTTGTGGTTATTCGCTGTTTGTATATTCGTTGTATCCCTGTACTCTCCATCTACTATTTTCATTTTGACTTGGAGACTTGGTGAGGACGATATTGTGTATTATGTTGTGACTTGTTGTCTTTTATACAGTTTCCTTTCTATCGTATTTATTTCTTCGCTACGGCGTCGTATATTTGTTGTGGTGGTTGTTTTCCGCCTCTGGGCGTGTATTTGCTCCCGTTTGGGGATGCTTTACTTTATATTTATATTGTGCCCATTTTTGGGGCTAGCTTTTACAAAGGAGGTGCTGCCAAATTTTTAAAGGAAATAAAGTTGGACTTTTAAAGAATTTGGGTTGTGATTTCAAAGAGTTTTAAACAATGTTTCTTATCTTTTCTTATCTTTTAATGGTTTAGATTTCTGGGTTTTGGCTTTCTTTTACTGCATTACGCCTGTAGACGTTTCATAGTATTAGGGCCGTCACGTGCCAATTTCGGGTCGTGACATTTATTGATTCATTTTCTCACCGGATAATACATTGATATATATGCGATATATGTTAATTGTATTATTTTCTTTTGTTATAAATATATATTATATATGTGATATATAATATTGTAACATGTTATGATTACTAATGTAACATGATTACTGGAGATTAAAAATGGTTAGGGTTTGATTTGGGTTAGCTCTTTCATGATACTTTTAGAAGGTTTTACTTTGTTTCTAGCAAAGATATTATGGTTGATATTTTGCTAGATATTTCTTTGACCCAAACCACACCCTTAACCCTAGTTAAGTCTCTACATTGGTTAGCCTCTTCATCTTTGACCATGGTTGCATTTGTAATCATAATAATCTTTTCATTATTCATCACAAAAGGATTTTTCATTCTTCTTCTTCTTCCTTAAGCTCACAAAAGCTTTCTAGGTTTTATTTTTGTGATGATTTAGTGTGAGAATTTGATAATAAAAGAGAGCATAAATCCTACTTCATCATCCTCATCTAATCTAGCCAATTAGATTAGGGTGTTCACCTCATTAGTGAGTGAGAGCTTGAGTTAAAGAAACTTCAAGGTAGATCATCTTTGAAAAGGAAGACTACAAGCAAGCATGGATCATTCGGGTTGTGGAGCCTCTCTTGAGTCCGGGAGATCATGGATCGAGGCAAAGGGACTTCTACTCGGAGCTTATGAAGCGAAGGAGCGGACTACAAAGGTTGTAATCCCTTTCTCTTAGTTGTAAAGATGTTTACTTGCATGTGTAACCCTAATAATCTAGCAAAGATCCTAGCTTTGGGTTGTTCGGCATGTCTAAATTTTAAATCGGGCATGGTTAATGCCTTATAGACCCTTGTAAGAGTGCCTAGGAACCCTACAGACACAAAGACCGCGGAATCGTGGCCAAATAAGTGTATTTGCGGCGGTTCTGCGACGCCGTTGGTGAGGCTTGGACCGTGCACTTTTGCGTTGATCCGTAGGTACCATATATGCTCTTTGTGAATTTTTATGCATGTTCAAGTGTTGAGATCTATTGCAACAGTGGGTATGTTGATGTGTTGATTGATATATTTTAACGTCGTCTATGCTTTTCAATTGTTGATGTGATATGATGTATAGGATCATCGTGATCGAATAGCCGGGGGTTTTATGTGAGACGAGAGTTTATCTTTTCATTCATGTAAAATTCATTGTATATATTATTCTTTTATTGGGGAACATCCGGGTTGATGATGATGTCTCCATTGATGTATATTTTACTTTTCCGCATTAGGATAGACCCAAGGAGGGGAGCACGAGTGACCGGGTTCTGGAGTTCAGTGGGAGACCGTCTCGAGGAGTTGAGACCGGGTCTCCTAAACTCCAGAATTGGAAGGGTCACTTGCCGCTCTCGTAGGGGTCTAAGGGTGTGGGCTTGGCTATTCATCACGACCGTGGAATCCGTATTTTCTATCGTAGGCTAAATATAAAATACGGAATTCCTAGTATATCCTATATTTTCATATATGTGTTTCTGGTGCTGATTATTCTGTGATGTGATTGCTTAATATCTGAGACGAATGTGATATTGTTATATATGTGATATGTAATACTGTTTTTCGTTTCTTTCTGTAATGGCTTAGGAACTTAAATGATGGGAATACATTAATGAGATTAATGTAAAAGAAAAGAAACCTAATGATATTGTAGAATCGGATTTGAAACCCACTCGGCTCCTTTTTATGAAAAAGTAAGTTTCAAAAGATGCGGAGTTTAAGCCACTCCTTTTCTAAAAACTATTTAGATTCTACAACGAAATCAAGTTCAAAGCGTTAAAGGTTTTCATAAAAACCATCCGCAGCCCTCCGTCATTTTAGGAAGTAGAGTACTTAGTATTCGTGCTACGTATGTTGATTATAGTCAAGGCGTAGTGTACAGTAGATAAGTGATGTCTTTCTGCAAAGCATATGATGCGACAAGTTAGGACATTTATGTGATTATGTTGATCATAGTCAAGGGTCATATGGGTGGGTCTAGTTAATCATGAAATGACGGGTAGAACTTGATTAGTGCTTATGATATGTTGACCATAGCCAAGGTCATAAGCATCTAGGGGTAAAAAATATATTGGGAATTTCAAGTGTTGAAATTTGCAATGAGATTGCATACCATCTATATGATAGTTGGATCCTGATCCCACTGTGAGTAAAAGTTACTCCCAGGAGAGATTTACACTTTACAATTAGCTAATCCAGTAGGTGTCTAGAAAGGTGTTAACGGGGTTTGACCTCTGGGAAAAACGAGGTTTATTTTAATTAGGTCCGTGCGCAAGCACGAGGAACCTCCCTCAAAGTACCGACACTAGCCTGGTTGACCGGTTAGCGAAACTGTAGAATGTAATTAATCCTGGTTAGTTTTCTTTTCAGGTTTGAAAGAAAATTTGATAAAAAACAGTGGGAGACATCGATTAGATAAGATAATAACCAATCTAATTCTTTGCAAGAGCATTTCGCTGAGTGAATTTTTCTCTCTCTCCTAATGGAAGATACCAATGACGGGACTTAAGCTTCTTTTAGAGAAAAACAAACCGACTGGACCAAATTATAAAGAATGGTTGAGGAACTTGAACATTGCACTCACATATGATAAAGTATCATATGTCCTCACTACCAAAGCCCCACCAGTCCCAGGACCTGAATCATCTGTTTCGGATAAGGAGATCCGAAAAACATTGGATATTGATTGCAACACGGCCACGTGCCTCGCGCTTGCTTCTATGGACAGTATCCATCAGAAACAGCACGAGAAGATGGATGTACAATCCATCATTCTTCATACAAAGGACTTGTATGAAGA
Source organism: Agapanthus africanus (assembly GCA_030015575.1). Lineage (NCBI taxonomy): Eukaryota > Viridiplantae > Streptophyta > Magnoliopsida > Asparagales > Amaryllidaceae > Agapanthus > Agapanthus africanus. The sequence goes on along the minus strand of JASDDO010000022.1, from coordinate 480,087,876 downwards.
GCAATCTCGTACTTTACGACACGACGCATCTCGAAAGCTGTTTCAGATGCGGTTGGCCCCCGGTGCATCAGTAGGAGACCATGTTCTGAAGATGATTAGTCTTATAGAAGAACTTGAGGAACTGTGATGGACTATGGATAATGAGCAATATACAGATATTGTTCTACAGTCTCTCTTCCCCGCCTTTGCTCCGTTCATAGTGAATTACAATATGAATGATTTGGAGAAATCATTGCCTGAACTTCTCAATATGTTGAGAAATGCAGAGAGCACGCTTAAGATAGCGAAAACTCCCGCTCTGCTTTATGGGCCATCTTCCTTTTCAGTCCCGAAACCAAGGCCAAAGGAAAGATGAAGAAGAATCCCACCAAGCCGAGAGGTGGAGTTGAAAAGGCGAAGGGGAAAGACAAGTCTGGGACCGCGGGAAGTGGAAAAGGAGAATGTTTTTACTGCCACAAGTCGGGACACTGGAAACACAATTGTGCTTTGTACCTTGCAGATCTCAAGAAGAAGAAGCATGTTGATGCTTCCGCTTCAGGTGTGTTTGTAACTGAAAACTGTTTTTCATTAAACTCTACATCTTGGGTATTAAATACCGGTTCTGGTTCTCACATTTGTAATTGTATACAGGGATTGAGAAACAGTAGAGTTTTGAAGACTGGGGACCACACTCTACGGGTTGGAAATGGTTCCAATGTACATGCTGTATCCGTAGGAGAGTATCATCTAGGGTTGCTTTCAGGATGTATTTTGGTTTTGAACCCTTGTTATTTTGTACCTGGTATGCTATGTAATATAATATCCGTATCTTTGTTGGACAATGAAGGATATCATTTTGTGTTGCAAAATAATGTTATGAACATTAACTTGAATCAACAGTTGATTGGGTATGGTACACTAAGTAACGGAATTTACGTCCTAAACCAACACACAGTTTTCAATATACAACATACAAATAAAAGAAAGATTTCAGAAATAAATGAATCTTTTCTTTGGCATTGTAGACTTGGTCATATTAATGAAACAAGACCAAACAAGCTACATAAAAATGGATATTTAAAACCTTTTGAATATAAATCTTATGCCACTTGTCAGTCTTGTATCAAAGGTAAAATGACTAAAACTCCGTTTATTGGACACGGAGAGAGAGCTACAGAACTCTTAAGCCTCATACATAGTGATGTATACGGACCAATGTCTACACATGCTAGAGGCCGTTTTTCATACTTCATCATTTTTACTGATGATTTCTCAAGATTCGGACACGTGTTTTTATTGAAACATAAATCTGAAGCTTTCGAGAAATTCAAGGAGTACAAACATGAAGTAAAAAAACAAACTGGCTCGAGTATCAAGAAACTTCAATCAGATCGAGGTGGAGAGTATTTAAGCACTGAGTTTTCAGACTTCTTAAAAGAGAATGGGATTCTCTCTCAGCTCACTCCTTCGTACACACCATAGCACAACGGTGTGTCAGAACGGAGGAATCGTACCCTATTAGATATGGTACGGTCCATGATGAGTGATGCTGAGTTACCACTTTCCTTTTGGGGACATGCATTAGAGACAACAATTTACCTATTGAACAGGGTTCCATCAAAGACCGTGTCTACCACTCCATATGAGATGTGGTGTGGAAAGAGACCATCTCTTAAAAGAGTTAGGATATGGGGTTGTCCGGCTTATGTCAAAAAGCAGAATCCGGATAAACTCGAGACACGATCGGTCATATGTAATTTTGTGGGATATCCAAAACATTCGTATGGATATCTATTCTACCATAAGGAGGAACCAAATGTGTTTGTTTCTCAACATGCCACACTTTTGGAAAATGAAATCTTTACAAATAGTACTGATGGCAATGCGGTAGAACTAGAAGAGGTTCTAGAGACACAAATTACTCAGGACGAATTGGTTGAAACTGATGTTGCAGTAGAACTTCAAGAACCTCAGCTGCTCCGGAGATCTAGTAGAACTTCTCGCCCGCTGTAGAGATACTATGGGTTTCTCATTGAAGGTGATAGAGAAGATTGCATCATGGATGATGATGACCCTACTAGTTTTCAGCAATCTATCACGAGTGGATACTTAGTGAAGTGGCTGGATGCCATGAGATCTGAAATGGAGTCTATGTACACCAACAAAGTATGGACTTTGGACGTTGCACCTCCTGGGATAAAACCCGTAGGGTGCAAATGGATCTTTAAGAAAAAGATTGGTGTAGATGGACAGGTAGAGACCTATAAAGCAAGGCTTATAGCGAAAGGTTTTCGTCAAAGACCAGGACTGGACTATGATGAAACTTTCTCTCCAGTAGCAATACTTAAATCCATTCGGATCCTACTTGCTATTTCTGCTCACTACGACTATGAAATCTGGCAGATGGACGTTAAGACTGCATTTCTAAATGGTGATTTAGAAGAGTGCGTTTTTATGGATCAGTTATAGGGCTTCACAGACAGTGGGAGCAGCGAAAAAGCGTGTAGGTTGCTTAAATCCATTTATGGGTTAAAGCAGGCGTCTCGGAGATGGAACATCTGTTTTGATGATACAATCAAAGAGTTTAATTTTATCAAAAATATAGATGAACCATGCATTTATAAGAAGATTGTAGGGAGTACTGTCACTTTCCTCGTATTGTACGTAGATGACATTCTCTTGATAGGAAATGATATTCCTATACTACAATCAGTAAAATTATTCTTATCACAAAGGTTCTCCATGAAGGACCTGGATGATGCCTCGTGCATTTTGGGCATAAGGATCTATAAAGATAGATCCAAGAAATTATTGGGATTGTCCTAATCAAAGTACATTGATACCATCCTAAAAAGGTTTAGTATGGAAGATTCCAAGCGTAGTGCCTTGCCCGCTTGCCATGGAATCATTCTCTCTAAGGACTTCTGTTCGAAGACTGATGAAGAGAGAGCTCGCATGAGCATTATACCCTACGCTTCAGCCGTAGGATCTATAATGTATGCGATGATATGTACTCGCCCTGATGTAGTTTATGCACTAGCTGTAGTGAGCAGGTATCAATCCAACCCAGGGGAGCAACACTGGATAGCCGTGAAGAACATTCTTAAGTACTTGCGAAGGACTAAAGAAATGTTCTTGGTGTATGGTAATGGGGATCTCCAAATGGAGGCCTTTACCGATTCCAGCTTCCAAAGTGATAAGGACGACAATAAATCTATCTCAGGGTTTGTGTTTACCCTCAATGGAGGGGCGGTATGTTGGAAGAGTTCCAAACAAGATACCGTTGCAGACTCCACGATGGTAGCTGAGTATATTGCTGCAAATGGTGCTGCCAAGGAAGCCGTCTGATGAGGAAGTTCGTTGCGGAGCTAGGAGTAGTTCCAACTATTATTAATCCAATACCATTGTATTGTGATAATAATGGAGCTGTGGCGTTGGCCAAAGAACCCAGATCCCATCAAAAGTTCAGACACATCCTCAGGCGATATCATTTGATTCGGGAGATAGTTGATTGCTAAGAGATCGAGATTCAGAGAGTAGATACAAAGGATAACACCGCGGATCCACTCACCAAGGCCCTTCCACAGCCGCAACATGAGCGACTTTTTGAGATGTTGGGTATGAGATACGCCAATAATTGGCCTTAGTGCAAGTGGGAGATTGTTGGATATATGTATGCCCTAGAGGCCATTATATGTATAGTGGATGCTTGGACATGTATATATGTATATTTGATATATGACTTTCCTGCTAGACATGATAGTATGCTATCTGGTTTTACTTTATATGACATGTTTACTTGATACTGTTAATTTGATACATGTTGATAAAGCCCTGAGGATATATGCTTAACTTCCATGGCTATGATGAAGATCATACTAGTGGGGCATGTGTAGTCTATAAGCATATCCTTGAATGTTCCTATTCGTAGGTATATCGAGACAGGGCATCGATATTCTAGAGTAGACTAGCGTGTACATTTCTTGACCCATGTGATGGGCGATGGATGATCCCATATCCATTGGTGTTGTGACATCGAAGATTGTATACGGGTGCTCAGTGGAGACTGGGTATACTGAACGGACTCACCGAGAATTCGTATATGGTATTATATCTATCGTCGGATAGCAGTTCTCTGGTGACACTGGTATAGGTTAGTTTGTAGACCCGAGATCGTCATAGAGTCTTGTATGTTCTCCAACTGTACTTTGATTTCCACCCTACCACGACTCTACTGAGTCGTGCAAACAGGTGGCTTTTGGGTATAGTCCCGAGACACATAGAGACAGTGAGCGATAGGAGGGGTTTCGTCTCTCCCGGTATTGGGAGTTGATGTTGTGCAATGTGCGATTGGCTCTGACTTGAAGTCTCTGGTCAGGGCTGATGAGATTTACTGATAAGTGTTATTAGTAGTTTCTCGACCGGTCATAGACCATATCGACATGACTTATTGAGTTATTAGGGCTCGACGATTCCATCCCTAGACTTGATATGCAACATATCAGACGAAGAGACCGGACTGTACGGTAAGTGTTGCCAATGGCTCGACGGGAGTTTTGACGGGTTCGCTTATTTTTCTTCTGATCGCTCAATACCCGAGTGGCCGTTACGTTTAGCTGACCGCTTGCGGCTTGTAGGTGTTTTGATATGATCATCACTTACTGTCGGCGTATTGACGAGTCTTACAGTCCCACACAGGATTTTTCTAGCTCAGGCGAAATGATGTGGTGTGCATATGTGATATGCGCATGAGCTCGATTAAATACGAATATGTGATACCATATTTTAATCGGGCGTTCAATAATGGTCGGGTCGCATTTGATGTGACCGATTTATTAAATCAAGTGTTGATTTAATATTAACTTTTAGCTCATTTTTAATTAAACCTTTTCTTTTGGATGTATGCATATATGTTTATACATACACATGATGATGTGCATGCACACATACATACATACATACATACATATGTGTCATGGTGGATGATACATAGAAGATGGCAATACAAGACTCACATGGATAAATATCTAGATTTTTGTTAATGAATTAAAGAAAAAGGAAATTAGCTATAATGACTCATTTTCTACACACTTCTTCTTTGACCATTGACTTTAACCATGGTTAGATTTCCTTTGTTCTTTAACCCATCTACAAAATATCTAGATATTTAGTTAACTATGGTTATATTTGAGAGTGTCTCATATATATTCTTTTCTTTTTCTTTTTGGAAATAAGTTTTCATTATATTCACAAAAGCTTTTGCCATCTTCACCTTCCTCCTTCTTCAAGCTCTCTTGAGTTTTGTTTTGAGCGAGGAACTTAAAAAGAAAGGGTTTTTAAGTAAGTTTACAAACCACACAACCATTCTACACTACCCTAGCCCTTTAGTGTAGAGTGTTTGCTTCATTTTGTGAAGCAAAGAGCTTGATCTAGGAATCTCCGGGTGGATCATCGTAGACGACGAAAGACCTTGAGCGGAGTCGTTCCAAGCTTCGTGCAAAGCCGTAGGAGTCCTAAAGACCGAAGGAGTTGGCTACAAAGGTTGTATTTTCTTTTCCTTTAGCTTAGACTTCTTATTATGTTGATATTACCCTAATCTCTAGTTACGATTCATAGTTCGTTTGTAATAGCCCTCTAGAATTTGAAAGTTCACTACTTTATGATGTTGTAACCCAACTAGAGGCGCTACTACACACCAACAAGGAGCACGTGGATATTAAAAACCTTTATATAGTGAAGGCTGATTTGTTCAATCGGTTAAGGAGATCTTTTCTCCAATTTATTTAGGGATTTGCCCATCGTTAGATCTTTGATCCAAGGGCTTCTGATTTACAGAAGGCAATTTTCTTATTTTTAACAAGATTGGGAAATCTTCTCCCATACAGAATTTATTCTCTATTTTGGTGATTTTTAATCACCTTTGGATCATTAATCCAACGATGCTCTGATTTACAGAGCACGATCTTTTGTTTGGAAAGATTTTGAGAAATCTTTCCTTAAAAGAATTTTATTCTGGTCAATTGATGATTTATCATCTTTATTAGATCTTTGATCTGACGGTGGGGAACATTTAGTTCCAGCGCTAGAGCACTCGTGCTTTGCACGTGAGCGCTGCCTCAGAGCGCTGGCGCTTTTGGCGCTTGCGCACTCGTGCTTTGCACGTGAGCGCTGCCTTAGAGCACTGACGCTCTTATGAAGCGCTGCTCATTTCAAATTTTGAAAATTTGAACAAAGCTTTGCTCTGATTGGGGAAAACAAATGCCTCCCTACCGTTGCGCTCACGTGGCTCACACGTGAGTGCAGCGGTGGCAGCATCTCCACCATTGGATCAACTTAGTAGTTGAAACGGCTCTCAGTGCCTATAAATAGGACCCTTGGCCCTTAAGATGACCTCTGTTCATCTCCTTCCTTGTTTTCTGAGAATTAATTCTCTCTTAGAGCATAGGTCTCTGTTTTAAGAACTCTTAAGAGTTAAAACTCTGTCAAATTTTTTGGTAAAGGATCAAATCTTTTGAAGAGATTTTTTTATAATCTAGGGTTTCACCTATTAGCAGAGCTTTGCTCTCCTTAGATCATAGATCTAAAAATATATCTTTAGGATTTTACCCATTAATAGAGCTATGCTCATCTCTAAGATATAATCTTTTTAGGGTGATTTTAACCCATGAACTGGAATATTGTTCATGAAGAACTTAAGGGTTTATTCACAGATCTTGAAGCTTTGCTTTTTAGGGTTTCTTGATGGATTGTTTTATCTTTCCTACAGAGCATTGCTCTTTAGAAATTTTGGGGGCAATTTTATTCCCCTCGTGAATGATTTTGACAGGTGTCACCCCTGTCAGGAGAGCGTTGCTTTCGAGGAGTTTAACTCCTCGGCCCGAGGAGCCTCTCATTAAATGAGAAATCCTTTTAGGATTCCCTCCTTAATTGCATAAGATTCAATTCGTTGGGTGTTTTAATCCGTACTTGTTTTCTTCTTGAGGATATCAGGAGTTATTTAAATCCCCGTGTCTGTTTCAATAAGCTTTTTTCTTAATCAGTCCGTTCGCTAACTCTCATTGATTTTCTTTTTCAGACGCTATGGCCGCTCATCTGTATGATCTTGATGAGATTATTTCTTACGGAGACATTCACACACTCGGCTGTTCCCAAAACCAAGAATTTACAAACGCTCAGTGCGCTGAAATTATGGGTCGCTTTGATGCGTACAATGATCGACTGCTTCCTCGTCGTTCCGCTCTTTTGATGTTCATAGTGAGAGCGATCTGGGAAGCGCTTCCTTTATTCTATCAAGGCATGCCGCTTAAGGCATTGGATGATGCCGAAGATAAGGTGCACTCGGTGTATCTGATGGGCCTAATCTCAAAGAAAAGGTGGGGCAACCTTGTTGATATTCTGCATCAAGCTTTCCAACAGGCGACGATACTCGCTGCTATCGGAGGGCGGAGTACATTAGTGAGAATCCTGACGCTTGCGATCGTGAAAGGATGCACACGAAGATGGTCCGAGAGTCCCAAAAATTTTTAGATGGCCTAACTTTTGAATTTCTCAATCCATGTCCTGGATTTGATGTATTGCCATTGTAAACATTTTAATGATGATTTTGTTTACCGTTTTCATCACTGTAAGAATTTTTTGAAGTATGAATAGGCAATTTTTATTTCCACGTGTTTATTTTATGCAATAAACCTTTTCCACACACACATAAATGGGTATGCTCCGAACGCTTAACTGGATGCGAATCAAATGTTCTTCTTACTGTTGCTTTCTTCTCTTTGCTGTGTTGTTGGTATGTTACTCTAGCAAGTGTGGCCTGTAGATAATAAAGAACATTTCATCTTAGCCTCCTTGTAGGGTAGCGATGGCTTAGAAAGCAGGTTCAGGTCTGCTGCCTAAGACTTTTCAACTTTATGAGCCGTAAGGGTCTCATAAAGGCTTTTCTCCCTACGAGTCGAAAGGATCTCGTAAGTGTATTTTCTCCTTAGGAATCGTGAGGATTCCTAAGTGTGTTTTTCTCTTGAGAGTCGTAAGGATCCCACGAGAGAATTTTCTTCCTTACAAATCGAGAGGACTCGTAAGTGGTTGTTCCCCTCATTGTCGATGTTCGACTTCGAAGAGTGTGGCCCGTGAATAGTCCATCTCGACCTCTTTGCAGGGCAGTGATGGCTTAGGAGACGGGGTTAGGATCTACCACCTAAGACTTTTCAACTTTATGAGCCGTGGGGGTCTCATAAAGACTTTTCTCCCTACGAGTCGAGAGGATCTCGTAGGTGTATTTTTTCCTTAAGAATCGTGAGGATTCCTAAGTGTGCTTTTCTCTTGAGAGTCGTAAGGATCTCCCAAGAGAATTTTCTTCCTTACAAGTCGAGAGGACTCGTAAGTGATTGATGAGTTGACCTGCTCCCGAATCAAAGCATTGCTTTGATGGGGAGGTCGAGGGTTGACTTTGGCCGTTTTCTACGGGGTTAGGATTGACTTTAGCCATGTTCAACGGGGTCAAGGGTTGACTTTAGCCATATGGGGTCAGGATTGACTTTGGCCATACGGGGTCAGGATTGACTTTGGCCACACGGGGTCAGGGGTTGACTTTAGCCATATGGGGTCGGGATTGACTTTGGCCATATGGGGTCAGGGATTGACTTTAGCCATATGGGGTCAGGATTGACTTTGGCCATACGGGGTCAGGGGTTGACTTTAGCCATATAGGGTCAGGATTGTCTTTAGCCATAGGGGTTAGGGGTTGAGTTTAGCCATATAGGGTCAGGATCGACTTTGGCCATACGGGGTCAGGGGTTGACTTTAGCCATATGGGGTCAGGATCGACTTTAGCCATACGGGGCCAGGGGTTGACTTTAGCCATATGGGGTCAGGATCGACTTTGGCCATACAGGGTCAGGGGTTGACTTTAGCCATATGGGGTCAGGATCGACTTTGGCCATACAGGGTCAGGGGTTGACTTTAGGTTGTTTGTGCACCGCCGAGTCATGGAACTGGGAACTTTGCCGTGGCTCCACTTTGCTGACATTGCGTCTGCTGTAATGAGACGAATGTCGAGGTGGTCTCGAGGTTGTTTGTGAACCGTCGAGATTTGGAACTAGGGACTTTACCGTGGCTCCGAGATTGATTGTCGCATCCGAACCCTGCTTGAATGAGGAGGAATGCTGTTGTGGGTCTCCAGGCTGTAGATGTGGCCGTCGAGACTTGGAACTAGGGACACTGCCATGGCTCCGTGATTGATTGTCGCGTTCGGATCCCGCTGGAATGAGGAGGAATGCTGTTGTGGGTCTCCAGGCTAAAGATATGGCTGTCGAGACTTAGAACTAGGGACTCTGCCGTGGCTCCGTAATTGATTGTCGGATCCGGATCGCGCTGGAATGAGGAGGAACGCTGTTGTGGGTCTCCAGGCTGTAGATGCGGTCGTCGAGACTTGGCTCTCTTTTTTATGGAGCCTGGTGGGATGATATGGTTCTCTCTTTGTTTGCGCCCCTGGATTGTATACATGGATCGATGTGATCTTACCTGTAGGGCAAAAGTTTCATTTTGTATGTATTTTTTTGTTTTCTTTCCGCGATGCTCTATCATTTCAGCTTTTATATCGCGAAAGTCACGATTTCCCAATCATTTCAGCTATTTTTTCGCGGTGTCCAATCATTTCGGCTATTTTTCTTTTTTTTTACTCGCTGCTTTTTATTGCGAGTTGCCCAAACATTTCGGATATTTTGTATGCATATATTTTTACTTGCTGATTTTGTTGCAAGTTGCCCTATCATTTCGGCTATTTCACATGCATTTGAGGCTCGCTGACTTTTCGCTGCGAGTTTGGGATTTGATACCGATTTAGGCATCAACATCGCTACAACTGGAATATTGCCAGGGAAGAATCATCATTTGCCTCTGTCGATGTCGAACAAAGGTGGTTTAGCAAACAGGGTTAGGATCCTGTTGACTAAGGCTTTTGACTTTACGAGCCGTAAGGGTCTCATAAAGGTATTTCTCCCTACGTGTCGTGAGGATCTCGTGGGTGAGTTTTCTCCTTAAGAATCGTGAGGACTCTTAAGTGTATGGTCTCTTATAAGTCGTAAGGATCTTACAAGAGTGTTTTCTCCTTATAAGTCGAGATGACTTACAAGGGTCGTTCACCATGTGAAGATATCCCTTATCAGTAGTGGGATTCTGTTAGGGAAACATTCATTTGTGCCCGTGGATTGTATACAAGGGCTAGTATTAAACCGTTTTTAGGGCAGTCTGTGGGTTGTGATGGCTTAAGAATAGGTTCAGATCCCTGTAACTTAAGGCTTTTGAATCCTATGAGCCGTGAGGGTCTCATAGGGGAATTCTCCTTACGAGTCGTGAGGATCTCGTAAGTGTAACTTCTCCTTAGGAATCGTAGGGGCCCCTAAGTGTGTTGCTCCCTTGTGAGTCGTAAGGATCTCATGCAGGTATTTTCTCCTTACAAGGTCGAGAGGACCATGCAAGTGTCTTTTAACGAGATTGCACCCTTTCGGGTTTTCACAAACTTGCCGGTAGCCCTGCTGTTTTTACTCACAGAGCCCTTTTGGGTTTTCATCCGTGCCTATCTCGCTTATGGACGTACCGTTTTTTTACCACATCAGCCTGAGGATGCCGCGGGTCGGTAGTAGTTTAACGACGTTTCGGTCAGGCATTAGTTTAGGGACGTTTCGGTCCATTGTTAGTTTTAGGACATCTCGGTCCATCGTTGCAACGGTTTCGTTGGCTACCACTTCTAGAGTTTGGGCCTGGGAAGATAGCGAGCGGACATAAGCGTCGTCATCTATCATTTCCCTAGGCCATGACTCGTCAAGCGTAGTATTTCTTTAGGAACCGACCGTTTATCGGCCTGAAGGGTCTTTCGCCATGTATATCCATGAGCAAGTAAGCCCCACCCTGGTAGACTTTGTCTATGATGTATGGGCCCTCGTAATTTGGCTCGAACTTCCCCCGTTTGGCACGATTGGGGATCATAGGTCTTTTGACCACTAGCACGAGTCCGCCTTGGTTGAACGTTCTCGGCCTAGTCAATCTCTCGTATGAGCGCGTCATTTTGGCTTTGTAAGCCTCCAAGTTTTGCTGCGCCATGAGCCGGGTTTCATTGAGGGCGTCGAGCTCCTCAAGCCGAAGATGAGCATTCTCTTCATCCGTTAGCTCGTAATGAACCGCCACTCATAAGGAGAGTAGTGTTTCCCCCAATCAGAGCAAAGCTCTGTTTGAATTTCAAAATTCAAAAAATTGAAGCAACGCTTCAGATTTCTTGCGTTGCGCGCAGAGCGCCACGTGTCAAAAGCAGACATGCCAGCGCCAGGAGCGCTGCGCCCAAGGCATCGCACCTCCAATCAGAGCAAAGCTCTGTTTCAAAATTCAAATTTTAAAAGGAAGCAACGCTTCAAATCACTTGCACTCTACGCTGCGCGCCACGTGTCGAACACAGGCTCGCTAGCGCAGTTGCGCTACGCTCTGCGCTGCGCGCCACGTGTCTATATAATGGCACAGCCTTTTGATGAGAATAAGAACCTTGGTTCTTGAATCTTGAGGTAGAACCTCTTTTGAGAGAACGAAAGACTTGTTCTTTGATCTTAAATTGATCAAGATGCGCTCTGCGCTATTGGACAGTGCCATGCACTTTTGAAATGCGCCTTTGCGCTCCCTGGACTGGCGCACGTCACCAGAACGTGCCACGTGTCAACCACAGACACAATCTGCGCTTTGCGCTTATAAAACAGCGCACTGCGCTCTTGGAGTAGCGCACTGCACCAGAGCGCGCCTCGTGTCATTCATTGGCACAGCGCACTGGCGCAGCGCACTCAGAAAGCGCTGTGCGCTAACAAACTTGCGCTTAGCGCAGAGCGTGACACGTATCACTTTCGCATGCGCTAGCGCATTGCGCTCTTTGATCGGCGCAAAGCGCTTGACAAGCCACGTGGCGCACTATCAGACCACTAAATGCTATGCATTATTAATAAAGGGCATAGCCCAAGTAAAGGTCTAAAAGGCCAAATATAAATTCTATGCATTACAGAGCTCAATGCTATGCATTATAAAAGGGCAGAGCCCAAATAAAAGCCCAATAGACAGAACATGAATAAAATGTTGAACATTTTCAACTGGACTTAGCCCAATTCTGGCCATAAGTCCTCAATATAAATTGAACTGAGCACAACTGCTCTCCCAATCAATTTACACCCGGTTTGAGGGTACATCTCTTTACTCCTCTGATATCTGTCGTTGTAATCCCTCAACGTCGTCAGAGAGGTGACGAGTCCCGACAACCACACACTGCTACGGACTGTGGGGTCCTTAAACTCATGGACAATGATGTCCTTAACCTCGACCGAGATGTCTTAAAACTAATACCGGACTATGATGTCCCTAACCTAGACCGTGATGTCTTAAAATTCACACTGGACTGTGAGGCCCTTAAGCTCATGGACTATGATGTCCTTAACCTTGACCGCGATGTCTTAAAACTAACATCGGACTGTGAGGTCCTTAAGCTCACGGACTATGATGTCCTTAACCTTGACCGCGATATCTTAAAACTAACATCGGACTGTGAGGTCCTTAAGCTCACGGACTATGATGTCCTTAACCTTGACCGCGATGTCTTAAAACTAACATTGGACCGCAATGTCCTTAAACTACCTATCGACCGCAATGTCACTAAACTAAACAATAGAGCCCCCAATTGCTCTCTTGTCGGATCTAAACGATCCCGTTAAGTCGATCTTAGTCTAAAATTAGACTAACGTGTCCTTAACAAACGTTTAAGTCGATCTTAGCCTCAAATAAGGCTAACGTATCCTTAAACACAACCCCCCAAACCAAATCTAAAAAAGATACGAATTTGGACTAGTCCACGTCCTACGGGCGACATCATAACTTAGTCTCCGTATACAATCCACGGGCAACCGAACACAAAACAAACACACACGACACGAAGTGACCATATGGAGAAAGAGAAAGTTGTTACCGCGACGCGGTAGCGTAATTAACTGCAGGGGCTTACACCTGCAGGGAAGAGCGTCCCCACAATCAAAAACCCCTCAAGCGAGGGGGAATCTGACGAAGTCTGCTACATCGGCCGCATCCGTTTAAACCTTCGATACACGGTGCCATAAATCAACTTGGCATCTTCGGAGAGGTGGACGGATAGCACCTATTAGCATCTGCCCCGAATCTCAGGCAAGACGTCTGTCGCGCCGTCTTTCGGAGGGGAACAGATTCTGGCACGTCCGGTGGGACCTTTTCCTCTTTCCACTCCACACTTCGTGTGTCGTATTCGCGAACGAATCGTGGTTTGTTAATGGTTTCCCTTGGGTTTCAAGTTACTAAGATTTGGTCTCTTGCTTGGCGCAGAAAGCAAAACAGCAATGGCATTCACCTGCTCGAAGTGCTCCAACTGCAGCTGCAACCCACGTTCCGCCTCACCTGGAGGTGTAGCTTATGGACCTCAAGCAGCATTACTGTTCACGATGCCGGTAGAACAGGTCACCCAGGCTACTACTGGATTGTTTTTCGGGACCATGCTCCCGACAATGAGCTTCACTGCTGCCGTGCCCGTACCAGAAGCTCCTAAGAAGTCGGTCTTCGATCGACTTACAGTTACTGCGGCCCCTCTCAACGGGTCGTCCAGCACAAGCGCCTCGATCTTCTCCAGATTGGGCCAAAACTCCTGCGGGCCCACAATGAAGCTTGCAGTCCCAGAGAAGGTTATCCCGAAGAGAATGACCAACCCTGCTCCCGAAGTCGTCAAGGCGGCTTCTCCTGCCAAGGGGTCAGTCTTCACAAGACTGACTGTCCCAACCCCCACTCCCGCTCCTGCTACTCAAAAGACATCAGTCTTTAATAGGCTGACACCGGCAACAGCCCCTCACCTGAACAGGGGGCAAGACAAGGCCATCCCCGTCACCGAGCCAATTCTATCAGCACGGCACGCTCTACGTCGCCACTGGCACCTAGTGAGGAAGTCAGGAGGCAACTCCCCTTCTGGGCTAACTCCACCAGCCCCGACTGCGGAAATTAATGCTGCTGTTCCAACCGGGAACAGCTTTGAGCTGTTAAATAAGGTGTGTAGGAATTCTCCTACCGCTGTACTGAAAAGGTCTCCTCCTCCACTGGAGAAGGTTGCGGAAGCAAAACCAGAGCAGTCCCCTCAGCGGTTGTCCTCCAAGGTTTACAAAGTCTGGCGGCAGGTCTGAGACTCGGTGATCGATCCAAATTTCTCCCGCCAGCACAAGAAGCTGAAGGTCCAACAGGAAGTAAGCCATCATTCCAAGCCACGAAAAGCTGTCTGGGTGCCCACTGCGACGGCTCCCTCAACTTCGACCGCTCATGAGAAGAGAAGTCCGGAGAAGATCCCCGTGCCCGCGAAGAATGTCAAAGGCACTGAACCCAAACGCCTTAAGTCCGGGGGCATGGTGGTCCATATCGTCTACATGACATCCGGGAAGGAGGATAGCCACGCTTCTACGGGCCGCCGACCACTCACCCGATCCATTACAAGAGCCCAGGAACAACAGCAGCAGAAGCTCCAGGAGATGCTAACTGCGATGGCCACACTCACCGGACCAAAAGAGAGTGCGGAGGCGTCGTCAGAACAATGTCGCGAACACGAGACTGATGCTGAATTCCTTCGAAGAATGCTCGAGAAGAAGGACAAGGAGGCTGCGGAATAAGCGGCCAATATAAAGCAAATGGCTCTTCTGTTCCAAGACATGGTCGGGATGATGATACAGCCGGACCCTCCAGCCGAAGATCCTCCGATTACCCTTGAAGACGACAGAGGAGAAACGTCGAATCCACCTCCGGCCCTTTCAACAGCCAAAGAGGAAACAATCTCCAAGGCCGCCCTGGATGACTATATTGCTCAACAAATACGAGTTCACCAGGCAAATGAAGCGGCCAGCCAAGTCGTCAAAACGGGGCGACCATATCCGAGCTGGTATGATCAGATAAAGTACCCGCCGGGCTACACAATCCCGAAATTCCATGTCTACAAGGGGACAGGCAATCCCCACCAACATGACACCCAGTTCAGGGTTCTTTGTGGCAACACCGGCGGCGATGATAAGCTCTTGCTTCGCCAATTCGTCGGCAGCTTATCGGAGACGGTGTTTGAGTGGTACTTCGAGCTTCCAAATAACTCCGTCAAAACTTTCGCAGAGATGGAGTTGCTATTTACTCAGCGATTCGCGAGCGCCAGTGAACGCAACCCGATAACGGCATTGATTAATGCAATGGTGAAGCCGGGCGAAACTTGGGTCCAATATGCAATCCGATGGTGGAACTTGTGGTCGAAGTGCGAACAGCGCATCGAAGAAGCACCAGCAGTGGGCATGTTCGTGGGCACCCTAGACCCTCATGCAACTATTTCACAGTTCATAATATTCTTTAAACCGACCACGTTCCAGGCTTTAATTGATAAGCTAGCTCAGATAGATCAAATGGGTCACAGACCGTCTCTCCCGAAGCCGGAACCTCGAAACGACAAGGGTAAAGGGAAGGCGACCTTCGTTGCGAACACCCAACAGCAGCCCAGTGTCCCAAAGCTAGCGGATCAACTGGAGGAGAGACAGCGCTATTACAATGAGAAAATGAAGCGTCCTTACTCATTCCCACGGGACAAAACGAAAAGGCTGTTCGAGCTGGCTATGCGCAACAGGCTTATCAGTTTGCCGAATCCCAGGTGACCGCCGCAACCCAGCGAAGTGAATAATCCCAATTATTGCCCTTACCACCAAACGGTAAGTCACTCGATAGAGGATTGCTTCGTCTTTAAGGGATGGATCGAAGATCAATACCTACAAGGCAAGTTTGCGCTGTCCGAGAAGTGGAAAGTAAACCCACCACAACCGCACACTCCTAAGAAGAAGGACACACCGGGGGCAACTTGTTCTTTTGTTGAAGAAGCTCCGTGGGAGGTCGTGCTGTCAGCCAAAACCAAAAGGATGCTGAATGATCTCCAGACATGCCCGGCGATAAGGTGGAAGAACCCGCTGGAACCCCAGATCATCGAAGGAATGCTGAAGCCGCGCCCAACTCCAAAGATTGGTGGTGATGGCCCAAGCACTCACGCCCAGCCATTAAAATCTTCAAAGAAAAAGAAAAAGAAATCCAAAAAGGCCGTGAAGCCTGGAGACAAGCGCACGGATCTGCAGAAACAAATCAACGCACTAGAGGAGTATAATCAAAAGGCGCAGATTCCCATCACGCTCCAAGAGTTCCTCAGCCACGTCCTTAAGGATGAAGATGATGGAGAAGGCTCGTCGGATGAATCTGATGATTACGTAGCAAGTTGTCATGTGATCTCTCACTCGTTTATAGACGATGAGGATGCTCCTTGCACAAAGAAACTGGGGGTAGAGCTTGAACCAGAACTTCTGGGGCCGTGAGATGAAATGATCGACACATTCCTCAACGAAGCTCTCCTGAAAAGTAAAACTGATCGGGAACGTGAGATGGCCATATTTGAAAGAGCCAAACGCCGGCGACCAGACGAAAGAGTCAAATCACTCCCGCCGAATCAAAAGACATCCGTTGCAGATAAAAACAAGTTCAAGACGAGGAAAAGGTTTGCTAAAGCCATATCAATGGGAATGAAGCTACCACCCTCCGAAGGAAACACTCCCGGTGAAGCGGAGATGAATCCTAGCTAATGCTCATATCATCGAAAGGTTTCGCACCCCACCGAGGAATGCAATGCTTTTAAAAGAGGGTTGCAGGGATATGTCGCTCACCGGCAACATTTAAAGCGGATAAAACGCAAAACTCGACGGGAGCAAAGAAGTGCGACTGATGAGCATAAAAGAGACACTGGTAACTGTCGCATGGTCAACACCGGGGGATCACAAATTCTCACTTTTGGAAGTGACTCTGAAGAAGAAATGGCTCTTAGCCCCCTCTTTAAAGAATCCGTATTGGGGAAGGAGGAAGAACTGAAGGCCTGTGAAAACATCCAGCAATCGCACGCTTCCAGAAAAGAATCTCGGATCCACGAGTAAAAAAGATAAGGGAAAAGAAAAGGTCTCCGAGGATATCACCCTGGACGACCAAGTCATGAAAGAACTGACCGCCAAGGACCCGCCAAAGAAGAATAAGGTGGACTATAACATTCTGGCATACTTGAGGAAGTTACCCTCACAGCTCAGTATTCTTGACGCCCTTCTACTATCCAAAGAAGCGAGAGATTCACTGATCAAGGCGCTACAAGAGCCAGAGCAATTCCAAGCTTTTCTCGCTGAAGAAAAGATGAAAGACGAGCTGGAGGAAGTACATACAGCCGATATCACCTTCGGCGATGAAGACCTCCTCCTCGGGACGTGCGAGCACAATCGTCCCCTCTATATCTCAGGGTACTGCCACGATATAAAGATAGGAAAAATCCTGGTCGATAATGGGTCTTCCATCAATCTCCTCAACGCACGAGTGTTGAAGGAAATCTGCATGAGCGTCCAGCATCTCGCTCGTGATAAAATCACCATCTCTGGTTTTGATTCTCAGTCATCGCGGACTCTCGGGTCTGTGATATTGACATTACGATTCGGGCTACTTGTCACGGATATTAAATTTCATGTCATTGACGCCAGGACATGCTATAACGCTTTGCTCGGCCGGCCTTGGTTGCACGGATACAACATTATTCCTTCTACACAGCACCAGTGTATGAAGTATTTTAAGGATGGTCTCCAGTATACCATAACAGGAGAGTTGAACCCATTCTCCGTGAACGAAGTCCACAAGTATGAAGATGCAAAATACTTCTTGCCAGATTTCGAAGACACGGAGAGATGTCATAAACCGGAGAACAAAGCTATCACCACCATTCCCGTCTTCGGGAGTGATACTGAGGAAGAAGAAGAGATGGTTTATTCAGGCCCACCCCAGTACAACAAGCCAAGAATGTCTGCTCCTATGTTAATATTTAGCAGCGACTCAGAAGACGAGGTTAATGCTATATTCTCTGCTCGGCCTTTAATACGAACATTCGCTGATAAAGAGCAAAGTTTGCAAGTTGCCATGGTTCCGCCCAAACATCATAAAGAACTGGACGTGCTTGATACCTACAGTGTGGAAGAGCTGCAGACATTCTATGTCCCTCCCAATAGAGAAGGCGAAAAGGCGATCCTATTCTACCGCTTCGGGGAAACTAAAGTGGAGAAAGAAATCTGGCACGGCGCGGATCCTACACTTGATAGGCTTCAGCCCATCCATATTCCTAGATATTATATAGAAGTCTTGAAAAGGATGTTAAAGCGCCAAGGGATACCCTTCAAACAGCCCGCTCGAAAAGCCAAGTTCTATGACAGGGTCTGGAACGTTCCTGGAACTCAACGCATGTTGCCCAATGGGAGAATGGAAGCAATCGGACTTGGATACGTTTGATCCAAGAAACGGGAGTTACTCCGCGACTGCTATGTTGTACATGACTTTGATGAAGAAGGAGATGCTTAATGGGAGAGTGCTAATCCTGAACCAGAAAAAGTCCCCGACGTGAAAATGCCCAGTCCGTCGTTCGAAGAACAAATAGACAAGCTTATAAGGGAAGCTGGTCAAAAAGTCCGAGACGACCACAATCGCGAAATGGCCATCTACGAGAAAGCCAGGACGCAACGCCTTCTCCAACAGGCGGCGAAAAATGAAAATGCCCTCCCTGTCAACCTGTTGTAAAAAAGGCCCGACGCAGAGGCAGAAACAAGTCGAAGAGCGGAAAAGGCGTTCGACAGTGACAAAGCATGACCAATAACTCACGCGATCGGGAATCGAGCGGTCCGGATTTGTCCCTTATGAAGAAGATGAGTCGAGCATACTCTTTTCCTCAAGACAAGACAAAGAAGATACTTGACCTCACTATAAAACATCAAATGATTATCCTCCCGGAGTCCAAGCACCCCGAACAAACAGGAGAAGTCTCACACCCGAATTATTGCTCTTATCATAGGGCAATAGGACATCCTCTCGAAGATTGCTTCACCTTCAAGAACTGGGTCGAAGATCAATATCAGCTCGGCAAGTTCGCTCTATCTGACAGTTGGAGGATAACTTCGCCGCAAAAGCATGAACCCAAGGCCACGAAAGTAGAACCAGTTCCACGTCGGTCTTGGAAGCGAGCTCGTACTTGTCATATGACAACAATATCAAACGAAAATCCCAAGAATATGGATGACCTCCCCGGGTGCTTCGAAAACAACAATGACGAGGTGATTTCAGAGTTTCCACCGGCGCCAATAGAGCTGGAAGATGGAATACACACCACTGTAGATAACCTCAAGAAAATTGATTTGGGGACGACAAGTGACCCGCGACCAACATTCGTCAGTGAGTTGATGTCTGAGGAAAGGGTAGCTACACTAAAAGACGTGCTTATGCAGCATAAGGATTGCTTCGCGTGGAACTATTCCGAAATGCCAGGATTAGATCCAGAGATTGCTATCCATAAATTGGCGATATCCCCGGATGTTAAGACAATCAAACAAGCACCGAGAAGAATGTGGCTCGAGCTTGAGATGAGTATAAACGCCGAGGTCAAGGAGTTGATCGACTCCGGCTTCATCCAGGAAATTCAGTATCCTGACTGGATCGCCAACATCGTCCCGGTGATGAAGAAAAATGGGACGGTGCGCATCTATGTGGATTTTCGGGATCTCAATAAAGCCTTCCCGAAGGACGATTTCCCATTACCGATCACCGAGCTGATGATAGATAACACGTCTACTCACGAGATTTTCTCCTTCATGGACGGCTCATCAGGATATAATCAGATAAAGATGCATCCCGAAGACCAGAAGCACACCGCTTTCCAGACCCCTTTGGGTATATTCTGCTACAAGGTGATGCCTTTCGGTCTAAAGAACGCCGGTGCCACCTATCAGAGGGCCATGACGAAGATCTTCGATGACCTCATACATGAAATCGTCGAATGCTATATCGACGACCTTGTGGTGAAAAGCAAATCATACGAGGAACATCTCGAGCATCTAAAGATCGTGTTTCAACGTCTTCGGCAATACAACTTAAAGATGAACCCTCTCAAATGTGCGTTCGGGGTTTCTTCAGGCAAATTCCTAGGACTCATCGTCTAACACCGAGGTATCGAGATAGATCCATCGAAGATCAAGGCGATCATGGAAATGCCCCCGCCAAGGACTCTCAAGCAATTGCGGTCTCTCCAAGGAAAGCTCGCATATATCCGACGATTTATAGCCAATCTTTCAGGGAAGTGCCGTCCTTACAGTCACCTGATGAAAAAGGGAACCCCGTTCGTCTGGGATCACAAATGCTAAGGCGCGCTGGACGAAATCAAGCAGTATCTGCAGAACCCGCCAGTGCTGGCTGCTCCAGTCAAGGGAAAGCCTCTCATCCTTTATACAACCGCCCTCGAAGGTTCTTTAGGCGCGCTGTAGGCACAAGAAAATGACCAAGGGAAAGAAAGAGCTCTTTATTACTTGAGTCGAGTTCTCCTGGGGGCAGAAAGCAATTACTCTCCCATCGAAAAACACTGCCTGGCATTGATCTTCGCGATAACGAAACTCCGGCACTATGCATTGGCGCATGAAGTCCGTCTCATATCGAAGGTGGACCCTCTCAAATATTTGATGTCAAAGGCCATATTGACAGGTCAGCTTGCTAAATGGGCCTTGCTCTTGATGGAGTTCTCAATAACTTATCAGCCTTTTAAGGCAATGAAGGGACAGGTCATCGCCGACTTCCTCGCTGAGCATCCGATACCGGCCGATTCTCCCTTGAATTGCGAACTGCCAGACGAACATGCGTTTGATGCGATTGATGGTGGTGGTATCCGATGGGAGCTTTATTTTGATGGAGCATCTTCCATGAAGAAGCGCAAACAGAACATGCCCATAATCAAATCGGGAGTAGGCCTCATCTTCGTGACCCCACAAGGAGGGATAATGCGCTTTGCTTTCTCCTTAACAGAGCCGAGGACGAACAATGAAGCCGAATACGAAGCTTTGATAGCAGGCCTCGAGATCGCCATCGACATGGGAATTGAAAACCTCCTCATATATGGAGATTCTCAACTGGTCGTCAGTCAAGTAAATGGCGACTACCAAACATGCAAACCGGAATTGGTGAAATATGGTGAAAAGGTGCAGCAACTGTTGAACCAAATTCCTTCCTACACCCTCGAAAGCATACCGCGTGCGGAAAATAGCAAAGCGGATGCGTTAGCCAAGCTCGCTAAAGAACTGGCTGATGAGAACCTCGATGATGTCAGAATCGTGGTACAAAGCCGTCGGGTCCTCGCACCGGCAGAAATATCTCCGGAGTCATCCAAGGAAAAGGAAGCGATTGAGCAGACGGCCTTGCAAATAAAAGACCAAGAAAAGGCTGAGGATTGGAGAGAGGTCTTCATAGACTACTTCAAATCCCGTCGAACGCCCGAAGATGCGTCCTCAAGACATCGGCTCATGAAGCGAGCCCTATCTTTCGCCTTTGTCAATGATACTCTGTACAAGAGGTCGTTTGATTCTCTGTGGTTGAGATGTCTGGGACCTGAAGAGGCGAAAAGAGTCGTCCAAGAAGTTCATGACGGACTATGCGGTTCTCACCAAGCCGGACCAAAGATGAAATTAAAGATTAAAAGGATGGGTTATTATTGGCCCACGATGATCCAAGACTGCCTCGAATATGCGAAGCAATGCTACTCATGCTAGATCCATGGGGACTTCATCCACCAGCATCTAAATCCACTACACCCGAAAGTGGCTAGCTGGCCGTTCGAAATGTGGGGAATTGATATAATCGGCCCTATCGAGCCAGCATCGTCCAGAGGACATCGGTTCATTTTGGCGACAACTGATTACTTCTCCAAATGGGCAAAAGCAGTACCACTGAAGGAAGTGAAGACGAAGAATATCCTCCATTTCTTCAAGACGCACGTCATTTATCGGTTTGGAACTCTGCGACGGATCATCTCCGATAACGGGCCAGCCTACAGAAGCCACAAGATCAGCCGCTTCGCACAACAACACAACATAGACTGGAGATACTCCTCAGTTTATAATCCCCGAGCTAACGGTCTAGCTGAGACTTTCAACAAAACCTTAACGAAGATCGTGAAGAAGACGGTGTCCCAAAATAAGAAGGACTAGCACGAGAGACTGCATGAAGCTCTCTGGGCGTATCGAACTACGTTCAAGACGGACACGAACACAATGCCGTACGCGTTGGCATTCGATACAGAAGCGGTACCCCCCTCGAGATAGAGTTACCCTCTCTACGAGTGGCAGTTCATTACGAGCTAACGGACGAAGAGAATGGTCACCTTCGGCTCGAGGAGCTCGATGCCTTTTATGAAACCCGGCTCATAGCGCAAAAAAATTTGGAAGCTTATAAAGCAAAGATAACGCGCTCATATGAAAGATTGACCAGGCCGAGGACATTCCGCCAAGGCAAACTCGTGCTAGTGGTCAAAAGACCTATGATCCCCAATCGCGCCAAGCGGGGAAAATTCGAGCCAAATTATGAAGGTCCGTACATCATAGACAAGGTCTACCAGGGTGGAGCCTATCTACTCATGGACATGCATGGCGAAAGACTTTTCAGACCGATAAACGGCCGTTTCCTGAATAAGTACTACGCTTAACGAGTTACGGCCTAGATCAATGATAGATGACGACGACTATGTCCGCTCGCTATCTTCCTAAGCCCAAAACTCTATAAGTAGTAGCTGGTTAACGGACCGAAACGTCCTTAAACTAACAGCGGACCGAAACTTCCTTAAACTAACAACGAACCACTATGTCCTAAAACTAGCTGTTGACCGAGATGTCGATAAACTACGGTGGATTGCAGCATCCCACAGCTGATAAAAAAAAGAAAGAATAAAAAATGGAGAATAAAAAAACGGTATGTTCATAAGCAGAATGGGCACGGATGAAAACCTGAAAAGGGCTCCGTGAGTAAAAACAGCAGAGCTACTGGCGAGTATTTATGAAAACCCGAAGGGGCGTAACCTCGTTAGAAAAAAAAATGAATAAAAAAAACGGTATGTCTATAAACAGAATGGGCACGGATGAAAACCCGAAAGGGCTTCGTGAGTAAAAACAGCAGGGCTACCGGCGAGTATTTGTGAAAACCCGAAAGGGCGCAACCTCGTTAAAAGACACTTACAGGGTCCTCTCGACCTTGTGAGGAGAAATCACCCGCCTGAGATCCTTACGACTCACAAGGGAGCAACACACTTAGGGATCCCCATGATTCCTAAGGAGAAATTACACTTGCGAGATCCTCACGACTCGTAAGGAGAACTCTCTTATGGGACCCTCATGGCTCATAAGATTTGAAAGTCTTAAGTTACAGAGACCTGAACCTGTTCTTAAGCAACTCCCACA
Organism: Agapanthus africanus; assembly: GCA_030015575.1. Classification (NCBI taxonomy): domain Eukaryota; kingdom Viridiplantae; phylum Streptophyta; class Magnoliopsida; order Asparagales; family Amaryllidaceae; genus Agapanthus; species Agapanthus africanus. Next base: position 480,064,531 of record JASDDO010000022.1, on the reverse strand, counting down.
ACCTTCGATACTGCCCTACAAGCGGCTCAATACTCACCCTTGTATACAATCCACGGGCGCGAATAAACACTTCCCTAACCAAGTCCCATCCGTGACTAGGGATATGTTCGCACGATGAACAACCCTTGTGAGTCCTCTCGACTTATAAGAAGAAAACTCTCTTGTAAGATCCTTACGACTTAAAAGGAGCCATACACTTAGGAATCCTCACGATTCCTAAGGAGAAAACACACCTACGAGATCCTCACGACTTGTAGGGAGAAATACCTTTGTGAGACCCTTTCGGCTCATGAAGTTAAAAGCCTTAGTTGACAGGATCCTAACCCTGTTTGCTAAGCCACCTTTGTTCGACATCGACAAGAGGCAAATGATGATTCGCTCCTGGCAATACCCAGTTGTAGCGGTGCTGATGCCGAAATCGGTGTCTAATCCCAAACTTGCAGTGAAAAGCCAGCAAGCCACACATGCATACGAAATAGCTGAAATGATGGGGCAACATGCGACAAAATCAGCAAGTAAAAATGTATGCATGCAAAATAGCCGAATGATTAGGCAACTCGCAATAAAAAGCAGCGAGTAAAAATAAAACAAATAGCCGAAATGATTGGGCACCGCGAGAAATAGCCGAAATGATGGGGCAATCGCGACCTTCGCGATATAAAAGCTGAAATGATAGAGCATCGCGGAAAAAGATAGAATAAAAATAAAAATGAAATTTACGCCCTACAGGTGATGTTACATCAATCCCTGTATACAATCCATGGGCGCAAACAAAGAAGGAATCACACTCCTTCTTTCCCAGGTTTCATCAGAAGAAGAATCCAGATTTCGATGAGTCACAGATAGCCTGGAAATCATCTCAACATTTGTCCTAACAGACACAACATCAAGCAAAGCAGAACAGCGACAACTCCCAGTTCCATGACTCGGCAGTATACAGATAACCAAGAGCCAAATCCCCACTCCGTGATATAATGAGCAAAATTCCTGGTTACGTAGAACACTGATAACGTCACTTCTGACCCCGTGGAAAACGTCCAGAGCAGATCCTGGTCCTCGCAGAGCACGACAGTGAACCCGTGTGAAGCATCCAGAGCGGAGCCTAGTCCTCGCCGAACACGGCAGTGAACCCGTGGGAAGCATCTGTTGGTTATATGTATGCCCCTAGAGGCCATTACTGTACATACGATGTATATTGTAGTGGATGTTAGGACATATATAGGGAGGACTTTCTTGCTCGACATGATAGTATGCTATCTGGTTGTACTTTATCTTAACATGTACTCTGATTGTCTCTATATTACATGTTGATAAAGCCCTTAGGATATGTGCTCGACTACTGGGATTATGATGAGATCATACTAATGGGGCCACGGTAGTCGACGAGTATATCCTATAACTGTTCCTAGTCGAGGGTGTATCGAGACAGGGCATCGATGCACCAGAGTAGACTAGCGTATACGCATCTTGACCCATATGATGGGCGATGGATGATCCCATATCCATCGGTGTTTGACATCAAGGATGGTGTACGGGTGCTCAGTGGAGACTGGGTACACTGGACGGACTCGCCGAGAACTCCCAGATGGTATTATACCTCACGTCAGATGGCAGTTCTCCGGTGACACTGGTACAGAGTAGTCTGTTGACCCGAGATCGTCATAGAGTCTTGTGTGATTCCCACTGTGCTTTGATTTCCATCATACCACGTCCAAGAGGGCGTGCAAAAAGGTGGCTTTTGGGTACAGTCCCGAATCACATCGAGGCAATGAGCGATAGGAGGGGATTCGTCTCTCCCGGTATAGGGAGTTGATGTTGTGCTGTGTTCGATTGGCTTTAACCGGAAATCCCTGGCCAGGGTTGTTGAGATTTACTGGTAAGTGTTATCGGTAGTTTCTCGAACTGTTATAGACCTCATATCGACACGACTTATCGAGCTACTTGTTGGAGATAGTGCCCTCATAGTCAATTATTGGATCGCAGGTACGTGATTGCAATGATTGCGGAGGACCTATCCCGGTAGCACAGTCTTACTCGAGATGATAGTATGCTATCTGGTTTGCCTTTATCAGTCGTGTACATGTTCAGGTGACTGATTGCATGTTACACTTTGATAGAGCCCTTAGGATCTTGCTTTACTACCAACAGTATGATGGCGATCATATACGTGAGAGTTGGGTAGTTTAGATGCATATCCTTAATTTTGGTCCCTAGTCGTGGGAGTTTCGAGACAGGGCATCGATACTCCGGAGTAGACTAGTGTATACAGTCGAGACCCCGACGAGGGGCGGTGGCCGGTCTCACAAGCCACTGGTGTAGTTGGATCACCTAAGATGTATACAGGTGCTCATTGGGTTATGAGTACACCGGACAAGGACTCGCCGGGAATCTGCTAGTTAGTATTATATCTACCGTCAGATAGCAGTTCCCTGGTGACATGTGTACAGGTTAGTTCATCGACCTGAGGTCGTCATTTGTCTCGTGTGAGTTCCCACTGTGCTTTGATTTCTACCCTACCACGGCTCAAAGGAGTCGTGCAAACAGGTAGCTTTTGGGTACAGTCCCGAGCCATATGGAGGCACGTGAGCGGATCGGCAGGGGAACCGACGGCCTCAAAAACACATTACCTGAGGTGGATTTACCGTTGGCTTCCCGAGATGCACGCGCCACCCGTCTATGAGCAGTGGACAAGGCGACCGGGGGCTCCTCTGAAGAAGTAGCAGCGGGAGTAACGACGCTTGAGCCCGCTCCCACGGCCAAAGCAGCGCTATGCTCCCTCGATGCGCGCCTCAGGCGCTTCCTTTCCTCCCGGGCCGTCACGACAGGACCTTTTGGAAACCTCCTTCAGCAAGGCGGCGTCGTCCGCATTGAACGTTGCCTCCAGAGCCTTCAAGGCATCCATCATTGGCTTTTTAAGTAGGGCCTCTCGCGGCAACCCCGAAGAGGCCGGGACTTCGGTAGCTGGCCCGGGGAGAATTCCCGCATCGGCTTGCGAGGCAGGTCTTGTGGTCCCTGCAATGAGATAAGAAAAAGGTTAGATTAGCCATAAAAAGGAGAATGAAGACTCAATGAGCCGAGACGTACCAACGCCCAATAGAGCGCGTTTCCTCTCTTCCTCCTCGAAAGTCTAGAGGGAAGCCGCCAGAACCTCCTCAGTAGTGAAGCCTGTTACAAAAAGAAGAATGTCAGTCAAGAAATGACAATAAAATATAACGAATCATAAGAGTATGACTAATATTTACTTGATTGCGCAAGTACGGCTATTTTCTCTTGGTGGCTCGCAAGTTGCGCAGAAGCAGCAATAGCGGCATCGAGGTCGGTGTCTTCTGGCTCCATGAAGAAACCCTCGTTGGTTCCATACTCACTTAGGCTTTCGGTAAGAGGGGCCTGAGGCTCTAAGCCGAGTACGGCATCAAGAGAAAGGACCGACTTCTTCTTCCTCTTCTGCGCGCGAACCCCGGTCGCACCCAAAATCAGCTTACGCTTCGTGGGTACCTTGGGACGGCGGGTCCCTGTTCCCCTCCGAAAGACGGCGCGCAGGACTGCGATGTCCTGACGCTGAGATTCGGGGCAGATGCTATTTGGTTTTATCCGTCTACCTCTCCGAAGATGCCAAGTTGATTTATGGCACCGTGTATCGGAGGTTTAGACGGATGCGGCCGATGTAGCAGACTTCGTCAGATTCCCCCTCAGGGTGAGAGGTTTTTTGATTGTGGGGACGCTCTTCCCTGCAGGCGCAAGCCCCTGCAGTTAATTACGCTACCGCATCGCGGTAACAACTTTCTCCTTCTCCAGAATTTCACTTCGTGTCGTGTGTGTTTGTTTTGTTCATGGTTGCCCGTGGATTGTATACGGAGACTGAGTAATGTCGTCGCCCGTAGGACGTGGATTAGTCCAAATCCGTATTTACTTAGATTTGGGTTTGGTGTTTTTAGTTTAAGGATACGTTAGTCCGCGTTGCGGCTAAGATCAACTTAAAACGTTCGTTAAGGATACGTTAGTCCCTGTTTGAGACTAAGATCAACTTAACGTAGTGATTAATTAATGTATGGCCATCGGGACTCGTCACCTCTCTGGCGTCGTTGAAGGATTACAAACGGACATGTATAAGAGGAGCTCGGAGATGTTACCCTCGAACCCAGAGTTGATTGGGAGTTTTATAATTCATGTGAATGTTTAAGGATACGTTAGCCGTGTTTTGGGGCTAAGATCGACTTAAACGGGGACCGTTTTAGATCCGGCAAGAGGAGCATTTGGAGACTCTATTGTTCCAGTTTAGGGACGTGGTGGGTCCATCGCCAGTTTTAAGGACGTGGTGGTCCATCGCCAGTTTAAGGACGTGGTGGTCCATCGCCAGTTTAAGAACGTGGTGGTCCCTCGCCAGTTTAGGGACGTAGTGGTCCATATTCCAGTTTAGGGACGTGGTGGTCCCGATATTTAGTTTTAGGGACGTCTCGGTCCGATATTAGTTTAAGGACGTTTTCGGTCCGGTATTAGTTTAGGGACGTTTCGGTCCGATATTAGTTTTAGGGACGTTTCGGTCCGCGAGTTTAAGGACCCCGCAAATCCATATCGATGTGTGGGTCGTTGGGGACCCCGTCACCCTCTTTGACGTCGTTGAGGAATTACAACGACGGATATCAAAGGAGTTCGGAGATGTACCCTCGAACCGGTCGTGAAATTGGTTTAGGGAGAGCCATTTTGCTCAATCAATTTAATTTAAGGACTTACAGCCAGGACTGGGTTTAAGTCCCAAATTTTTTATTTATTTTGGGCTTTGCCCCGACTGGAAAATCGATCCAAACAGGGCTCTGCCCCCTTTATTATTTTGCAATTTGATTTTGGGCCCAGGCCCTTTTTAAATAATGAGTTGCATTTGTGCAGAACCCCAAGAATTTTTTTTTTAGATTTAAGAACAAAAAGTGCATAGCACTTTTGATCTAAATTTGGATCAAAGGAAAACAAGTTTTTCTTCTTGTTTTTCCCCTGATTTTACAGAACCAAGGGTTTCACCACAAGTGCAAGGCACTATTTATTT